>OZ021728.1:4071600-4671600 GCA_963978545.1 Linyphia triangularis
GAAACCCTCATCTGCATCATCTGCTTGATCCAAAATGGTTTGAGTAGAGATGTTTTCCGGGTCTACCCACTGAAAATCACCAACAGGTAAATATTGAGACATGGCCCAACCTGAAAGAAAAATCCAATTAAATCATTCAATATCAACATAGAAGCTAAATAATAATATAAAAAAAAGACAGTTTTAAAATAAATTCATGCCTACCATAGAGGTTATTGGCATCCAGGTACAATATATGTTTCTTCTCCTCAGCAGCATTATATACAGGACAGCCTGGATGGTTTGCCTGGCTATGACGATGGGTGATGACTGAGACTCCTCCCCGAATACCCTTCTCTATAAAGAGGTGCATGTCAATGTCGGTGAATAAATCCAAGCCGACATCTGACATCTTGAGAGCGGCTTGCCACGCTAACCCCGGAGACGTCATCATGTGAGCGGCGTCTAGCTGGTAAAAGTCCAGAGTTAGGCGGCGGAAATTCTCAAAAACATCAGAGAGGAGGAGCACATCCGTCTTCACGTACAGGTCGTGATATTCGCCAAGGTCTTTGATGCCGAAAGCTTCCCAAACAACTTGAGCATGACCATAATCTGCATCGGTGATGGAGGAGTTTGTAAGGGTGCTATAGAAGGCTTGCTGAGGTGGCAGAGATGTTTCTTGAAATTTAGTGAACGAGTCCATGTACTCATAAGGGTACACTCCCTTCTTCAGCAAGAGATCTAAGGAAAAAATAAAAATTAAATGATATTGTTAAGAGAACATTTATATAATATTAACATTGACTATATTACGTACCATGGTTAGATGCGATAGAACTCTTCAAAATGTGAAACTTGTCTCTCTCCAGATTATCGACAAGTTTCTGAAGTGATGCGTTCAGAAACTGGAGACTGTCAATAAACTGGAGAGTCACCGGGATCTTGTCAAGTTTCTTGGTGATGGAGAAGGAGATGTATTTCTCCATCGTTGTAGGGATGACTCCAATGTCATGATCAGCCACTTTCCCTAGCCCCTGCATGATCAAATGCGCATCATAATTCTCCAGGTTGTGGAAGACGCAGGGAATCATTTTCCGCAACCTGAAGGCAAGGTTGCATTCATTGTGGAGCACTTGACGGAACTGACCGGTCAAGTGATCGTGGTCCCGATCAGTTCCTAGTCGACCTTTGCAGAGGCCGCAATGAGTCGTTGCGTTGATAGTAATTTGATCCTGTGCAGTGATCTTCATGGGGATGATGGTGGTCAGCTTCACCGCCAGCTCGTCCTTCTCTGCAATGATACAACTGATGAAGTGGTCCACTGCATCTTCTCCCCTGTAGACAGAGATGGGTTTGGTCGGCTTACTATCTGGACCTATAATGACATAGGCGTATCCGCAGGGGACGTGGGTAGCTGTCTTCATAGTGGAAGTGGAGGTGGTGACGTCTAACTTCTCTACAAGGGCCTCAAAGTCCGCGTATATGATATACGGGACTTTCTGGGTGAACTTGTACTGACTGAATTTCAGCACACAGTCCTTTGGAGTCGGCATCTTGATGCGTTGGGGTGAGTGCTCGTTACAGTACGGGACATGTGCTTTGAGAGTCTCCTCCTTGGCAAAACGATGCAGACAGCTATAACAATAGAAGCTAGTAGCCTTGTGTTTAGTGAGGTTGGTGAGAAGCCTGGACATACTCTTAATTAGACAATAATGCTGCCTCTCTCCTTCTATGATGTAGAGGAGGTTGATAACCTCAGAATCCTCCCTCTTAGAGATGTATAGGGGTAATATATCATCATCTTCATAGCCGTAGATGTTAATGCGGAGATTGTTCAGTGCCTCCACAAAACGAACTTTGCAGGGTTGGACGGGACAGCTTACATTTCCCATCTTGAGCTCCTGCTCGTATTCAGCATAGTGGTCGACCCTATACGGATGGTTACCATAGGCAACAGGATGGAGGGCAGCCAGGACAGACCAGATGAAACATTTACTGTCTTCGTTCTGGATGTTGAGGACGGCCTGCTTTGCTGCCAACTTGTAGGGTAACTTGAAGTGGCTAGCAGGGGCTAGAGGTTGATACGTTGCAGTCTTCACCTCCAAATGAATAATTTCATCGAGGACCCATCCAGATCCCCGCTCGATGAATTCATCGAAGGAGGACTTGATTTTGGCGAAGGCTTGGTCGATGTGTTCAGGGAGGACGCTGTCATCCAGCTCCATCTGCACCTTACTCCGGAAATAGGGTGTGGCAAATTCTTCATATCCCTCATCACTCTTACGAACGAACCGGATTTTAGACACAACATACCACTTGATGGCACGCTTCTCCTCCAGTTCCTCCTTCAATACACCATCCACTTGAGGATGACTTTCCCTAATGAAGAGAAGCAGGTCTCCAACTGCCTCTTCACTTGGGAATAAATGGCGGGTGGCAAAGACATCGGACGTCTTCACCTCAACTCTCCTCCTTCTGGTCGCAGGGGATGCAGGTTGATTTCCTCCTACTTGGGCAACTCGAAGGTGGGTGAGAAGATGTTGCTGAACATGATCCTTACGTCCGAAACTCTTTCCGCAGTCAGGACAGGCATGAGGGGTGGCGGATTGATGACTCAACATATGCCGATCCAGATCAGAATTACGTGTGAAGGATTTGCTGCAGATTCCACAGACAAAGTCTTTCTTCCCCGAGTGAGCTTTAAGATGACGAGTTAAACTTCGCTTCTCCGTAAAGGTCTTGCTGCATACAGTACAAACCTATAAGAAATTATAACTTTTATAAGTGGTCAAGAAATAATTTTTTTTTTTAATAAAAGAAATATTATTTCAAATTTGTCTTTTCCTAAAACACATTTTATTGCAAAAACTTTATTTCAAATTTGTCTTTTCATAAAACACATTTTATTGCAAAAACTTTCTATTCTTCTTCTACTTATAAAACATATCAAACAGAAAACACTAAAATTAAAATTTCGATAAATGGTTAAAAATTTCTTCTTTGCAAAACTGTGATCTAAGAAACACATTCTCCGAGGGAAAAAAAATAATACTTACATGGTTAGCATTTGAAGTTTGTGCAAGATGGATAGCATGAGAGGGTCTAGCAACAGGAACCTGAAAAAATTAATTAACATTTAAATAAGCTATTTTAACATATTCTTAACAATAGTTTATCCTTTGAATGTAATACTTACAGTTTTCTGATGGATTTTTAAATGTCTTGTCAAATGACATTTCTGTACGAAACCCTTCTTACAGATGGTACAGACCTGTTGAAAATAGAAATTTTGAGTAACATACCTTTGAAATGTTAAAGTTA
Source organism: Linyphia triangularis (assembly GCA_963978545.1). Classification (NCBI taxonomy): domain Eukaryota; kingdom Metazoa; phylum Arthropoda; class Arachnida; order Araneae; family Linyphiidae; genus Linyphia; species Linyphia triangularis. The sequence goes on from OZ021728.1 coordinate 4,074,901, forward strand.
TTATTGTTTCACTTAAATGATAAAAAATAATACTTACATGCAAGTCTTGTGAGGTAGACGGAACATTAGATGGCCCGGCAACAGGTTCAACAACAACAACTTCCTAAAATAAATTTTAGATATTGAGAAATTATTCTAATTTTTTTACGTCAGAAGAAAAAAATCGGGCGTGAATTTGGGACGACTTTAAATAGTTACAACATTGGAAATTACTAAGAATAAAAGCAATAAAATTTTGGAGTGAATTTAGAGCGACTTTGAATAGTTACAATATTGAAAATTGCTAAGTAAAAAAAAGTAATGAAAATTTCGGCGTGAATTTGGGGCGACTTTGAATAGTTACAACATTGAAAATTACTAAGTACAAAAGCAATAAAAATTTCGGCGTGTTTCTAATGCTAATATTCAAATGAATGACATTTAGAAAAATTACTAAATACAAAAGTATTACAAATTATGGCGTGAATCTTATACTAATGAATGACATTTTAAAAAAAGTTTCAAAGAATACATTATTGACATGAATTTCAAATATAATTGAAAAAGTTTTAAGTGGATAAATAAATTATGCGACATTAAATAACACAATTTAAAATTTATCTTAGACATTAAACATTCCTTTACTTAAAAGCAACAAGTTTAACCTTATTTAAAGAATATTCTTTTAGATACATATAGTAAGTAATTTTGAGGGTTTAAAATAAATACAATCTATAAGCACTCAAACATAATTTAAAAAATACATTACTAAAAGAACACTTACTTGGTCATTAGGACTAGAGACAACGAGATCCATGAGAGAAGGAGAACGTGATGATGACATTATAAATGACTGAAATTGAAAAAATATATAAATATCGAAAGAAAACATACATTTTCAATACAAGTTGGGAATAATTTTTATGTAATACTTGAACCGACTACTTTAGCATGATGATGCGATTGTTAAGCCTAACAAATGCACGCGGTACTTAAGCCTAACAAATGCATTCGATAGCTCATTTCAATATATAAACTTAACACACGATAAATAATATCAGTTAAAATAATTTGTCTATTAATATTAAATAATATACATACATCTTAAACTTACTGAACGGATAACTTAAACCTTTAACAAGTAATACAGAAAAGATTTGAATGCACGCGATTCTTAACCCTAATACATATAGTAAAATAATTAACATTTTATTACATATGTTACTTAAAACAGTCAACAAACAATAAAAATTTACTTACCGAATAATCGAAACGAAAGCTGCGAAGCTAAAATAACTGTGAATAACTACACAAGTACAAACAAAATCGCGGTGAGAAAAAAACACACGAAGTTTTAAACACGTCTTTCACACTCAGGAATCTAAGTAGAAATGGCGAGACGGCAACCGGTAGCGTCTATATATGAGGGGTAATCACGCTCCCCTCCCGTCTGTCGGGTCGATAGTCAGCATCAACCTCTATCGTGAAACCTGATTGGTCGGTGAAGTCACGTGATCACCCCTCATATATAAACGCTACCGGTTGCCGTCTCGCCATTTCTACTTAGATTCCTGAGTGTGAAAGACGTGTTTAAAACTTCGTGTGTTTTTTTCTCACCGCGATTTTGTTTGTACTTGTGTAGTTATTCACAGTTATTTTAGCTTCGCAGCTTTCGTTTCGATTATTCGGTAAGTAAATTTTTATTGTTTGTTGACTGTTTTAAGTAACATATGTAATAAAATGTTAATTATTTTACTATATGTATTAGGGTTAAGAATCGCGTGCATTCAAATCTTTTCTGTATTACTTGTTAAAGGTTTAAGTTATCCGTTCAGTAAGTTTAAGATGTATGTATATTATTTAATATTAATAGACAAATTATTTTAACTGATATTATTTATCGTGTGTTAAGTTTATATATTGAAATGAGCTATCGAATGCATTTGTTAGGCTTAAGTACCGCGTGCATTTGTTAGGCTTAACAATCGCATCATCATGCTAAAGTAGTCGGTTCAAGTATTACATAAAAATTATTCCCAACTTGTATTGAAAATGTATGTTTTCTTTCGATATTTATATATTTTTTCAATTTCAGTCATTTATAATGTCATCATCACGTTCTCCTTCTCTCATGGATCTCGTTGTCTCTAGTCCTAATGACCAAGTAAGTGTTCTTTTAGTAATGTATTTTTTAAATTATGTTTGAGTGCTTATAGATTGTATTTATTTTAAACCCTCAAAATTACTTACTATATGTATCTAAAAGAATATTCTTTAAATAAGGTTAAACTTGTTGCTTTTAAGTAAAGGAATGTTTAATGTCTAAGATAAATTTTAAATTGTGTTATTTAATGTCGCATAATTTATTTATCCACTTAAAACTTTTTCAATTATATTTGAAATTCATGTCAATAATGTATTCTTTGAAACTTTTTTTAAAATGTCATTCATTAGTATAAGATTCACGCCATAATTTGTAATACTTTTGTATTTAGTAATTTTTCTAAATGTCATTCATTTGAATATTAGCATTAGAAACACGCCGAAATTTTTATTGCTTTTGTACTTAGTAATTTTCAATGTTGTAACTATTCAAAGTCGCCCCAAATTCACGCCGAAATTTTCATTACTTTTTTTTACTTAGCAATTTTCAATATTGTAACTATTCAAAGTCGCTCTAAATTCACTCCAAAATTTTTATTGCTTTTATTCTTAGTAATTTCCAATGTTGTAACTATTTAAAGTCGTCCCAAATTCACGCCCGATTTTTTTCTTCTGACGTAAAAAAATTAGAATAATTTCTCAATATCTAAAATTTATTTTAGGAAGTTGTTGTTGTTGAACCTGTTGCCGGGCCATCTAATGTTCCGTCTACCTCACAAGACTTGCATGTAAGTATTATTTTTTATCATTTAAGTGAAACAATAATAACTTTAACATTTCAAAGGTATGTTACTCAAAATTTCTATTTTCAACAGGTCTGTACCATCTGTAAGAAGGGTTTCGTACAGAAATGTCATTTGACAAGACATTTAAAAATCCATCAGAAAACTGTAAGTATTACATTCAAAGGATAAACTATTGTTAAGAATATGTTAAAATAGCTTATTTAAATGTTAATTAATTTTTTCAGGTTCCTGTTGCTAGACCCTCTCATGCTATCCATCTTGCACAAACTTCAAATGCTAACCATGTAAGTATTATTTTTTTTCCCTCGGAGAATGTGTTTCTTAGATCACAGTTTTGCAAAGAAGAAATTTTTAACCATTTATCGAAATTTTAATTTTAGTGTTTTCTGTTTGATATGTTTTATAAGTAGAAGAAGAATAGAAAGTTTTTGCAATAAAATGTGTTTTATGAAAAGACAAATTTGAAATAAAGTTTTTGCAATAAAATGTGTTTTAGGAAAAGACAAATTTGAAATAATATTTCTTTTATTAAAAAAAAAAATTATTTCTTGACCACTTATAAAAGTTATAATTTCTTATAGGTTTGTACTGTATGCAGCAAGACCTTTACGGAGAAGCGAAGTTTAACTCGTCATCTTAAAGCTCACTCGGGGAAGAAAGACTTTGTCTGTGGAATCTGCAGCAAATCCTTCACACGTAATTCTGATCTGGATCGGCATATGTTGAGTCATCAATCCGCCACCCCTCATGCCTGTCCTGACTGCGGAAAGAGTTTCGGACGTAAGGATCATGTTCAGCAACATCTTCTCACCCACCTTCGAGTTGCCCAAGTAGGAGGAAATCAACCTGCATCCCCTGCGACCAGAAGGAGGAGAGTTGAGGTGAAGACGTCCGATGTCTTTGCCACCCGCCATTTATTCCCAAGTGAAGAGGCAGTTGGAGACCTGCTTCTCTTCATTAGGGAAAGTCATCCTCAAGTGGATGGTGTATTGAAGGAGGAACTGGAGGAGAAGCGTGCCATCAAGTGGTATGTTGTGTCTAAAATCCGGTTCGTTCGTAAGAGTGATGAGGGATATGAAGAATTTGCCACACCCTATTTCCGGAGTAAGGTGCAGATGGAGCTGGATGACAGCGTCCTCCCTGAACACATCGACCAAGCCTTCGCCAAAATCAAGTCCTCCTTCGATGAATTCATCGAGCGGGGATCTGGATGGGTCCTCGATGAAATTATTCATTTGGAGGTGAAGACTGCAACGTATCAACCTCTAGCCCCTGCTAGCCACTTCAAGTTACCCTACAAGTTGGCAGCAAAGCAGGCCGTCCTCAACATCCAGAACGAAGACAGTAAATGTTTCATCTGGTCTGTCCTGGCTGCCCTCCATCCTGTTGCCTATGGTAACCATCCGTATAGGGTCGACCACTATGCTGAATACGAGCAGGAGCTCAAGATGGGAAATGTAAGCTGTCCCGTCCAACCCTGCAAAGTTCGTTTTGTGGAGGCACTGAACAATCTCCGCATTAACATCTACGGCTATGAAGATGATGATATATTACCCCTATACATCTCTAAGAGGGAGGATTCTGAGGTTATCAACCTCCTCTACATCATAGAAGGAGAGAGGCAGCATTATTGTCTAATTAAGAGTATGTCCAGGCTTCTCACCAACCTCACTAAACACAAGGCTACTAGCTTCTATTGTTATAGCTGTCTGCATCGTTTTGCCAAGGAGGAGACTCTCAAAGCACATGTCCCGTACTGTAACGAGCACTCACCCCAACGCATCAAGATGCCGACTCCAAAGGACTGTGTGCTGAAATTCAGTCAGTACAAGTTCACCCAGAAAGTCCCGTATATCATATACGCGGACTTTGAGGCCCTTGTAGAGAAGTTAGACGTCACCACCTCCACTTCCACTATGAAGACAGCTACCCACGTCCCCTGCGGATACGCCTATGTCATTATAGGTCCAGATAGTAAGCCGACCAAACCCATCTCTGTCTACAGGGGAGAAGATGCAGTGGACCACTTCATCAGTTGTATCATTGCAGAGAAGGACGAGCTGGCGGTGAAGCTGACCACCATCATCCCCATGAAGATCACTGCACAGGATCAAATTACTATCAACGCAACGACTCATTGCGGCCTCTGCAAAGGTCGACTAGGAACTGATCGGGACCACGATCACTTGACCGGTCAGTTCCGTCAAGTGCTCCACAATGAATGCAACCTTGCCTTCAGGTTGCGGAAAATGATTCCCTGCGTCTTCCACAACCTGGAGAATTATGATGCGCATTTGATCATGCAGGGGCTAGGGAAAGTGGCTGATCATGACATTGGAGTCATCCCTACAACGATGGAGAAATACATCTCCTTCTCCATCACCAAGAAACTTGACAAGATCCCGGTGACTCTCCAGTTTATTGACAGTCTCCAGTTTCTGAACGCATCACTTCAGAAACTTGTCGATAATCTGGAGAGAGACAAGTTTCACATTTTGAAGAGTTCTATCGCATCTAACCATGGTACGTAATATAGTCAATGTTAATATTATATAAATGTTCTCTTAACAATATCATTTAATTTTTATTTTTTCCTTAGATCTCTTGCTGAAGAAGGGAGTGTACCCTTATGAGTACATGGACTCGTTCACTAAATTTCAAGAAACATCTCTGCCACCTCAGCAAGCCTTCTATAGCACCCTTACAAACTCCTCCATCACCGATGCAGATTATGGTCATGCTCAAGTTGTTTGGGAAGCTTTCGGCATCAAAGACCTTGGCGAATATCACGACCTGTACGTGAAGACGGATGTGCTCCTCCTCTCTGATGTTTTTGAGAATTTCCGCCGCCTAACTCTGGACTTTTACCAGCTAGACGCCGCTCACATGATGACGTCTCCGGGGTTAGCGTGGCAAGCCGCTCTCAAGATGTCAGATGTCGGCTTGGATTTATTCACCGACATTGACATGCACCTCTTTATAGAGAAGGGTATTCGGGGAGGAGTCTCAGTCATCACCCATCGTCATAGCCAGGCAAACCATCCAGGCTGTCCTGTATATAATGCTGCTGAGGAGAAGAAACATATATTGTACCTGGATGCCAATAACCTCTATGGTAGGCATGAATTTATTTTAAAACTGTCTTTTTTTTATATTATTATTTAGCTTCTATGTTGATATTGAATGATTTAATTGGATTTTTCTTTCAGGTTGGGCCATGTCTCAATATTTACCTGTTGGTGATTTTCAGTGGGTAGACCCGGAAAACATCTCTACTCAAACCATTTTGGATCAAGCAGATGATGCAGATGAGGGTTTCATCCTAGAAGCGGATCTCGACTATCCTGCTGAACTCCACGATCTCCATAATGATTATCCTCTGGCTCCCGAACGCTTCACCATAAAGCCAAATATGCTGTCTCCTACCGCCCTCGAGATTTTGGAAGAAATGCAGATGAAGCCAGCTTCTTCCAGCGCGAAACTCGTTCCGAATCTTCACTCAAAGAAGAATTATGTTATACACTACCGTAATCTGAAGCTATACCTTTCCTTGGGACTGAAACTAACTAAAGTCCATAGAATTCTAAAATTCTACCAACAACCTTGGCTGAAGGACTACATAGCATTTAATACGGAGCAGAGAAAACTGGCCAAAACATCGTTTGAAAAAGATTTCTTCAAACTTCTCAACAATGCGGTGTTTGGGAAAACTATGGAAAATCTGAGGAATAGAGTGGATGTTCAGTTGGTGAACAACCCGCATAAAGCCAAGAAACTGGTCGCGTCTCCTGCCTTCCATGCCTTCACTGAATTTGATAACAGCTTGGCAGCAGTACAAAGAAAAGTTAAAAGTCTCACACTTAATAGACCCATTTATGCTGGTTTCACCATCTTAGAACTGAGCAAGGTTTTAATGTATGATTTCCACTATAATGTCATCATGAAGAAGTATGGAAGTAATGCCCGCTTACTATTCACCGACACAGATTCACTCACTTATGGACTCACCACCCCAGATCCGACTGCTGACTTACAGCAGTTGAAGGAATTTTTTGACTTTTCTGACTATTCATCAGATCATCCCCTACACGATGTGTCTAACAAGAAGAAGATCGGTTACTTTAAGGATGAACTTAACGGAAAATCTGCTTTGGAGTTCATAGGACTTCGTTCCAAAATGTATTCCATTTTAAGCGAGTGTGGTGAGAAACAAACGGCCAAGGGAATCGCAAGAGCAGCTCAAAGACAGTTAAAACATCAGACCTATAGAGACTGTCTTCTCAACCGACAACCTTCGTCTGTGGTTCAGCATCGGATCGGTAGTGAAAAACATCACATTTTCTCCATCCAGCAAAGAAAGCGAGCGCTCTCGGCATTTGACGACAAGCGATACCTGTTGGAGGATGGTATAACTAGTTATGCGTATGGTCACTGCAAAATTCCTTAAATTTAATTCTTCTAACTTAGTTTTTCACAATTCATTAACTATAGTCATTATTTTTACTAAAATATTACATTAACTTAATTTTTATAAAAACTAAAATTAGTACATTTTCAGGATTTTGTTAGTGACCATTAAATTTAATTTTGGGAAATATACGTTCCCACAAGTCTTCTTCTTCTTCAAAAAAAAAAAAAAAAAAACTGGACACTCTTAAATTTAATTTTTAATGTAACTCTATTCTAGAAATAGTTTGTGTCAAACATTAATCTTTTAGACTAAAACTTTAAAATTGTTAAGAGGTGAAGATATCTTCTTAAAGGATATCATCGGATGGTTGATTAGTGACCTCAAGTTTCAAAGAAATATACGATTTTTTTTTTGGAATAAGATTTTTTTTTGTTTGTTAGGGTGGAGTGAGGCGGTACCAATTCTTCCTAAAAGAGGTATCGGGTTGGAGGTGGGTCCTCACCTTTAATAATTAATTTTTCAAAATTTATTAATTGTAATTCTAAAGTCTTAACTTATTCAAAATTAGTTAGGGAAGGGGGGTGGGTAGATGAGTTACCATGAAGGCAACGTCCGATAGTCGATATTTTAACAATTGTTTGGTAAAATATTGAAATGTCACGTGTAGCTCGGGGTTAGGGTTCTTTAGACCCTTAGCAAATGGCCTTCCTTTTATTAACTTTTCAAATTCAAAATAATTTTTTTTGTGTAACTTTGTTGCAGGTATTTTAACTTGGCTAAAGGATATGTAAGTAACTCGCTAGAAAACCAAACAGTCAATCAGGAGTTAGCTTTTGGTCACATGTTTAAAACTTACCAATCACAAGCGAGCATTTAGCTGATCAATCAGAACTCGTTGCCAACACTTGAAAACTAAATTTAGTATATATCCAGTGTTATCATCACTTAAAACGTAAATTTTAACATATAATGACATCATACCCACTGTGACGTCACTAGTAAAAAAAAAAGCCTATCACTCTAACTTATACGCTAAGAAGCAGCCCTAGAACAACTCAACTCCGTCTGAAAGATAAACCAAAACTAAAAAAGTGTTGCCACTCTCTTAAATGCTAAATTTTAATATATAATGACGTCATACCCACTGTGACGTCACTAGTCAAAAAGCCTATCACTCTAAGTTATTCGTTTAGAAGCATCCCTAGAACAACTCAACTCCGTCTGAAAGATAAACCGAAACTAAAAAAGTGTTGCCACTCTCTTAAATGCTAAATTTTAATATATAATGACGTCATACCCACTGTGACGTCACTAGTCAAAAAGCCTATCACTCTAAGTTATTCGCTTAGAAGCATCCCTAGAACAACTTAACTCCGTCTGAAAGATAAACCGAAACTAAAAAGGTGTTGCCACCGCTCAAAACTTTGATATAAAACAAATTATGACGTCATACTCACTGTGACGTCATACACAAACAGCTTATAACGAAACCGAAACTAAAACAGCAGCAGGAGGGAAACAACTCCACTCCACTTCCGGCCTCGTGACTTCAGGTGACGTCATATCCGATGATGTCACTTCCTGTGACGTCATATCCGGTCACGCCCCCCTTCTGGTGACGTCATCATTCCTCATCCCTGCACCGGCACCGCCTTGGCCCCGGAGCCCCACTTTCTAACTACTTCTGTCTCATTTAAAGGGTTGTTTCGATCCAAATTATACTTAAATGAATAACCATTTATACAAAAAAAATTCAACAATACCAATATAATTTTTTCCCCTCTATAATGTACTAGCTGAATACCCGTGCTGCGCTACGAAATTTTACCATTAGCATTTTAGCGATCAAAAGACATTCATGTATTCTACACTTCAGACGTTTGCTCCCATTTCGATCCCGACAAATTGATTTATCAAAATTGGAACTTTCCTTTGTTGACATTTTAAACGAAATTTATAATTGTGAATAGTAAACTGGAATAGTTTATTGTGTTTATGTTTGCTCTTAGTTCAAAATTTCAAAGTAGTAGCTGTATTGGAATTAAGTTAATTAGACATTAAGTTAATCCTCGTATAGTTTCAATGTTGCGTCGTCTTTTCATCCCTTAAAAATTCGTTAATCGATATTGGAATGACTTATTTTTTTAACATTTGCAAAAAAATATCAGAAAAATGACTACATTGGAAGAGGAACATTCGGATATCCCTCGTTTGGAACATTTAACCCCTTTTCGACCCCTTAAAGTTGGTTAATCGAGAACAGAATAGCTTACTTTTTCTATGTTTAATCTTTTTTGGCATTTGTACCAAATTTCCGAGTTGTGACCATATGGGAAGTGGTACATTCGAATATTCCTCGTTTGGAACGTTTAACCCCTTTTCCACCCCTTGATCCACCCGAGATCGGAATAATTTACTTTTTCTGCGTTTGTCTTTATTGATATTCACACCAGTTTTCAGAATTGTGAAAATATGAGAAGTAGGACATTCGAATATATCGCTCGTTTGGAACGTTTAACCCCTTTTCGACCTCTTAAAGTGGGCTAATCGAGATCGGAATAGCTTACTTTTTCTATGTTTACCATTGTTGACATTTGTACCAATTTTTAGAGTTGTGACCATATAGGAAGTGGTACATTCGAATATCCCTCGTTTGGAACGTTTAACCCGTTTTTGACCTCTTAGAATGGGTAAATAGAGATCGGAATAGCTTACTTTTTATACGTTTGTTTTTGTTGATACTTGCACCAGATTTCAGAGTTGTGACGAAAGGGGAAGTAGGACATTCGAATATCCCTCGTTTGGAACGTTTAACCCCTGTTCCACCCCTTAAAGTGGGTTAATCGAGATCGGAATAACTTACTTTTTCTTCGTTTGTCTTTATTGATATTCTCACCCATTTTTAGAGTTGTGACGAAATGAGAAGTAGGACATTCGAATATTCCTCGTTTGGAACGTTTAACCCCTTTTCGAGCCCTTAAAGTGGGTTAATCGAGATCGGAATAGCTTACTTTTTCTATGTTTACTATTGTTAATATTTGTACCAATTTTTAGAGTTGTGACCAAATGGGAAGTAGGATATTCGAATGTCCCCCGTTTGGAACGTTTAACCCCTTTTCGACCCCTTAAAGTGGGTTAATCGAGATCGGAATAGTTTACTTTTTCTATTTTTACCATTGTTGATATTTGTGCCGATTTTCAGAGTTGTGACTATGTGGGAAGTGGGAGAATTAGTGATGAGTGAGTCAGTGAGTCAGTGAGTGAGGGCTTTGCCTTATATATATAGAGATAAGATTCATAGTTATCTTCAATAAAAGGACCAACAGTTTTAACACATTATTTCGTACAACAGTATTTTTAAAATTTAAAATAAAATACCATTCACAAAAATACATTGTTTGAGATATGCTTTGTTACAAACTTTAAATTTTTGCCACTTTTACGATTTAGTTTGAAGCTATTGTGTGACAAAAACTCAAGCTTTAAAATCATTAAAAAGTGATAATTTGAATACAATATTTCGTTAAAAAGTTTGTGAATTATTTTAAAATGGCCTCTAAGTTACTATCCTGGCTGCGTAACAATTTGTAAGTTAACAATTTCTTTGGTACTTTTTCTAACATAAGATATAGCGTGACTAATTACTATAATATAATTTTTAATAATTAAACATCGTTTATAAGTAGTGATTTCTATATAAATTTCGAGAAATAGACTTTAAACTGTAAATGAAATAAACATTCGATTAGATAACTAAACTCAACTTTGTAGCTAGGTATAACTTTGTACGTAAATCCGCTATACCTTTGTACGTCATTTCATTTTTTAAATTCCTGTAACACAAGGTTGGCTAGTTACAGCTATATATACGAGAAAATTTTAGCAATGAAACTCATAAAAAAGACGCTTTTAGGGTAATTTTTATAATTATTAACATAATGCCATTTCTGTTGCCAGGGTGTTGGCATCTAATTTAAAAACAACTCTATCAGCAAAATATCCGGTAAACTACTTTTCAAAATTTATTAATTAAAAATGGGTGTGAATTTATGCATTTAGATCCAAATATGTTATTTATTCTGATTATAAGAGTTTATTTTATTATTTCTTAAGACAATTTTGGGAAAAGGAAAGAGTTTCTTCAATGATCGGTTAAATGCTATTTCAGCTTGATTGGATGACGGCTTGTCGTTCTATTAGTATTCTGTAAAGGCGACCTTTTAATGACAGTGATAGCCACCAAAATTTGATCGAATGCATTGCCATCGAATCTATCTGCCAAGTTTCAGCAAGATTGGATAACGGCAAAGGGGTTAATTAGGGGTCCGCAGATTTGCCCGCCATTGACAAACCTACACACAAAATCGAAATCATAAAATGATTTAATAATTAACAATCATTTTTATTGAGATGTGAAAAATGAAATTGGAATTTATAATATTTTGACAATTATTAGAAATGTTTAAGGTTTCCTTTCGGATAAGGGTTTGTAGATGTATTTGGATATTTACATAAAGGAGGTAAAAAATTTCTTTTATAAAAGGAAGGAGGCTTTTTAAAGAAAGATCGTCTCTAAATTAATTTGGACTGTGGCACTGTTTTTTACTATATTGTCTGTTCTACAGAGGTTTTTAATATCTTAGTTTATAATTGTTGGTATTGGGGCGAGCGAACTATATTTTATGCGGATTAATACAAGATCCGTGTAGGTGTAGTTTGTTCTTCCCTCTGCCGGGAAACCATCATTCCTCTTGCAGACATGAAAGTGTAAAGACCTGTGTGGTTCTGTCTGATGTTTGTAGGCTGTGTGCCGAATTGGTTCTTAGTGAACTTTATCTCCGTAGTTCGTTAATCGTCCGTCCTGTCATTAAATGTATTTGTCTACCCTACCTCATGGACTATTATTTTTATGGTAAAGAACAACAAATGGTAGCAGGGCGTGGTTAGTTAGGGTTGAACTATGTGTTAAAACGAAACTTACGAAACGATACTTCGTGACTGTATGCTCAAACGAAACTTAGTGATCAATCGAAATTCTTTGTGATTTGCGTGTGAAAAATGGAACGTTTAAATGTTCCTGAACTGACTGGAAATAATTATTTTATTTGGGCCCTGAAAATCAAAGCGGCACTAACGTTAAAAAGACTGGATGCAGTAATATTCGAAGTGAAACCAGAAGATCTGGAAGGAGATGCGGCTGCACTATGGATACAGAAAAATGCCGATGCCGTTGCATATATCAAGTTATCCTTATCAGATGAACAATCACTCCAGTACGCGGCTGAAGAAGACGCAAAAACTTTGTGGGAGAAGATTAAAGCAAACTTTACCGGCCAAGCTGAAGACAGAAAAATTGATGCCGGAAACGAACTTAAAAATATAGAAATTCGACACAACGAAGCAGCAAATGATTATATTGCGAGAGCAAGAGGTGTATCTACAAAGTGCCAATCACTTGGACTTGAAATTTCTCATCGAGAACTGGTGTACTATACTGTTCGTGGACTGAGTGGAAAATACACGAAAGTTAGAGAAATATTAAAAACGCAGCGTGAGAAGAGTTTAGAGGAAGTGCTGGAGATTCTACGTGAAGAAGAAAAAAGTTTCGGTTCGACAAACAACCGACATGCTGAGGGGATCAATGCCGAAGCATTCTACTCAAGGAAGAAGCAGAATTCAAATTCAAGAGTGTGCTACATATGTAGACGTCCAGGGCACATTGCCAGATCGTGTTTTCAAAGAAATAAGAATCGTGGAAGTGACATTTCGTGTGGTAACAGAGGATCTAAGTACGAAAACGGAAATAACCGAACTGTGAACTATACAAAAGAAAACAAATCTGCTCTACAAGTTTCTGCACAGGAGAAAGAACAGTGCGATAACACATGGGTTCTTGACAGTGGAGCGTCAACGCACATGTCTAAAGACAGGTTTTGGTTCACAGAACTTGTTCCAGAAGTCAACGATATCTATCTAGCTGGAAAAGATTCGAAAATAACTTCTGAAGGTAAAGGTACAGTCAGAGCAAATACTGTAAGTAACAAAAATTCAGTAAACATAACCATGGATAATGTTTCATTTGTACCTGATTTAAGAAATAATTTACTTTCTGTTACTGCAATGATGAATAATGGGTGTAGGATTGTATCAAAATATAACTGTGTATTAATTTTTGATAAAAATAATAAGTTTGTAACTAAAGCAGTTCTGAATGATAATAGATTAGAAGTGTATTTGAAACCATTTTGTGATCCTGAGTGTAATATTTCTAGTGCTAGTAATTATGAAGGTCTATTCCTAGTTGACGTTAAAATATCGCCAAGCCAATTTGGCGCGGTTTTGTAGGCGATACAGTTCTAAATTTGGCAACCCCATTTTTTTATTTACGCGCTTGGCTTCAACCTTCCTAAACCACAAATCATGAAGCTGGTTTGTTTCTCAATTTTTCATATTGGAATTCCGAATTGGCAACATTCTGGCTTTGTCGCCAACTTTTCAAAAGTGCGCCAACCCATAAACGTGAACTAGGAATTTACCATTATGAAATTTGGCACAATAGATTATGTCACTTAAATCCTAAATATATGACTATAATGAAGGAGTATATTAATCTTAATGATGTAAAAGATTTTAGTTGTGAAGTGTGTGATATAAGTAAGATAACTAGAAAAAGTCATCCTAGTATTGATATTAATCAAAGTTCTGAAATTTTAGAATTAGTTCATGTGGATCTGTGTGGTCCTGTACAATCAGAATCATTGGGAGGTTCTAAGTACTTTATGGTAGTAGTGGATGATTATTCTGGAATGTATTTTACATACTTCATGACATGTAAAAGTGAAGTGTTAAATGTGCTTTCTCAGTTTAAAGCTAAGTATGAAAATCTTACAGGTAAAAGAATTAAAAGGTTGCGAACTGATAACGGTAGAGAATTCGTAAATGAACAAGTGGATAATTTTCTTGCTAGTTCAGGTATTGCACACGAAAAAACCATTCCATACAACGCAGAATCAAACGGGAAGGTGGAAAGGGCGAACAGAGTTCTTTTAGATCGGGCAAGATCTATTTTATACGAAAGTAAACTTCCATTTAAATTTTGGGCAGAAGCAATAAATTATTGTACACGTGTATCTAATGTCACGCCCCGTAAAGGAAAAGAAAAAATTCCATTAGAATCTTGGACTGGTAAGAAACCGAAATTAAATTATTTAAAAAAGTTTGGTTGTATGGCTTATTTTCATGTTCCGAAAATAAAGAGAAATAAATTCGATATTTCGGGAAAGAAAGGCATCTTAGTAGGTTATTCACGAGAAAGAATAGGATATCGTATTTACGATCCAAGCATAAATAAAATAATTGAAGAAAGATCCGTTATATTCAACGAACACATAAAAGGAAGTACATTAATTCAAAACGAAAAACAAGAGTTATGGGATATTGAAGGATTAAATAAAAACCGTTTCCAAGAAGAAATAAAAAACAAAACGGCGGATTTCTTTTTGAGTGAAGAACTCAGCGATAAAACACAAAATAGTTTATTGCCGACTGTTGCGCAATCAGAATCGAATGACGAGCAGGTGTTAAATTCAAATGATAAACAGCTAAGGCGATCGGAACGAATAAAAAATAAATTAATAATCGCAAATCTTAGTGAATGCATTCCTCAAAATATTTCTGACGCGAAGCTAAGTAACAATTGGTTAAGATGGGAGAAGGCAATTAATAATGAGCTTGATTCATTGAATAAGCATAAAGTTTGGGAAATTGTTGATATGCCAGGACACGATACGAAGTTAATCAAAAGCAAGTGGATTTTTTCTATTAAAAATAATGATGTGTATAAAGCGCGACTTGTTGCCACAGCTTTTAATCAAATAAAGAATGTTGATTATTCAGAAACATATTCACCAGTCGTAAATATTGAGAGCTTCAGAATTTTAATAGCAATCGCTGCAAAATTAAATTTGATTGTTGGATTTTTTGATATAAAGACTGCATACTTGTATAGTGAACTAGAAGAGACCGTTTATATGTTACCTCCACCAGGTTTTGAAACAATTATAGGTGAAGGGAAAGTTTGTAAATTAAAGAAAAGTTTGTATGGGTTACCACAGAGCTCAGGGAATTTCTATTTAAAAATAAAAGGGGAATTGGAAAACATTGGATTATTACAATTAGCATCTGATGATTGTATATTTATGAAAGTTGATAATGGAAACATTTTCATTTTATGTATGTATGTCGATGATTTGGCTATATTTTATAATTCTAAAGAAATGTGTGATAATATTGTTACTCAAATTAGGAATATATTTGAACTGCATGAAAATGAAAAATGTAAGTTTTTGGGTTTAGAGATATTTAAAGATGATAAAGGTATTGGTTTATCTCAATCTGAATACATTGAGTTCTTATTGACTAAACATAATTTGGAGAATTGTAAATCTGTAAAAACTCCTATTGTAAAAGGGGAAGATAAAAGTTTTCCTCTCTCGGATGATTTGATAGATATAACTATGTATCAAGAATTACTTGGTGAACTTTTATTTTTGGCAAATCGAACTCGTCCTGACATTTCATTTGTAACAACGTATTTATCACAGTTTAATCATAAACCAGAAAAGAGGCATTATCTTTTGGCTAAAAGGGTTCTAAGGTATTTACAAGGAACAAAAGATAAGAAATTGTTTTATAGTAATGAGTTTGGTTATTTAAATGCATGTTCTGATGCAAGTTGGGGTAATGCAGAAAATGCTAAGTCTTTTTCTGGAAGTGTTATTTTATTAGGTGATTCTTTGATTTCTTGGAAGTGTCAAAAACAAAAAAGTGTTAGTCTTTCAACTTGTGAAGCTGAATTGTTTGCTATTTCAGAAACATGTAAAAATATTATTTGGACATTGGATTTGTTAAATGAGTTGTCATTTAAACAATTTATAGACGATAGTGTAATTTTGTATTCAGATAGTCAAGCAGCTATTCAATATGTTAAAGGTACGAAATCTTCGAATAAGTCAAGGCATATGAATTTACGTTTTCATTTTGTCAAGGACTTGTTGATGGACAATGTAATTAAATTGAAATATTTACAGACTGAATATATGATTGCAGATTTTCTTACCAAAGCTGTTAATGAAGAAAAATTGTTATATTCACTGAAAGGTATTTCATTAGTGTAAAGGTATTTTATGTATTATTATATGTCATTGTATTGTATGAGTTTGTATGTTTATGATAAAATATTGTTACTCGCAGGAGGGGTGTGTTGGTATTGGGGCGAGCGAACTATATTTTATGCGGATTAATACAAGATCCGTGTAGGTGTAGTTTGTTCTTCCCTCTGCCGGGAAACCATCATTCCTCTTGCAGACATGAAAGTGTAAAGACCTGTGTGGTTCTGTCTGATGTTTGTAGGCTGTGTGCCGAATTGGTTCTTAGTGAACTTTATCTCCGTAGTTCGTTAATCGTCCGTCCTGTCATTAAATGTATTTGTCTACCCTACCTCATGGACTATTATTTTTATGGTAAAGAACAACAATAATGTCTAAATACATATTTGGTAAAATATTGCGATATTTTATTATTGAATCTATCAAGTCTAGTTAAATTCATAATAGTGTAGTTATTTAGAATTTTTGTATAAATAAAAATAAATAAATTACCAAGTTGGCGAGTCGTCTGCCAAAATTGGCGAGAAAACCATTAGTCAAATTTGCAATGTCTAAACTGATATCTTCATTTAGAGTCAAAGTGCACCTTCTCTTAGAGTTACTATGTAAAAACTTTTCCTGTCCTCACACTTCCATATGGAACGTCTAACAACTTTTGCATGGAACTTGTAAATTCAATTTTTATTATCATGTGAATAGAATCAAGACCTTCTAATTAAAGTGTCTTTCGTTTAAGATTGATGCAATTGATGAGGCAAACTGATTTGGAAATTTTTGTATGTAAACTCGTATCATCGAAACTTCCATTTGAACATTGCACATATCTAGAATGTGTAGGTTTGTCTGGGAATGTTCATCTAAGACAGACAGACAAACCAATGTATTAGCTACTGACTACGTTAGTGTATTAGAGAAGATGAAAAAGATTGTGGGACGATATAGAATAGCAAGACACAAATATTCCTTGTTAATTAACTTCATATTTTGCGTTTACTTGAAACACCAAAGTGGTCAGCGCTCTGGCCTCGAATGCCATAGGTGTGGGGTTCGAATCCCGGGTTAGGTACGAATGTTCTTTGTGGTTCGGAATCCACTCTAAGCGTTAGGTCCCGGAATGATTAGTCGTCATTCTACGTACAAATAGGTCGTTAAGCGTACAAACCAATCAACCCAACTAAAACACCAGGAGACTACTTGGATAATTTGTTGCATGCTGGGAGTTTTCTAGGCCGTCTCTCATTTGAGGAATTTATCGCAATATATTTCATCTATCATCCAAAATGCTTCTTCTTGTGAAAAACTAAAGATTTTATCAATATATCGGTGTTCTTAAGGAGTCAGCAAGAAATTACGCAAGACAGTGTAGAGCTACCATCAAGTAAAAAACAGTTATAATATTCCACAAAATTCTTCGTATTTGGATACCCCAGCTCCGTTATATAAATAATTTCCTTCTTTCAATTTCGAAACGAATATCAAGTTTGAAAGAGTCGTTGAAATTTGTTAATAAATATCTCCATTTTAATGTATAGCTTTGGAGAAAATTTATCTCCAAATTGACGAAACATCTCCATAGAAACATTTGTAGGCCATAAATGCCATATTGCTGTTTTAGGTGATTTCGAATTTCCGGGTGAATTTTGTTTTCATAGGACCTCGTATAAACGAAACCTTTCATCTAATATCTAGAGAGTATCTTTTGTAATGAATAAAAATTTCTGTGTCTTTATTCCGTGTGACAAATGGGAATCTTGGTATCATTGGATATTTTATAGAACAATAACTACTCAAGAGTTACATTGTGCCGAATACAAGGTAGAAACAATGTTTATGAAGTCCCTTGTAAATAAAATGTCCTGCATTTGCGTATTCAGTGGGAGAAAACCAGTAAGTCTCCCACAGACGATAGAAGTGAGTGTCACTGTCTGAGAAGTGATGCTGATTAAGAGATTAAAGAGTCTATGTGTTAAATCCTTCATGATCTTAATATTGTGAATATGTTTAACAGGTGCGCATGCGTAGTCACCAAGGAGGCGCAGGAGGTGTCAGTTGCGGTAGATGAGGCTATTCCCGGAACGTCACGACAGTTAGTAGAGACTTTTGTTTTTTATAGAAATCAAAGTGTTTCAAATGTATTAGATAAAAAAATAGACATTGCCAGTCATTGAAAAGTACACACTACCAGATGGCTCAGTAGTTAACGCTCTGATGCCAAAGGCGCCGGGTTCGAAATCTAGGCTAGAAGTCGATATTTGTTGTGTTTCGGATTCAACGTTAATAATTAGCCGAAATTATGTATAAAAATAGGTCGTTGAGAGAACAAACCAACTAGACAATTATTGAAAAGTACAAAAATTCCAGTATTTTTTTTTTTATTTTTTTTTTAAAGTACACAAAAATTATTTAAAAAATAATCTGTAAAATATTTTTCTAATTGCTAGTAGGAAATAGTCAATGAAAGTAAGTTTAAGAAAATCAGTTTTATTTCATCGACTAAAATAAGTTGCGATTAATTCCTTTATACAGATTTCAAGTCAGTTTATCAGTTGCTGAAAATCTTGTTGAAGTGAACATTGTACTTTTGTTACTTTATTAAATTTAATTTGTTTATAAGGCTTAATCGGAGTTTTATTTTCATTTGAAGACCGACCGAAAACAATTTTTGTTTTACTTGCTGCTATAAAAATAATAAAATACAAATAAATTTATTCATTTATTTCAATTAATTTTACTTTAATTGTATTCCATATATGTTTTTATATTTTACGCTACCTTTAAAAAAACACAAATTTAGAAAAGCATCATACCATGTTGAAGGTAACTTTATATATGCCACAGCATTTTTTCTATATGCAAGAAATTGGCATTTTTAACAAGATGTGATGAAGAATTTTCGAAAATGTCGGCTGTAAAAAAACTACAGGTTGCTAATTCCATGCACTTGTTGCATGAGTTACATTGAACCAATATTACAAAAATGAAAATATATGAACACTAATAACAATTTATTTGCCTAATAAATCGTTTCGTTAATACTATATTTTATAAAATATATATATAAATAATATATTTTATAAAATATGTAATATATATATATAAATAATATATTTTATAAAATATGTAATATATATATATAAATAATATATTTTATAAAATATGTAATATATATATATATAAATAATATATTTTATAAAATATGTAATATATATATATATATAAATAATATATTTTATAAAATATGTAATATATATATATATATAAATAATATATTTTATAAAATATGTAATATATATATATATAAATAATATATTTTATAAAATATGTAATATATATATATATATATATATATATATAATATATATTATAAAATATGTAATATATATATATATATATATATATAATATATATTATAAAATATGTAATATATATATACATATATATATATATATATATATATATATATATATATATATATATATATATATATATATATATATAAATAATATATTTTATAAAATATGCAATATAATATATTAATTTACAATAATATATTTTACAAAATAGAATTTTTTTGTATTGCCATTTAGTTTTATGCATTAAACAAAGCTTTTTCTTTAAAAAATGTAGTTATTGGAAGGACTGAAAATGATTGACCAGTTTTTAAACTTTAAATGTTCAGTCATAAGTTAAATGACTTTTGAAATCTTAGCAATCATACTGTGGGAGAATAATTATAATTTCTGCTTACTTTTTCAGATCCTACTGTAACTGCGAACCGTACGAGGGGCGATACGATGACCACTTTATATTACAAGTAATATATGACATTTTGATATTTTCTTAATGTTTTACAAGTAATTTTTTTCTTGCCAAATATTAAAAAAAATAATTCTGAAATCATCAACTCTTAGTTATTCTAAAGCAGAACATTCTTCAAAAGGCAACTGACCTGCATTTTTGTTTCGAATAGGAGAAAATTCGACTTTTTCAATAAGTAGTATAACGCACAAAAAAAGGCCAGATGCGTCAAAAGAACTTAAAATATTAGAAATAAATTTCAAATTAGGAATATAGTTACAGCAGCCTTAAAAAACATTTAATATTTGTGTTATGGACGTATTGATTTATATATTTGATCTAGATAGGGTAAAAACTGCATGACAAATACTATGTGAATGTCTTATCTCTATATATATAAGGCAAAGCCCTCACTCACTCACTCATCACTAATTCTCCCACTTCCAACATAGCCACAACTCTGAAAATCGGCACAAATATCAACAATGGTAAAAATAGAAAAAGTAAGCTATTTCGATCTCGATTAACCCACTTTAAGGGGTCGAAAAGGGGTAAAACGTTCCAAACGAGGGACATTCGAATATCCCACTTCCCATTTGGTCACAACTCTAAAAATTGGTACAAATATTAACAATAGTAAACATAGAAAAAGTAAGCTATTCCGATCTCGATTAACACACTTTAAGGGGTGGAAAAGGGGTTAAACGTTCCAAACGAGGAATATTCGAATGTCCCACTTCCTGTTTGGTCACAACTCTGAAAATTGGTACAAATATTAACAATAGTAAACATAGAAAAAGTAAGCTATTCCGATCTCGATTAACACACTTTAAGGGGTGGAAAAGGGGTTAAAGGTTCCAAACGAGGAATATTCGAATGTCCCACTTCCTGTTTGGTCACAACTCTGAAAATTGGTACAAATGTCGACATAGGCAAACATAGAAAAATTAAACTATTCCGATCTCGATTAACCCACTTTAAGGGGTCGAAAAGGGGTTAAACGTTCCAAACAAGGAATAATCGAATGTCCGACTTCCCATTTCGTCACAACTCTAAAAATTGGTGTGAATATCAATAAAGACAAACGAAGAAAAAGTAAGCTATTCCGATCTCGATTAACCCACTTTAAAGGATGGAAAAGGGGTTAAGCGTTCCAAACGAGGAATATTCGAATGTGCCACTTCCGACAAGGCCACAATTTTGAAAATTGGCTTAAAAACCAACAATGTTAAACATAGAAAAAGCATGCTAATCCGATCTCGGTTAACCCACTTTAAGGGGTCTAAAAGGGGTTAAACGTTCCAAACGAGGGATATTCGAATGTACCACTTCCCATATGGTCACAACTCTAAAAATTGGTACAAATGTCAACAATGGTAAACATAGAAAAAATAAGCTATTCCGATCTCGATTAACCCACTTTAAGTGGTCAAAAAAGGGTTAAACGTTCCAAACGAGCTATATATTCGAATGTCCTACTTCTCATATTGTCACAACTCTGAAAACTGGTGTGAATATCAATAAAGACAAACGCAGAAAAAGTAACCTATTCCGATCTCGGGTGGATGAAGGGGTGGAAAAGGGGTTAAACGTTCCAAACGAGGAATATTCGAATGTACCACTTCCCATATAGTCACAACTCTAAAAATTTGTAAAAATATCAGCAAAGACAAACATAAAAAAGTTATGCTATTCCGAGCTTGGAGAACCCACTTTAAGGGGTGGAAAAGGGGTTAAACGTTCCAAATTCGAATATCCCACTTCCCATATAGTCACAACTCTGAAAATTGGTAGGAATGTCAATAAAGATAAACGAAAAAAAGTAAGCCATTCCGATCTTGATTAACCCACTTAAGGTTTGCAAAAGGCGTTAAACTTTCCAAACTAGGGATATTCGAATGTCCCACTTCCCATTTGGTCACAACTCGGAAAAGTGGTACAAATATCAAAAAAGATTAAACATAGAAAAAGTAAGCTATTCCGTTCTCGATTAACCATCTTTAAGGGGTCGAAAAGGGGTTAAACGTTCCAAACGAGGGATATCCGAATGTTCCTCTTCCAATGTAGTCATATTTCTGATATTTGGTGCAAATGTTAAAAGGGCAAATGTTAAAATAATAAGTCATTCCAATATCGATTAACGAATTTTTAAGGGATGAAAAGTTGAAGCTACATTGAAACTGTACGAGGATTAACTTAATGTCTCAATTCCAATACAGCTACTACTTTGAAATTTAAAACTAAGAGCAAACATAAACACAATAAACTATTCCAATTTACTATTCACAATTATAAATTTCGTTTAAAATGTCAACAAAGGAAAGTTACTATTCCTATTTTGATAAATCAATTTGTCGTGATCGAAATGGGAGCAAACGTCTGAAGTGTGGATTACATGAATGTCTTTTGATCGCTAAAATGCTAATGGTAAAATTTCGTAGCGCAGCACGGGTATTCAGCTAGTCAATCTATAGATCTGAATATTTAATGGTAATTTTCATGAATTAAAAAAAAGAAAAAAAAGGACAAAATCTAATGTCTGCTGGCTTTTGTTTCAATCGTCTTTTCAACAATTGGCGGGTTACTTATTGAACTATCGGGGACAGTACAAATCGACATTTGAAAGCAGCTCAAATTCAATGTCGAAGAGATCACTCCAGATTAAGATCAGTGGTAAAAAAATCGGTTGATAAAAATGCAAAACACGTTGTTTTCCGAATACTTATCCCTGCTTAAACTCAACTTTGGAAAACTAGCGTGAAATGAATGTAGGTCAAATAACTTCTTCATAAAAAGGTTTTTCTTATAAAATGAAGTCCTAGTAATTCCCTATATTACAGTCTTCTAACCCAGCGCATTTAAAAACTATTTTCTATTGACATTTGGTGAGTAGGATGAAAAGAAAATGATCGCTTAATGAAATAACATCAATTAAAAACTCGAAAATAGCTTCTAATATTTATTTTATATTTGTAATCCTTACGTCAATACATATGCCGTGGCTCAACCTGGTTTTGCTTTTTGCTATTTACATTCATAATAAATAGGTATTAAATGAAAACAAATCATGTCATTTTATTAAGTGATCTTTTTCGTACCTACTCACCAAATACCGAGGTGGTTATAGAAAGCAGTTTCTAAATGCACTGGACTAGAATATTATAACATAGCGAATATAAAGGAATGATCCTTACTATACTAAACTCCAACTTAACTTGACATCACCAGACGATAGATCTTCACCGTCCTCATAGGCAATTAATCCATTTTAGCGGAGTGAAAACATAATTCTCGCCAAACCTTAGAGCGTCTCTACAGGATTGTGGTTTGGCGAACATTATGCTTTGACGCCGCCAAAATGGATTAAATACCTATGAGCACTGTGACGATCTACAGTCTAAGTGATGTCAAGTTAAGTTTAAGTTTAGTATATATGGTCCTTTCTTTAAGGTAGCATTACTTTTAAGTGTGTGTTCTGACAATATTATTTTGTTGTACAGGTGCGTCTTAGGGCCGGCTTCCCCTACCCCTTTTGCCCCTACAGGAGTTCCACGTCAAAAGGAATCCGACTTCACTACTTCCACGCCCACAGAATCGGATGGCTACGGAGTAGAATGAGGGAAAAAGAAAGATGGAATGGAGGTAAAGTGACATTCCTATTGTAGAATTCATTGAAACAATAATGGAAATAAGTGCGATATAAATTAGCATTTGAATTGATTTTATTTCACCTGATGTATTTTGATCGTTGACAGATAAAATAATAACATCAATGCACATTTGCACCACCATCAGATAAGCATTTATTTAAAATTATTCACTAGGTATCCTACCTTAGCCACTTTCACCCACTGATCATAGATCCCACCGGCGCGTAATGAAGTAGGGTTAAAATTAATTAAAATTCTCTAATTGGGAGTTACACTGGTTACACACACAAAAAGTTCTACATAACTTTTTTAGCTTTTAAAATTTCCAAACTAGAAATAAAAAAATAATAACAATAATATTTAAATAATAATAATAAAAAAAAATCGAAATTTTTTTCTACCAAACGTATTACTTTTGTTACCTTATATTATAGTAAGGATAAATGAGAATAAAGAGTTATCTAATTTGTAGTTGTCTGCAAAATTATATTTTATTAAAAAAAAAAAAAAGAAGAAAAATATATATATTATTGCGTTGTACGGGTTCGAAAGATTTGACGCCAAAGCAGATCAAAACTTGCAGAAATTTATTCCAAAATAACTCTTCACAGTTCTCTTACAGCTCCAGAACTTCTCGTTCTAGTAGACACAATACAGCTCTTTTCACCTCAACAGAGCACAAAACAGCAGTTAAAAACTTGACAAACAACTGCTAAATCGCCGCAAAAGACAATGCAAAACAGTTCGCTTTAGAATGCTCAGTATCTCAAGTCAGGAATACAGCTCTCACAATGAACGTTGAGAGACAACTAACTCAGTCACCCGCTCTCCTGAGCTTTTATAGGGTGACCTGAGAACATACGTGAACCTTCCAGAGATAGACATTTGGAGAACTTTCCAGAGATAGACGTTTGGAGAACTTTCCGGATTATAGTCAAAAAGTCCTTATACATGGGATACATGTACCCATACATGTACCGAAAATGTCGCCAAATGGTCGCCAAATTTGGCGACATTTGGCGATTTCTCGCCAAATTTGGCGAGATTCCCATTACCATAATGTTAAAATGCCCTACCCCTTGAAACTCGCTTCCCAGAGTTACCTCTGTAAAACCCGTTATCAAGCGTTGATATCCACACTGCAGGGAAACAAACCATTGCATTGCCTTATGCGAAATGTACAGAAATTTATCTATTTACAAAATTAACACTACGAAATATTTACAAATATACAAAAATTCGTTACAATATGTATCAAACATCTAAGGGTCGGTAAATACATGTTTTATCAAATTTTAAAAATAACAAACAAAACAAAAAAAAGTATATGAAAAAATCTAGAAATTTGAAAACAATGCGTAGTTTCGATAAAAATAATTTTGATTTTTTCAAAAGTACACTGCGCTGAAAAAAATTAATGAGTGAAAACTTATGGAACATTACAAGTACACATACGCTCAGTGCGGAAAATTTGACATGTGATTATTCACATTTTGATAGTGATTTTATAATATAAACTACTTTTTCGTGTTACACTTGACAAAGGTCGCCAAACAATTGGAGTTGGACTACACTTACATTTTTTTAATGAGCAATAATTAAACTTTTATGAGCGCTCTTACCTTCTCGGAAAAAATTTATAAAATCAAAGTATGCGTATCCACAGCTACTAAATATTACCGACATTCTAAGCAATATTTCTGTCACTAGAACTACTAACAATTTAAAGCAGACATTCTTGCATTTGTGTAAAAATTTTGAATCAAAAGGACTGTTTGATTTGCAATTTATTACCGAAATTTAAGTAGCACATTCAATATATCGCTCAATATAGTATTCACTTTCTCTCATTACAGTGACTGCACGGGGGACAGATGTCCGGTTGATGGAAATGAATGGAAAGGCAAATATTGAAGGAAATGGAATGAAGACACTAAAGATGGAATGTGTGAAACTGAATGAAAAGTCTACCAATAGCAAGATTATGACGAAAAATGACCGATGGAGATCAACGAGTGATCGACACCAACTATGATACCGACTATGACACCTATTATGACACTGATTATGACACTGATTATGACACCAACTATGACATCGATTATGACATTGATTATGACACCGATTATGACATCGATTATGACACCGATTATGACATCGATTATGACACCGATTATGACATCGATTATGACATCGATTATGGCATCGATTATGACACCTATTTGGATACTGTGACAAACACTATACTATATAGACGCTGGCACCTGTTGTTAAACTGACTGTGATGAAGGACATTTCAAACTGTGAAGTGAAAATATCGAAGTTGTTTGTTCTCCGAATCTTATTCAAGATCCATCCAACATCACCTGATATAGAACTGATTCCAGATACAAACATTCATTTAAAAAAATATATATTTTTCAACATCATAAAAATATAATTTTCCTTCAACTGACAATAGAAATAAAAATAGCCCAACCACCCAAAAAAAGATGTTTCAATTGTGTTTATCTTACACTCGGTATATTTTTAATTTTCAGCTGGCAACAAACATCTGTGTATATCAAAGAAGTCATATTTGAAAACTGATTTTAACTCGTTCGTTTGGAAGAAAGCAAACTGAAAATCCCATTTTTACATGGCAAAACATATTTAAAGATATTTACTTCTAACCTCTAAATTTCTTAGACTTTTCCATTTATAACGGTTTTTATCCAACGAAAGAATATAATAAAATGGAGATGCAAGTTTAAAAAAAAAAAAAAAATCATTTTCAAGTACATTAAAATTGTTTTAATTAATTAAGTGGTTGAAGACGAGGAATTAGTGGTACTTTCAGTTAGAAATGATATTTTTTAAAAACATACTTTAATGCCTTCAAAACAAAAATATTTTCATAGCTTCATTAAATCTTCTTTTTCTTGAGAGATATTTGAAATACTATATAAAGGGAAATTTTTTGTAGATTTTAGTAGGATATTTAATATTTGTAAAAAAATAAATGCTCTCTTAATATTACAGAGGCTTCGATGTAATTCTTTTTAAATATTTAAATACCATTTTAGGTAAAAATAAATTAAACGTACAAAATTGAAAGTAAAATGCACACACACAGAGTAAATCAAGAAATAACATTTAAATAAGCGAGTCCTCAAGTATATATCAACCTTGAACATTTCCATTTCATGTGGGGATATTCAGGCAGGCGATATTTATAATTGAGACAATGTATTTCTTTCATCGATATAGATAATTTCTTTGCATTGCAATTGACATGTATTATTAACCATTGGTTAGCACCGCGGTGAGTCGCGTGGGGGACATATGTCCTCTATATTCATATTTTCGTGCATACCATTAAATTTGTAACCAAATATCAAAGTAAGTGGGTATTTTAATAAAAAAAAATATTGAAATTAACTTTGTAAAGATTGAAATTTATCCTTAAAATAGCTTTAAAACACAATGCACGTAATCACATTAAACATTGTTGATAATATTATTGGGAAAATATAAATTTACTAACTGAATACCCGTGCTGCTCTACGAAATTTTAACATTAGCATTTTAGCGATCAAAAGACATTAGTAATGTATTCTACACTTCAGACGTTTGCGCCCATTTCGATCCCGACAAATTGATTTATCAAAATAGGAACTTTCCTTTGTTGACATTTTTAACAAAATTTATAATAGTGAATAGTAAATTGGAACATTTGAATATCCCTCGTTTAGGACGCCCCCTTCGGACCCTTTTTAATTACGTAATCGAGATTGCAATAGTTTCTTGTGTTTATGTTTGCTCTTAGTTCTAAATTTCAAAGTAGTAGCTGTATTGGAATTGAGACGTAAGATAATCCTCGTATAGTTTCAATGTTGCGTCGCCTTTTCATCCCTTAAAAATTCGTTAATCGATATTGCAATAACTTATTTTTTTACATTTGCCCTTTTAACATTTGCACCACACAGCAAATGGAAATGTCTTAAAATAAGACACAAAATTGTCTTAAACAAGTGGCACTGTTTTAAGATCTAAAATGGTGTCTTAATCTTTAAGACACTTGAAGTGTCTTAAAATGGGGTATTTTCAGACGTTTAGACTGTCTGAATTGGGGATATTTTCAGACAGTTGATGTGTCTGAAAGGGTTGTTTATGTTACCTTTCAGATGTTGGGAAGCTAAAAATACATTTATTTAAATTAAAATGCAATAAATGAGCTTGTGTTAAATTACAAATTTTTATTAAAATAAAAGTCAAAATAACTTTTTGTTGACTATGTTTCACTTTCCTGGTAAATTTAAGCATGGGATTGCAAAACTGCAACACAACTGTTAATAATAGGCACACAACTATTAATATATCCAAGCAAGGGATTTGGGACTTAATGTAAATATATGTATTGGGATAAAATGGACATTGTATTGTGGCTGAATCTTAAATAGAAAAGGTTTGACTTCCAAGATTGTATCACAGTTTTAAGTTGCTTTTTACAAGTCAATTTTAACATCAAATAACAAGCGTGATGTAAACACTTATATAGTAGTTGCATTGGCAAGTCTAAGATACATTATGTGGCAACATAAACTTATTTGAATGATGAATCAAGCAGTAA
Organism: Linyphia triangularis; assembly: GCA_963978545.1. Classification (NCBI taxonomy): domain Eukaryota; kingdom Metazoa; phylum Arthropoda; class Arachnida; order Araneae; family Linyphiidae; genus Linyphia; species Linyphia triangularis. The sequence continues at coordinate 4,103,427 of OZ021728.1, forward strand.
TAATCTAATTATTCTCCATCTGGGAATTTAACTTGTTTATAACATTTCCCTATAATAACACTACATAATAAACACTACAATGCTTCAATTATTGTCGAATAGTTGAAGCAGATATAGGACTTTAAAAAAAAAAAACTTTAAAAGATGCATAAAAGATAAACAATTAAAACAAGAAGGCATAGAAGTATCTGTAAGGAGACATTTCAGAATATGGAGGTAGAGTATATTAAATTTGAAAAGTATGCAAGTTGTGCAAAAAATTTTGCGTTTCTGAAAACGTCAGTTTCCCAAATTTTTGTATGCTTGTAAAAAAAATATGCCAGATATACAGTTGAAATTTGTTATTATGATTAAATAACATATTAAGTGCATACTAAAACTAAAATAATATTAAAATTCCAAATTCCAGTAATTTGGGGATGGGACCTTTTTACAACAATTTTCCCTATCGCTGCGACTTTTCGTTAATCGTTGAGAAGCTAAAGAAGAGAGGGCATTTAAAAAAATGTAAGAAAAGGGGGAGGGGGGAATTAAAAAAGGAATTTGAAATATCTGTAAAGATGGCTGCTTCAAAATACAGAGTTGAAGCACATTAAACTTGGAAAACATGCAAGTTATTAAAACTTTTATAGTTCTTTCACGTTTTCTCAAAACGTTGATTTTCCAACTTTTGGTATGCTCATATAAAAGACTATGCAAGATATAGAATTGAAATTTTTTATGGCAATTATATAACATCTGAAGTACATATTAAACAAAAATATTATTCAAATCTATACAATTTAGTTTTTAATTATTATTACTTAAAAAATTGCAAATTTTCATACGCTCAACAAATTACCACATAAAAAAACTTTCTATTATTATTTTGAGAAAGCTGATATTTAATGTAGTATATAGACATTTCTAAGAAATAAAAAGCAAAAAAACTTTTTATTAGTTTTAAGAAGATTCCTTTACGAATGTAACCAAATTCAACTCATTGCAATTTTTTTTTTTTTAATCGAGTTTTGAATAAGTGATTATTAATAAATTATTAGCCTATTATTATAAACTTTTTTCTAAAATATAATTTAAAAAAGGTTTGAACAACATATGTAAAAAAAAATTCTTCATTTTGACCAATATTCAATTTATTTCAAATGCGTTGATTTTTCTGATTTTAATGCTGTCACCGAGTACCCAGTCCTCATAATATGCAGGTCATATCATAAATATCCTCAGATGTAATAATATGGAACATATAAGATCATTCATAAAATAAAATTCAAGGACACAATAAATTTTATCCAAATTACATCAAATCATGCTAAATATATTTTCAAAATCATTAGTACCTGTAATATGCAACAAAACCAACAAAAATGTAATTGAATGTTAAAAACAGAAAATTTAGAATTCTGTGAGGGTGATTTAGAAATCGATCAATTAAAATTTACTGTAATAAAAGCACTGAAAATAAGATAAATAATATTACATAAACCAACTTTTTCACTAGGAATGAAGCCGTTGTGGGGACCGTTGTGCATATCAAAATAATCATTTCTGAGTTTGAGCAATTGATTGTCAAGTCACTTAAATACTATTCTACTTGTTCATGTATATATTATTGTGAACAAATGCTTTTTAATGCTGATCAAAACATTTGACTACTTCAAGCACATAATTATTTCAAGTTTGAATACTGTTATCATTAATATCCCTCGGCGTTCAAGTTATGTTTTTTGTGACATAGTACTTACTCTCATATCATGCAATCAAAGAGTACTGCTCCAACAGCTTGGCAACGATGCTCAGTTTGGATATGTTGCTAAGTGCTATTTAGTATGAAGTAACAGTATTAAAGGGCAATTAGAACATAGTGTATACCGTTCGTCCATGATTCAGCAGTGGCAGCAGTTCTAGAAGAGGCAAGCGATACCAACACTTCTGATCACACTTTTATTGCATCAGATTAATGAGGAATATTTTTCCTATAACCCCCAATTGAATATTAAAAAAAACAAAAAAACACTCAAGACACATTTGGGTACGTGAGAAAACTCTGGCAACAATATTTGATACTTTTCCGTTAGACGGGTACCAAAAACCGTTAAGTCGGAAAGTTGGCGTAGTTATCGCCAAGCTGAAATGTTTATGCGAAAATAATATTTTGATCTAGTGAACTTTTATTTTTATTCATTAGTTTGGGAGACTGCCAAACCAAACCTTATCATAGATTGGAAGTTATTAGTTTGAATAAGTTATCGCTGCAAATTGGCTATTTTTATCTGGTACCCGTCAAATGGAAGAATTCAAATGATGTTGTAATCATTGATCAGGAATAGGTTAATATTGGCCTATAACTCATGATCTATAGAACCAATTTGGACAAAGTTTGCTTTAATAGATAGAATTTTTGCTGAGAATACACTTTAAATACAAAAAAAAACCCGCAATTACATATGAAAATGAATGTCGTATTGCTGTCTATGCTGGAGTGAATGTGCGCCAACGGGATTCGAACCCAGGACTCCTAGGTCAGTAGATAGGCATGCTTACCGCTAGGCAAAAAGAACCACTAGTGCCTAGTTGTTGTATCTGTCATTTGTACACGAGACCACCACATAGACACGTCGCAGTGAGTCGCGAAGGGGTCGAACGATTGAGTTGCTTGTGTGCGAGTTGAGTTTGTTACATGAGAGTTGAGTGGTTGTGTGAGAGAAAAAGTTGCTTGCTGAGTTGGTAGTGTGGAGGTCGTGCAGTAAATTTTTCTGAAGGCGCCGATAGATGACAGCATGATTCAGTTGTTCAGTACCCACTACTTTGGAGCGAATGTGAGCTAACTCGATAGGTTGCGATCTGGGAGATGAGTTCCTCTATTTTGGGAAGCGGATAGGCATCCAACATAGTAAATCTATTAATTGTCTGGGAGTAGTCTATGACCATTCGAGATTTTTTATTATCTCCTTTGATGACAAATGCTTGGGCTCTCCATGGGGAATTGCTTTGTTCGATGACTCCTTCATTGATGAGTCTGTCCACTTCTTTAGCAATAAATTCACGATCCTCTGAGGGAAGACGTCTTGATTTTGTTTGAATGGGTCTACAGTCAGGCGTAAGATTTGAGAACAAGGAGACTGGTGGGACATCAGCCTTGGTCAAAGCACAGATTTCTAAGGGAGGCCTAACACAAAATGTGCAAAAGCTACATTTCCAGAACCACGAGAATTTTTAGCTTTACATACCCGCTGAAAATGTCCTTTCTTGCCGCACTTGTTACAAACTACATTTTTGGCTGGGCAAGCGCTTCGAGGGTGACGATCATAGCCACAGAAGAAACATGAACCAGAGCGGGAGACAGCAGCAACTTGCTCTTCCTCGAGTATTTGATCAGACTCGGCAGTTTCCACTGCAGCAGAAGTCATCGGATGAGGTACAGTGAGGTATGATGCAGAATGAGATTCCGCCAGTTCGAGGGCATGAGCTTGGTCGACAGCCATTTCTAAGGTAACAGAAGAGTTTTCAAGTAAACGTTCGCGGATACGGGAGCTCTTTAATCCCCTTATAAATGCATCACGAATGTATTCGTTTTTATAGAGTTCAGCAGTAACAGCTTTGAATTCACAGTTCTTGCTTAGATGTTTGAGGGCCTAAACGTATTCACTCACCATCTCGTTTGTTTGTTGACATCGGGATGCTAAGCAATGCCGCGAGAGGTTCAAATGTGCTACATGTTTTGTTTACGTTTCTCCTCAACTGGCGAGAGTGTTGCCAGGTTCGATACATGGAAAATCACAACAACAACTTTGGATTTCTGTGAAAAACAACACTTTTTTTGGGATCCTTCAAAATTTAAAGGTATTCCTTTTAGTTGGTAAATGAACTTGAATGATATAATTGCTACGGCCCATGGTCGTACTGTCTGAAAGAGAGAAGCGTCTGAATTTTGGAAATGTCTGAATTTGGTTCGAAGTGTCTTATTTTCAGTTACTTGTTGTGACTGAAAGCAATTTAAGACCCGTGTAATGTCTGAAATTCGAAGAAGTAAACCACCTTTGTGCAAAATAAGTCACCTAATGTGTCTGAAATGAATTTTTCAGACATTTTGTGTCTAAATTTAAGACACCAGCATTTACAGTGCAAATATCAGAATTATGACAACATTGGAAAATGAACATTAAGATCTCCCTCGTTTGGAACATTTAACCCCTTTTCTACTCCTTAAAGTGGGTTAATCGAGAACGGAATAGCTTACTTTTTCTATGTTTATCTTTTTTGACATTTGTACCAATTTTCAGAGTTGTGACGAAATGGGAAGTATAACATTCGAATATCCCTCGTTTGGAACGTTTAACCTCTTTTCAACCCCTTAAAGTTGGTTAATCGAGAACGGAATAGCTTTCTTTTTCTTGTCTTTGTTGACATTTTTACCAATTTACAGAGTTGTGACCATATGGGAAGTAGTACATTCGAATACCCCTCGTTTGGAACGTTTAACCCCTTTTCTACCCCTTAAAGTGGTTTAATCGAGATCGGAATAGCATGCTTTTTCTATGTTTACCATTGTTGATATTTATACCAATTTTCAAAATTGTAACCATGTCGGAAGTGAAACTTCGAATATTCCTCGTTCGGAACGTTTAACCCCTTTTCGATCCCTTAAAGTGGGTTAATCGAGATCGGAATAGCTTACTTTTTCTATGTTTACCATTGTTGATATTTGTACCAATTTTCAGAGTTGTGGACATGTGAGAAGTGGGAGAATTAATGATTAGTGAGTGAGTCGGTGAATGAGTGAGGTCTTTGCCTTATATATGTAGAGATATCTAAAATAGTATAAAAAGAGTACAAATAGTGTATAAAGGCAGAGAAGTAGATTTTATCATAAAAAGTCATTCAGTATCATCCTCTTCAACATCTGCACAATATGCACATATTTCAATCTGAATTAAATGGTCCATGCAGTCCCATTTGTCACATTTTGGGTATTACTTGAAATAAAAAAAAAAAGTGAATTTATGAAAAAAAATTGCATACATTTTTTTTTATTGCTGAGAAATAATGTGTCAGTGAAATCGTATAAAAAATAGCATCCCCCCCTCACGAAACATAACAACTATAAAAGTAGGTTCTGTGTCGCCTGAGAACACGCATGGAAATGAATGAATACTCGTAGACAAACGCCAAGGTTAGATAGAAAAGTACTGGGACGGGTTTTGATCATGGGGTGTTATCCATTGAGAAATTTACAAAACAATTTTTGTGGGGGACATTTGTTAACCGCGCGACTAACCAAGGGTTAAGAGTATTTGGTGGATTATTAACTTATGCATGTTAATTTATTTCCAACCAAATAATGGAAGATTTTTCTTTACTTTAAAAAATTAATAATAGTTAAACTGACATTTTTTAACGTAAAAACAACATTTAAAAACTTAGAAATTTAACTAAATTTTATGGAAATGAATTATTTTAAGCAGGAATAAATTGCACCAATGTTCTCTAATTTATTTTTTACCAAATATTATTTTTTTAACATCAAATAATAGCTTAAATAAGATTATTAAGTGAAAATAAATGTTTTGAGTAAAAAAAATTAAAAATTTTAATATAAAACTCTAATATATAATAACATTGAAATCACCACGTGGCAACATTTTATGTGGCAAGCAGGGGCGTAGTGGAGCGGGAACGCGTGGGAACGGCGATCCCGTACCTTTTCAGAAGGAGGAACGGCGTTCCCTCACCTAAATTTTTTTTTTAATTTGTAACTTTTTTGCATTTTTCTTTCTTTTTTTTTCTTTACTTGACACTTAACGGAAAGTTAAGTAAAAAAATTAACTTTCGTGAGAAACTATGCTTTCCTTTTCGATCCATAACTTCACAGTTGAGCAGACAAGTTCAAGTATTTTTAAAACACTTAAAAGTGACGCAGAACCCGCACATGTGGCCATTCCATCAACAATCCGATACATTCATATAAGACTCTTCCCCCCCCCCCCCCTTCTCATTCAATGTTTCTATGCTACTTCTTTAGAAATGAACTGACGTACGTTTACATCTAACTATGATTCATCCAATGCCAATTATCGTCTTCTTCAACAAATGATCTGGATTTGTGGATGTATTCCAGCCGTCAAATGTGTATGGTTCTTCATGAATACGGACTGAAACTTCCATACACAAATTGTCGCCAACTATCTCCATTTTTAAAGAACAAAAACTGTGGTCTGGCACATATAGTTCTTTGCGTCTTTTTCTTGAAGAATGTCTCTTCTCTTCTAATTTTAACTGGAACGCTAACCGATTTATCAGCAAAAGTAATGTAACGTTCTTTCTTTTTTTTTTCTTCTTTTTTTTTTTTTTGAATTTTTATATCACCCACTTAATAATTTATTTGTAAACCACGCTTCGTACCTAAGAAATGAATTCGTTAAAGAGGATAAAACTAATGCCAATTAAAAGATCCTTTTTTTCGAACAATCCAAAAAAGCTAAGTAAACATGCGATTCTGACGGAATTGACTGCTTAAGCGCTAAGAATCCAGATAGGAAAATGTAGAATGTTGATATCTTGTATGAGATTTCAGGGTGTTTTGAGATCACGGAATTATGCATTCATATTGGCTTACCAGATATTGGGGAAATCAAACTCATACGTTGTTTAAACATGACAAAATATATTCACAACAGCATTGATTTTTTAGTTGTTACTTAACTTAACACAATATGTAAAAATAATGGAATTGGGTGGCACCAGGAGGATGCTTGCTATTCCTCTAGTTGCTTACATTTTTATAAAATTCACCGGAAAAATAAACTGTGTGCCTTTAAATAATAGATTTTATATTTGCATTGTGAAAAGCAAAATATTTTGAAAAATCAAGATTTGAACAAAAACAAGTTTTTTTCCTTGCAACCTTCTACAAACAATGTTGTCGGCACCCATGCTAATGGAGTCTGTCCTTTTCCAAAAAGCGAAGGTATTAACATTTGTTGATTTTCCTTATTTCATTTTCCTTAGTATAAAATTTCTAATGGTTTTGTAAATGGATATCGATATTGGGCTGTGAAATAATGGTGTCGTGGCATTGGCGTACGTGGCTTTGGCGTACAGCTGAAATATCGTGGATTTAGGGTACAATGCCGTTACATCGCTTGGCTTTGGCGTACTTTAACACCTGCTAGGGAGAAAGAGAAGGAGGCGTGTCAATTTTACTCGTGGGGTTCCGATCGGACGACTTTTGGGGCGCCATTACCCCTTTTCCTGTGGATGATGTCCTTTTTTGCTATGGTTGGATTTTGTGAGAAGATTTTCGAGTTATTTGAGATATCGTGGAAGACATCATATTTTATTTGAATTTTACTTTATTATTTTATGAAATTGTAAATTTTTTCAAAATATTTGAAATGGCTGGGGTTTGGACTGAAGCTTACTAGCCAAAGACGTTAATCACTACAGCTATCCAGTTACTCCGAGAAGACTATTATTATTTATAAGAAGTTGATAAACGCATGATTTTTGTCTTGAATAATTTCGTATAGAATTAATTTCTAAAATACGATTTGTATTTTAATGCAAGTTATATTAATAACTTAGAACTTTTCTATTTGTATTGGAAAACTTACATTTTATTTCTTGTTAATGTTAACAATATATAATATGAACCTATATAATGTTCTAATTTCATTACTTAGAATTGAAAGAAATTAGTATTATATATAGCTAGTATATATGAAATATCACAAACGCGTATTTTAGTGTTCGTGTTGCTAAGTGCCATGCAAAAAAAGTTTCCGTACGCAATATGAAAATTAATTCTGACGTCTTCCACAACAAACTTGCAGTAAATTTTCAAAACTGAAGTGTACCCAGTTGTCATGAAGACATGATAGCATCAATTGTTTAATTTTAGCTTGAGCTGATCGTCTTAAAATGGAGTTCTTAAATCTATTCGTGAGTTGCTGATTCAGTTATGAAATGAGGAATTATCTATGAAATAAATCGGCGAAATCTTTAGTTTATTGAAGTCTTGTACATTGTATTATTGAAAGAACGATGAGCTTCAGAATTTTTAGGATAGATATAGATCCGGAAGATCTTCAAAGATAAAACGATTGCATAAAATAAATATCCTATAGTAAAGTTCAAGATAATCCGCGAATAAGTGCACCTTAAGTCACACATCGCTTAAAAATTGATAAAAACATTGAAGTGACATCTCAAACGGTGAGAAATCTATAATAATAAAACAAGCTGTGTGTCTGTCTGTGGATCTATAGAAACCTACTTAAAATTGGAGTAGAGCTCTGAAATTTTCAACACAAGAAGTTTTGACCTTCTAATTTTATGTATGTCAAACAGAATGTTAAAATTTTAATTAGTTCTTTTTTAATTAATTTTTTAATCAATTTATTTTTTACAAAGTTACTTCAAAGAGAGATACAGCTCTGAAATTTTCAACAAAAGTAGTTTTAGTCTTCTAATTGGACTTTTGAAAAACAGAACGTTAAAATTTTAATTAGTTATCTTTTAATTAATTTTCTTAATTAATTAACGATTTTTTTACAAAACGACTTCTGATAGGCTTACAGCTCTGAAATTTTCAACATTAGTAATTTTGGCCTTCTTATTGAACTATTAAAAAAACATAATTTTAAATTTGTAGTTAGTTTTTTTTTAATTATATAATAAATACTTGACAAAATGGTTTCTACTAAAGCTACAGCTCTGATATTTTCAACATTAGTAGTTTTAGCCTTCTAACTGGTTGGTTGTATTCAGATTATCTGGTGCCGTCAGCAACACGAGGGCTATAATGCGCCGAAACATTCGTCATTAGACAAGCCAACATACATTTACAAACACCCATGCCTAATACGGGACTCGAACCCGCAACCTCGCGGTCTAGAAGCTAGCACGCTAACCACTATACCTTTTGGTCGGCAGCCTTCTAATTGGAATTTTAAGAAACAGAATTTCAAATTTTTATTTAGTTCTTTTTAAATTTTTTTTTTTTTTTAATAACTATTTTACAAAAAAAAGCTCTGAAATTTTCCACATAAGTAGTTTTGGCCTTTTATTTGGCCTTCTAAAATATCGAATTTTAAATTTTTATTTAGTTCTTTTTTAGTTAATAAATATTTTACAGAACGATTTCTAATAGCGCTACATTCAAAACTTAGAAAAGCGGCCATATTTGGTCACTAGTATTTGGTGATAGAATACAGTATTTGGAAAATGGACTGGTTCAGTATTTCAACCTATCCCTCTCCCTCTAAAAAGAGGTCACAATGAGAAAAGTGTTTCTGAAGGAAGGGAGAGTCAAAACAGGTGCAATGGGAATCTGTACCCTAAAGCCACGGTGATCTTTTAGAATTACGCCAAAGCCACGGTACGCCAAAGCCACGTACGCCAGTGCCACGTAACCGAAATAATAGGAAAGTAATTCAAATGTATTTTATTTTTAAACGTAGAAGTAAATTATTTTTCAATTTGGAAGTGGGAAAGCTTACATTTGCAGTTATTTGAGAGCTCATTCCAAAAATATTCAGCAGACATTCTTTAAGAAAAATCTGTTTTCACAAGTTTAAAAAAAATCAATACTAAATGCAGTGGCGACGATTAGGAGAAGAAGTTGCCCCCGATGGATCTACATTTTTTATTCCTCTTAAAATTAGAGATGATTGGGATGCTACACAAATTAATAATTTATCAAGAAAATTTAAATCGACTGATGGATTTTAACTTTTCAATTGATATTCTTCAAGTTGTTAATTTCCTTTTAATTAATGGAGCAAATTTTGAAAGGAAAGAAAGGGTCTTTTAAGTAGACGCGCAACCAAGGGGAGGATTTTTATGGTTAGACTCCTCTAGGATCCCTAACATCCCGGTGTTTTGTAATGATTGAATAAGAAACTCTTAGCAATCGTAAAAAATTTCAAAATAATAATTTTTATTCTACCATTATTCAGACAGAGTTGGTCTATTTTATCACACTAAAGTAGTTATTACGTCCAAGAACTTAGAAATAAATAATGGATTTGTAAATTTTCTAGCATCAAAAAATCACTACGCATTAATTTTTGTCTACTTAGGTTCAATATAAAGTGTCGTTTAAAAGATATGTAAAAATCAGCCTGATATTGGTGTTTGTTCTTAAACCTAAAATATTACTCCTGTAATTGAATTTAAATAAACGAAAAATTTTTATATTAGTTTATAATAGGAATATCGCTACACTTTCATCTCGAGAAGGAGAAAATCCATAAAACTCTCAATTGACATCTGCAACAATCGCATTCCTTTTAATTCAGTTTGAAAACATATTTCAAGGAGCTACAAAATCTGGGAATTTATCCGAACCCATTGCATGTCAAAGGCATCTCTGAAATTCTGGAAGTTAGATGATTATGTTAAATCTAGGCCCCGAAAACACAGATCAAGTGATGACCCTATTAGAGGGAGCTTTAAGTCATATGTGTCTAGATAGAAATTCGATCTTTCATGAAAATCTTTCTGAATGAAAATTGTTAAAAAAAAAAAATCATCTAAATAATCTGTTTTAAATGTTTTGCAGGTATTGTGTGAGTAATATGTTTAAAAATGTCTTATAATCCATTTATAAAGTGTGTTAAATAATCTGTTAAAATGAGTTGTCCTAAGCAAATTGTTTAAAAATCCATACAACTTGATAGTTTAAAAATTATTTAAATCAAAAATGTCGAAACACAAATCTTTTTCTTTTAAATTTTTGAGGTGCTCATAATCTGTTTTGAGATTATTAAAGTAGTATTAGTAAAGTTATTTATTCCTAGTTGTAATCTTTACTCCTCTCCCCCCTTCCCCCCCCCCCCCCCCACACACAGAGAAAAAAAAGTATACGTCTATTGTAACGACGCGACATAGCGTTCCCTCACCTTTTCATTTTACACTACACCACTGGTGGCAAGTTGTCCCATTAGAAATCGCCAAATGTTTCTGAAATGTATTTAAACTTTAAAGAATTAAATTGTTTTAAACATGAACGAATTGCGTAAATTTTCCAATTATAACTGCCTGGAATTATGTTATATTATTAGACTGCCAGTGCAAAGATGCTTTTAGGACTAGGAAATAGAAAACGACCTAAGTACAAAAAAAAAAAAAAAAAAAATTTTTTTTACGGAAAAATGTCCTAAAGATTAAGCTAAACAAAGTGAAAAACGCTCAAAGTACGAACGCAAGTAGCAATACTTCAAATTTAATCTGGTACTTAGTCATAGTCTTAAGTACCAGATGCGAGTATTTTTCATTTTTCTGTCTTTGCTGATTTTTTTTTTTTGACTTCGGTTGTTTTCCTTTTCTAGTCCTCAATTCTTTTCCTTGACTTTTTAAAAAAAAAAAAAGTTCAACTTATTCAAGTCCCAATTATACCCACAAGAACTATTTACTTTATTTATAAAGTAATACTTTTGTTTGAGAGATATTGATTGTTGCTTAAAATTTAACAATACCTTAATTTTATATAGATTGAAAACAGACGCACTATGACTTACGCATTACAACTTTTTACTTATCTTGATAAATGTTTAACCTTAAAAGTTATTATTTCTGAAGTCGTTTTCTAATAAACGTGCTAGTTATATACATGCACATTCTTTATTTTGCAATTTGGATTTCTTTGTTTTAGTTTTTGCGACAAACAATCAATGGCCTTATGGAAATTAAGTTCACTCAAAGAAAGTATTAATAAAAATTGTAGAATCGAAGAAAATCTTGCTTAAAAATCCTTTGAACTTCAAAAATATACATTGGATTCTTCAAACAACTAAATGCTATGTATTAATTATCTGTTGAAATGAATAATTTATTATTGTTGTCCTAAGCAGAAATGCAGTAACTCCACCTAAGGTGATTTGTCAGAAAACGCTATTTTGTTTCTTTTTTGTGGGCCACCAACAATACAATAGTGTTTAAACTTTTTTGATACTAGGGGGTATTTTTGATGCTCTACAACATGGATGCATAAAATTATACGATTTTTTGAAATTTCAGCCTGAATTGGTGGTTACTGCATTTCAACCTAGTATTTTCTGATTAGTGTTAGGAAAAATTGCAGTAACTCCATCAATCAGCTATTGAAGATACTGTTGCGTTGATGGGTTCGAAAGATTTGAAGCCAAAGCAGATTAACACTTGCAGAAATTTATTCCGATATACTCTTCACAGATTCTTTTACAAAACCTGAACTTCTCGTTCTAGAAGACTCAATACAGCTCTTTACACAACAATAGAGCTCAAACAGAAGTTGAAAAAAACTTCACAACTGCTACAAATCGCTACTACTAAAAAAGACAATGCAATACAGTTTGTTTTAGAACTACTCTGAATGCTCACTGAGAGACAGCTAACTCACTATCTCAACTCAGTAATTCCAGTCAACTAACTCAGTGACTCATGGCAGGGCTTATATAGGAAAGTCAATCCTTCGTGAATCTTCAAGCGATAGAAATTTGGAGGACTTTCCAGATCGTAGTCGAAAAGCCCTATACATGTACATTGGGATCGAAAATGTCGCCAAATGGTCGCCAAATCTGGAGAAAAAATTAGTCTCCAAAACCGTCACCAACTTGGCTCTATTTCGCCAATTTGGCGAGATTGCCATTACTATAATGTTAAATTCCCTGCTCCTAGTAAAACTCGCTTCCCAAAGTTATCTCTGTAAAACTCGTTATCCAGCATTAAGAGACACATTGCAGGAAAACAAACTCTTGTACTGCCTTATGCGAAATGTACATAAATTGTCCTTTTTACATAATTAATGCTACGAAATATTTACAAATATACAGAAATTCGTAACAATACAATTTACGACACAAATTTGGTGTAATACTAACTTAGCTTATATCGTTGCATTACGGCATAAAGATATGCAAGAACGTTATCAACGAATGAATTTTTAATGTATCATAAAAAAAATCATTTTATTGGGAAAATTCTTGGTGCTATTTACATAAAATGAAAAAATATCCTTGTATTACTTATAAAACTATGCACATAGTAATGCTTATTTTAGCTTCTACTTAATGGTTGCAAGTTAGTATTAAACATGGTTTTTCCCATTCTTCTTACTAAACATCGTCAAAATTGCTGCGCAAATCTACAGCTTTTTCGTTGACTGGAAGAAATTTCTAAAACTTTTGACGATTTTCTTGCATCAGATCTAGCTCAACGACCAATACTTGTGCACAATAACAACTAATCAGGTCGGGACCTACAACTTAATGTGTATTCCGAACCTCAACGAACATCCATGCCTAACCCGGGATTCGAACCCAGCACCTTTGGAATGTGAAGCCCAAGCGCAAACTACAAGGCCAACAGGTGAGCTGTTTACGATTTGAGGGATGTAACAATAACACACCCTAAGCAATCATTATCAAACGTCCATAACAATTGTTTATTTGTGTGTAAAACAATAGTATTATAATTTATGTACACCAATAAAAGTTGTCAATGAAAAATCAATTACCTAACTTTCTGCGGTCAAATCACTTACATTCATCACTTCATAAATCTAACTTCTAAAAACTGTTTGCGGTCAATTCGTAAAGAATAACTTTGAAGATTGTTTTCTATAACTATAATAATAAAGTTACCAAAAAAAAAAACAAAAAAAAAAAAGAATTCTACATTTAAACGTCAACCGACTTTTACAATATTTGCCGATTGTCTAAAAAAAATCATTTTCAAATCGTTCTGTTCACCGTGACAAAAGCAAACGATGATAAATAAAGTGCTTTTAACACAATAAATTGAAAGTTATGAAGTGGATCTCACAATATCTACGGAGTCACTGTCAGTCCAGCCGACCAAACGGTATAGTGGTTAGAGTGCTAGCTTCTAGACCGCGAGGTTGCGGGTTCGAGTCCCGTGTTAGGCATGGGTGTTTGTAAATGTATGCTGGCTTGTCTAATGACGAATGTTTCTGCGCATGATAGCCCTCGTGTCGCTGACGGCGCCAGATAATCTAAAAACAACCAACCACTGTCAGTCCAAACTTATATATGCCCCAGATACGTATATAATACTTCCCAAAAGTTTCTACGCATCTTACGATAGCAGACACGTATCCATTCCCCGATTCAGTGGAGTTACTGCATTTCAGTTTAGCAGGCCTCGTCTTATTCTGGAGTTGCTGCAATACTGACTACCGAGTTTAGTAGGTTATTGTCACATTATCTGGCGCCGTCAGCAGCACGAGGGCTATATGCGCCGAAACATTCGTCATTAGACAAGCCAACATACATTTACGAACCATGCCTAACACGTGACTCGGAACCCGCAACCTCGCTGTCTAGAAACTAGCACGCTAACCACTATACCGTTTGGTCGGCCCGAGTTTAAAAGGAAAGGGGCCGAAAACCGATCGTGTGCTTACGTACACAAAAGCGTATGATCTTAGAGACACCAAAAATCACAATAACTCAAAATCGACAAAAAGTGGAGTTACTGCATATTTGCTTAGTACAGCAGAATAATGTACAGTCTTTAAGCCTGTATATTGGGTTAGTTTATCCGCTTTTTCTGCAATTAGCACGTGATTGGATGAGAGTCGGCGGCGCCAGTAAATAGAAAGTGTTTTATTTACTGGAACAAGTAGTCAGGAGACGTCACAGACTGGCAATTTAAACTGGAACCCGGACTGGTAGCGTGTAAAAAAGGCTTAAATAACTTAGCTGCTTCCCTTGCAATTTTTTTTTTTTTAAATTGCACAAAATCTTCAATTTTTTTTAATTTTATTATTTAATACAAAGAAACGAAACGAAACAAAATATGTAGGTTTTAAGTTTAATTTTTTTACAGGTGTAAAACCATTTAGTTTTAATATTAATTTACTATCGTGAGTTATCCTCGGGCAAATGAAAAAAAGTTAAATATTAGTCTTTGTATGATAGTGTTTGAAACAAGTGACAACACAAAGTGATACCTGACATTCACTCCCAAAAAAACTGTTATTTCATTTTAAGAAGTAGAACACTTTGAATGCAATCTACGACCACGCTCTTCCGCCTGTCGATTTGTTTCGGTTGTAATAATGTCGATCGATTCATTATCAAAATATTTATAGAAAAATTCCAAAACATTACGGATATCAATATTAAAATTCATACCTGCTTTGACAGTAAAAGGAAAACAAGTAGGTGCTGGTGGCAAATTCGTTTTTTGAATTGCACACCATTGACGAGCTGTCGGCAAATCGTTCGAATAACTTGAACTATCGTCTTCAATAAGGCTACATACAGAAGAATGACTTCCACTATTTTCAATGTCCACCTCTTCGTAATCACTATCTGAAAAATCATCGCTTTCGCTATCTTGCATCATCGCCATTATTTTACTTTTTTTCAACGCAAATATCCTTTAAACATCACAAATTCACAAGCCGACGTATACTCTACAATAGGGAAAACACGTGAGCAGTTTTGTTTGTTTTGGAACTACCGACTGACTATTTCTGCCACTTATAAAGTGCTTAACTCAGCCAAATACGTCTCGTAATTTTGAGCATCTAGAAGAATACGAGATCGGAATCTTCTAGTGCAAACCCTTCTGTACAGTGCCGGAACAAGGGGGGAGGGCAGGCGGGGCAGCTGCCCCGGGCGCTAACCAGAGGGGGCGCCGAAAAGCCAACAAAGCACTATTTGTTGTATAAATTTTAATATTTGGACGAAAGGATAATTTTTCATAAATAAATTTTCATTTTTCTTAAAATTCTGGATGATCTCTAAGATATCCAACAGAAGAAAAAATCCACTAGAAAAAAAAAAAAAATACATTTCTGTACAAAGAAAGTAATAATCTATCCTTTTCCAAAAGAATGACAACGAATTCTCCCTACCCCCTGATGAAGAATAGGTTTGTGCTACATGGCAGGCTGCCAGAAATGCTAATTTAAAATCGCATTGGTAATATAGTCGCAATGTAGTTAGATAAAATTTAGCAT
Organism: Linyphia triangularis; assembly: GCA_963978545.1. Classification (NCBI taxonomy): domain Eukaryota; kingdom Metazoa; phylum Arthropoda; class Arachnida; order Araneae; family Linyphiidae; genus Linyphia; species Linyphia triangularis. The sequence goes on from OZ021728.1 coordinate 4,119,397, forward strand.
TACAACAATTTAATGCTGTTGAAATTTTCGTAAATTGAAATATGTCGATGAAATTATCTGGGGCGCAGAATCGCAGAAAAGCAAAAGAAACTGCAAGAATATCCCAACCTTTTATCATCTTGGCTAGTTCACGAGACTGAAACCAATGAAGGTAAGAATTTTTTTAAATTTGTAACCTAATAAACTTCGGAAGATGTGTATTAAGGACAAGGGTTACGTTTGGGATATATCTCTTGCCAAATATATTTATTGTTCTCTAGGAGTCCGCAGGAATTTTTACAGGGGGCTGCAAGATGTTGAATTGTTTAGAAATCGTTTACTTTTGTTTTTGAGGTTGATTATCATTAACTTTAAAGGTTCATTGTGATTCCTAATGAAAATTAATTAGCAAAAAGTTAATTAAAAATTGAAATAATTAACGATTGAAACGTTTTCTTTAAGAGAATAATTTAGTATTTCTTCAGCTAAAAACAGATTTTTTTTCATTTTTACACATTTTGAATCGTGCTGAGTTTAAAAAAACTCCACTGTTTCCTTCATTTAATTTAGCAATTATTTTGGCTGTAAAAATGACAGCGCAAGCACGATTTTGACAAAAACCGTAACGCCAGGTGTAATGGCCAAAGTAGGTCAATCCGTTTGAAAGTAATGCTGACCACAGACAACACACGGACCCACAAACTTTTTTTCTAGAACACTTTTTTGATTCAGAATGTTCTGAAACGTGAAGAAATGCAAAAAAATTATGCGATAAAAAGTTGACACAAGAATTCCTATTGAGCACAAGAATTCCTATTTATCGCAAAACATATCGATTTTTTAAAAATAAAAACGAAAACAGTAAATTACATCCTATCCAAATCTCAATTTAAATGCACTGACTAAATATGTGACTATATATTTTTAACAATATATTTTACTATATATTTTTAAATCCCTTATATTAACTTCACTTTTGTTTGAGTGTGCGTTTGAGCCTGGCGTACAAATCTGCGGATGCTGGTCTATTCCTAAATAATGAAAAAATAATAAAACATCAAGGCATGAATTCTAAAAATAGATCTCAAGGCCTTATTTTTCATAAAAAATAACGAAAAAGAAAGTATTTTCCAGGAAGTGATAAATAAAATAAAAAGAATCCATCTCCATGCTACGAGAAAAAGGCGCAACTTTTGAAATGTCAAAGAACTTATGGCTATAAGAAGGCAAGCTTCGCCAAAGCGTAAGTAAAGATATCACGCGGATTTTCCCAGTTGAGACCACAAAACCCGCCAAATTGTAAGGATTTCTAGGCGTGTGCCATTGCATTTGCACAGAGTTATAGTGTCATTTTGACGACATTATTTTTCACCAAACAGATGTCATGTTCGTCAAATTTTGTCCATTGCATTGGTGAGAATTTTAAATTCTCCAAGAAAATGGAGAACTCACACATAGCACCAGTAAGTAATATATTATTTATTCTATTATTAAAATGAGTTTCAATAAGTTTAAATTAATTGTTCTAAAATTAACATTTATGTGTTTACCAACTATTCAATGATTTTTGTAGACAAGTCATTAAATTAATTTGCTTTTGTGTTCAATGAGTTCTGGTAATATTCGGAAGCTTTTTAAATTTTTGTATTAGTATTTTACAGAAGAAAATATTTTTTGAAATGTAAAACAGCTTAATTGTTTATGATCTAAGACGTTTTGAAACCAGGTTAACCAGATTTTGTGTTAAAAAGTGTTACATATCATTCAACTATGTTCTTTTATTTCATTGTAACTGACATTATTTGTATTGATTCATTAGTTGTTTTTTTTTGTCTTTATGCAAATCTTTATGCAAGCAGAATGAACCCTGGTCATTAATAAGGGCTTGTCAAATATATTTATTTAAAATTTCAATTCTTTTATTGTTTGTTTCAAAACAGAATTTTACAAAGGAAAAACCTTTGTTAATTTTCAATGTATATATAGTTAGCTTCAAATCTAAAAAAATATTGTGTGGGGGCGCCAAAATGAATTCTTGCCCCGGGTAAAAAGTGACCTGGTTCCGTCCCTGCTTCTGTACGACACCGACCAAACGATATAGTGGTTAGCGTACTAGCTTCTAGACCGCGAGGTTGCGGAGTCGAGTCCCGTGTAAGGCATGGGTGTTTGTAAATGTATGTTGGTTTCTCAAATGACGAATATTTCGGCGCATTATAGCCCTCGTGTTGCTGACGGCGCCAGATAATCTGAAAACAACCAACTTTAAAGGTGGTTAAAACACAAACTTGGCGCAATAATCTGTCTACTGATGACATTTTCAATTTCACTCCAAATTCGACACTCGGCATTAGACTGTCGTTTTTTGATTGAGAGCTGAATGTGATAATTTGGATTGTTTGAGTATATACTGAGAAAGATGCCATAATTTTAGTTGTGATTAATTTTAACGCTAGACATTGAATTAAGAGGGGAGGGGCTAACAAATATAATGCATTACTAACTTGGTCTGAAGTCGCATCCTATAAAACGGAGAGAACTCGTGTATTATGATTATCTAGATGCAAATGAATTGTATTTGAAATCAAATTTTTTTTAAAACTTATTCTCTTAAAAGTGTGTGGCACAAAATCATAGTTGGGCTGGTGCGTTGAGTTTTCAGACCACAATCTTAAGATCTGGAAAGAACTGGTTTCTTCTTGAATGATCATTATCAGGCAATATTGCGTTTGGTTAATGAGACTTGAATTGATGATGGGTTGTTTGTTGTTCCACCACTAGCCCAACTAGGAGGTTTGCCTTCTCAACCCCGCCATCACTACAGCCCGGAGAAAGCATTGAAATGGCAACTTTCCTTCTGCACCGAAATGATTTGATAGCTATGATCCGTTCAACAGATTGAGATGAGATTTCAAGTATAGTTATTCAGAAGTGTGAACTCGGGATTCTGCGAATTTCACGCGGTTATGGTTACAGACACTCTAAATTTTCGAATGACAACGCCTACTTTTTCTTGTCGCAAAATGCTCAGCGCATGAGAAAACCTTAAAGAGAGTTGGAATGGTACGTATATCACAAAAAAAATAACGAACGCATTATGCACGCACAAAAAAAAATTTGTGCGAAAGGCCAATTAAAACGCGTTCGAGGCGCACGATGGAAATTTGCATTTGACAGAGGCCAAAGTTCACATGAAGTGCCATCACAGGCAATTTAATCGGTTTTCTAAGCTGGCTGCCTCCATTGCTCCGATCGTGTTTTTGTTGGCCGTTCGCAGATCTGCTTTTTGTGCGTTCATAACGCGTCCGTTTTTTGTGATACACGTACCGTTCCAACGCTCTTTTTTCAAATGCGATAATTATTTTTCGATAGAAAAAAGTGGGCGTTGCCATTCGTAACTATAACCGGCGTAATCATGAGAGACATTTTTCTGAAATTCACAGAATTCCGACCTTATACCTCTGAATAACTGAAATCCTGAAACTGATTGACTGAAATCTCATCTCGATCTGTTGAACGAGACTGCCGCTAGAGGTTCATATATCGGAAAAGTTTCTTTTTGACCATCCTGTATATAACATCATTTATGGATTGACATTAATTGATATAACTTGCATAATGCGGGTCGATTTTCGTATACAATTTTTTTTTTTTTTTTTTTTGAAATTTTGTATAAAACCTTTAACTCATTTGACGTGTATTACACACTTTATGTAATTGACGTTTAATGGATATATCATGGATTTTGAGGAGTTATCTGACGTACCATAAATACAAGTATATCATCCACTGTAACACATCAAAGTTATCTAATGTCAGTGAAGATATCAATGATTAGACTATTTTAATGTTCCTGTCAAAAAGGATATACTTACTCCAATTCAAAATTTCCGACCGTCAACTTAGGCTGCATTGTGATCACAGTTCTGTAATACTAATAATGATTTTAATTATTTTTGCTTTTTTCCATTCAATATGTTTTAAAACATCCATTACTAGGCATTTTTAAAAGAAGGGATGAAATTTCATAAATTTACCGACTATAAGGCTTTCGAAATTTTTTGATGGGGTGAGATAATGAAGATATTTATATGGTAATATTTGCGTTCGCAGTCCATCATTGTAGGCGGCAAAAAAGACACCGACTCCCCTATAATAGACTTCTAGTGTAAAAATGCCGATTCGCCCCACACGGGTCATTCTGCATGCCGATATTTTTTGCTCGATTTTTTTTTTTTTTTTTTTTTTGTGCACTTTTTTCATTCATTTCGATTTTATTGTGGATCGACTTTAGAAAAAGAAATATCTCGCTAAAATTTAGAAAATTTGCCGACTGTCCAACTTTCTAAAATTTTGGGGGGGGGGGCGTGTCGCCCCCTACACCCCCCGTTCGCGTCGTCCCTGAAGCCACCCCTCATTTTACTTTCGAAATAACCAAGAAATAAGAATCGATTTTCCCAACTCCAGTTACCAGACTACTACTTTAATGCAAGAGCATGTAGCACAACTAGAGGTCAGCGATATATCAATACGACGATATTTTTATCGATATTTAAAATTTTTTATCGATACTAAAAATATCGATACAAGTAACCGATATATCGATATTTTCAAACATTTTTAGTTTTTTGGTGATCGTTTTGTAGTTCCATGTGTTTTTTCGATTTTCTTTATTCCCTTTTCAAAAACTTTAAAACTAAAGTTTGGACTTGGCTGAGAGACATTTAAAATGGCACCCCAACCAAAACGAAAACATAATATAATGGAAAGATAAGATAATTTATTAGTAGTCATTAACACAGTGCCGTTTCTGTTGCCAGCGTGTGCCTGAAATTTGCATCTAATTCTAAATATTAAAAACATCTCTATCATCAAAATATGCGATAAACTACTTTTCAAAATTTATTCTTTAAAAAGAAATGGGAATTTAGGCATTGCCATAAATGTAATAACTTGGATATATTGTTTTCAAATTATTTAGGTAACTTAAGGCTGCTAATTTGAAGTGAATACTTGCAAATGTGTCAGTTTTTTTTTTTTTTTTTTTTTTTTCATACACTGAATAATACGCAATTAAAACACATTTAAAAGAATTAAATAAAATATTGCTTACATTCAAGTAGTCTTTTTACATTCTTTTATTACTTAATCTTTTACATTCAAGGAGCAAGCCGCAGTCCGAAGTGAAAATTAAGTTCAAACAACTTGTAAGATTTTTCGTTTTTAATTGAAGTACTTGCACAGTTGTGCACAGCACATCAAAGACATTTCTTCAAACCAAATCAAAAGAAAATTTCACGATTACACTATCTCGCTCAAATGGAGGAAGGTTTCAACTTGCATTTTGGAATGCAAGCTTTGGCATATCACCGATTCATATTAGATATAAGCTTTATCGAAAATATACGTTGAAATTTTGTCAAATACCTGTTCAGATTAAATTGAAATAAATGATCTATTAAAAAAAAAAAAAAAAAAAAAAAAAAAAAAATGGAACCCCATAAATCATGGAAACAAGATCAAATTTCCAATCAATATCTATCGATATCTTTTTTTTCTTCTTATAATTTAAAAAAAAAAAAAGGGGGGGGGGGGAGAGAGAGAGAGAGACAAAATCGCAAGAGTATTTCAGACTTATTGTAGATAAAAATTGACCCACTTTTTCAAATTGTAGTGGTGCCATCTACAAAGCATAATAGCAAACACTACTTAGGAAGGGTGGTCAATATTTCGATGCACACTGTCTAGTCCGAATTGCTGTTTTGAGAAACCAAAATTAGAAGAGTAAATTTTTATTGTTGTTGCAGATAGCTACTGAAAATTCTGTGAGCGTACCATAAATTCCTTTACATAAAAGCTATGCACAAATACCTATATATATATATATATATATATATATATATATATATATATATATATATATATATATATATATATATATATATATATATATATATATATATATATATATATATATATATATATATATATTCTACTTACAAAGCAAATGAAAAATAGTGTCTTAAAAAAAATTGCTGCGAAAAAGTATCCCAAGCTTCAAAAGGTGTACTTGAGGGAACAAAATTTTTAAAGTACTAAGCTACTAAAAGAAATATCAGCTAAGCAAAGCATTCAATCTGCTCTGCCCAAGAGGTTAATTACAAGAACGGTTCAGAGTTAAAGTAATTTTTTTTTACAGGTAAGAAGAATATAAAGGTTTTTGTTTAAGGATGGCAATAATAACCACTATTTCAATAGCCACAAAATTGCATGGGTTCACTTAAACTCTGAAACTGTCCCATTAAAATTAATGAGACAACAACACACACTATTTTTATTATTGGTGAATCACACAGTGCTTCGTAAATCATCAGAAAACAAGCTATTTGAGAACTACTTAAGCACAAACTACTATATATAAGCACTGGCAGTAGAATTTAACAGAACTTGACATTCTTGCCAACTTCTTGCTGGATTCATAATCATGAAAACGTTTCTTTGAAATGTTGATCTTCCTGGAAATGTTTATTTGAATCAACTGGCTGCTTTTTTTTTTTTTTTTTTTTAAACTTGTCTTCGACAACCAGCCTTAGCAGATGCGTCTAGTAGCCGATTCTTCAACCTTGAAAACTCCAACTTTAAATTATGTACCTGAAAAAGCAACACTCTTAAAAAACTAATGTATATTATTTAATCATCATGTGTACAAATTTCCTCTTGATAAAAATTTTTTATGTTCGATTTATCACCAACGCTTTTAAAAACATAAATTTTATACAAAACTGTGACAAGATCACAGGGCTATAGGCCATACCCTATTAAAGCTTATCACCTGTGTTTAAAACAGTGAACAGAATATATAGTATTTGATAAATGAATTTAGATCAAATGGATACAACTTATGCAATTTTTATGAATTATTTTAATTGTCTGCATAGTATAAATACTGGAGAGAGACATTGTTTTTAAATTCTATATATTAACTTCGATTTTGAAGGTGTGTGGGTGTTCTGGTTTGTGCCTGCCGGGCAAATCTGTTGAGGCCTCATTAACGCACTTGCCGAAATCCGATCAGGCTGAAACTTGGCATAGATTCAAATGTTGCCATAATTTTTCGAATGGCACCATGCAAGAATTATTAAAAAAAAAGTAACATCCGCACAATGTTACGATTTTGCCAGATTTCAGTCCATATATTGGAGAGTTTCCAAATCCAAATTTATAACATACACAAAAAATTGAGTGGATCAAAAATTGGTCCAAAAAAGGGAAATTTCAAAATTCTTCATTTTTACCTTTAACCATTATCCATTGAAAAAAATTTAAAATTTCTCATTTTTTGAAATTTTACAATCTCTCTGCGCATAGGGTCATTAAAATCATCACACGAATCTATTTCCACAATCAAATCGTCATTACATTTCATTTTACTACTCGAAATCCTAGCAATGCAAAAAAAGTATGCATTTCCCATTGAAAATACATCAGCCATGTTAATCCTATGGGAAATTTCAAATTTTCAATTTAACCTTCTTTTTGCGCTTAGGATCATGAAAATCATCACCTGAATCTATTCTGATCATCAATTCGAGTGGGTCAAAATTGGCCATATTTTTTCGGGGGGTCACCATGCAAGAATTAATGACAAAAAAGTAACGTCCGCACAATGTTGCGATTATGGAAGATTTCAATACATATATAAGAGAGTCTCCAAATCCAATTTTACAACATCCTCACAATGTTAAGTGGATCAAAAATTGGTCCAAAAAAGGAAAATTTCAAAATTAAAAAAGAGAAATTTGATACATATAAAAAATATTCAAAAGTAAAGTTACGATTTGACTTATTCAAAGGCACCACAATCGCTGAAGTAGATTACTCTGTGACTTACTTTTGTCATCCTCCTATCGGGGACGCAAGCCGCAGCGAGACGACTTTTTCGGTTGTTGTTGTTGGTTGTTTTCAGATTATCTGGTGCCTTCAGCAACACGAGGGCTATAATGCGGCGAAACATTCGTCATTTGACAAGTCAACATACATTTACAAACACCCATGCCTTACACGGGACTCGCAACCTCGCGGTCTAGAAGCTAGCACGCTAACCACTATACCGTTTAATCGGCCCGACTTCTTCGGTAACTCATTAGCTGCGAAATACAAACCAGGATAAATATCAACTCCACACAAAATTCACGACTTCACTGCGTCACAGTAAACAAGAAACTGAAGGGTCTGGTGACCTCGCCCTATTGTTAGAACCTTGAACTAAATTATGGGTAGGTCTTCAGTTGATAATGTCACTGATGTGATCTAAGTTTACCTGGGGTAGATATCTACCACGGTTTGTAGTTCTAGGGTTAAAAAGTTTGTTTTTATGGGTTATATTATTATTTTCAGAATGACAGGTATTCTTATTTTTAGGTGTTCATCGCGGAAAAGTCTGCCGAATATTTTTTTCCCCTCCTGTCTATATGGGTTATTTGTAATAGCAACTTTCTTGAACAAATGTAAATTACAAATCTATTAGGCTCTAATTCGACCAATAGTTACTGATAATGCAGAGACATGGGTCCTGTCAGATAGGGATGCAACTTACCTTAGAAATTTCGAAAACAGAATTGTAAGAAAAATATTAGGACCGATAGGAGAAAATGATAGACGGAGACCAAGATATAATCATGAAATTCGAAGACTAATTAAAGGAAAGAACATTGCACAATTTATTAAGGCAAAAAGAATACAGTGGATGGGACTCGTTGAGAGAATGAGCGATAGCCTAAAAGAAATATGAAAGGTAAACTTTATAAAACAAGAAAAAGAGGTCGACCAAAATTGAGATGGTCTGACCAAGCCGAAAAAATTAAAAATTTGAAAGATAAGAAATTGGGACAAAGAAATCCAGTGAGAGAGGGATTTGGAAATCAATTGCAAAGAAAGCCAAGGATCAACCTGGGCTGTAGCGAGAGGGCTGTAAAAGAACTTTCTGGAACAAGAGCCACGTTAGAGTGGACTGCCTTCAGGGAGGTGTTTCAAAGGGAAACTGTCTCGAATGGAAGAAAACCTCCACCAGTCTGCTGAATGACCTACGCACGATCGATTACTTACTACTTACTTTATAGATAGAAGACCAACAGGGCGCGACTTTTGACCAGTATTTAGTGGTTTTCAAGTAAGTAGTTGAAACTGACGTCATATGCATTATCCTCACTGGGCTCCACTCCTGCTTAGGATTAGCTCGTTCGAGTTGGCAGGTTACAAGAATACTTTATTATTGTTTACATTACTAGACAATTGTTTATTTTTTCAAATTAATGAAAACTTTCTTCTCACACAAATGTTACTGCAGAATGCAAGGTATTCTTTTTTTTTTCCCTCCTTGAAGCTATTGAAACAGCATTTTATCTGACCTTTACTCAATTTTTAATTTAGCTTTACTCAACCGTCGGATTTATGATTTGATGTTGTGAAATACTAATCTTGTTTTGCTTGATTTCCTTAAACAATAGCTCAAGTTAAAGCTTAAAACCAAATTTCACCTTTTTTTTTGTAACTGGCCAAACTTCTGACCTGAACTTCATCTAGTAGTTGTTTAAACATTTTGTGAAAGGTTCATCAAATCCAAGATGGTCAAGCAGGAATCCCTTGGTCCCCTCACATGGAATAACAATACAAAATATAAATTTTATCTTTATAATGAACAGTTAATATAAAATTATAATATTTAACATATATATACAGGGTGGGGCAAGTAAAAATGGCCCCAACAAGTGAATACAATTGAATGTGAATGTATATATGAAATTCCTTATAACCTGGAACTCTATTCTCTGGACCACTTTTATTTTTCCCACCCAGAATTATTTTAAAACTTCATCCTTTGATTTAAATATACTACCAGCAATATCCAAAGTTGCGTCTATTAAATTGTGCCTCGTATCTGGAGAATATAGTATGTTTTCAAGTGTTATGTTGATGTCACTTGCGGTTTTGTTAACCAATCAAAGGAATCAAATCCGTAGCCGGGATTTTTTTTCAGGGTAGTGGGGGTTATTGTTGAAGATTTAATTAAATACATATAACAAGCTACACAAAAAAAGAAGGGGAAGTGGTAAAAACAAGATTTCACATAATTTTGGGAGGTTTGTCTTTTTGCCCCCCCCCCCCCCTCGTCTACAGCCTTGAAAGGAATGTTACCAACTCAGCATATTACTGAGGTAGCATCTTGGAAAATAGAAAATTATCAGGATAGTTTAGTATTTGTGATTGTAATAAATTGGGGAATTTTAAACTTAGCTATAAAAGTTAGAAAATGTTGAAACAATTTCTACAGACTTGTTTTCAAACAGATTATTCCACTTTTTCTTTTGTAATATGATTCTCTTTATGGAATTTGTTCTTCGTTTAATTTATAATTAACCTATAATAATTAAAACTAATATTTTCTGATCAATTATAATTTCTTTGACTTTGTGTGTAAAGTCTTTTACTTGTGTTAAAAATTGAGTGGCAGGGATTTTGTAATTGATTTTCATCTCGGCACCCTGCTAAAAAATGGAATTCTATTGCTTTTTCGCAAAATTAATGTTACTATTATTATTTTTAAATGCATACAATTTTCCAAAAATTTAAAACTAAAATTTTTCCCATACATTATGGAACATTAGGCATCTAAGTAATCACATATGATTGTTTTCTTAGGTTTGAAGAATGCATTTTTTCTTCTAAATATGATAGTTATTTTCTTGTTTTATTTATGTACTTAGCTGCATAGACCAGTGTTGCTGAGTATCTATGGAGGCAGAAAGGATACAAATTTTGACAAAAATTATAGTAAGTATATAATTCATGCATTATAAATCTTTTTGGCCGAACAGTTTCTTTAGAAATAAAATAAAGTTGGCAACAGTTTCAATGTAAACAAATTAGTGTTCTGTAATTCAAACTTTGCAGTTATTGCAAATAATTGAAATTTTAGCAAACAATGCCAAATCTCTTTTGACAAAGCGTGGGAATTACTCGTGAAAAACTGTCGACCAAACCCATGTATATAAAGGTAATTCTCTGAAATGCACAAAAGTTTGTCGCAGCAATTTTTTTCACCACTAGATAAGTTGGCTATTTCTGTTAACCATGGAATATATTTTAATGCTATCAAAACTCCACAAAACATGTAATATAAATTTAAAAATATTTTTTATATTAAAAAAAATACATCCATGTACATGACAAATCATGTTCGTGGACGGTCGCAACCTCAAGTTGCTTGTTTTATATATAATTTTACTTCATGTTTCCTTGAAGTCTTTATTAATTTATTTTTAGCTACAAAGTATGTTAAGCAATCTTATGCCTGGGTATAAAACTTTTTTGAGTATGAATTTCATTTCAATTAATGTAATACCTCTTGCCATAAGACTAATATGCATAATGTCAGGGGACAGCAGTTAATAGTAGTTTAACAGTGCACCAAGTGACACAACAAGTAAACTGCAATACTGGAAAGAAGTCCAATGTAACTATTTTCTTTCCAATACGTGTATTCTTTTGTTCAATATAACAATCACATTTTATTATATACATGTGAAATAGGTAAAGATCATACCATCATATCTATGTTCAAGATAGTATCAAAATACTAATTGTTTAATAGTTTTAGTTGTACGCATATCAATTTAATAATCTCATGTTTATATAAACCTTAAGTTTCATTTGAAACTAAACAATAACAAGGAAATCATCATATCCATGAAATAACTATGGACGATCTCTATATATTATCAGATGATTTATGCCAATGTAATAATTGGATTGCAATTGAGAATTTCTATATCAGAAAATAACTTTAAAGATTTTAATGATTTCAATAATTTTTTTCTCTCCTGATTATTCTAAAATATTGCGTTCTGTGGAAAATGACCCGTTAGTGTTACTTCATATTTAACAGTGTTCATTGTGACTACTAAGTATACCAGGATCAGGACATTGCAAAGAATATTTTGATTTTGTTTAAAGAATGCGTTCTACTAGTTAGGCGTTTTTTATTTTTATTTTCCAAATCGGAACAAATTTTGCGTCATAACGGTGATTTTTGCCTCACATGCCGCTACTTAAAGCTTTAAAAGATATCTTTAAAAAAGAAAATCGAAAATTATCCAAATTTTGATTCCATTCCGGTGGTATTTAATTTCAAATCTAAAATAGACGTTTAGAAATTAATAAGCAACAGCTGAATTGTAAAAACCCTCAAAAAAACATTCCTTGAATTTCATAATAGGGCATCGCGATTATGCATGCCCAAATTGGAATATTTTTTTTAAACGCTTTGTAAAAACATTTGTTAATTGTATATAGGTAAGGAATATTAAAAGTAACTTTTAAGCAATCTTTTTCAATTTCTTTCTTCTCCATTTGGAACAATGTTAAAATCCAGTGAAATAAATTGAGAGTATATACACAGTGATCATCCGTGCTAACTAGCGCTCAGGAATTTCAAGACGGCCCCCATACAACCCACACATACTAATAAGAGTGTGTGTGGCGCATTTGAACATTGCATTTTAATTGGCAGCGGGAGATGAATAAAAAAATTTGAATTTGTGCAGGGTGGTAATTTTTTCAGCTAAAAGGTTATGACACTCCAAAATATGTCCTCTAAATGAGAAGGCTTTTAGTAGCGCTTAAATAATCTTTTATTTTTACCTTCAACACATATACACATACAGCAACAAAACACACAGACTGGTACCTGGGGAGGATGGGGAAATACACGAGCACAATAAATAAGAACAATACCGCTCACCTTGGCAGCCGAATTAAGACGTTGGTCAGGCATCAGAAAGCGCCACATAGGCAGCGTCAAGCAGGGCACCAGGAGATGGATGTGGTCTCCACTCGAAACATACCACACCTGCCGGTACTGCAGCGTGGTAAACTTAGTCAGACGGACAAACTCAAAACAGACGAGACGAACACTAAGGTAAACTAACACGGAACACACACACAAGACTAGTGCGAGACTTCGAAGCAATGAAACAGTGCGAAACTGAGGATCACACCCCAATCTGCCGGCTTTATAGTGCCTTCCGCACATGCGCAGCTCCACACATGCGCCGTGCCGTGCCTCTCCTACCGGTTGAAGGACCAACTACAGATAGGTGGGTTGTAAACATGCGCAGGGGGAAGAGTGACGTGCGATGCACCATCACAAGGTCAGAAAGGATACTATTTCCAAAGAAAAAGAGCAGTAAAAGCAGACTTTAAAAAAAAAAAAAACACCTCTGTCCCCTTTTCTTTATTGATCTTGGAGATTTTTAGCTGATCTTAAAAATTTCTTAGTATCAATGCATTGATGAGTGCAGGATTGCCAATAAAATAAATAAAGTTGCTTTCATTCAACATGCTTTTGACAATGCTGATGCCAAAATGTGAACATTGGGTTGACTTCAACGCTTTTCACATTGCGGATGGAATAGGGAGCAGTACTTTCACTCTTCCTGGATTTTTGAAAACGCCCGATAGAAATTTGGAAAATGAAGTAAAGGTTAATGAACACAATTCTGGAGATACCCCTCCATTTCCTATGGATAAGAGTACAATTCAATAAAACCTGGAATGAATATTTCTGATCCCGCAATAACTACTTTATTCCCCTTTTACTACATTTGGCTTTCTGGAAGACTTCTTAAACAGAAAGGAATGCTTCTTTGAATCTAATTAATAACAATCGATACAAGTATCGATACAAGAAGATAGCAGGAAACAAAATCTTTCGTGAAATGTCACTTTTCTCCAAACTTTCCTTTGGAAGGCACCCGATACCATGGGCGTCGCCAGGTAGACGAAAGCACTTTCACCCCCCCCCCCCCCCGGATTTTAGAAATTAAAAACAATGTAGAGAAAAGTGATAGGATTCACTGAAAATAGAAGTGTGAAATATATTTTAAAATATTTAATGGTTAAGAAATTTAATAAATAACTATTACTAAAATTTCATTAAGATAGCCAATTAAACAAATTAATGTCAAAATAAAAAACTATCCACCTTGCATTTCCTACTGCTTCATATCTCCCTGAAAATAATTTGATAGCGGCTATGCTCGAAGTGCTTGAAGAAAGCCTTTATAGAAGTGGCCACAACTGGAAAAATATTTTTTAAATTGACTCCAGTTATGGCCACTGAAATATTTTCTTGTAAAATTTATTTACACTTATTATAACTGAAAATAATGAAACAACAAGGTTCAATCTCACTTTTAAATGCTGTAAAACATTCCAATTATAAATGTATTTGATGGGTTGAAGATTATGGAAGTTGATGATGCTTAATGAAATTGTTAAGAAATCCATCTCACGATGTTGTCCAGCACAAAAAAATTCCCCACTTTCTTGTCATTACCAGCCAAATTAAGTATCTAGTCTGTAGCTTGTTGAAACAGGAAATTTTAGCGGCGAACCCTCTTTCAAGCTAAGAAACGATACAAATTTGTGAAAGTGGCCATAACTGAGGACTCCACCCTATTTTACATGTTGTCTTGTGTTGGTAATATTTAAAAAATTGCAAGTACTTTAAATTATTAAAACTTAGGATTGATTCAGTTACCTAACAATATGACTGAATGGAATTTGAAGAAAAAAGAATGAACATTTGATTTTTCTCATGTATTCTCAAATGCAGAGATTTTGCCACCCTGATACCCTAATGCTAAAAAAAAATAAATTGATTTGAGGTCACCATTTTGTTCTTAATTTTCAGCTCTCTAGACCCTATCATGTTATGAGTTCCCTGGAAGAAAAGAAAAGTACTTTAGTAATAGGGTATTTGACACCGTCAACAAATAATAACCAAATGCTGTATATATATAGTATTTAATGAAATAATAATAATACAAGCATTTTTTATGCAAAATAATTGTTAAAATTTTTATCAATTGAATTTTAAAAATTGGTTTTCTGAGCGCATCGTCACTTGATCAGAAACGCTCGAATATATTCGTCTGCAGAGTGTGACGTCATTGTTGTTCACATTTGTAAACAAACAGCTTCATACGATTATTTGAAAGCTTGGTTCATCTCTTTTCCTATTTTATGATAATTATGACTATTGAAGGTGACTTTTAGGCAATATTTATTTAAAGGAGCTTTATAGGAACAATGGAAGACGGTTTTGTAAAGGCAGACAGTTCGAATTCACCCAAAATACATGCTTTGATTGTGGGATTCTTTTTCAAGTCAAGCCCAGAATTTTATTCTGCAGAGTTTAGAAATGTTAAAACATCTGTGTAAGTATCAATAATTCTCTCAGTTCTTATAATTAGTAAAGCAACAACAACACTTTCACTGTTATATTAATCATAAAAACATTAGGATAAAAAAAATTAGCAATTAAAATATTCGGCTGAGTAAAATGAATAGGAACATTTTTTTAACTTTCAAAGTAAAAATCGTGTGTAATAATATCGTTAACGAACATATTTTTGACTTTGGAAAGTGGATCTTCTTCTATGATAAATGTTGGGGAAAAAATAACTTGTATTTTAATTTTTTTCGTGTTGTTCTGACCCCCCCCCCCCCCCCAGAAAATGATCGATCGGAACATTCGTTATAATTTATGTCTGATATTATTTAGACATTTACAGGGTGAAAAAAGACAAGCAATAAGGCATTAAAGTGAATAGGAACTCAAGATAATTATAAAAAAATCATTTAATATGACAGACAACAAGTGTTTTTGTCAAAACAATTCATATGTTTGAAAGTGTGTTCTCCTAACCTAATACAAAACAAGATCATCGAAGCAGTTTTTGAAAGTAATATATATTTGTCAATCTACTTGATTGTTGCCTTGTTTGGTTTCATGGTCCCTATAACCAAAAAATACCATTTTTTAGTTAGGTGATGTTAGTGTTGCATAGTCTCTATTATAAAAATGCATGCATTGAGTGTGTAATGAACTGGAGTTCATTTTCAAGCAACATTCTGTTGCTTTCAGATAAAGGTGAACCAAGTTCAGAGAAATTTAGATTTCATATATATATAAGTAATTCTATAGAAATTGGTAGTTACTTTTAAAAATCTTGCAGAAATGTATCTTTAGTTCTGTAATTGCTAGACATGTTAAATGTAGAATTTTTGTTATAGCACTGGGCATGGCTACCAACCAAAAATAAAACACCACCTTTTCTTTAATTCTGTTAATCATAGTAATGACACCACAATTCTTATATTTGTAGAGAGACACTTTAGAAAGATTATTTGTTTTGATTTAATTGAGAAAGTCATTCAGGGATTTGAACTTTCATTTAATTTTATATCTTGATATTAGATTTTAAATATATGTACAACTTTCTATGCAGGAACAAATATATACTATAAATGCTGATTAAAAGTAATAGCATAGCAGAACATAAGCGAATAACCAGTACTACTTTTGAATAGAATATAAATATTTTGCAAATAAAAAATTGACTAAAACTTAGAGGATATAGCTAGATTCTGCACACAATATATTCACACATATCAATCGATAAAGGAGTAATATTGAATTTAATTTTGTGGTGCTCTTCCGTTAGACAGGTACCAGATAAAAACCGCAAAATTGCAGCAATAACTCGCCCAAACTAACAAACTTCAAATCATACATAATTCATATAACAAATCATTAAAGAGTTACTTTAACAACTATGTAACAAACATTTAGGCTTGGTGATACATTTATGTCATTTAAACATTTGGGCTTGGCGGTAACTGATATTTGTCTAACGGAATAGTACCAATATGGCTCTACAAAGTTTATTTTAATAAAACCCATCTATTATGTTAGATTATCTAAATAAAATGGAAAGTTGTGATTCCATGTTTTAACCTCTAATATATTGTAATTTTTTTTTGTTAATACAGATCAGCAAGGCAGTCATATGGAGCTATTGGCTATGTGCAGGTACGACATGATGAAGACGGTTTGTGTACAGTAAAGTGCAAAATATGCCCTGAGCATAAAGTGCGTAACAAATCATATGCCGTAACACTCATAGTTGATGAGAAAGAAGAAACTATCAGAAGTGTGCAATGTCATGATTGTGCAGCTTTACAAGGAGGATGCAAGCATCCTGTAGCATTTTTAATGTGGGTTCATAGGAGAAGCGAGGAACCCTCTTGCACTTCAGTTGGATGCTACTGGAAGAAATCAAGGCTCTCTAAAGTAGGCAGTTCACTAAAGTTTATTACTGCTAAGCGAATGAGTAGGAAAAACCACCAGCCTGTTGTTGCAGAGGTAGATGAAAACCTTGTTTTTTCAGAATTTCTAGCAGAAGGAAAAAAGAGAAAACTTGGGAACTGCCAAATTTTAAAACACGAATCAGATTACACCATTGAAGACGTGAGAAAGTTTCTTTTACATAATTTGATGGTGAATTACAATAATGGCAAAGATGTGGATGCATTCTTAATGTGTGCTTCACAAGCATGCAAACCAAGAATTCTATGTAAAATAGAAGAAAAGGCCAAAGAACAATATAAAAGCAGTCTTTGGTATGAGATACGATATGCTAGAATGACAGCATCGAAAGCATTCTAGATCAGCAGATTTCCCCCTCCTAACAATTCAAAAGCTATAAGAATCGATCACATATGGCGAAACATAATAAATGAGAAAAATGGAATTGGTGAAGAAAAATATCCAAATGTTGCAATCCTCCTCAAAGCTTGTTTGACGCTCAGTCAAGGTAATAGCGATGTTGAAAGAGGTTTTTCTACCTCGCTACGCATTCTAAGCTGCTATGTCCGAAAAGATGTTAAATGCAAGATTAAATATAAGGGATGGAATAAAAAAATTTGCCAACGTTTCTAAAGTTCCAATTACAAAGAAACTTTTAAATATGTCTTATAATGCTTCGAAATCTTATGTAGCATTTTTAGAGAAGCAAAAGAAATTAAAAGAACGGAAAAAAAGGGAAGTTAAAGAAAAACAAGAAGAATGAAATAAAATTAAATTAATGAAAGAGGAGTTACTACAGAAAAAAGAAAAAATTGCAAGCATGGAATCAAGGGCTCAAGTTCTGTCTCAAGAACATGAACAAATGCAATATTCGTCAGATAGTTTACTAAAAGAAGGGAACGATAGACTCAAAAACGCTTTAGCCAAGCAGGATCCAATTCAAATGCGCGTTGCTCAAGGAATGCTCGAGGCAGCTGAACAACTGCACCAAAGAGAAAGAGAACAACATAAAAAAACAACTGAATTGAACAAAATAGTGCAGAAAAGGAAAACCACTCTGATCGATCAACTGTCTAAGAATCCTAAGCTTTTTAAGAAATCTTAACCCTGTTAATGGTTTAAAAACCTTTTTAAAATAGCATTAATTCTATATTTTGAATTACAATACATTATACAAAGTGGCCACAGAACCGGGAAAACCTGGAAATCAGGGAAATGTCAGGGAGCTTTTTGATTCTGGAAAAAATCAGGGAAATGTCAGGGAACTTTCTAAAATTTCATGAAAATCATGTAAATTTTGTTTTGTTTAAGGTACGTTCATCCATATTTTGGCGCTATTTACGTGGAAATTTGTATACTAAACTTCAACTTAACTAGACATCACTTAGACGGTAGATCGTCACAGTGCTCATAGGTATTTAATCCATTTTGGCGGCGTGAAAGCATAATGTTCGCCAAACCACAACCTTATAGAAAATAAAAGGCTATAAGGATTGGCGAGAATTATTTCTTCACTCTGCCAAAATGGATTAAATACCTATGAGCACTGTGACGATCTACTGTCTAAGTGATTTCTAGTTAAGTTGAAGTTTAGTATAGTGTAAGCCATTAGAAATTTAATGTTATGGAATAATTTAAACTTTTCATTACCAGCAAAACTATTTATTTAAAAACTGCATATTATCTCTTTAGCATACATGTTCTATTTGATTAGGGTGTCTAGACATCTGGAAAACCTAAGAAAATTGGGGAAATTTGTAAAAAAAATTGCCCTAAAATCAGGGAATTATCAGGGAACTTTTTTTCCTGAATTTTGTGGCCACCCTGTTATATTCTTCTTAAATTTATAAAGCTTTTATATTTCTTAAATGTGCATTTTAGTAATTTTGTTTTTGAAAGTTTCCCATAGATTTGTATTTTGAATTTGTATTATAATTTGTAATTATGAAGTTATATTTTGTATATTTATGTATTATAAAATATATTTGTATTATAAAATTTCCCACAGAGAGGAAAAAATTCAATACAATATACATTATATTTCTTATTAACAAGAGATTTGAATTGAAATTCCCAAATTTGTTTTATTTAAATTTTTAATATTTTTTTTTTTTTTTTTTTTTTTTTAATGTAAGAAATACGATATAAATAATGTGGAAACATGTTATGTATAATTGATATTATGTCCAATAAAAAAAGTGTGAAAAATATTTAAAATACCATTTTCTAAATTTATGTTGTTGACATATTGTAAATGTCTTGCAAAGAAATCGTTAATAAGTTATGAAAAATGAGTATACTATTTTTAATTTCGGAGGCTACTATTTTTAACTACAAAGGCTACTATTTTTGCTACTATTTTTAACTTAACTTCGGAGGCTACTAAAGTAACTATTTTCAAAGGGTTAAGTCAGTGGCAGCCCTGTTGTAGTTATTACAAGTTCATAACCTTTAATAGTCAACTTCAATAACAGTCACAAATTTTGTATAATATAATTTACCTAACTTATTGTTATGAATGGCATTTTTTAAGGTAGCTTCTCACAAGAGAATTAAATATGAATGATTTTATTTTGCAATTTGGTTAACATTTCCTATATATTGCAGCAACATTTTTAGAGCTTGATAAACTTATTGATGCTAAGAATGTTTTTAACAAAAGCTTTTCTTGTGTAACTTTATTTGATAATAGAATTTTGTACATTAATCAGAGAACAAGCTATTATAACAGCTTCATCCAGAACACAAGTTAAATTAGTATTTATAACCAAATGTGGTTTGAGCATTGAAAACTCTTGTACCCACCTTATTACCCTTTCAATATGAATTCGCAAACAAGCAACCGGTTTTGTTTTTGTAGCATCTGCTTTTGATAATTTTGAACCCGTTGCAAGACTTGGGGGCCTTATTAACTGCAAATCTTTTTTTAGTAGCAAATTCTCAATGTACTTGAATCCTCTGTCTGCCAAAATACAAGTACCTTGTTCTAATGTGTCTAAAAAGTTGTTCTCTTCAATCAGCAAAGTATCACTTATTCTCCCACCATAACCTGAAGTTATATAATGAATAATGCCATTTGTCGTGCTTGATATAAGATACTTAATGGTATTAGCTTTTTTATAATCGTACCAGGTCAAAGATTGGTTAACAGCTTTTGATGGTTTTTGAATTTCAATTTCAAAACAATCTATAACACAGTTAACTTTGTTATCAGTATCAGTATTTAACTCAGTTATCAGTACTTGTGTCGAAAAGCAATTGCTAAGTTCTTTTTTATTGAGTTCTTATTCAACTTAGGCATAAAAGCACGCAAGACTTTAGCAATGATAGGAATGTTTTTAATAAAAAATTTGCTTGTGTAAGATAATGACATCCCACAATTATTTCCAAGCTCTGAAAATGTTGTATTTAGCCGAATTTTTTTTAAACATAAAATAATATGCTCCTCAGGTATTCTAATATTTTTCTGAATGATATTTATTAAAAAGAAGCATTCTTTGGGAATGCCGATATAAAACTTTGGCTTTTGTTCAATTAATCTGAGTGTGTTTTGAAATGATAGCAAAGAGTGTTGTACTTTTAACTTCAAAGCTTGTTCACTGGTATCAGAGGTGTATTCGGATAACAAAGAGTCTGTAGATGGTGCGTATAATGAAACATCACTGTAGATTTCCTCCTCGGAATAAATCAGACTTGGTGACGTAGAAGTTTATTTTTTGCTGCCTTTAAATTTAAATGGAGATGTTGCAGCAAATGAGACAGCTGTCTTTTTGGGAGAAGTGGAGACATTCTGCATTTTGATGCAACTCTGTAGACTTTTATTTCTGAAGCCTGATTTCATTTTAATGTTTACTTGAACTGCCTTATTGTTTATCGAAGACTCATTCAAATCACTTGATCTTTTGTCAGCCGGCAATACATCTAAAATTAACATACATTTTTCAAATATAGATATAGTATATACAAAAACAAAAATTAACAAATACATTTTTTTTTCTTAAAGGTTTTTATGCTGTGTGTTCTTTTTAATTTACTATTTTTATTGGTTGTAGGAACCTTTAGCTATCACATATAAGCTTTTTAATTATTGTACAATACAATATTTTGTTGTTGGTAGTTTCAATGCAGAATTAACAGCTGATGTGTATGTACTTCAATAACAGTCACAAATTTTGTATAATATAATTTACCTAACTTATTGTTATGAATGGCATTTTTTAAGGTAGCTTCTCACAAGAGAATTAAATATGAATGATTTTATTTTGCAATTTGGTTAACATTTCCTATATATTGCAGCAACATTTTTAGAGCTTGATAAACTTATTGATGCTAAGAATGTTTTCATATTTCATACTAGAGTAGCAATGAATTTTACAACGAGCGCAGCGAGTCTATGTTTGCGTAGCAAGAAACTTGCAACAGGCGAATCGTCAAAGGCTGGGACCAATACATAATGATAGGTCTCTGCAACGCGGCACTACATAACTAGTAAAATTAAAACACAGGTCTGTTGTCTATCATGATTGAAGCACTGGTACTGTTCTGTTAAACAGTACCAAAAACCGCCAGGTCTAAAAGTTGGGGCAGTTATCGCTAAGCTGTAAGTTAACATTGAAAGAAATTTTAAACTCGTGGACTTTTATCTTTATTCAGCAGTTCTCAGGTTGATTCAACCTTACCATGGATGGAAAGGTTATTAGTTTGAGTTATCACTGCAACTTGACGATTTTTGTCTGGTACCTGTCTAACGAAGAGTATCGGAGTCCTTACAGAACACTTGTCAAGTAAATATCAACTTGAGCATCAATGTTTTTGTGTTACTTCTTTTTCTTATTCACCATTGAGGTGACACATACACCCTTATTGTACAATCTTAATAGTCAAAACCATTGATATAAAAATTGGATTTAGCAATTTAGTGAAATTCCTGGCCGTGGTATCCTGAATTTTCATGGCGCAAGGGTTATACGACAATTACAAAATAACAAAAACAAGCTAGGTGTCTATATAGGTTTCACTTCACAGTTTTTTTGGCATTACAACTTTTGTTTACTTATACATGTTCAAGAAGTATTTGCAAAGATAAAAAAAAAAAAAAAGTTCCAACAATTTTTAGTATTGGTAATGCTATACTATTTTTGTCACCTATGACTATAGTGCAGTTGTACCTTGATTTAAATTAGGCATAAGTAATTTGCAGTTATTCTGCCTGTTCTCATGTTTCAAATATAAAACCTTTCAATAGTAAAAAAGTAGAGAAAAAGAAAATGTAACTATTAAACTTGCCTTCAGCCTCAATAATTGTTTGCGTTTCAAGCTCTTCATTAATATTGCTGTCATCTTCATCTAGAATTCTTCCACACTCCTGACTTAAAAATAGTTTTTGTCTTTTTACACCAGCAGAGCGAGGAGTAGTACTATTAGTAGGCATCCTTTTTCTTCGATCTATTTGGCATTCAAACTTGGTAGGTAAACATCCTTCTATCATTTGGATTCTCTTGATGGAACCCATCAATTTGTATTCCATATAATTCACCATATCTTTTGGCAACTGAAATTAAAAACAGGTCTAAAATTAAATATTATTTGATACTTAACTTTACATTTTTGTAACAAATGCTGGTATGGGTGCACTATAGGGATCTGTGTAATAATGGTAACTTTCCTGGGTTTTATTCAAAGATAATTATTTTCAAATTATTATCCCTTAAACTCGTCTTGCTCTCCAGTTTTAGGTTAAAATTCCAAGTATGGTACAGATTCTGCACCAAATGTTTTTTTCACCAATAAATGGCAACCGCCGCCCTTATTTTAATAACAAGTGAATTCCCTATGGTTGCCATAATTAAGCACAATTTTCTGTAAATAATTCTTGCCGTAGAATCCGTACCATACTTGGAAGTTTTACCCAGTTTTAAAACAACTAAAATAGTGTTCAACTGTTTTATTTTGATTTTACAAAAGAAATCAATATTTCAATAGTGCATCTGTACTTAATCTTAGTATTGCGTAATTAAAACATTTAAAAGAATTAAATAAAGTATTACTTGCATCAAAACGATCTTCACAGAAGTGAATCGTAGTCTGTGATGAAAACTTAGTTGATTCTCTTCTTGCAAGATTTAACCACTTTTTTTGTACATCTGCTTTCCTGGGCACATGTATAAACAGCTTATCTGGAGTTTTAATTGAAGTGCTTGTACAGAGGGGTACTGCACAACACCGATACCGATGAGACATTTCTTATAACGAAATCAAAACCAATGCACATTGCATGTTTGAAACTCATTCGCGATGTTGTTTATGCAAAAGTGACGTCACAGAGGCAGATTTTTTGAGTAGCTTTTTAGGGGAGGGGCTTCTGCTCGCATTTTAAAATGCAATTTTTAGCGTTTTGCGGTGTTATTTTGAAAAAAGAAAAAATATGTGTCTTTTATTTTGTGCATACGTTTCATTTAAAACATATTTTGAAACATTTTCAAATACCCTATTGCTTGCTTGACACAACAACCTAACTTTTGCCGGACAAATTTAATAAATATTTTTTTTTTCTTTCAAATTAAAGTTTAAAAAAAATTAGTTTCAGTCATTTGACTAGGGATTACATTGATAAAAGTTAATCAGCAATAAGTTGAACTATATTCCATCTGAGTTAATTTTAAAATTACATAATTATGCATTTTTATTTTTTTCCTCCTGTTTAAAGCAGCAGCAAGTGACAAAATTTTAGGAGTCAAGCTCAATCAAGTGTGACATGGTGTAAAGGGGTTGGCAAGGGGAATAAAAAAAGTTCAAAATTTTGCATGAGTTAATTTATACGCGTTCACCTAATAGCAAGCAGAATAACTGATTTTATAAGTAGTAACCAATATAATTTGCATAAAAGTTTCTAAAGATGTATTTTTTATTATAGGCAAGTTGAAACGTCCAGGTATATTGAGCAGTTTTCAAAGAATGACTCATCAAAATATATAAAGAACCAAATTTTTTTATTCCTATTGTAAAGAGAAAAACAGCAAAAAAAAAGGGATTGCTTCAAACAGATGACGAAAACTTTCCTTTTCAAAATCTTGATCAAGAGTCGGTTGAAAAATTCAACTTACATGTAATTTTTTTGTTGTGTACTACTCAAAGAAAAATTACCAGAAGACAAAACTCATCCCTTTGATTTGTACCAACAGTTCATTCTATCAAGACACATAATGACATCCATTGAAAAAAAGTCAAGTGTTTGCGAAATATGTAGCAAGACATTTACTCGAATTTGGAATCTAAAACAGCATATTCTCGCTCACACTGGAGAAAAGCCACTTTCTTGTGAAGTGTGCAGTAAGACATTTCTTCGGAGAGAGGTTCTTAAACGACACCTCCTCACTCACACTGGAGAAAAGCCATATTCTTGTGAATTGTGTGGCAAAGCATTTTCTCAAAGTTGGAATCTTAAAAAACACTGCCTTACTCACAGTGGAGAAAAGCCACATTCTTGTGAAATGTGCAGTAAAACATTTGCTCACATCAAGTACCTTAAACAGCATCTGCTCTCTCACACTACAGTAAAACCACATTCTTGTCAAGTGTGTAGTAAGACATTTACACGAAGTGGGATTCTTAAACGACACCTTCTCGCACACACTGGAGAAAAGCCATATTCTTGTGATGTGTGCAGCAAGACATTTGCTCAAAATTCGGTTCTTAAACAACATCTCCTCACACACACCGGAGATAAGCCATATTCTTGTGATATGTGCAGCAAGACATTTACTCGAAGTGATGTTCTGAAACGACATCTCCTCACACATATTTAGAAAAGTCACATTCTTGTGAAGTGAGTTGCAAGACATTTACTCAGAGTGAGGTTCTTAAAGATAACTTCTCGCACACCCTGGAAAAAAGCCATAATTGTGTGATAAAACATTTTCTTAAAGTAGGAGTCTTAAAAAAACATTGCATCTATCACACTAGAGAAAAGCCACATTCTTGTGAAGTGTAGCAAAATACTTCCTGTGAAATGCAATTTTAAAAAACACAACTTCACTCACATTGAAAGTAGATTGCAATGAGGCTTTGGATTAGTAAAACAAAAATTGTTCTTTTTTTAAGTAACACTTCTCCCTTTTTTTGAAAAGTTGCTCATTGTTTATTTAGCTGTTAATTTTTATTTTTTTTACTGTTTATACAGTTTTGTAAATATAAATACTAAGCTGTCGTCCCATTTTGAATATTATCGTAATAAATCTGGGAGAAAAAGACTTTCTAAAAAATTGTACTTTGTGTGTTCTTATTTTATTTTACGACATAGCGAATTAAAAATGCTTTTAAAGTCGGCCTCACAAACTTTTGGAACATTCCATTGCTTTATTTTTGTAGATATAGTTGTAGAATCTAGTTATTGTTTGCAAAAAAAAAAAAAAAAAAAAAAAAAAAAAATCAAATTTTTATATTATTGGTTTTCTTTTTCCTTTGTTGCTGTGTTTCTATGGGCAATTTTTTTTTACTGGGACATGCAATAGCTGTTTTAAATGTTGTTCTTTTCTCCCTATTACTTTTCTACCCTATTCTTCTTCATACACTAGAAAGACTGAAACTTAGTATAAACCTATATTGCCCAAAAGAAGTCAAAATGACAGCATTTTGAAAGAATAACTAATATGTAAAGAAATTTGTATAACATATATATATACCTGAAATGAAGGAGGGGGAGGTAACTACAATTAGTAATAAACGCATTTATATATTGAACACAAAATTCTAAGAAATTGTGTCATTAAATACATAATTGTTTTTCTAATTGAAATTAAAAAGCAGTCAAAATGACTTCCTTGGGCAATCTAGTGTTAAAGTGTCTATGGTTTTCCTGGTACATATAGAAACAATCGTTCACATAGAACATTGTCTGCGCACAAGTGTTGGAAGAGGGAAAACAAATTATTACTTTTACGGGGGTCTCATATCAATCCGCATAAAATATAGTTCACTCGCTCCAATACCAACACACCCCACCTGCAAGCAATGTATTTTTTCACAAATATATTAACATATATATAATAATAGTACATAAAATACTTTTACACTGATGAAATACTTTTAAGTAAATGTACCAATTTTTCTTCATGAACTGATTTGGTAATAAAATAAAATCTGCAATCATATATTCAATATGTAGATATGTAGTTTAATTTAAATACATTATCCATCAACAAATCCTTGAAAAAATGTAAATTCATAATATCCTGACTTACTTGAAGATTTTGTACACTTAACATTTTGAATAGTTGCTTGACTATCTGAATATAAAATTATACCATCATCTATAAATAGTTTAAAGGACAATTCGCTTAATAAATCTAATGTCCAAATAATATTTTTACATATTTCTGAAATAGCAAACCATTCAGCTTCACAAGTTGAAAAACTAACCCATCTTTGTTTTTAACATTTCTAAGAAATCAATGAATCACTTGATTCGCTTTTTATAAAATAGTATTAAGACAAAAGATTTAATCTTTATATCACTCAATCTGTACATATTACATTCGAAATAGAAATTTGAAAATGAAAAACAAATCTGTAGCGAATTAGTTACAAAAATATGTTGCATATGAGTTAAGACAATAATTAAAAATTTTTACAAGCAAGGGAGAGTTTTAGCAATCAATGAAGCTTCCACATTGTTTTATTAAATCAGAAACCCGTTGTTTTATTGAAAGCACAAGGTTTCATGTTTGATTCCAAGCCTTTTAAATAGCTTCTTTAAGTTCAGAAATGGTGGAATACTGCTTTGCATTGGCATATACAACTTTTGTAAAAATTCCCCATACATTTACTATTGGATTACAGTCAGGACTAAAAGCAGTCTAATCGAGAACCGTGAAATTTTTTGGCCCTAAAGCACCTTTCCATTGACCTGGATGTGTAGATGGAGGCATTGTCTTGTGGGAGTTTCCAGTTAGGTCCACTTGAAAGCTCACCAAATGGTAGCACTTTCAAGAGTTGCCTGGTAGACCTCAGAGTTTTGTTTTCCCTTTAAAAACGCTAGGGAAGTTTGGCCCTTGAATCCAAATTCTCCCCAAACCATGACTGAACCTCCACCTTGATGTCGGCTAAACTGAGTTACAGGATTGTTACGCAGTTCATGTCAGTAGTAGGAAAACCCATCTGGACCATCTATGTTCCATATTTTTTTTGGCACTAAAGACCACCTGTAGCCATTCGTCTCTGTGTGACATGAGCTGCTGAGCCCAATTTAGTTTTGCTTCTTTATGATGAGACTGCAAACGTGGCTTGTGTTTTAGTTTAGATTTTTTTAAAAACTTACATTCCACAATTCTTCTATATATAGTTTCCCATGAAATTTTAGTGGCAGTTACATTTTTGATCTGATGTGCAGAATAATGTTGATTTGAAGCCAGTTTTATAACTTGTCTATCATCTCGTTTGCTGGTCATTGGAGGTTTTCCAGATCGTGATTTTGGTTAATATTGATCACCACATGCTAAAATACCTCTTTTGGAACGATTAAATGCAATTGAAATATTAGAAACGTATTTGTGGAAAGCAAAATTAGAAGGTCAAAATCACATATATTGAAACTTTCAGAGCTCTAGGCCTATTAGAAGTCGCTTTTTTGTAAAAATATTAATTAAAAAAAAAGTTAAAATTTCAACATTATTTTTGTCAAAAGTCCAATTTCAAGGCTATAACTATTTGTATTGAAAATTTCAGATAAAAATAGCCCAATTGGAAATCGTTTTGCAAAATATTTGTTATAATTAAAAAATATTAATTTAAAAAAAAAACACAAAATTTTAAAGTTCTGTTTTTCAAAAGTCCAATTAGAAGACCATATTTACTTATGTTGTAAATTTCAGAGCTGTAGCCCTATTAGAAATCGTTTCGTAAAATATATTTAAAAAAGAATTAAATAGAAATTTAAAATTCTGTTTTTAAAAGTTCAATTAATAGGCCAAAACTACTTATATTGAAAATTTCAGAGCTGTAGCCCTAATAGAAATCATTTTGTAAAATATTAATTAAAAATAAATAAATAAAAGTTTAAAATTTTGTTTTTCAAATGTTCAATTAGAAGGCTAATACTACTTATGTTGAAAATTTCGGAGCTGTAGCACTATTAGAAGTCGTTTTGTAAATTTTTTTAATTAATTAAATTAATTGAAAAATGGCTAATTAAAATTTTAACATTCTGTTTTTTAAAAGTCCAATTAGAAGAATCTACTTATGTTGAAAATTTCAGAGCTGTATCTCTAATTGAAGTCACTTCGTAAAAAAAAAAAAAAAAAAAAAAATTTAAAAAGAACTAATTAAAATTTTAACATTCTGTTTGACTTACGTACAATTAAAAGGCAAAAACTTCTTATGTAGATAATTTCAGAGCTCTACTCCAATTTTAAGTAAGTTTCTATGTATCCACAGAAAAGACAGCTTGTTTTATTATTGTAGATGAAACATAAATTTCGCTGCCAAATTGTGATTCTCTGTTTTATTTTTTGCCCAATAATAAAATGCTGAAAATATATGTCGTTTACTATATTTTTCCCTCTAGTATAAAATAATCCTCATTCATGTGTAAATATGAACAAACAAAATTGCTTAAAGATAGTAGTTGATCTTGACATCACATTCATAATCTCCACTACTGATTAGAATTAGGTCGTTCAAGTTGGCAATAGTCTTCAGAACACTCTAAGCTTGTTGTTGTTTACATTATGTTCCAAATGTTCTCAAATTTTATTAGTAGCTGAAAACTTTCTTCAAACACCAATGCTACAATAGAGTAAAAGGTATTCTTTTTTGATTTTTCTACTTGAATCTCGTTCAAACAGAATTTTATGGTATCTTTACTCAATTTTTAATTGATCTTTGCTCAGCTGTCAGATCTCATATGATTTAATGCTGCGGATGGATCTTGTTCTGTTTGATTTCCTTAAACAATAACACAAGTGGGGATGACCTTCACTAAAACAGCTATATATTATGCTGACAGTTTCCATAACTTTCTCTAGGAGTTCTCGAAATTTTGGAACAACGATAAATCAGTTAAAATTCCCCCAAGTCCGATACGAATTCTGCGCATAGAATTCTTCTTTTCAGAAGAATTTGTGATACCAAGAGAGTCAAGAGTCCACAAATCTGTTATGCAAGCGCTTGTTGTAAGCATCGAAGTGAATGAATTCTCGCTATTGGCATGCCCAATGACTGTCCAACCCAATTTTGTTTCAATTGCAGTGATTCCATTCTTCGGTTGTAGATAATTTCCTGTAATCAGCTTTCCAGCAACATCAGCTCCTATAAGAATTTTAATTGGACCATCCAGATCTTCTGCCAAATGAATGTTGTAGTCTCCAAGTTCTTTAAAGTGTGACCCTTGTTTTCTGGATAATATTGTGTCACTAATCACTTCTTGTCCGAGTGTTTAACGTATCGATTGTAAGATAAACTGGAAGCAGCACCATGCGGCATAGCTGATCGGTCTTCAACTCTTTTTACTAATTTTTTTAAAATTTGAATGTGCATTTTTGCACGTAGAGCAAGAGCCCACGACGGCCAGACCTTCGTTATTGTATAAAAGCTGAAAGTTCTTCTGTGCGTGTCCCCTATACAGGTAAGAACGACCAGGGACTATTGAGTTTGGGTAGTGGTTACTTGGGCAGGTAACAGGTAGTGAAGGTGTATAAAATAGTACCTTAAATTCGTTAAAGTATAAAGCTCAGTTTTTTTATATT
Organism: Linyphia triangularis; assembly: GCA_963978545.1. Taxonomy (NCBI): domain Eukaryota; kingdom Metazoa; phylum Arthropoda; class Arachnida; order Araneae; family Linyphiidae; genus Linyphia; species Linyphia triangularis. The sequence goes on from OZ021728.1 coordinate 4,149,325, forward strand.
TTATTAGGGATAACTTTAGAAATCTCGTCATCCATTGCCGGACACTTATGACAGTTGCTACCCCCTGCCAGACACCCCTAAATTTTAATAAATTATAATTATACTTTCGTTTATATATGTTATTTTTTATATGTTACGTTTATATTTTATATATGTTACTTGGGGACCTATGAAAAAATGTTACCTCTATAGCCGGACAGTTTTAATGGTTTTTACACCTTGCCAGACACATTGAAAGTCCGCTGCCATGTGTCCAACACATGGTATGTAAGTAAGAAGACAAGAAGTGTTTTTTATTATAGTTACTGATCCAAGTGGAGTTGAGTTGTTACATGAAGATTATACAAGTTAGTTTTCTAACAATAATTAATTATAGACATTATACTTCATACTTAATAATTAATTCAACAAAAGATCGCAGTTGACTAAGCGCCCAACGAATAAATATTTTTTTTACCTGTAATAATGCTTTTTTTTTGTATATTATAATAATAAAATTACATTTTTTACTTTATATAACATGGCTATGAACGTAATAAAATAATGTTACCTCCTAGACCTATGAAAAAATGTTACCTCAATAGCCGGACAGTTTTAATGGTTTTTACACCTTGCCAGACACATTGAAAGTCCGCCGTAGGTGCGAGTGCTTAGTCGATTGCGATCTTTAAAGATATCCAATAAAAAAATTATTTTATTATGTTCATAGCCATGTTATATAAAGTAAAAAATGTAATTTTATTATTATAATATACAAAAAAAAAGCATTATTACAGGTAAAAAAAATATTTATTCGTTGGGCGCTTAGTCAACTGCGATCTTTTGTTGAATTAATTATTAAGTATGAAGTATAATGTCTATAATTAATTATTGTTAGAAAACTAACTTGTATAATCTTCATGTAACAACTCAACTCCACTTGGATCAGTAACTATAATAAAAAACACTTCTTGTCTTCTTACTTACATACCATGTGTTGGACACATGGCAGCGGACTTTCAATGTGTCTGGCAAGGTGTAAAAACCATTAAAACTGTCCGGCTATAGAGGTAACATTTTTTCATAGGTCCCCAAGTAACATATATAAAATTTAGCTTTTATACTTTAACGAAAGTATAATTATAATTTATTAAAATTTAGGGGTGTCTGGCAGGGGGTAGCAACTGTCATAAGTGTCCGGCAATGGATGACGAGATTTCTAAAGTTATCCCTAATAAAATATAAAAAAACTGAGCTTTATACTTTAACGAATTTAAGGTACTATTTTATACACCTTCACTACCTGTTACCTGCCCAAGTAACCACTACCCAAACTCTATAGTCCCTGGTCGTTCTTACCTGTATAGGGGACACGCACAGAAGAACTTTCAGCTTTTATTCAATAACGAAGGTCTGGCCGTTGTGGGCTCTCAGGCTAACATTCAGATTTTCAGATGAGTGAGCAAAATAGAAACACATCAATACACACAAAATATGTGTTCAAACTTGGTGTGCTGGTTAGTGGAAACCTACCATTAAGCAGAGATAACAGTTTTCCTCCTTTTGGAGGATTTTTTCCTTTTTGGTTCTTTATGTAACATTTTCCTTCTCTTTGTCCCTGTTTTAAGGATCTACATTTTTTTTTTATCTGAACCAATTTTTTCTGCAAAAAGTATACTTTTTCTCATGTCTGAATAGAAGATTTTTCCTCTTAGCTCCCCTTTCCTCATAGATTACTTCACTAACTCCTAATTTTTGAAATGTAATTATTAAATAGTAAGAGAAATTTCATTGTATCTTTAAAATTATTGAATCATCCTTCCTGTATACTTATTTTGTAGATTTTTTGTGTATTCCTTCCGCGAGCTTTTTTGGATTTTCTCCTTTTTCTTCTCTGATCACTCTCGTCCCTGAATAAGGTTATCATCAAAATCGTGCATGCACAACCACACCTGTAGTTTTTCTTAGAAATTTTCTCTCTGTGTGTACATGGTCAACATAAGTCTCGAACAAATTGACCTGTGTTGCTCAAAGTCTGTGTGCGGGTTAGTGATGACCCTGGGACCCATTAACACTTTAAATCCCAAGGCGCCCTAACCCGCCTTGTGGAAAAATTTCCAGCTAGTCGCCTTCAAGGCAGGTCGAGTGGTGTAGGGATATTTCAAACTGTGGTGAGTAGCCCCCGGTCGCCACCTTACTGAAGCATGAAGCTCCTCGACGATAGGCTCAGAGTGCGATAAAATGGACGTACGTGCGTACAATGTACACAGGAAATCGTCGGATCCCACAGGAAATTAAAGTCAAATTCCTTTTTTTTTTAAATGGAGAAATTCCAGTTAGGCAGGGCGGGAAAGGTGGAGTTGTTGACTCCTGTAACGTCAGGAGGGGAGAGGTTGGGGGGGGGGGGTGGATGCTATTCTCCATATAGTTCACCACCTGTTACTTCTATTTAGGAAGGAGAAATTCCAGTTAGGTTGGACAGGGAAGGGAGAAGTGTTAACATAAGGGGGGAAGGGGGTTTTATTTCCCGATTTTGGAATCTGAACCTATTGAAACATGTAATTACACTGAGAGTTTATTTCCTTCATTCTTCTTTTTAATTTGAAAGAATTCTTGGATATTCCATTGTAATTTAAAAGAAACCACATTTTTCTTTAAAATGATAAGGAGCTATCCAAGCAAGACAATGAAGATGAAATGCTGTATTTGCAAGAAATGTTGGAGCAAAACTATTCACAGCATTTAAATCGAAAGCACAAAAATGAAAATAGTTATGAAAGGAGGCATGCTGGACAAGCATCAGTGTTTGCTATCATTTCTCAAGCTTAACCAATGACCTAATATTGCAACTGGAAATGTGTCATTGGAAACCGATGTTTCTCCTGCAGAGTGCAAAATCAATGCCAAAAAGATTTTGAATGAAACAACTTCTAATTCTCAATAGTACGTAACATTTAATTTTCTTCAGCAGTATAATTTAAAGCCCTTGGATATGGCATTTGTGTACGCAGGAAGAAAATCTTTTATAGGCTTTTGTGGTGCTAAATGATGGATTTAGACTTTTCAAACTGCTCCGCCCTTTTGACATTGAGTTAAGACAGTTTTTTTATGTACTCGATACTTATCGGGAACTTTTCTTTCATTTATGAGATGCCAACTAAATACTCCGACATGTCGTGGATTTAACTCAAAGCACTTTTACAGGTTTCAAAATTCGTCCATGGTGGATTATTTATGAAGTTGTTACCCCAAAGTACTTTCGATACGGCGGCACATTACATAAACATACATACCTTGGAATTCAAGAAAGCAAAAGTTCTTATACAGGGGAAACTGGAATCATATAAATAGTAGACGATTTCTACCACATTATTTAAATCATTGATATTTTCCGAAAATTGTCACTGTTTCTTTGCTTCGACTTTTTTAATTTTCAATATTGAAAACTCGACACATGTGTGAGAAAATTCGATAAATTCTTTTATATTGTTTCAGGCCCTATCGCAGTGAAAACAATTTAAATTTTTAGTGCGAATATTGTAACATGTTATCCCTTTAATTTTTAAATAAATTTAAGTCTGAATAATATAGATTTGGAGCATTGCACGCATAATTTTTTTGTTGGGATTTAATATTTTCTCACTTTTTATATTTTATTACTTTGCTTTGTACCATTTTGAAACAATAACTTTTCCTATAGAAAATATAAAAGTTTAAAGATATGTGGTTTTTTAAATTGTTTAATGCTCATTAAGAGTATGTTCTGTTAAAAATGTGAAATTGTTCTAAAATGAGTTCTATTCAATTATTTAACAAATATTCATTGATAATAAGAGGGAATTTATAACATTTATGTAGAAACTTTTTACATTTATAATTGAAAATATGTTAGATTTATATTTTACACTTTAATTTTATTTATTCTAATGTAGATAAAAATTAAGCACAATTTACTTACCGTTATGTTATAAATAAACTTTAGAAATTGCAATATTCTAGCATTAACAGTTAACTATGTGTTTATCATTGAAATCAATTTAGTAGTTCCAAATGTTAATAGTAACAATAGTATTCAAAATATTTCAAAAGATCGAAGGATTTTTAAAATTAAATTTTTAATATGGAAGACAAAAAAAAAGTTGTATACACAACATTAGATCTTAAAAATTAAATTGATTCTGAAATAAAATTCTTTATGAATTGCCTTGGCAAAAAAAGATAACTTAAAATTTCCTAGAATTACGAATACCAATATTAGATTCCTGTATTATAGACAACATTTGAATCAGAAATTTCATAAAAGTAAAAAATATAAAATTAAATGATTTTTTCAATAGAGTTTTCTTCATGTAACAGAAGTCTATGTTAGAGATATATCTTTTGCATAAACATGCGAGTTCCAAATATTGTAAAGTCCACAACTTCACGTTTATTTGCTAGGCGGGCTGAACTGCGACCCTTCTCTGACGTGGAGTAATGATCTTTTAATTGTCGCCAGCGGGCCCCCCCCCATAGTAAACCCAGGTGTAGAGTCCATTCCCAGTTTTTGCGAATGAAAAAGCATTGGGTTTTAGAGAAACCTACAATGCTGACTCCTTGGGATTTAAAGGGTTTTCGTCCAAATAGTGCATACGACTAAGGTTGAAATCATATTTTTCAGCAATTGCTATAAAATGGCTCTAATGATTTTGAAATCTTCTAATGCCTCTAAAGGTGTTAGTCTAATCATCCCCACCTTTGAAATTCCCTTGGAAATGCAATAAAAGTGTAAAAAGTTGAAAAACAGGTGCTTTTAACACTGGACTCTGCCCATGAACATCATCCATCAACGATTTTTTTTTTCTTTCTAAGTGGAAACACACAAGAAAGAAGAATGTAATGTCTATCGAATAACATCGCAAATCTTGACAGTGTTTTTTGAGAAGGGGCAGAGGTAGGCATCATCTTGATATAATTTAAATTGTAGGGGGTCAATCAAATATGGGCAGGTGAATAAAAAATTCAAAATTTTACTGAATGTATTATAATTTAAGCGTGTTTTCTTAATACCTATCACTAGAACAGCAAAATAAGTTATTTTATTAGTGACGACTAATATAAATTGTATAAGTATTTCTAAAGGTGTACATTTCTTGATTGCAGGCAAGTAGAAATATTCTGGTATATTAAGCTGTCTCCAAGAAAGACGGATATATGGAGAATCTTAAATGTGTAATTCTTATTGTCATGATGAAAATAACAAAAAGAGGTTGCTTCCCAGGTGACAAAAGATTCTTTAAAAAATTCAATCAAGTATAGTGGAAAAATCAACATGCATTTTAAGTGAGTGAATATGAACTTGTGAAAGAAAATTCTGCCAACACTTCCTTGTTCTACTGAGAAAAACTTAATTCCTTTGATTTCTATAACCATCTTATCAAGAGATATCATGACTTCTAACGAAAAAAAGTCAAATGTTTGCGAAATGTGCAATAAAACCTTTCCTCAAAGTCGACTCCTTAAACGGCATCTCTTCTTTCACACTGGAGAAAAGCCAAATTCTTGTGAAGTGTGCAGTAAAACATTTACTCAAATTAGGCATCTTAAAGTGCATCTCCTATCTCACACTGGTGAAAAGCCACATTCTTGTGAAGTATGTAGCAAGACATTTATTCGAAGTAGTACTCTTGAACGGCATCTCCTCACTCACACGGGAGAAAAGCCATATTCTTGTGAAGTGTGCAAAAGAACCTTTTCCCAAAGTGGGAACCTTAAAAAGCATCTCCTCTCTCACACTGGAGAAAAGCCACATTCTTGTGAAGTGTGCAATAAAGCATTTGCTCGAATCGAGCACCTTAAACAGCATCTCCTCACTCACACTGGAGAAAAGCCACATTCTTGTGAAGTGTGTAGCATGACGTTTACCCGAAGTGATAATCTTAAACAGCATCTCCTCACACACACTCGAAAAAAGCCACATTCTTGTGAAGTGTGTAGCAAGACATTTACTCGAAGTGGTGATCTTGAACGACATCTCCTCACTCACACAGGAGAAAAGCCACATTCTTGTGAATTGTGCGGTAAAGCATTTGCTCGAATTGAGCACCTTAAAAAGCATCTCCTCTCTCACACTGGAGAAAAGCCACATTCTTGTGAAGTGTGCAGTAAAACATTTGCTCGAATCGGGCACCTTAAACGGCATCTCCTCATTCACACTGGTGAAAAGCCACATTCTTGTGAAGTGTGTAGCAAGACATTCACTCAAAGTAGTGATCTTGAACGACATCTCCTCATTCACACTGGAGAAAAGCCACATTCTTGTGAAGTTTGTTGCAAGACATTTACTCGAAGTGGTGATCTTAATCGGCATCTCCTCACTCACACTGGAGAAAAGCCACATTCTTGTGAAGTATGCAACAAAACCTTTTCTCAAACTGGGAATCTTAAACAGCACCTCCTCTCTCACACTGGAGAAAAGCCATATTCTTGTGAAGTATGCAACAAAACATTTTCTTATATCAGGCTTCTTAAACAGCATCTCCTCACTCACACTGGAGGAAAGCCACCTTCTTGTGAAGTGTGCAGTAAAACATTTTCTCATATCTGGAACCTTAAACGGCATCTCCTTACTCACACTGGAGAAAAGCCATATTCTTGTGAAGTGTGTCGCAAGACATTTACTCGAAGTGGTGATCTTGAACGGCATCTCCTCACTCACACTGGAAAAAAGCCACATTCTTGTGAAGTGTGTAGCAAGACATTTACTCGAAGTGGTGATCTTGAACGTCATCTCCTCACTCACTCTGGAAAAAAGCTACATTCTTGTGAAGTGTGCAATAAAGCATTTGCTCGATTCGAGCACCTTAAACAGCATCTCCTCACTCACACTGGTGAAAAGCCTCATTCTTGTGAAATGTGCAGTAAAACATTTGCTCATATCAGGAACCTTAAACGGCATCTCCTCACTCACACTGGATGAATCTAGGTTTTGTGAAGTGTGCAACAACCTTTTCCCAAATTGGAACCTTATACGGCATCTCCTCACTCACACTGGATTAAAGCCTCATTCTTGTGAAGTATGCACTTGAACGTACTGTTTTCCCGAAAGGAGAACTTTAATGAACACTTTCTCATGCACACCTGAGAAAAGCAAGGAAAAAAAACACAACCTTTTTACTTAGATTGAAAGAAAATCACCATGAAATTTAAACTATATAGTTTTTATTGTTTACTTTGATTTGTAAACTTTTTTAAAAACAAAGTTCTCATCCCACTTTTGTCAAGGTTGGCATGGGTTAAACCAAATGTTTTTTTCTCAAAAAAAAATAATTTACAATTAGATTTTTCAAATTATTTTATGTTGTAAATAACTTTTACTTTTAACCAAAAGTTTTCCATTGCAAAGATATATATTTTTCAAATGGAATTTATTGAAACTGTTACAGTTATAGAATGCTGCCAAATGTAAGAAAATGATATATAATAGTTTAATGCTCATGTATTGAAGGAAGTTAAAGTAATTCCTACTGCATATACTGCTACAGCTAAAGTTGAGAGAATATTTTCTTTTGGAGTTGCACGATGGAGAAGTTGCGTATTTTTTAAAAATGGTAAAAAGTAATAAATTTTAATAAAGAAAGCATAGTTGATTCCGAATATGTAAGTTATATTGCGGTTAAAAATTTATTTAATTAAATATCAAAAGAAGTAAAAACTGTGAAATCGTGACGTAACCGCAAATCGTTTCATCATTGGCTGGTAAGATTTGACGTCATAATCCGATGAAAAATTTTCTCCTTTATATGTTTATCCACGATGACCTACGAATTTCACAGAAGCTAAAATTTGTGGTGTAAAATCTGAAAGGTATTTACCCATTTAACAAACAGTTTTTTATTTGTACGTAACTTGATTGAATATGACTTATTTTTATTGTAAGATTTTATTTTCAATTATCATTCCATCCAGTTAAACTGCAGAACATTGCAGTCGACAATTTTTTCACGATGTTTTTGGATCTCAAAATTTTACATACTTTATGAACTATTCGAAACGAAACACATATTTACCAAGAAATTGTATATTTAGTTAAAATTCCCGTTCAAGAATCTTCATTTTATTCTTGTACAAGTCATTTTTATACAAGCTAATTTGATTCTTGTACAAGAACCAAATGACTTTCTCCTTGTTCATAAATTTTTTGGCACTATTTCGAAAACTTTCAATCCGTTTTTCAACATCTCTTCACTCCTAAGAAATTTATAAAAATACTAGTTTTCCATAGTACAGTTGTATCCAGGTTTATTTTTAAATCAAATTGATGGATTCAAATAGTAGAAGTTTCCACATTTTTTACTAATAAGTGTAATGTCAGTCGTGCTATGTAACCAACTGCAATGAAAATTCATTGTCTGGGAGATTTAAGTTTGAAACCTTGGATTCTAGTCCTTGATAAATAGAAGTGTATGTCATTTTTCTTTTGATAAAGCACTCTCACCAAATTCTTCATCTTTACCTTTTATGAAATTCCCGAAAAAAATCATGATCCATAAAAAACACCTTCATGTCTCACTGCCATCAAGTGTAATTCATCCCGTTCAATTTAAGAAAACTCATTCCGGCCGCGTACTCTGATTCATGGGCGCTCCCAGGATTATTTGCAGGGGGGTGCAGACCCAATTCACTAGATGCTAGACGACAACTTTTCATCGTTCACATATGACAACATAAATTACGTAATCTTTTTTCCCCTTAATTTTAATCATTTACATTTTAATTGCTTAAAAATTAATCTTTTAAAATTAAATTGAATACTTATTAAAAATTTTAAAACTAAAAGTCACAGAATGAATTTCTTGCAATTGGTTCAAATGCTGAACCAAAATTATTACATTTAGAGAGTATCTTGGATGTCATTGTAGAACAAAATTTGAAAATTTTAGCTCTAAATTTATATTGTTTGCGACTTGCAGAACATATTTGCATGGATAAGCGTTGAAAATTGTAAAATAGTGCTTTTTATTTCAGAAATGTCAAAATTAAAGCTTACCTCTGTTTTTCTAAATAGTTTCTTTCTTTCTTGGTCTTTTGAAATGTCATGCAGAATATATTTGTGGAAGTGAAGTTGAACTAAAGAGAAATAAGCTTGGGGTGTAAATTGGAATCCTGGTGTGTGTTTGTTCGAATTGGGGAAATCCGTGGTACAAATAAATTTTTAGTGTTTATTGTTGCTCCATTTTATAAAATACTGAAATCAATTCATGTTAAGTTGTATCATTAAACACGAGGCACAACAGCTAGTTCTCAACCATTTACGTTGCATCTGTACTCTGGTAAAATATGCAAAAAAGTACAAAATATTAATGGGGTTTTTTTTTCGTTTTTTTTTTTTATGCAATGAAAGAAACATGAACACACAAAAATAAAACAATAACCTTAGTCCATTCTATGAAATACTCAACGGAAATCTGAAATAGAATTCAGTATCTCAATCATTTCCAAAAGCCATAAATTTCTAGGAATTTAACACATTAACCTTTACCTCTCAATCGAAGTTTTCAAATTGTGCTAACTGATTTTTTTCTCATACTTTTCTAATAAATCCCATGTTGTCCGGGGGGGGGGGGGGGGGGAAACAAATCCTTCTCTCAGCAAATAAAAAAAAAATCCAATTAAAGAGAAAGTAAAAATATATCAAGTATAAAAAATAATACTACAAAACTAGAGTGAACGTTTACATTTGATAGATTCGATTTCTTTATTCAAAAAGGAAGTAGACCCTAAAAAAAGTGATGTATCCTTACTCTACAAACAAAGTTTAAATCATAAAAAAGCAAATTGATATTATTCGTTTTGTTGTGTGGGTGCTTTCTAATAAATTGTTGCTTTAGAGCATTGCATAAAAGATGCGTTTCTTAACTTAGTGTCTTTGTGTGTTATTAAGTGAAATATAGATAGTAATCGAGACAGCGAGTGTAAAAATAAAAGATATTAAAAGTTTTTTCTGTAAAAAAAACGCAAAACCGATTATTCGTTAACCAATTCAGATACCATTACGGATCATCAAAACGAGTCGATCATCAATAAAAAAAACTGTAGTTGAAGAAATTCCTATACAATTCGATTTAAGTGCTAATTGTATTTAGATTCAAAATATCAAGTTAATGATGAACTTTGTCTGAAATTATTAAGAGGCTTCGACTCCTGATGAAGCGTACAATTTTAAATAGGACATAATCCATGGCGCTAAAAGATTATTATTTCGTAATGTTTAGAATTTGTCAATTGTAATACTGCCTACGGAAATGTTCCTCAATATTTATGTACAACTTTTCTTTTCAAATGTTAATCTTTATTATACAACAAGTTGTTTTTCCCTCTTAATTTTGCCACTTTACTTTTATTTGCAATTTTCAAAACTGAGTTACACTCTACTGGCGGAACTCATGTGCATGCTTTTAAATTGCGTGATAAAAAAAAGGAAGTTTTGTTTCACCATTACACAGAAACAGTGCGATAAAACATGCAAACTGCTCAACCGAATTCTGAAGGTAAGTCTCATGGTGAATCTCATTAATAATTCAAAATCGAAACACTTTCAGGGAATTGAGAGATCAATACAGAACGCGCAACTAAAGGTAAAAATTATACTTCTGCTATTGAATTCAAGATATTTTCTTCCACAATAATCCACCAAGCCAAGGCCGAACTGGATTGTCGCTAAGGCACTCTCCAGGCCGTGACAGTTTTCAAAAGTCTATGGGTGTGAAGGAAACAAGTTGTTGGCTCCATTTTCACCCACAAAACAAGGAAGGGGCTGCAATCCAACCAGATTTGAAACTGCAATATAGTGATATTAACACACTTGCCGTAAATCAATCGGGATGAAATTTGGCAGATAGATTTGATGTCAATTACAATGCATTCTATCAAATTTTGGGGGCATTCTATCAAATTTCACTGTCACTAAAAGGTCACTTTTACTTACCCTTGTATCTTCAGATACTAAAAACAACATCTTGCCGTCATCCAATCGCCCTGAAATTTAACAGGCAGAGTCGTTGTCGATAAAGTTGCATTATATCATGTTTCGGGAGGTGTCACTGTCATTAAAAGGTCGCTTTTACACACGCTTCTATCTTCAGTATACTAAAAAACCAACTTGCAGTCATCCAATCGCGCTGAAATTTGACAGGCAGATTCGTTGTCGATAAGGCAGATTCGTTGTCGTAGATCCGGATCCAAGGAAAATTCGTAAAATTTAACATCGGCTCTTTCCAGAATATGAAGTACAGTGTGGTACGCAACAATTCACCATGTTTGGTTTTAAATGATAATGAAATTAATTAATAAATGTAAATCTATGAGAATGACATCAATTTTATTTGCAAAAAATATTAGAAATTAAAAAAATTAAATCGAAAACTGCGATGAAATTTTTTTAGAACGCCAGCTAAAATAAAAATATACATGGCTGCCAACTCTGAAATCACGAGAATTGCCAACGACGACTTTTAAATTTAATTTTTATAATTTCTAATACTTTTTCAAAATACGACAAAGAATTCCAAACTCTGTTTTCATAAAGAGTAATGAAAATAAAATTCAAAAATAGGCCTTATTTTAAATAAACAACTTAATTCTAAAAATAGATATCAAAGTCTTATATTTAATGTGTAATAATCAACAAAAAGCAAATAATTTTAAAATAAATGATAGTGTAGTGTGGCTTCTGACATCATATTTCCATGAAATATGAATAATAAATTGTCGCGATTGAACTGTGTATAAATTTATTTCATTCTTTAATGTTATCGTTTGGCAATATTCGCCGTGTTCTTTTTGCATTTTAAAAATAAAGTAATTTTGTCCTCTTAGTAACGTATTGGTTTTCGTATTTGACGAAGCAAAGAAAACGTATGCTACTGTTTTGGTTGGAATGCAGCGCCACTAGTCCACTGTGGCTGTTTCCACTCTTTACTATTAGTTGTCACGGCCTGGTTCAATCAAGTTCGGCCTTGACCAAGCGCTATATTGTCACCAACAAAGGTGCAATATTCAACAAGAAAACATAAATATTAATGCACATCATAACAACGAAAAGTATTTTAAAAATAACATTTGATTATTTCCTGTGAATTTATAGTTTAAAAAAAAATTTACTATCAAAATCCAGGGCGATGCAAGTGCACCCTCCTGGGGGCACCCATGCTCTGATGCATGGGCCAGTACTTTTAGCAGTGCAATGTGTGGTTACTTTATTATTTTCTAAAGAGAGTTTTTACTGAGTATTTAATACTCAACTTTTAAAGCACTTACATAATTTCCCGCATTTAACGTCTCAATTGTAAGATAAACTGGAAGTAGCACCATGCAGTTTAGCCGATCGGTCTTAACTCTTTTTACTAATTTTTTTTTTTTTTAAATGTGCATGTTTTGCACATTCAGATTTTCAAATGCATGAGCAAAATCGAAACACATCGATACACACAAAACATGTGTTCAAATTTGGTGTGCTGGTAGGAGAGCCATGAGACGTACCGTTAAGGTTATCGTCAAAATCGTGCATGCACACCCACACCTCTAGTTTTTTAGAAATTTTCTCTCTGTGTGTATATGGTCAACATAACTCTCGAACAAATTGACCTTTGACAGGGTTCCCACGGTCATTGAAAGTCATTAAAAGTGCTTAATATTTTTGAACTTGTTTTTAAGGCCTTGAAAGTGCTTAGAGGTCCTTAAAAGTCCTTAATTTTTTACAGATGTTGTCCAGCTGCAGAATTTATAAAAATACAACTCGGACTTGCTATCCCCGCGTGACCACCACTTATCCTCACCAAATCTGAATTCTCTGACATATTTGTATTGCGAATCCACCATCTTTAACTTTTTTGATAGAATATACTTTATTAAAAATTTAAATACAGATATGATGCCTGAAAACGAATTTTCATAGGTCCTTAAAAACATTAATTAGGTCCTTAAAAGTCATTAATTTTCATTCTGTGATTTGAGTGGGAACAATGTTTGATGTGCAAAGTTTTTTGTGCGGGTTAGTGGTGGCCCTGGGACCCATTAAGGTTTTCGTCAAAATCGTGCATACGACTAAGGTTGAAATCATGCAAAAATCATGTTTTTCAGCAATTGCTAAAAAACGGCTCTAGTGATTTTGATTGAAATCTTCTAATGCCTCTAAAGGTGTTTTAATCATTTGAAATTTCCTTGGAAATGCAATAAAAGTGTAAAAAGTTGAAAAACGGGCGCCTTTAACACAGAGCTCTCTGCCCATGTACATCATCCATCAACGATTGCTTTTTTTTCTAAGTAGAAACACACAAGAAAAAACAATGTAATGTCTATCGAATAACATAGCAATTTTGGCAATGCTTTTTTTTTTTTTAATATTTTTATTTTTAGCATGAGTAAAATATATTGCCAAAAGAATCGACTAACTCACCATTTTTATCTAAATGAGAGAAAATATGAAAACGATAAATAACACCATAAATTTTAATGCATTCACCTATATTATAGTGCAATTGAAAGTTGTGCAATGTTCCACACTCTTAGTTTACTTTAAAAAAATTAGGTTCCATCACTTGACCAAGAATCTCAATAATTAAAATTAATCTGCAATAAGTTGGACTTAATTCCAACTGAGTAAATTTTAAAAACTATATGTATATTGATTTTTTATTTTTTTATTTTAAAACAGAGGGGGATGGTAAAATTAAATTAATTTTTTGAGAAGGGGCAGAGGTAGGCATCATCTTATCATCTTGACATAATTTAAATTGTTGGGGGTTGATCAAATATGGACAAGTGAATGAAAAATTCAAAAATTTACTTAATGTATTATAATTTAAGTGTGTTTTCTTAATACCGATCACTAGAACAGCAAAATAAGTAATTTTATTTGTTACGACTAATATAAATGTTTCTTGATTGCAGGCAATTAGAAATATTCTGGTATATTAAGCTGTCTCCAAGGAAGACGAATATATGAAGAATCTTAAGTGTGTAATTCTTATTGTCAAGATAAAAATAACAAAAAGAGGTTGTTTCTCAGACGGCAAAAGATTCTTTAAAAATTTCAATCAAGTATAGTGGAAGAAATCAACTTGCATTTTAAGTGAGTGAATATGAACTTCTGAAAGAAAATTCTGCCAACACTTCCTTGTTTGCATGAGAAAAACTTAATTCTTTTGCTTTCTACAACCATCTTATCAAGACATATCATGACTTCTACAGAAAAAAAGTCATTTGTGTGCAAAATGTGCAATGAAACCTTTCCTAAAGGTAGACTCCTTAAACAGCATCTCTTCTTTCACACTGGAAAAAAGCTACATTCTTGTGAAGTGTGCAGTAAACCAGTTGCACGAATCCAGCACTTTAAACATCATCTCCTCACTCACACTGGAGAAAAGCCACATTCTTGTGAAGTGTGCAGTAAAACATTTACTCAAATTGGGCATCTTAAAGTGCATCTCCTATCTCACACTGGTGAAAAGCCACATTCTTGTGAAGTGTGCGGTAAACCATTTGCTCGAATCGAGAACCTTAAACAGCATCTCCTCATTCACACTGGAGAAAAGCCACATTCTTGTGAAATGTGTAGCAAGACATTTTCTCGAAGTAGTAATCTTGAACGGCATCTCCTCATTCACACTGGAGAAAAACCATATTCTTGTGAAGTGTGCAAAAGAACCTTTTCCCAAAGTGGGAACCTTAGACAGCATCTCCTCACTCACACTGGAGAAAAGCCACATTCTTGTGAAATTTGTAACAAGACATTTACTCGAAGTGTTGATCTTAAACAGCATTTCCTCACTCACACTGGAGAAAAGCCACATTCTTGTGAAGTGTGCAGTAAAATATTTACTCAAATTGGGCATCTTAAAGTGCATCTCCTATCTCACACTTGTGAAAAGCCACATTCTTGTGAAGTGTGCGGTAAACCATTTGCTCGAATCGAGTACCTTAAACAGCATCTCCTCATTCACACTGGAGAAAAGCCACATTCTTGTGAAATGTGTAGCAAGACATTTTCTCGAAGTAGTACTCTTGAACGGCATCTCCTCACTCACACTGGAGAAAAGCCACATTCTTGTGAAGTGTGCAAAAGAACCTTTTCCCAAAGTGGGAACCTTAGACAGCATCTCCTCTCTCACACTGGAGAAAAGCCACATTCTTGTGAATTGTGCTGTAAAACATTTGCTTGTATCAGTACCCTTAAACGACATCTCTTCATTCACACTGGTGAAAAGCCATTTTCTTGTGAAGTGTGTAGTAAAACATTTACTCAAATTGAGCATCTTAAAGTGCATCTCCTCACTCACACTGGTGAAAAGCCACATTCTTGTGAAGTGTGCTGTAAAACATTTGCTCATATCGGGAACCTTAAACGGCATCTCCTCACTCACACTGGAAGAGAGCCTCATTCTTGTGAAGTATACAGTAGAACGTTTTCCCCAAAGGAGAACTTTAATGAACACTTTCTCATGCACACCTGAAAAAAGCCGTGAAAATACCCCACTTTTTCACTCAGATTGAAAGAGAATCGCTATGAAATTTAAACTTTATATTTTTTATTGTTTGCTTCGATTTGTAAACTTTTTTAAAAACAAAGTTCTCATCCCACTTTATTCAGGGTTGGCATGGGTTAAACCTTATGTGTTTTCTCAAAAAAGAAAAATTAATAATAATAATTAAAATTGTATATTTATTTATTTATTTACAATTACATTTTTTAAATTATTTTGTGTAGTAAATAACTTCTACTTTTAACCAAAAGTTTTCCATTACAAAGATATCTTTTTCAAAAGGAATTTATTGAAACTGTAACAGTTATAGAATGCTGCTAAATGTAGGAAATTGATATAAAAGAGTTTAATGCTGATGTTTTGAAGGAAGTTTAAGCAATTCTTACGACAAATACAGCTACAGCAAAAGTGGAGAGAATTTTTTCTTTTGGAGTTGTACAATTGTTGCGTAACAGACAGGATTTAGAAAAAGCACCAAAATTTATTTTTTTGTTTAATCCTAAATTTTGTTTTTATATGGAATAAAGAAATAAAAATTTAATTTTCTTTCTGTTATTTAAGAAAATAATCCACTATATAATTCTTCGTATAACATGAAGAAATGTTATATTTGTAAATGAAAAATTATAGGAATACCGTGGGGTCATTCCATGTCAAATTAACACAAAAAAGTGACATTTTCAACCCGACCCCTTCAGAATTTAATAAAATTTTGATCACTTGTTGGGTGTATGGATAAAAGAAAAAATTGCCAATATTAGGTTTGAATAGCGTTTGGTTTCTGAAATACTGAGCTTCAAAAATGGACCAAAAGGTCAACATTTCGTATTTCTTGCTTTATATATCTGGTTATAGTTTTGTCCCTAATTATCATGAAACATTGATTTTGGTTTTAAAAAAAAAGATAAAGATTTGATCTTTCTAATGATGTATTATTTATGGATATTTTTTTTAATTTTCATTTTAAGGTTAAACAATTTGACCTTTGACCCTGAATATCGCAAAAAAAAAAAAAAAAAAAAGGGATTTTTTTCCCCCCCCAAAAAAATATGTGTTATTCTTACATTCATTCTCTACACAAATACGTTAGTTTCATAATGTGACCGCAATGGAATGCCAAAATATAAGTTCAAATGTGAACTCTTGTCCTTAATTTCACGCAATAATCGCGTTTGAGTGCGAACTGAAGAATCCCATATTTCGCATATCCTAATGCAGTCAAATCAGCACAGGGCATACGAGTGTAAATTGACTAGTTTTCAAAAGGAAAGAAATGGTGAAGATTTTCATATTGGTTCTTTTATTCAGTGACGTAGCCAGGGGAAAGTATATGGGAATATATCCCCTCCCGAAGTTTTCTGTTGGATATTAGAACGCAAAAATCATAGGATTGTTTTTTAAATAGTAAATTTATTTCAAATGTTTTTAAATTTCTAAACATACATAGAAAAAAAAACCCTGTTATATGAATTACTAAGCATACTCTGCATTACTAACTGAAAGGATTTTAATGATTTGTTGACGTATAATTTCATATCCCCTTCCGAAAAATATATAGTTACGCACTTGCTTTTATTTATATTTCTACTTCAACAGGCCATTAAATGCAGAAACAGATAACTCAATATTATTTTTGGATGCATAAAAAAAACAAGACTTCGTGTTCCAAAAATCTGTAAAATCTTTTGGTGGTCACATAAACATCAGTTCTGTATTTGTTCCTTGTGGTGACTTTTAAGGCAGACAACTATTTTCTAACTTAAAATTTTAAAATGAAAGTTATCCATATCTACTTCGCAAGCAACTGGTCTTCACGATGTCTGATGGGGAAAAAATTAAAATTGGTTTGGAAATATCTGAAAATTTGAATCTATTTCTAAAGGTGGATGTAATTGGTCCTCGAGTTTTGGCAGACGATAAAACCTCCCTCTAAATAACTCCATGCATGAAATCTATTTTACAATTCATCTAGTACCTTAAAAATCGTCTTGTCGGTATCCTTAAAAATCGTCTGCCAAAGCGTTGTAAACATATTGTCTTCTAAAATAATGCAGGATGTGATCTTTTCAGAGAGAGATTAAGATCATTGAATGTACGCTCCTTTCAGGAAAAATGTGTGGATTGTGTTTCTGAATTTTGAAATCAAACTAATAACCATATTGTGATTGGTTCCTGAGCAGTTGCATTTAAAAAAATGGAGTGTCCCAAAATGACAATTTTCACATCTAATTGTTGCAACCCATTTAACGAGCCTGGACATTTTAACAGAAAAAGAAATTTAAGAAACGTTCGTCCTTGGATGGTGAAAAAAGTTCCCAGTTTGGAAATGGGGAGTAAAATTTGTGATAAATGCCGCAAGAAGCCGCAATCAGTAAACCATTGATGAAAGTGAAGGGGAATCTGAAGTAGCTGAAGCAGACGCAAGTCAAGGAGAACTACTTCAGTATCATCCTCAAAGTCCTTTTGAAATAGAAGCAGGTGTGTCAAACTTAAATCTTACTTTAGAAACTATTGGAGAAACTCCAATAAAAAAGAAAAGGCTTTCCGAAACGAAGTATTCAAAAATTAAATTTAATAAAATAAGCACCGCTTTAAAAAACTAAGTAATGAAAATTGTGGATAGTCATTTGTCTTCCAACTCGGCTGAATTGGATATTATAAATCAATTGAAAGAAAAATTCCATAGCACCAAGGATAAAAGTTTACAAATACAAATACTAACAGTTTTACCGAAGAACTGGTCAATCAATAAGTAGAAAAAGAATTTGGAGTATCTAACTACTTGGTAAGAAAAGCAAAACTACTTATTAAAGAAGAAGGTATTTTTGCATTCCCTAATCCCAGACCAGGGAAGACGTTACGTCCTGAAACAGCAAAATGTATAAAATCCTTTTATACATATAAGTAGGATTATGCCAGGTAAAAAAGACTTCGTATATATCAATGAAAATTGATGGGATAAGGAAACATGTACAGAAAAGGCTGGTGTGTAATATCAAAGAAGCGTTTAACAGGGTTCCCACGGTTATTGGAAGTCATTAAAAGTGCTTAATATTTTTGAACCTGTTTTCAAGGTCTTGAAAATGCTTTTGAGGTCCTTAAAAGTTCTTAATTTTTGTGTATGTTGTCCTACTGCAAAATTTATAAAAATACAACTCAGACTTGCTATCCCCGCGTGACCTCCACTTATCCGCACTGTATCGGAATTTTCTGACATATTTGTATTAAGAATGCGCCAACTTGTAACTGTTTTGGTAGATATACTTTATAAAAAATTTATATATAGACATGATGCCTGAAAACAAATTTTCAAGTGTCTTTAAAAACATTAATTAGGTCTTAAAAATCATTGATTTTCATTCTTTGATTTGAGTGGGAACCCAGATTAAATAGTTCAAGGATGAGTTTCCTCATTATAAAATTAGATTTTCTAAGTTTGCTGAGATGCGACTAATAAAACTGTGTTTTGACTGGAGCAAGCGGAACACATACCGTCTGTGTTTGTCATATCCATGAAAATGTGAAACTAATGCTAATTGGATCTCATTTGAAGGAATTAAGTAAAGAAATTGAGACTCCATTAGATTCCTATAAAACCTGTGCATCAAAAATTGTTTGTAATCCTCCCCAAACAATATGTTACTTGTGATAGTACAGCAATTGCCCAAAGTTCGAAGAATTTAGGAGGTGCATTGAAGACCCTTTTTGATGAAAATGGGATTACAAGAATTACGTACAAGCAGTGAATTAATGTTAACAGATGTACCCTTGAAACTTTGTCGAGCCCTTGTGATGACTTTATTGATTCGTTTCTGGATAAACTTACCAAACTTATACGGCATTCATTCATTGCTAAGAAACAATCATCTTTTTTTAATGCTTATAAACAAAATTTGAAATCAGGTGAATATGTTTGTGATTTTTCTGAAAATTACTCCTTTAATCTTCAAGATGCAATTCAAGGATTCCACTGGAATAATTTTCAAGCTACTATACGTCCATTTGTGGTTGATTATAGAAGATACACTGATCAAGTCGTAGACAATTTTAATTTCGTATTAGTTTCTGACTGTCTCCACCATGACGCAACAGCAGTTCACTTATTCCAAAGGCATTTGATCGAATTCATCGGAAAAAAAATAAATGTGAAACCTAACAAACTTTTGTACTTTTCTGATGATGCAGCTTTTCACTACAAAAATCGAAAAAAAAAAAAATTATAAACACCTGTGTTTCCATAAAAAAGATTTTGGAATTCCAGCAGAAAGGAATTTTTTTGCCACTGCCCATGGTAGGCCCCATATAGTCACTCTAGCCCATGGTAAAGGAGTTTCAGATGACAATGGAGGTACCTTAAAAAGGCTAGCCACTCGTGCCAGTTTGCAGCGCCCATATAAAGATCAGATAATGACTTCTCGACAGTTATTTGAATGGGCAACTGCCAATATATTTAGTGTGGCCAGCATTAAAGAGACCCCACATTTAAAGGAGAACCGCGTTTCAGATTGTTAAACGTAATTTCAAATGATCGATTCCAAACTTTTGTTTTGAAAATAATTTAGCGCCTCTCTTTTGCTTGCTACCCTGTATTGTAATCTGAATTGTCAAATTCAAAGATCTATTATGCCCCAACGGGTACCCAGCAACGAGTGTCCACGCAGCTAGTAATTAATAAAATGAAAATATATTAATTTATCTTAAGATATGGATTTTTAGTTGAAGAATTTTTTTAATATGTAACAAAAATTTTGCTGCCAAATTTGATACTCTGTTTTATTATTTTTGCCTAATAATAAAATGCCGAAAATTTGTCGTTTACGGTTAAGTAATCCTCATTAATGGGTAAATATAAATTAACAAAATTTTTTTAAAGTTCCTCCAGGGAGAAATCTACAATAAACCAGTATTTTAGTGGTTTCTATGGTAGTAGTTGATTTTGACGTCATCATTCAATCTTCGGCTCCACTGCTAACTAGGATTAGCTCTTCCGAGTTGGCAATAATCTCTAGAATATTGTTGTTGTTTATGTTACTTATCAATTGTTATTTTCTCAAATTTATTTGGTACCTGAAAACTTTTTTCGGACACAAATTTTACGAAGTAGTAAAAGGTATTCTTTTTTGATTTTCTTCTTGAAACTAGTTTAAATAGCATTTTGCCCTTTGTGCGGTGAGACTCAAACGGTGGAGCACCTCGTTTTGTTTTGAAACCACCGACTGTCTATTTCTGCCACTTATAAAGTGCTTAACACAGCCAAATACGTCTCGTAATTTTTAGCATCTAAAAGAATACGAGATCGAAATCTTCTAGTGTAAACCCCTCTCTCCGACCCCACCACACCAACGAGAGGACATTGAGGCCACGACAGATTTAATGTGCACCAGCCCCACCGAAACCACAAGGCCCGAACCCACAACCCTCCGGTTATGAGCTCGATACTCTACCGCAAGGCTATCGGGTGCCTGAGCACCTCGTTCTCGTATGCTAAAATTTCAACCAAGATCGAAATACAACTCTGCCAATCTATGGGAACTATCTTCCTCTCATACTCATGGATTTTCAACTTGTCAGAGAAACCAAATTCTAAAACTAAGGCTGTCCTTGATCTCATCAGTCTTTACTTATGAACTATAACTCACCAGATCCAACTTTGTAACCGTGTAACACTATGGTCCAAAGCTAAGGTTAATCCCCCCCAAAAGGAACTCCGTAACCCAGGATCATAGCGATCAAGCAGCCCACCACGGGCGAGCAAATATCTCTCAATCAGAACTGAACTGAACAGCATTTTATCATTATCCTTTTTATTTCGCGAGTTGTAACTGGCCTAAGTTGAAAATATTTTCACTGTTTGGAGAAATGACCTTCACTGTAAGAGTTGTGGATCCTCAGCTTAGCCATGTAGGTATATCTCAGAACCTCTTGGAGGCTTTTGAAATCTCACAAAATTGGTGACTCCATAAGGTTGCCATATTTCTCCTTGTACTCTGTCAAGGTTACCATCTTGGGGTCTTAAAAGCCGCCAAGAGGTGGACTATTCTAGTAGTTGACCGCTAAATATTCTACTGACAGTTTAAAAAACTTCCTCTAGGACTTGTTTGAATATTGTGTGAAAGTTTAATCAAAATCCTAGGTAGTCAAGCAGCAATCTCACATGGAACGACCCGCATTCAAAGTATAAAATTTATCTTTATGAAGAACAGTTAATTATATCATTAATATAATCATTTTGGAATTTTCTCATACAACTTTATTAACAGCAATATCCAAATTCGCGTCTATTAAATTGCGTCTCGTATTTGGAGAATAAAGTAAGTTTTCAAGGATATCAATCAAAGGATATTCACCAACTCTGCATATCATTGTGGTTGCATTTTTGTCACCAATCAAAGCCTCAATTCCCAGTAATTTCTTAAAATTTTGGAAGAACGATAAATCACTATTTGGCTTCTGTGTCCACAACGAACTCGACCATGTTGTCACCAGTGTTGAACGTTTCATTGTTTTCATGATAGTTGACTTAGCTGTAAAAGTTGAGCTGTCATTGAGGTTCTTTCTTACTCTTTTTCCAGTATCTTTCTTTGAAATGATTCGATATATTACAAAATTTGCACAATCCCATTCTTTTGTTGTTGTTTCTAATCTCAACCCAGTCTGATGGAGTCAAACCAGGTCAAGCAATCGGTTGACCTACAAAAAGTCTATGATGAGAAGGGAAGAAGAATAAATTTTCTCCCAAAGAAGACCCAAACAGTCCAGAATGTGTTCAGCTGAGGCCTGGTGTTGGTGGCACTTTGGGCAAAGAGTGTCATTTTTCTTGCCTATAGAGAAGGTTAGACATTTAAGATGGCTGCTGGCTAGGCGCTAGTAGATGATTTTCTGTCACAATTGAGGGCTAAAGGAAGACCCGGCTTAGTACCTCTATATCAGAAGTGAGTGATTCCAGCCAAATCTTCATATTTTGGGATTTAATCCAAGAGTAAAGTTCCAGGTAATAGAACTTTAAAGAAAAAAGGATAGGGTGGTTGCAACCCTCCTTTGCGAGTTTGTCAGCTGATTCGTTTCTGTAAAGATCCACATGGGAATGAATCCTTTGGAGGTGGATATCATGTTGAAGGGAAATGAACTTGAAATTGTTCTTCATTCTTTTTTTGTTGTTGTTGTGTGACATGTGCAGAAAAAAAGTGATAGGACAAGTCAAATGGGACCAAAGGCATTGAGCACAGCCCTGGCCACATCTCCGACTTTATCGGTATAAAAGGTGTCATGGCAGCAGTTGAGATCGATGTTGAAGAGGGTCGAGGCAACAGAGATGCAACTGAAGAGATGCCTCGGATCCAGCTGAACTCCTGGGCAGTGCCTGCATTCTGCATAAGTTCTGGAGCCGTCAGGCATGATCTTCATACCTCTCATGTGCCCCGTCCGCAATCTGCTGATGGTAGTGGTGATTTCGCGGTCAAGATTAAGCTCCGGAAGGCACCATTTCTTTCGAAGTCCGCCGCAGAGGTGATGTTTTGCAACGGCATTTGCATCGAAGCAAGTGGTTTGCATGGGAGGGGGATCCATGTTCCTAGCCTCCTTAGCAAGGGAGTCCGCTTGTTCATTCCCCTCGATGTTGACATGAGCGGGGACCCATTGGATGGTGCAGGTTTTCTCCCTGGCAACTAAGATGGACAGAAGCGCATTGATTTCGTGGGCGAGTCTTGATTTACCTCCTTTAATGGCCTCCAGAGCAGACTTACAGTCTGAGAAAATGATGATGCCATTTGAGGGAACTGACTGTGAGAGGTAAAGGGCTAGAGCGGATTTAATGGTGATCAGTTCACTAGTAAAGTTGGAAGCGATTTTACCGGCTACGACCCGATGTTTGATCTGGAAGGAGAAGGAAGATGCCAGAACCTCCTCTGTCGCATTCTGAGTTGGAGGAGCCGTCAGTGTAAGCAGTGGCAAGGTCAGGTTTAGAGAGCATTCTTCATTCTTTTAAATTGCTCATTTCTGATCTGGGTTTTTCATTACTTCCTGGACCCAGTGTGCTTTCACTGCTGTTGGGTTTTGTTGTGTTCTGCGATTGGAAAGGTGAACGTCGTGACTTAGCCAAGTATGCTTCACTCACTATTGACGATTCAAGTAGCTAATTTTTCTCCTGGAATAATACTCTTCCTGCTTCTACAAAAAGGTCATCTTGAACTTTGTCAAATTTGAAATGTTCATTTTCTAGTTGATACGGATGTTGAATGATGTTTTCATACTCAAGTGGCAATCTACATATTAGATGAAAACCTACTAAAAGTTCTTGTATCTGCTTCATTAATACCTCTTTCATTTAATATATACACAATTCCAATACATGTCTATAATTTTTTCTGCTGGGTTCAATCTTAGAACTCATGTAATTGACTCTTGACTTGGGTTAAAAATTTAGTTGTAGAATTTCTCAATTCTCTTATCTATCCGTTGTTTAGTAGATTAAGGTTTGAAATTTTGGTTCTAGTCCTTGATAAATACAAGTGTACGCTTGTTGCCTTCGAAGGTTATAGGACCGTTTTTGTAATGGTGAAGCACTTTCTTCAAGTTCTTCCTTTTGCCTTCTATGAAACTGCAGGAATCACAATCTATCAAATACACCTTCATGTCTGACATTGGGCAAAATTTGTCCAGTTCAATTTAAGAAAACTCTTTCCAACCGCATACTTTTATTGCAGGAAAGTTTAAACTACAACTTATCTAATCTATTTCAAAGTCACTCGGAGCCTTGTTCATAGGCCCCTCCCATTGTTGGAAGAAATATTAAGTCAAGAATTCAGTCTTAAAAAAACTAGCGTTTATTTCTAGCGAACAGAGATGAGCAAAAGGAACACATACCATGGGTATATATGTATACATACCATGTATATATGTAAGAGGAAAATTTCCCATATATACGTGATTATACTTGCAGTTAACAGTTAAATATTCTTAGACCAATAACCTGATTTTAAATTACCATTAAGACTTGCAGGAGACTTGAGAGCAATTGATATTAGGAAGAGTGAAGTGAAGGCAGCTTAATTTTTGAAAGGATGAATTAAAAACCGAAATGCATCATCGTGTAAGGATTGGGTGCAAAAAATATATGTTCAACTTACCACAGTAAAGAACTTTTTATAGCTTCTCATGAACTGCTTATATGTTTGATAAAGGTCTACATTAGTACATTTCATAACAAATGAAATGCAGGTTGCAAGTATCGATATAGATAAACAATTGGATAGACTGCTTAACGCGGGGGAAATGAAGCCGTTGCCAGATGCAATTGGTGGGATAAAAAATACCGGATTGTTGAGGATTGAAAATAAAATTTTGGGTTTTACACAGCAGAAATGTCAATTATAGACCTTAATTAGTAATAATGCGCACAAAAATATATACTCTAACACTTTACAAGGTTTTTCGCATTCCCATCCAACTATAAAAGTGAACTGTGATTGGTAAATCATCCCACCAGCTTCGCAATCTCCGGCGCGTTTTTCTCTTTGCATTGACAATGGAGCAGTCTATCCAGTTGTGTATCTATATCGATGGTTGCAAGTTTTTTTCAGTGCATTGTACCATTAAAAATTGTTTTCATGTATCACAAAAACACTGATTTTTTTCTCTTTTAAAAAGGAATCTTAATTGTCCATAAAATATGATAGGTATAACTAAGGAACAAAATATTTTATATTTTATCATCTAGTGAACGATAAGTGGTGGTAATTGTTTGGTGAAAAGACACATCCATGTTTTTTTTTGTCAAGGTTGTGAGTGAAAGACACGATTTGCAGTAGAATTGTGCACTTGCGCAATTGAGAAATAACCATAAAAAGTATTGAATTATCAAGATAATTTGGGATTGTAATAAATCAGGGAATTCAAAAACTTGGCTTTAAAAGTTAGAAAACATTGAAACAAATTCCACATATTGTTTTCAAACTAATTTTTTCATTATATATACATATATATATATATAAGTATGATTCACTTCAGGGAAATTTTGCTTCTTCGTTAAATTTATAATTAATCTATAATAATTTGTGACATTTCTTTGACTTTGTGGGTATACTTTTACTTGTGTTAAAAATTGAGTGGCCGCAATTTTGAAATTGTTTTTTATCTTGGCACTCTGCCAAAAAATAGGATTCCACTGCTTTTTTTTTTTAAATGTACATATCTTTCAAAAAAATTAAAATTGTTCACATGCATTATGGAACAAAAGGTAATCTCATTTGATCAAGTTATCTCAGATGATTGTTTTCTTATGTTTGAAGAATATATATTTTTTCTTATAAACTTCTCTAAACATAATTATTTTCCTTCTTTATTTATGTATGTAGCTGCGTAGACCAGTGTTGCTGAGTATCTGTGGAGGCAGAGAGGTCTTTCATTTTGACAAAAATTGTGGTAAGTATATAATTCATACATTATAAATATTCATGTCTAAACAATTTCTTCAGTAGCAAATTAGTGTTGGCAACAATTTAAATGTTATAAAATTAGCTTTCTGTAATTCAGACTTTTAATGTAGTTATTGCCAATTCTAAAGGGCTTGGCACATTTAGTTTATTTGATGATGCTATAAAAATGCGTGTGGGGGAATGGGTGTATGATTTGCAAAATTGTGACGGCTTGGGTAAAAAAAACCAGGAGGGACGTTACCCCAAACAATATGCGATGATGCATGGGTCAGTACTTTTAGTAGTGCAATATGTGATTACTTTATTAATTGATAAAGAGAGAAGGTGTCACAGTTCTTATTTAAAAAGGAAGTATGCTATTTACTGTAGTTAAAAGAACTGGTGTAGAGTAGAACATGCAAATAAATTGACTTGTAATTTCAAATATTTAAAATTTTAGTGAAGAACGTCAGATCTCTTTTGACTGTGTGGGAATGACTCATAGAAAACTGTCAACCAGGCCCATATATATCATCATTTCCAAATCCATTTGCAAAATCCTATATTATGTTTTTTTGCAAACGTGCATCTAGTGTACTAGAGGTTGTGATTTTGATGCCTCTCGTAAGAGCAATTTGCTATCAAAACTAAGCTGGCATGACAGAGCTTGTGTGAGATATTTTAGTGTTTGTTGAACTGCCTATACTAGAAGACAGGATGAATGAGGAACTTGCACAAGTGAGGAAAATGAATATTTTTTGTTTTTTCTAGTGTTATCCAACGAATATATTTGAGCAGTGCAATTATTTTTTTATCTTTATGCTTTCAATTAATCAAGAATCGAGTTTGAAAGTAGCCGAAATCAAAGCAAAAGTCATGTGACCAGAAAATGAAAATGATGACATGAAAAAACCGTGACGTAGTTACGCAGAGATAAAGTAGCAAAATGAAGGAGAAACCATACTTATTCCTCGACTAAAACAGGTTTTAGACTGGTTCATTATCTGCGCGTTGACGTTTCACGTAAAAGTGGCCTTTTCCCGCCAAATCGCAAAGTGAAAAACTAAATATTTTTTTAACTATCTATCCGAACTCAAGTTTTTGAAAGAATGGTATTGTTTTTCATGATTTTTTCTCTACTTTTATTTAAAAATAAAACCAAAAAACGTGAAAGTTCCTCATTGAGCTCACTGAGTACGCTGTAGGAAACAGTTCCCCTATGGTAGTAAAGCATTGAGTGAGCTCAAATCAGGTTGTCGTCTAGTATAGTGGTGATTTTTACAACTTCCATTCGAGACTTAAATCCGGGGCAGTTTTCTTTTGATAGACCTCGCAAATTGCTTCTGATCATTCATCATGTGTAGCCTTCGACAAACAGTAGTGGCAAATATTGTCTTATCAATGGCCGCTGCAAACATATATGTCACATGTGTGGAGGGCGATCTTTGATTCTGCTTGGATAACAGCAATATATTTATCTTCTGTGGGGGTCGTAACCTTTGGATGACTGGCTACAGGTCTTCAAACAACTGTTTGGCTGGTTTGGATTTGTTTCCATAATCGTGAAATGACGGAATGATGAACTCCGAAGAAAAGAGCAACGTCTGTGATTGACTGTCTTGTTTCAAATGCGTCCAACAGCCCACCAGCGCTCAGAATCTTCCTTTCGTCTTCTGGCAGCCATAAAAACTAGCTTGAAAGCATATTGTACAAATGTTCAAACACCTCTCATCAGAACTTGCATGCAACTCCTATAACCCTTCACAATGCGACTTCCTGTACGACCGCCTGTTTTGCATATTTCTCGATACGAAACCGTGATTGGCTATTACCTAACATATTTGCATACTTCTTTCTACCTTTGCAGAAAACTTCAGCTTCTTTAATTCAGATTGGCTTATGGAAATTAACATTTTCCTTTCCATAGAAAGCAATAAGCATTTGGAAGCAATTAGCTCAGTAACAGAGTCCCATAAAATGGATGTACGCGCATACGATGTACGTAGGAAATCGCCAGATCCTGCAGGAAATTAAAATCAAATGTCGGGGTTTTTTTTTAAATGGAGAAATTCCAGTTAGACAGGGCGGGAAAGGGGGATCGTTGACTCCCGTAACGCTGGGAGGGGAGAGGTTGGGGGGAGGGGGTGCTATTCTCCAAATAGTTCACCACCTGTTACTTCTATATGCAGGGTGGCCACAAAATTCAGGAAAAAAAGTTCCCTGATTTTCCTGACAGATTTAAGAAGAAAAAAAAAAATCCCTGATTTTAGGGCAAATTTTTTTCCAAATTTCCCCAATTTTCTTAGGTTTTCCAGATGTCTAGACACTTTGATCAAATAGAACATGTATTCTAAAAAGATAATATACAATTTTTAAAAAAATAGTTTTGCCGGTAAAAAAAAAAGTTTAAATTATATCGTAACATTAAACTTTTAATGGCTTACCACTCCAAATCTCCATGTAAATAGCGCCAAAATATGGATGAACGTGCCTTAAACAATACAAAATATCCCTGATTTTCACACAATTTTAAAAAGTTCCCTGCCATTTCCCTGATTTTCAGAAAGCTCCCTGACATTTCCCTGATTTCCAGGTTTTCCCGGTTCTGTGGCCACTCTGTATTTATGAAGGAGAAATTCCAGTTAGGCTGGATAGGGAAGGGAGAAGTGTTGCCATAAGGGGGAAAGGGAATTTCATTTCCTGATTTTAGAATCTGAACCTATTGAAACATGTAATTACACTGAGAGTTTATTTCCTTCATTCTTTTTAATTTGAAAGAATTCTTGGATACTCCATTGTAATTTAAAAGAAGCTACATTTTTCTTTAAAATGATAAGAAGCTATCCAAGCAAAACAATGAAGATAAAATGCCGTATTTGCAAGAAATGTTAGAGCAAAACTATTCCCAGCATTTAAATCGAGAGCACAAAAATGAAAATAGTTATGAAAGGAGGCATGCTGGACAAGCATCAGTGTTTTCTATCGTTTCACAAGCTTAACCTTTAAGCCAACCCAGTACCAATGACCCTAATATTGTAACTGGAAATGTGCCATTGGAAACCGATGTTTCTCCTGCAGAGTGGTGCTTCCAAAATCAATGCCAAGAAGATTTTGAATTAAACAACTTTTAATTCTCAATAGTACGTAACATTTAATTTTCTTCAGCAGTATAATTTAAAGCCCGCAGACTCGCAGGAAATTTTTGGCAATAGCATTTGTGTACGCAGGAAGAAAATATTTTTCTGGAGCCCTGCTCTGTAAGTTTCAAAATTGCATAAATGTGCATTTTTTTAAAAAGTTTCTAAACATGTATTTCTTGATTGCAGGCAAGTTGAAATGTTCAGGCATATTGAGCAATACTCAAAGAATGGTCATCAAAAAATATGAAGAATCATCAATGTTTATTACTATTGTAAGAACAAAAGCAATAAAAAAAGAATTGCTTCACACAGATGACGAAAACTTTCCTTAACAAATTCGATCAAATATAAGTGTAAAAATTCAACTTTCATTTAAAAAATAGTGATTGTGTACTACTAAAAGAGAAATTTGCCAGCATCTACTTCCTTCTTTTCCTAAGACAAAACTCGTCTCTTTGATTTGTACCAATAATTCATATTATCAAGACATATAATGACATCCATAGAAAAAAAGCCAAGTGTTTGCGAAATGTGTAGCAAAACATTTACTCGAAGCTGGGATCTTAAACTGCATATTCTCACTCACACTGGAGAAAAGCCACATTCTTGTAAAGTGTGTAGCAAAACGTTTATTCGAGGTGGGGATCTTACACGACACCTCCTCACACACACTGGAGAAAAGCCATTCTCTTGTGAAGTGTGTAGCAAGACATTTGCACGAAGAGGCTATCTTAAAGTGCATCTTCTTACTCACACTGGAGAAAAGCCACATTCTTGTGAAGTGTGTAGCAAGATATTTGCACGAAGTGGGGATCTTAAACTGCATCTCCTTACTCACACTGGAGAAAAGCCACATTCTTGTGATGTGTGTAGCAAGACCTTTACTCGTAGTGCGGATCTTAAACTGCATCTCCTCACTCACACTGGAGAAAAGCCACATTCTTGTGAAGTGTGTAGCAAAACCTTTACTCGAAGTGCGGATCTGAAACTGCATCTCCTCGCTCACACTGGAGAAAAACCATACTCTTGTGAGGTGTGTAGCAAGACTTTTTCTCGAAGTTGGGATCTTAAACGGCATTTTTTCAATCACACCGTAGAAAAGCCATATTCCTGTGAAGTGTGTAGCAAAACATTTTCTAATAGTTTGAATCTTAAAAGACACTGCCTCTCTCACACTGGAAAAAAGCCACATTCTTGTGAAGTGTGCAGTAAATCATTTGTTCAATTAGCCCACCTTAAACTACATCTTCTCATTCACAGTGGAAAAAAGCCACATTCGTGTGAAGTGTGTAACAAGACCTTTACTCGCAGTTGGGGTCTTAAACGGCATCTCTTCAATCACACTGGAGAAAGGCCACATTCTTGTGAATTGTGTAGCAAGACATTTACTGGAAGTGGGGATCTTAAACGACACCTCCTCACACACACTGGAGAAAAGCAACATTTTTGTGAAGTGTGCCGCAAGTCATTTACTCGAAGTGAGGTTCTTAAACAGCATCTCCTCACTCACACTGGAGAAAATCCACATTCTTGTGAAGTATGCAGCAAATCGTTTACTCGAAGTGGGGATCTTAAACGACACTTACTCACACACTCTGGAGAAAAGCCACATTCTTGTGAAGTGTGCAGCAAGACATTTGCTCGAAGTGAGGTTCTTAAACGGCATCGCCTCACTCACACTGGAGAAAAGCCACACTTTTGTGATACGTGCAGCAGGACATTTTCAAATAGAAGCAATCTTAAAAATCATTGCTGTGATCACCTGAAGTAAAGCCACATTCGTGTTCGATACACTGCAACATGTTTTCCTGCAGGGAGTACCTTAAAGTGTATTTAATAACTCTCACCTGAAAGCCTCATGATATTTGCAGCAAGACATTTACTCAAAGTGGAAATCTTAAAGGACACTTCCTCAAACATACTGCAGAAAAGCCAGATTTTTGTAGAGTGTGCTTTAATATATTTTCTCGATTTGCATTGTAAATTCTTTCTGAATAAACTATTACTTCAATGTAATATCATGTTTGTTGTTATCGAACAATAGGTAAGAAAATTTCACGCCAAAAACCGTCATGTAGTGCCTTTTATGTGTTGCTCACTTTCCAGCTAATACGATGGGCATCTTATCATGGTTTGGCTTTGGTCGGATTGGTCTACGACATTCAACTTTTGCATATGAATTATTGGAGACCATGGAAACTGTCATTGATGTTTTTTGCAGGCGCATTTAGATAGATGTCATTGAAAATTTTAAGTTCTTTAGCGATTGCAAAAAAAATCCGGCTCGAATGGTTTTGATCAAAATGTCATTGGTAAATTCTTTAAAGTGCTCTAAACAATCCCACCTCCGAAACTAATGTAGAAATTTGGTAAAAGCATCGAAAATAAAAAACCAAATGTCTTTTGCAGAGTACTGTCCATAAACAACTGTTTCTCTTTTTAGTCCAGTGATTTTAGAGTTGAACCTTGCATAAATTCCCATTGAGCTGAAATTTTGCAGAGTGGCTCTATTTGATTCCTTGAGCAACCCACAAAAAGTCCCCTACTCTCCCCTTCAGCGTCCTGGTTTTTTAGGTGCTGGGGCGCTGGAGAAATACTGGAGCAGCTGTTACGCACAAATGGCTATTCGCATTGAGCTCAAATGAAAGAAAAATAAATGGGCTTTAATTTAAATATAAATTTGATATCATTCATTAACTTAAAAATTGAAAAAAGCCTGTCAAAGTCGAAAAACCATGTTTTTTTCACTACTTTTTTGATTTGTGCACTTTTTTTTTTTTTTTTTAATAAATGGTTTATATATTTGACATAAAACTATTCAACTCTTTTTCAGCTTTCTAGAGATGTATAAATATTGCTTGTGCAATATATAGTTGCATATATATGAGCGTTTCAGTGAAACGTTACCCCGTATTGGGAGTTTCATAATAAAGCGTGCGGTGTTTCACCCAGGTAAAACCAAACGCAATAACCATTTCCTCAAGTCTTTTCCATTTAAGACTTTCTTTAAACTGAAATGCAATATCATATAACATAGGTATGTTGATATACGCATCTATAATCTATATGAAAAAATATCTGAATAAATATTTGCCTTAGAAATTTTAAATACATATTGTTAATATACAATAACTAATAATGCATAAAAAAGCAATAACATTGTTTGTGGAATGTAATTCTTATTATCCCCGTCCCTGAAACAAAATAGAAAGTGATGTTAAATGTATTTTAAGGGAACTAGAGAAACTATTTTTCTTTTGAAAGGTTATATATATATATATATATATATTTGATTCCTTGAGCAAAGCTTCCTTTGCATTGTCCACAAATATTTGAGCATTGAAGTTCTGCTCTCCTGTAACCACACCTGCTACTCGAGTTGCAGTTACTCTTACAGTTGCAAGATATAATTTATAATAGTTCATCTGGAGAGGAAGGTAACATTGTAGGTTGAAGAACTAATTTGTCATTTAAGAGTTTCCATCCCCATTTTGCAGCTTCTAGAACATTTCTTAATCATTGTCGTATTTGATGATAAACATAGAGTGAATGATGACTTACACAGCTGACGTTGGAGGGAGAGTTTCTTATTTAAAAGTGGTGGTTATTGCAGTTTTGCCTACATCTCTGCTATACATGTATATCCGTAACTCGTCAAGTGTTACCCAATTTTGGCTCTTGTGAAGTGTTACCATGAACTTTCCTCTTGCTTCTGCTATTTTACCACAATATGTTTCAACCAAATTAAAAATTTCCAGCGTTTTCTTTATTTGAAAATTTTCAGATTGGATACCCTTTCCTTTATTGTACAGTGCAGATGTATCGCATCCAGTTATAAAATGGATGAAAAGTATATGGTTCTTCATATCCCCAATCTTTCTCTGTATACCTACAAAATAGTACAATTTTGCAATTTTTGATCCGACGTTCGATACAAGGAGCATAATGTTTGCTTTATTTGGTGTTCTAGCAATTAGCATTGTCAAAATATCACTATCTGTAGCAACAACTTTCACCTTTCTTTTACATTTAGATTTTTCCAAACCAGTGGCAACAATTAAGGCATCAGCATCTCCTACAGCTTCTTTCACGTCCACTTCTTCCTTTTCAAGACGAATTTTGTAGTTGTTGCATGAGCATGGTTTAATTGCCACTATTTGACAGAAAATCTTCATGTTTGCATGTAACCATTTGTGTCATATACTATTATGTTCGCACATTCCCGTTTTCGTGCTCTTCGAATTTGTTCTTTAGTTGTAGGACCACCGTAACTTCAAAATATTTACGTGATGAATACAAGGTGGGAGTAGCAAAATAATACTATCACTATCTATCAGAAATTCAGACTGTATTTTTTAAAGCTTTTCGAATACTAGCGGGGAAAATATAACTTTTCCTACTAGTGATACGAACAATGAGACCACTTTGGAAATTGCCTTCAAACTATCACTTGGTTGTGAGCTTGTAGTCTTAAGCGTTGCTGCAGCTTTTCTTGAATTGTCACAGTACCAGTATCTTTCAATGGGAATCCCCAGATAATGGAATTTGCAAAGTCCATTATTGCCTGTGATCTTAAGTTCTATTTTAACTAGCAGCAGAAAAACCCAATGAAAAAGAAAAGAGCGATACTTTTCAATAAACAATCAATAAATTGTCACAACGAACAGCGATATCAACATTTAAAAAATAACACACGAACAATTGTAAAACTTCCTAAATCAATCCTTTTCCCCTCATTTCCGGTCAAAGGCCACCCCGGGTTCTTTCAGATTCCGCGTGTTTTTTAATTCTACATGTTTTTTAGAAAGGTGAAAGACAACTTTTGTGGCTAAATTGGTGTAATATGGCCCTTCAATTCCGAATGGGAATAGTCTCATTTAGTCCCAGACACTGGATGGTCAAATGAAAAGGGGAAAATTTGTATTGCGTCACTGAAACCCTTGCATTTCTGCAACTATTTATTGCGCAGGCAATATTTATATATTACTAGAAAGCTGAAAAAGAGTTGAAAAGTTTTGTGTCAAATGTGTAAATCATTTATTTAAAATAGAAGCTCTCAAATCGAAAAAGTAGAGAAAAATGCATGGTTTTTCGACTTTGATAGGCTTTTATCGATTTTTAAGTGAATGAATTATATCAAATTTATACTTAAATTAAAGCCTATTTATTTACCTTTCATTTGAGCTCAATGCGACTAGCCGTTCGTGCGTAACAGCTGCTCCAGCACCTAAAAAACCAGGAAGCCAAAGGGGGAGAGTAGGGGACTTTTTGTTGGCATCTATGGGCTCAGGGCATCAAATAGAGCGACTCTGCAAAATTTCAGCTCAATGGGAATTTGTGCAAGTTTTGACCTATTTTTTGCCTAGAATGACTGGGATATTTGTTTTATTTGCAACAAAGGATAATGTGATGTTTATCGGAAGAAAAAAAAATTCATCATAACCTCAATTTTGGCAGTGTCTTTTTTCTTAATACTTTAAGCAAACTAATAAGTACTACTACCGTAAATATTATCAAACTGGTCATTTTATTTTAAAATTAGGAGCATTTGTCCATTTAATGTCAAAAAGAAAAAAAGAAAGAAAATACATTGACCAGCATTGAATGTAATCGAAAGTTGTGAGATGTTCTGCACCCGTAGTTTGAGCATGACATGTTAGAAAAATAATGCTAACATTGATGTGAACATTTCTCTCTTGTAATATATGTTTAGCAATTGGGAATACTGAACATATTTGCCATCTTTTTTTATATTGCAAAAGCAAATTATATTAATAAATGTTGTACGATTAATATTTCCTTCGCTAACCCGACGGAAATGTGATCAATCTTGTACCGTTTTAATCTGATAAAGAAATTCAAATCATATCACATGAAAAAATATAAATATTCTTTAGAATAATTGAAAAGTTGCGGATGTATTTTATAGAGCATAAGCTATGAGCTTTTGAACTACAATAAAGCAGTATTTTAGTTATTTCCAAGATAGTAGTTGCTTCTGACGTCAAATAAATAATCTCTACTGCACTCCCCTGCTGATTAGGATTAGCTCCTTCGAGTTGGCAATAATCTCCAGAATACTCTGTTATTGTTTTCGTTTTACGTTACTTGTCAATTGTTATTTTCTCAAATTTATTTAGTAGCTGAAAACTTCCTTCAGACACAAATGCTACAGCATAGTAAAAGGTATTCTCTTTGAAACTAGTTTAAATAGCATTTTATCATACCTTTACTCAATTTTTAATTGAGCTTTGCTCAACTGTCAGATTTGATACGATATGATGCTCTTGTTCTGCTTAATTTCCTTAAACAATAGCACAATTTAAAGCTTTAAATCAAATGTCAACTTTTCATATTTTTTTATTTCTTGAGTTACAATTGGCATGAGTTGAAAATGTTTTCGCTGTTTTGGAGTTTGTGACGGTAATCATAACTGAGCGAGATTGTGCAAAAAAGAAATTGGTTTGATTTTTCTCCCAATGTACATAATACCTGTGTGTAATTTTTCTTGGGCTCTTGAAGCGCCATAATGAAAAGTTTGTACTTCTTCATTCGACTTAAAGGCTTAATTTCTGAGAAATCTATTTGCAAGAGATCTTCGTTTGATTCCATGTTTTCCTTGC
Source organism: Linyphia triangularis (assembly GCA_963978545.1). Classification (NCBI taxonomy): domain Eukaryota; kingdom Metazoa; phylum Arthropoda; class Arachnida; order Araneae; family Linyphiidae; genus Linyphia; species Linyphia triangularis. The sequence continues at coordinate 4,185,000 of OZ021728.1, forward strand.
AGGTCCTATATGCTTGAAATTGTTGACTGATGTTAAAAGGCATGTGTTTTAAATCATAATAAATCTCCTTCAAACATTTTTATCAATAATATAACTGGTCCTTCCTTTTTTCTCTTTTAACATAGTTTGGAAGGATATTTTTTTATTCCTCCCAACAATTTTTGCTATTGTTTATATTTTTCTTAATTAAGTTTTAACCTTTCTCTGTAATGCCTTTGCTGTTCTGCTGGCTTACCAAATATTTTTAACAATTCAGAATTAGCAATTAATAATACTAAACATTAACACTCTTCCCTATACAGAAATTAATGGTTCTTACGAATTAACGCCACAGCAGCTACAGATTTGGTGCTAAAAAATGGTGTCAAAAATCAGCAAACAACAAGGAATCCAAAAGATGACTGCGTGCGAACAATTGGCGGCACTTAAAAACTGCCAAATCTGTAGCTGCGGTGGCGTTAATACGCAAGTACTAAATTAACACTAGACAAAAATTTAGATGCAACATAACTAATTAATAATTAAATCCAGACATTAACACTATTAAATATGCAACAATTAATACTAGAATAACATCTGAGATACAAAATACCTTTTATTATTTGCCATTAACAATTTAATGGCAAGTCTGTTACCTTCTGTCATTTCCGTTACCAGTAACATGGTAATGAATTTGACAGGTAATGGATTTGACATTGAGGCGCCAACCTCAAGCAGCTTAAATTTTTATGGGAACGGAATTTAAATTTTAAAAATAAACTAACTAAGCTACTATTTAAGCGGGCCACAACCGAGAGCTATAATCAGAGGTTGGCCATTTTGGATATCACTGTGTTTGTAGTTGAAAATGTTCAGCATATTTATGATTTTTTTATTGCAAGAAAGTTTTTTGTGTTGTGAGGTTGGTCTTTTTTCTACTTTTCAAAAGTATTTTTTTTTAGGGATATATTAGTCTCTCAGCAAGGTATACAAGCCCAAATTTGTATCAGGTTAAGAGATTTTTTTAATTTTGCCACCAAATAACTTCCAATCTGTTCAACTTGCCGCATTATTTTATGTATCATTAAGTAGTACCTACTAACGTAGCTCTATCTAATGGCATCTTGTTTGCATTGGCAAATCAAATGCACAAGATGTAATTCAGGCTTGAAAATGTCAACAAAATATTGAAATCTGAACTTTGTGTGACTTTTAATGACCTTCATCAATTAACGTGAACTTCTTGTATGTTTACATTCCATAACACAAGAAATGCATGTTAAAAGTTGTTTGCGGAGTATTGTACCATTAAAAATTGTTTTCGTGTTTAACACTGATTTTTTTTATAGGCCAACTTTAACTGCTCTAGAAATGTGAAAGGTATAACTAGAGAACATTATATATTAGATTTTACCGTCTCGTAGGGAAATAATAACTTGTAATTTTTGGTGAAAAAACACACCCATCACCACTTTATTTTCGTGTTAAGATTTTGGGCAAAAGACGCAATGTGCAGTAGAGTTGTACACTTCTGCAATTGAGAAATAAACTTGAAAAATTGAGAATTATCAGAATAATGTAGAATTCAAGGTGGTAACAGTAGATCAGGGAATTTAAAGATATGACTATGAAAGTTAGAAAACCTTGAAACAAATTTCCCAAATTTTTTTCAAACAGATTATTCCAGTATTTTTTTTAGTATGATTTATTTCATAGAAATTTTGCTTCTTTATTAAAACTATAATTCACTTATACTAATTAGGTAAAACTAATGTTTTCTGATCACTTATGATATTTCTTTAATTTTTTAAAAAAAATTTGCAAAAAATTGAGTGGCAGGCATTTTGAAATTGTTTTTCATCTTGGTACCCTGCGGAGGAATGAGATTCCACTCATTTTTGGCAAAATTAATGTTATTATTATTTAAAAAAAAAAAAAAATTACATATTTTTCAATAAATTTAAAACTAAAATTGTTCACTTACATTATGGAACAATAGGCATCTAAGTAATCTCATTTGATTGTTTTCTTAGGTTTGAAGAATGCATTTTTTCTTTTCAACACAATAATTATTTTCCTTTTTTATTTATGTATGTAGCTGCGTAGACCAGTGTTGCTGAGTATCTGTGGATGAAGAGAGGTCTTTCATTTCGAAAAATATTGTGGTAAGTATATAATTCATACAATATAAATATTTATGTCAAAACAGTTTCTTCAGAAACAAAATATTGTTGGCAAGAGTTTCATGTAAACAAATTAGCATTTGTAGATCAAACTTTTACTGTTGTTATTGATAGTATTAAAAATTTTAGAGAAGAATGCCATATCTCTTTTGACATAGTGTGAGAATTACTCTTGGAAAACAGTCAACCAGACCCATGTACCTATATAAAGGTCATTCTCTTTGAAATGCGAAAAAGCTTGTCATTGCAATTTTTTTACCTCTATATAAGTTGGTTATTTCTGTTAACCGTGGAATATATTTTAATGCAATCAAAACTCCACAAAACAAGTCATATAAATTACAAAATATTTTTTTATTAAAAAAAAATGCGTCCACCGACATGACAAATCATGTCCATGGCCTGCCGCAAACCTCAGGTTGCTTGTTTTTTCTGTATTTTAATTTTTCTTTATATTTCTTTGATATCTTTATTTTTTTTTAGCTACAAAGTATGTTAAACAATCTTATGCCTGGGTATAAAACTTTTGAGTATGAATTTCAATTAATGTGATGCCTCTTGTCCCAAGACTGGCTCATAATGTCCGTGGACAGCAGTTAATAGTTGTTCAACAGCCCACCAGGTGACACTTTAAGTAAGAAGTTCAATGTAACCATTTTGTTTCCATAAACATTGTGTATTCTTTTTTCAATGCAACAATATTTTTTTCATTACTTGCATGGGAAGTAGGTGCAAGTGTAAAAATCTTACCATCATATCTGTGTTCAAGATAATATCAAAATACTAATTATTTGATAGTATTAGTTGTACACATATCAATAATAACCTCATGTTTATAACTTTAAGTTCCATTTGGAACTAAGGAATAACAAGGAAATCATATCCGTGGACATTGTATGCATGAAATAATTATGGATGATCTCTGCCAATGTCATAATTGGTTTGTAATTGATAAGTTCAATATCGGAAAATAATTTTGAAGCTTTTAATGATTTCAATAACTTTTTCTCTCCTGTTGCTGAAGTATTGTGTTCTGTGGAAAATGACCCGTTAGTGTTTCTTCATGTTTAACAGTGTTCATTGTGACTACTAAGTATACCAGGATCAGGACATCGCAAAGATATTTTCATTTTGTTTAAAGAATTTGGCCTATACTATTTCTGGCATTCTAAGCACAATGTCTCAGATTTACAGTTATTTAAGTTTCTTTCTTTGACTAACTTTAAAGTATTTGCAGTTATCCATTCTTTACTTACTTTTTTACTTGTTCCTCGAAGAATATCTTTGGCGGTTGCATTATAGGTTTCCCTGCATCTCTGCCATATCTCTTCAATCTCACCTTCATGAGTTTCATCTTTGTCTAGATTCTGCAGAATTGCAAATCTATTTTTTAGTTCGATAACAAAGTCTTGCCCTGTTTTCTGATCTTAGATTTTTTTTTATGTCATACTTGATCTTCTCGCTTTTTCTTGAGTTCCTGGCCAATTTTAATTTAATTAATGCGGTACCCAGGAAGTGGTCAGACGCAACGTCTGCTTCTCTTTTCACTCTTGCGTCTTTCAGTGTTCTTCTAAAATGTGATCTTCTTTATGGCAATGTGATCTATTTGCTTGGAAGTCTTTCCATCGGGCGAGGTCCAAGTTACTTTATGTTTTAAGTAACTACTTCCTATGATGAGGTTATTTATTTCACAGAAGGACGTAAATAATTCACCATTTTCATTTCTTCTGCCGCTAGCTTCATTTCCAATGACCTGTTCTTTTTCCAACTTTAGCATTTAAATTCCACAAAAAAACCAATAAGTTATGTTTCGGAGTTTGGTTAGTTGTTTTTTGAAGATTGTCATAAAATTCTCTCTTTGCCACTTCTGCGTCGATAGTTGGTGCATATACCTGAACAAGGCTACACTGGATTGGAATGAGCGCTAAGGCACTCTCCTGGCTGTGACAATTAATAGTAAACAGTAGAAACAGCCGCAGTGAACTAGTGGCGCTGCATTCCAAACAGTAGCAGCTATTTTCTTTGTTTGGTCAGGGCTGCCAGGTTTAGCAATTTTTTGCCAATTTGCAATTTCTTAGAGTGGCGTTGAGCGATTTTTTGTTGGCTTTAAATATTTTCTTGGTAAATTTTCACTTTTTTTGGTGATGTTCTGCTTTTCGAGTTCTGGTTATTTGTTATTTTTTATATTTTCACTTTTTTTTGTTCAAAGCAGACTCGGCAAACTTATCTTGCGACTGTGTGATGAATTTCGACGCCTGTTGGCTAGGATTATTGGAAGAGTGGATATAAGACATTTATTGCACTGTCATTTTCTGTTATGTTTTCCACCATTTACTTTAAAATTCTTTGCTTTTTGTTGATTATTAGGCATCAAATATGAGACTTTGATATCTATTTTTAGAATTAAATTCATATACAATATGGCCTATTTTTTGAATTTTAATTTCATTATTCTTTATAGAAACAGAGTTAGGAATTGCATGTTGTATTTTTAAATCCTTATTATTAAATTCGATTTTTTTTGTGTGAGAAATCTGCGACTATGATTAAGATAGATTATTTTGGCGGTTTTCTAATGACCTTTGGCGATTCCCATGATCTCAGAGTTGGCAGCCCTTGATATTTTTTTTTAGCTGGCGTTCATAGCATTTTTCATCACTCTTTTTGATTTGCCTTTTTCATAACTCCTATATTTTTTGCAAAAGGAATTGATGTCATCCTCTTAGATTTTCATTTATTAATTTATTTCATTATCAATTAAAACCAAACATGGTAAACTTGTGTCCCACGCTATACTTCGTATTCTGGAAAGAGAGCAGGTGTTAAATTTCACGACTTCCCCTTAGATTCAGATCAACGCAAGGAATGGGTAAAAGTGATATCCAGAGCCAATCTACATATTAACGACAAGTCTCCCTCTACTGTTGTCTGAAGTCTGCATTTTAAATTCGATGATTTCGTTGATGACTTGAAAAAAAAGAGGCTAAAAAGGGGTACACTTCCTAGTGTTTTCCCAGACTACCCATCATACATGGTGCCCAAGAAGCAGATGAAACCTTCAGTTTTAACAAGGATTTCAGTCATTAAATATTGCCAATTTAAGTATATTTGCATTAAGCTGTGTACCTGGATACTATAATGAGAGTGAAAGCTGATAAATCTGAAGTAAGACAATAGAAACGTTTTTTTAGTGAATGTGACATTCTCCAAATTTTGAGTAATGCAATCAACAACGAATCTGTCTGTCAAATTTCAGGTTGATTGGATATCAGAAAGTAGGTTTATTAGTAATTTCAAGAGCCAATTGAAGCATATGTAAAAGAGAGTTTTGTGACAGTGATAGCCCCCAAAACTTGATAGAATGCAACATTACTGGCATCAAATCTATCTGTCAAATTTCAGCCCGTTTGGATGACTACAAGTTACTTTTTTAGTATTTTGAAGATAAAAGCTTGTGTAAAAGCAAACTTTTAGTCAGTGACACTCTCCAAAATAACTTTTCGACAACGAATCTACTTGTTAAATTTCAGCGCAATTGGATGATGGCAAGTTGTTTTCTTTAGTATCTGAAGATACAAGCAAAGTAAAAACGACCTTTTAGTAACAGTGAAATTTGATAGAATGCCCCCAAAATTTGATAGAATCAAATTGTCATCGACATTGAATCTATCTTCCAAATTTTAGCCCGGTTGATTTACGGCAAGTGAGTTACTATCACTATATTGCAGTTTTAAATCTGGTTGTATTGCAGCGCCACTGTTGTTTATTTAGAGAAAACGGAACTAACAATATGTTTCCTTCGCACCCATAGACTTTTGTCACGGCCTGGAGAGCGCCTTAACGCTCTTTTCAATCCAGTATGGCCTTGACCTGAATAATAATTAATTGGGCAAACCTTAAAAAAAAGTTTGCTTTAACAATTTGATTGTTAACTGGTTGGTAGTCTAAAAGGCTTTTTCTTGTTTTTTCACTTATAATGATTGCAACACCTTTTTCGTGTTTCAAATCGTCTACTGAATAAAGTCCGTGGGACTTATCTGAAGTCCTCATCTCACCAAAACCAGTCCATCTAGACTCAGCGACACCTAATATGTCAAAGTGGTAGTTGTTAATTTCATTGACAATTTGCCTAGTTTTGCCAGTTTGGAACGTGGTCCTAACGCTCCACGTCCCAATGTTAAGCTTGATTTTGCCTGGACGAGGGACCGCATCCACAAATGGTGCGCATTGCTGCCTTTTGGCTTTGCCTCTTTTCCATCATATTGTTGCGTTGTACGGGTTCGAAAGATTTGACGCCAAAGCAGATCAAAACTTGCAGAAATTTATTCCAAAATAACTCTTCACAGTTCTCTTACAGCTCCAGAACTTCTCGTTCTAGTAGACACAATACAGCTCTTTTCACCTCAACAGAGCACAAAACAACAGTTAAAAACTTGACAAACAACTGCTAAATCGCCGCAAAAGACAATGCAATACAGTTCGCTCAGTATCTCCAGTCAACTAATTCAGTGACTCAAAATCCAAGAACTGACTCAAGTCAGGAATACAGCTCTCGCAACGAACGTTGAGAGACAACTAACTCAGTGGTTCAAATCAACTCAGGTCGCGCTTATATAGGAGTGGCTGCGAATATACTTGAACCTTCCAGAGATGGACATTTGGAGAACTTTCCAGACAGTAGACGAAAAATCCTATACATGTACATACATGGGATACATGTACCGAAAATGTCGCCAAATGGTCGCCAAGTTTGGCGACATTTGGCAATTTCTCGCCAAATTTGGCGACAAAAATTAGTCGCCAAAACCATCGCCAACTTGGCTCTATCTCGCCAAATTGGCGAGATTCCCATTACCATAATGTTAAATGCCCTGCCCCTTGAAACTCGCTTCCCAGAGTTACCTCTGTAAAACTCGTTATCAAGCATTGAGAGATTCATTGCTGGGAAACAAACCAAGACGAACCATTGCACTGCCTTACGCGAGATGAACATAAATTTTACTATTTACAAAATTAACACTAAGAAATATTTACAAATATACAAAAATTCGTAACAATATTAAGTTCCACAACTTACTCAATTAAGTGATCGTCTGCCGGGGGACCACAAGTCACTGCACTGGGGCTATTAGGAGTAGAATTTACTATGCTTGTTGTTTCTGTAAACGTAGATTTTTTTTTACGTGGATGGGTGTTTAGCCCATCGCACAACCCTCCTCATTTTACCCGAGCTTAGTACCTGCACAGGCACGAGCAAAGCCCCATCTGTGGCAGAGTTTTAATTTATCTACAGGTGTTCTTAAATGCAGAGACTTTGTCACCCTGATATCCTAAATATAGTTTTTTCCATTACCTTGAACTTAAATATGACATTGTTAACTATCCCTTAACTTTATTTGCAAATATTAGCTCTAGATTTAAAAATATTAAAAAAATTTATACAGTCTCAATTACAAAATCAGCTCTCTGTTAAAAAGAAACCCAATATTGATTTGAGCCTTGTCGTATTATGAGCTACCTGGAAAAAATAGTAATCGCTGACAACAATTTAACTTTTGCCCAACAAATTTTATAAACTTTTTTTTTTATTTCCAATTTGAAGTTTAAATAAAATAGTTTAAGAACTAAGGATTACATTAATAATGGTTAATCTGCAATAAGTTGAACCCACCAGAGTAAATTTCAAAATTGAATAAATATGTATATATTTTTTTTCATTTTAAAACAGAAGGTATAGTAAATCTAAATGATTTTCTTTGGAGAAGGAATAGAAGGCCTCAACAGGACAAAATTTTAGGAGTCGGATTCGATCGAACGTTACTTGGTGTAAAACGGGTAAAAAGGTTAAAAAATTTTGTGACTTAATTCATGCACGTTCACTTAAGAGCAAAATAGTGGTGACCAATAAAAATAACTGGAACGTTTCTAAACATGTATTTCTTGATTGCAGGTAAAGTTGAATAGAGATATATTGAACAGTGCTCAAAGAGTGACTCGTCAAAATATATGAAGAATTATCAATGTTTATTTCTGTTGTCATAACAAAACAAAAAAGCATTGATTCACACAGATGGCGAAAGCTTTTCTTAACAAATTCGATCAAGTTTAAGTGTAAAATTCAACTTATATTTAAAAGGAGTGATTATGTCCTATTGACAAAAATTTACAAGGATCGGCATCTTTCTTCCCCTTTAAAGTCCTTTGATGAAGACATATCATGACATCCATAGAAAAAAAGCCACTTTCTTGTGAAGTATGCAGTAAAACATTTACTCGAACTGAAAATCTTAAACTGCATCTCCTCATTCACTCTGGAGAAAAGCCACATTCTTGTGGATTATGCAGTAAGACATTTGCTCTAATCGGTGGCCTTAAACGGCATCTCCTCACTCACACTGGAGAAAAGCCGCATTCTTGTGAAGTGTGCAGTAAGACATTTGCTGAAATCGGTGCCCTAAAACGGCATTTCGTCACTCACGCTAGAGAAAAGCTGCATTCTTGTGAAGTATGCAGTAAAACATTTACTCGAAATGAAAATCTTAAACTGCATCTCCTCGCTCACACTGGAGGAAAGCCACATTCTTGTGAAGTGTGCAGTAAGACATTTGCTCATATCGGGAGCCTTAAACGGCATCTCCTTACTCACACTGGAGAAAAGCCACATTCTTGTGAATTATGCAGTAAAACATTTACTCAAATTGGAAATCTTAAACTGCACCTCCTTACTCACACTGGAGAAAAGCCACACTCTTGTGAAGTGTGCAGCAAAACATTTGCACGAATCGGGCACCTTAAACGGCATCTCCTCACTCACACTAAAGAAAAGCCGCATTCTTGTGAATTATGCAGTAAAACATTTATTCGAAATGAAAATCTTAAACTGCATCTCTTCACTCACACTGGAGGAAAGCCACATTCTTGTGAAGTGTGCAGTAAGACATTTGCTTGTGCCAGGAACCTTAAACGGCATCTCCTCTCTCACACTGGAGAAAAGCCACATTCTTGTGAAGTGTGTAGTAAAACATTTGCTCATACCGGGAATCTCAAACTGCACCTTCTCACTCACACTAGAGAAAAGCCACATTCCTGTGAAGTGTAGAAAAATACTTACTGATAAAAGCAATTTTAAAAAATACATGTTCATTCACATTGAAAGAGTAATGTCATCACTCTTTGAATTAGTTGAAACAAAAATTGTTCTTTTTTTACGCTACAGTTTTCAATTTTTTGAAAAGCAGCTTTTTTTTATATGGTTATTACTTTTTATGTATTTCTTTTCATTGTTAGTACAGTTTGGAAATTTGAAATTTGTCATCCCATTTTGAATATTATCGTAATAAAATTGAAATAACACTTGTTACGAAAAATGGTTCTTTGTGTGCTCTTTAATTTTATCTTACGACATTGCGAAAAATATTTTTAAATTTGCCTTTAAAAATTCTATCTTGTGGAAAATTCCTATGCTTTTTTTTTTTTTTTTTTTTTTAGATTTAGTTGTTGAATCTAGTTATTGTTTGAAAAAAAAAAAAAAATGATTTTAAAACTTTTTTTATTATTTGATTTCCTAGTTTCATAATTTCTAGAAATTTGAATATTGTACTAAGTAATTTATAGCAAAGGTATAATATATTTTCAAAGTTTGAAATGTAAAATGACAAAAAAATAGAATTTGGCTGGAATTGAATGATTTAAAATGTAATATTGGGAAATTTTAATGAAGTTTAAATAGATTATTTTAAGATTTATATGAACAAAGTGCGTATATGTTAGTTAAGTTTGATATAGGTGGATTTTTATTGGAAAAATTGAAAATAGTTTAAGGATTTTTCTAAATAACTAATTAATTTAAATTAGGTAGGAAAAAAAAGTGTATTATTGGAGGTTTGATAAGTTAATTTATCACAAATATTAAGTTAAAGTTGAAATATATATTTAAATGATAACTACCGTAATCGCATTCTTCCTAGTTTTATACATTTCAAAAATGTTTGGATATTATAAAAAGTAATATATGGTAAAGGGTATAATATATTTTCCAAATTAGAAAATATTTGATAAATCTAACGCTTAAAACGAGTTTATTGTTTAAATATCTAGATAATTTTGAAAATTTTCTTAAAAGACAACTACATTTTTAGAAGTTAAATATACTTTTTCAACAGTTATTTCCTTAAAAAATGCAGTTAAGGAAAGATATAATTTGTATTTAAAAATATATGTATCATGTGAGAATTTTGCTTGACTTAATGCCTGAGAGCAACAGTGTGATGATTTGTAGGTATGTGTGATATTACTCATAGCTCGCCCCTTTACAAAGGGTTGAGAATTGCAGGTATGTTTACAATACAGGATAAGTGGCTCGCTTATAGAAGACCTCATAACAGTGTCATAAAAAGAGGGGGGAATAGCTAACATTTCCCCCCACAAAACTTTATGTGATTGGCAAAATTAAGATTTTTTTATATATTTTATACATATACGAAAAAAATTATATTTTCCAAGTATTTATATACTACATAAATAATTAATACATAAAAAAGTTTTAATATTGTCGTATGTTTTCATGTGACATTATTAAAATGAATGTCATAATAATAATTATTTCAATTTGAAGTTAATATTTATCTAGTATGTAAATACTTGGAAACTATAATTTTTTTCGTACATGTATAAAATATTTAAAAAAATCTTAATTTTGTCATCATGGAGTTTTGAGGGGGGGGGGGGGAATGTTAGCTATTTTCCCCCCTTCTCCCTCTTATGACACCTCACTCCATAAATTGTAATATTCCTAGTCTTTTCGACTAAAAGTGTCTTCAGTTTGGATTTGTTATGGTAATATACAGAAGCTCACCTTCTATTATATAGTATAGAAATAAATGAAGTTCGTCTTATTTGTGTGTGTGTCGTGTGTGAGACTATACTAAACTTCAACTTAACTAGACTACACCGATAACGCTACAGGATGATTCGTATGGATCCTTCCGCTGAAAGAATATAGTTCCGGGAAACTCGTACATTTTCTAGTAATAATAACAACCTGATCAAATGGTTTTGTAGTAAACTTACAAAATGTATTGAAAATAAATGCTTTTTAGTTTCAATCTTATTCATATTTTACTTTTTTGGCCAAGAATATTTTAAGAGTATTAGCGAATCATATGCTTAGGCCGAGCTCTTTCCCTGACGTCACTCACTTGGCGTCACTCGAATTGGCGCGTGAATATTCACTTCGCCAATGTTTAATTGTTTACTTGAACGACGCTGCTTTTGCACAGAGATTTTAAGTTTACTAGTGATTCATCATCAACATATTTAGAAATTATTCACAAATCTATATATATACATTTAATAATGAATTAAATTACAAGCTATGTATTTACAAAGCACCAAAAAGGCCAACCTTTGAATTGCGATGCAAAAAGAATAGTCATGAATGTTTTTGTTAAGATGACAGAAATGTATCCGAAAATCTCCCAAAATGAGATCCACGCACAAGTGTCTGACCTCACCGGTATTTCTGTTACGAGTATCGGTAGAATGATGAAAGAATTCCGAGAAAATGGAAAATTATCGACTACTGAAAAGAAGTGGCCTTTAAGACAAGGACAAGGAACCCGGGCAGCAAAACACAATGATTTTTCGCTTTCGGCAATCAGAAGAAAAGTTCATGAATTTTACAAAAAGAATATGATCCCAACTGTCTCCAAAATAACAATGGATGTAAATAACGACACAGACTTGTCCACTGTGAGCATTAGCACCATGAGAAGGCTTCTTAAAGATTTGGGATTTGTTTTCCATAAACGAATCCGAAATTCTATGTTAATAGAACGAGACGATATTCAGGTGTGGCGCCGACGATATCTATGCGAAATCAAACGTTACCATACGCAGGAAAGACCCATATACTACACTGATGAAACGTGGGTAAATTTCGGACATACGAAAACATCAGTGTGGGAAGACAGCACGATTAAGTCTCCTAAACAGGCCTTTTTATCAGGCCTGTCGACTGGACTAAAAGCTCCATCAGGCAAGGGATCCCGCCTTATCCTCACTCATGCAGGGAGTGCAAAAGGATTTGTCTCTCAGGCATGTGAACTTTTCAAGGCCAAAAAAGATGCAGGAGATTATCATTCAGAAATGAATGAGTCTCACTATGAAGAGTGGTTCACGAAAAACCTCCTGCCCTATATTGAACCGAACAGCATTATTGTCATGGATAATGCTTCGTACCATAGTGTTCTACAAGAAATAATCCCGACTACTAAAACTAGAAAGGCAGATATTCAGGCATGGCTGTCTGCAAAACATATTCCTTGGGGTTCAGATATGTTGAAGGCTGAGCTTCTTCTACTTGTCAAAAATATAAGCAAACAATATGAGACTTATCGAATCGACAAGATAGCTGCCCAACGCGGACACATAGTTCTTAGGCTACCTCCTTACCATTGTGAGTTAAATCCCATCGAACTGATATGGGCGCAGGTGAAAGGACATGTCGCCGCTCAAAATAGAACAGGAGGTGGTGGACCTGAGAAACCAGGCAATAAGCCAGGTTACGGCAGCAAAGTGGGAACAATGCATCAAACATGTAGAAAAGGTGGAAGATCAGATGTGGGACACTGATGGGATGGTCGATTCCATTGAGGTCGAGAAAATGGAAATCGTTATACAATCTGAATCTACAGATATCGATTCTGAGGGCGACATGTCAGACGGATTTTCGACAAACTAATATTGTATAGATTTGTACTATTTGTTTATATATTTCTATGATAACATATTATATACACCATTTAATATTATTTTAATATATCTTTGAATTTTTTCCTTTGGGGACCCATGTCTTTAATATTTTCACATCCCACATCTGATTGTCCATTTTGCATCGATTTTTATTTTTGTCACATGTCTTGCATGTTTTTTATTGAAGCCTGCTTGCCTTATAATACCTTGTTTATAGATTTCCATGACAACATATTATATACTATTTTGCAATATTTATATTATCTATGATTTTTTCTTGCTGGCAGCACATGTATTCTATATAAACACATACCATATGTTATGTCCACCTTACATCTTTTTACTTTTGCCACATCTGATTGCCGAATATCGTCACCTGCTTTTTGTACTTTTGATATGTATACCCACTGCTTGCCTTGCAATGCATTTTTCTTGCTCACCTTTGTGTAATATGCCTTTGTATAATATGTTAACTGAATTTACTTTGTAATGAGCTATTTTATGGGATATACTTATTTTTATTTACATAGCCCACACCTGAATATCCACTTGAAGCCTTCTTTATCACCTGCGTCTTGTAAATATGTCTGTGTGTTGCACCCGCATTAAGTACAATTGCATCTCTTCTGCAATGTCCCCTGATTGTTTTTCATAACTTCTTTGCAATATGTTATGCTACTATTCATCATAATCTTACTGTTTGCTGCACATGTCTTGTATATCAACACATGCCATCCCTTATCCACCTTGCATCTTTTCAATTTTGTCACATTTGATTGCCGAATGTTTCTTGTCCCCTGTTTCTTGTACTTTTGATAAGTATCAATATTTTTGCAAATCCACTCTTCATATGCTCTATTATTGTTCTTTAGTTTGCTGTCTTCATCCATGCCTTTGTATAATATGTTAGCTCATTGCAAAGTAGAATTAATTATCTTATGGGATCCATATGTCTTTATTTGTGTTTACACACCGCACACCTGAATATCCATGTAAAGTCTTCTTTATCACCTGCACCTTGTAAATATGTGTGTGTGTTGCACCCATGTTAAGTACAATTGCATCTCTTCTGCAATGCCTTCCTCATATATTCAATTATAGTGCTAATTTCTTTTTCATTGAATTGACAAATTTCTCTCTTATCACTTGCACTATGACTTCTGCTGCAAAATTGCAATGCCTGTTAATATTTTTTAAAATCCATTCCTCATTTAGTTTGCTGTCTTCTTTCCATGCCTTTGTATAATATGTTAGTTCATTGCAAAGTAGAATTAATTATCTTATGAGATCCATATGTCTTTATTAGTATTTACATACCCCACGCCTGAATATCCATATAAAGTCTCCTGTGCCTTGTAAGTATGTGTGTGTGTTGCACCCATGTTAAGTACAACTGCATCTCTTCTCCAATGTCTTTCTCATATATTCAATCATAGTGCTATTTTCTTTTTCATATTACATATATTATTGTTCCCATAAACAAGCTTGAAAATTTTTAAAAAAATCGACAAAAAAGTACAGAACCTTGTATTGTCCTTATTTTATGTGTTATCTCCATTAACAATTTGAATCATTGTAATTCAATTATTGTGTGTTTTTTTTATACTCTTTGCATACCTGATTTAATTGTTCTATAAGAAAAAAGAAAAAAAATCCAGAATCTTATAGTGTTCTTACATCTTGTATTGTCCCTTGTTTATTCACAGAACATACATTGATATCAGAAAAAAAAATCATAAAGCAAGAAAACTAAAAAAAAAATCAAAACAAGAAAACTAAAAAAAAAAATAATCTAGAATCTTATATTGTGTTGTGTATTGTCCCAAGTTACCAATTAAATAATTATTTTATTGCTTTGTACTTTCATATTTATGCTACATAGCCCACATCATAGTATCTTCATATCTTGCTAATTTTTGTCATTGGCATTGAATTGACGAATTTCTCTCTTATCACTTGCACTATGACTTCTGCTGCAAAATTGCATCGCTCGTTAATATTTTTTAAAATCCATTTTTCATTTAGTTTTCTGTTTTCTTTCTATGCCTTTGTTATAATATGTTAGCTCTTTGCAAAGTAGAATTATCTTATGGGATCCATATATTTTTTGTCACATCTCCATTAACAATTTGAATCACTGCAATTCTATTATTGTGTTCTTTTGTATACTGTATTATTTTTCTTTAGTTTTCCATGTTAGAATTCCATGCCTGCATATGATATGTTTATTGATTCTCTGTATCAGTGAGACATCTTAGGGAATCTTGTTCGCAGTGTATGTTTTGATTTGTGTTTCATTCAAGAAAGATACCAAAAAAATTGAAGAAAAAAGTCCAAAATCTTGTAATGTTGTGAGTGTTTATATTCTGCCTATATTTGTGTTCATTCTATTGTACATTTTCTGTAAAATATGATAGTCAACTTAGTCTGTAGCACCTTATAAGATACCTTAAGTCAATTTAATAAAACTTGTTTTTGATTTGTGTGTATTTATTTTACTGTTGTGTAAAAGGCAACATAAAGACACTAACATAAAATTATTTTTTAATAGCTTTCCACAAATGTAAATATTTCAAGAATCTTTTTTTTTTTTTTTTTTTTTTTGTCTTTTGAACAGGTATTGAATATAAAACGAGTTTACTTCTTTCATAAAGTTGCATCTTTTAAAATATCCAGTTTTGGTGCTGTCTTTAATACAGTGCATAGCCATCATTTACAGTTTTTGTGACGCTAAATCTATGTATTAAATGTTGCCAGAAAAGTTTAATGGATTGTTAAAATTTAAATTAGAGTTCTGTTGATAACTTTGCAAATTAATATTTCAATGCGAGAATTCTTCCTTTAGGTTATTGGGTTTTGCCGTAAGAAACTTAACAATGTTTGTGCTTGGCAATTTTGAAAAAAAAAAAATTTAATGTTTGAATAAAAAAAATTCGGTCAATTTTAAGTCCAAATAACAAACAAAATTAAAAAAACTCTAGTAGAAACAGTTTTTAAGATAAATGCTGTTTGCAGGTAAAATACTCAAAATGCACAAAGAATTTCAGCTTTAATTTCAACTGCACAATTTACAGATTTCGTGATAGAATAGAGCTTAAGATTTTAACAAAACGTATTGGATAATGAATATTTTAAGTTTTAACTAAAATATTACGAAACAGTAAAAAACTCCTTAACAATAAAAAAAATTCACAAAATACAAATATTCATGTATTAATTTTATTTCAGAAAAGTACTCTTTTTTAACGAGCACTTATTCGTAATGCAGAAAAAATGCACCTATTCCCTCACTCGAAAATGGGGTTTCTTTTTTCGAATGTTTACTCAATTAGGCAGGAAATTTTGGCGATAATCGCGCCAAATCTGTCAACTCGGTTCACTCTACTTCCCTGCAGTTCGATGACGTCACATAAGAATGGAATCACGCCGCCGCTAAAGCCGGTTTACGCCTTTTACTGATCTCTAGTTAAGTTGGAGTTTAGTATAGTAGGTGTCATCTTGGGGAAAAAAGAAGATATCATAAAAATACGTTATTTTTTCTCTTTGATCTCGTATGTGTTTTCTGAATTTTTTTTATTTCAAACATATGATTTATAACTGAGTTTAAATAAATTTGTTAAACCAGTACTTAGTATTTATTTTATTTCATTACTATTCTGATATTATTGGATGAGTTAGTGAAAAAAATCAATATATTTTTAAAAAGTCTAATTAACATAAAATTTATGTTATGTGTGATAATTAATATGATTAGCATGAAAAAAAATGTGATTTTATATAATTTTAAACACTTGGAGTTAATTGCAAAGTTTAATATATTTGTCAAGTACCTAATTAAGATAATTGCTAACTTTTTTTTTTTGTATATTTTTTTCTAAATTGTTAAATTTTTG
Source organism: Linyphia triangularis (assembly GCA_963978545.1). Classification (NCBI taxonomy): domain Eukaryota; kingdom Metazoa; phylum Arthropoda; class Arachnida; order Araneae; family Linyphiidae; genus Linyphia; species Linyphia triangularis. Next base: position 4,201,807 of record OZ021728.1, read on the forward strand.
TGCAAGTTTTTTTCTTTTTGTAATTTTTTTTTTCAAGGTCACTTGAAGTAATCATTTATATTATACTTGTACAAAATAAAACGAACTTCTCTTTACCGGAACCCCCAAAACAGACCCTCTCCCTCAGTTGGTGATAAGCAACTTCTTGTTATGGTAAAATAGTGTAGTTAGGTTTAACTAGTGCTTAGTACCCCCCCACCCCCATCTATCCGTCTCTTGTGTATTGCAGATAGGTAAATAACCATATTTTTTTCTTTAATACTATTGCTCGTGTATAGAAAAACGAGCATTCTTGTGAATAAGCTTTCAAATATCATTTCCTATGAGATTATATAGTCAAAAGAGTTGCATTTTCTTAAGTCTAATATTTTTTTATCACAACACACCTTTCATAATGTCTTACAAACGATATATACCCCTGATATTCTCGGAGATGAAGACTTTCTTATATTATTAGCCAACGTTGCCATGGTTTAAAAACCATTTTTTTTTTTTAAAGAATAATTTAAAATTGTGTTTTTATTCTAAAAAAAAAAAAAAAAAAAAAAAACCAATTTTTTTTAATTATTTTTTTTAAGAATAATTTAAAATATTACTTTTATTTGTTTATTTATACTTGAACACTTTAAATTATTTGGTGTTGTAATAAGTTTTAACCAAAAGTTTTCCATTTCAAAGATATTTTTTTTAAAAGGAATTTATGGAAAATGTAATTAGTTATAGAATGATGGTGAATGCAAGAAAATGGTATAAAAAGTTTAATGCTGATGTATTGAAGGAAGTTTAAGTAATTCTTACTGCAAAAGTAACTACAGCAAATGTTGAGAGAATTTTTTTTCTTTTGGAGTTTAGCAATTGTTTCGTAACAGACTGGGTTTAGTAAAAGCTCCCAAACTTGTTTCTTTATTCAAAATGTTAAATCCTAACTCTTAAATCTTGTATTTATTTAAACGGAATAAATAAATAAGAATCTAGTTTTTTTCTATGACTTTTTAAGAAAATAATTCACTAAATGAATTATACATTTTTGGTATAACATGACTGAGTGATGTTTTTGTAAATGAAAAATTATACGAATAGAATAAGTTATAATCTATTTTAAAATAAATCTTGTAATTAAAGACGATTGAACAGTAAGTTTTATATTAATCTAATAGATATAGTAATGTTTTTTAATTAATCAAAATGATCAATCAAACGTATATTAAAGGCTGCATTTTAAATTTGTTTTTTGAATTAGAGGTTTTATGCTTTAAAATTTATTTCTAAACCTTAGAAATATCATTTTGAACAATATACCACCATAACTGATGAATCTAAGAGCAATATTCCATGCATTATGTAGTAAACAATTACCATTGTATCATACCGTATACATTGAATTTAAAGAATAGTATCTCTAAATAAAATATTAAAATTTAATATGATTTGAATGTCCACATAAATAGCAACAATTGTTTATTTACTTAGTTTAAATTATTTTCAGAAGGAATATTATTTGTTACTTGAACATTAATTATTGTAGTTAATGTAAATTTTTGTTTATAAATATGTATACATTAATTAAACAATGATTTTTTAAAAAAACCCGTTTTAAACCAAAAATCTCCCGTTTTTTGGGTTTTTTTTCCAAAAAAACCCCCAAAAAACTTTTTTTTCCAACTCTGTTATTAGCCTCAAATGCCATTATTGATAGATCAGCCCTCTCATTCTCTTATGCTATATTTTCTCCGGCTAAACTTGAAGATCACAGCGTATCTTGATAATTCTTGTCCCCGATTTCCCCTGCGTTATAAGTTCGAATGACTCCCTGAAGAGGATAATTGAACGATTAAAAAATGAACCAGGTTAGTCTAAATACTGTGTAAAATCTCATTCTTTGGTATCTCGCCAACTTATAGAAGTCGAAGTTTTAGTATATTTAAGACAATATATATATGACAAACACTTTAGTTGTTTGAAAATTATATCATATTGAAAACACATTTTCTGTCAAAATCACTTTTATTTAAATCGATAAAAATAATAACAATGTATGGAAAACAAAATTTATTAACAAAAAGTACAAATAAAGACACTTTGCAAAAGTAATCAAACTCTAATCTAACATATAAATAAACTTTCAAATACAGCTAAAAATTGCATATTTTTTTCATAAAGCAAAAAACATCAAACTCTTTTACACAAAATTAAATTACAAAAATGTCCATAAGCCAGAGATGAGATATAGCATCATCTAAGGCAAACCTCTTTATATCATAAGCACATATAAAGTTGATTTAGTGCGACAAACTGTTTGCAGAACAGGGTTTTTATTTATAAGACGATGTGCTAGACATATACATTCTAATACTAGGGAATTTTTGTAATCAACATGTTTTATTTGTATTTTAACAATTGTCTTACTGTTACATTTCCCCTCAGTGCTTATTTTTCATTTTACCTACTACTTTTTTTGTTCTTAACCAAGCTCGCTGGGGAAATTTAAGTATTGAGAGGACCCACTTTTAACCCTAGAAAAATATATTGTATTAAATTTCTCTACCCTTGCATTTGAACTTGTAATGATCTTGAAAAAAAGATTTATTCAGTTGACCAAAATCCGACTAAAAGCATCCCATATCGGCACGAACGTATAGTAGTAAATTAATTATGTTGGTAAACGAATTTTTAGATACACGAGAACTAAGTGCAGAAGACATTTGCTAAAAAAATACAAATATTTTAACGAATTTATTTTGTTTAAATGTTATTAATACTCATTAAATACAATCAAAATGTGTCCCGCTGAGCATAATACATCTTTGACACCAACATAAAATGTAAACAAAAACAGGATGAATTTGAAAAAAATAAAAACAAAATGACGCATAAAAAATAATGCCTTAAAACCGCGCATGCGCAGATTTTGCTTACGGTATGAATTGTGAGTAAATATATGAAAATATTATAAACGAAGCTCTACATTATATAATTTCCAATAATTTCTCTTGCGATATCTGGATATTCTCGGACAGTAAGAGCTCCATTCAATTCTTGAGCAAATGGCGAAACATTACAGACTAACTCGGCATGGACATTGTGAACAAACTAAAGATTTACTCTTCGCATAATGTCATTAATCTGCAGTGGATACCCTCCCATGTAGACCTCTTCTTTAATGACTTGGCCGATGAATTGGCTAAGGAGGGCTCTGCTGTAACATCCGAAAATTGTGGTCATCTTACGTTTAGGGAAATTTTCTCGAAGATCAGAGCCGACAACAGCAAGACATGGAGGATTCCACCAACTCATGACTGGTATGAGCAAAAACGTCATGGGGCTGCCCTGGAGCTGAAGGGCGACAGGAAATTACAAACCATCATCACCAGACTCATCACCGGACATATTCGCACACTTGCATATTGTTACGAATTTCTCCACTGAGGCAATGATGGCACAGTTTTCACGGTATACAAATATTTATTCTCTCTTCAGGAAACTCACAAAATTTATTCACCGGCAACAGTTTAATTACTCTCAAGCTTCAACACAAGCTTCAACAAAAATAACTTCGAATTCAGCGATTATACAAGCTCACTCCAATAGGTAAACAAAGCGATCAGCTTTCAACGAACTCCGAAGTCAATCTGAAAACTTTCCCGTTCTCCAGTCTTTTATATACAAGCGCGTGAGACATTCTCGAAATTTCCAGCCAATTCATAGAAAAGAAATATCTCGAAACTTCTCGATGGCTTTAGGTGTTGCCACCTTTTTCTAACTTGTATAATCGCTATTAATTAATAAATAAAATAAGATAAAAATAAATTACAATAGAATTTTGAAATAATACGTCACTATTTACAATATATACAGACAATTTGTGCAACATTTCCCCCTTCTTAAAGACTGCACGTCCCGGGCAGTGAAGTCCTTAAGAGGAAAGGCAATTCAATCACTTCTACTATAATATGGGGCTAGTCTATTGTTATGTACAACTCTAGGTTTACAGGAGGGTGTCCGTTGAATCCTTACCACGACGTCGTTGATCTTCTTAAGGACCACATACGGCCCTTCCCAGTTCGTCTGGAGCTTAGGGGAGAGGCCTTTCCGACGTTTAGGATTCCATAACCACACCTTGTCACCTTCCTGGAATGAACGTTCCGTGGCCTTGGCATCGTAGCGGACCTTCATGCGCTCCGTCATGATGTTGATTCTTTCTCTGGCGAACCGATGTACGGCTTCCAAACGTGCCTGGAGATCATCTAGATACTGGACAGGCGAGGAAGGGGTGTCCGGTGGTCGTCCAAAGAGGAGGTCGCAGGGTAGTCTAAGGTCTCTTCCGAAAATCATTTGAGATGGTGTATATCCGGTGGTCTCGTGAGTAGCACTTCTGTAGGCCAAAAGGAACAATGGAAGTTTCTGATCCCAATCTTGCTGGTTCTTGGAAACAAACAAGGAGAGATGATTCAGAATCGTTCTATTAAATCGTTCAACCATTCCATCGGATTGTGGGTGCAGGGGAGTTGTACGAGTCTTTTCCATGTCGAGCAAGTCACACAGCCCAGTGAAGACGGCAGAGTTGAAGTTCGTCCCCTGATCGGAATGTATCAGCAGGGGTACGCCAAATCGGGAGATCCAATTCCGTACGAGGACTTCTGCTACGGTTGTGGCTTCCTGATCCGGAATCGCGTATGCTTCTGGCCACTTGCTAAAGTAGTCCATGACAACTAGGATGTATTTGTTGCCATTAGTTGTGTGAGGTAGGGGGCCTAAGACGTCTAAAGCAATTCTTTCGAATGGTGCTCCTACGTTGTAACGTTGCAACTTTCCACGAGTTCGGGTCTTCGGTCCCTTTCGTGAATTGCATGCATCACAGGACTTGCACCACTTCTCCACGTCGGATTTTGCTTTGTCCCAGAAGAATCTCTCCCTGACTTTCTGAAGAGTTTTCGTGACACCAAAATGTCCTCCAGTAGAACTGCTGTGAAGTTCTTCTAGAATGTTGGTAACTCTAGAACTTGGAAGGATTAATTGCCACCGGAAGCTTTTGCCATCATCGGACTCCCATCGACGGTAGAGTACTCCATTTTTCAAGTGCAAAGAGTCCCACATAGCCCAATATCTCTTCATTATTGGGCTATAGCATGCAATTTCCTGCCAACTGGGTTTTCCGGTAGCTGCTTCCATGAATTCAATTAGAGGTTTCAAGTCCTGATCTTCGACTTGACTTTTCCGGACATTCTGGTCACTCCAAGGGTCCACGTCTGAAGTAGTTGACTTGGTAGTTATTTTCCGAACGGCCAATGTGTTAACCCCAAACTTAGACTCGGCATTGGAACAAAATCGACAGTTCTCCGGGCATGGTCTTCTGGAAAGAGCGTCTGCATTCCCATGGGACGTTCCTTTTCTGTGATGGATATCCATGTCGTATTCCTGTAGGCGCTGAATCCACCTTGCTATTTGTCCCTCTGTATTCTTGAAATTCAGCAACCAAGTCAGAGACGCATGATCAGTTCTTAGAAGGAATTTTCGCCCGTACAAGTAATGATGAAAGTGCTCAACGGCTTTTACTATTGCCAGTAACTCCTTTCTTGTGACGCAGTAGTTCCGCTCGGATTTTGACAGGCTCTTACTAAAATAAGCGATGACTTTCTCCTGTCCTTCAATTTCCTGGGAAAGAACGGCGCCCACTCCCTCGTTGCTGGCATCTGTATCCAAAACAAAGTCCTTGTTAACATCGGGAAAAGCCAAAACAAGCGCGGATGTTAAAGCGCTCTTCAGTTGATTGAAGGAGTCGTCACAGTCGGCAGTCCATAGGAACTTCTGCTTGCTCTCTGTTAGTCGATGCAAGGGTCTGGCGAACTTGGAGAAACCTTTCACGAATTTACGGTAATACGTGCACAGTCCTAGGAAGCTTCGCAATTGATGAACGTCTTGCAGTCGAGACCAAATTTGCACAGCATGGATCTTGGCTGGATCTGTGCTTACTCCATCGGATGAGATGATGTGTCCGAGATAACTGACTTTCCGCCTAAAGAGCTTACATTTTGATGGGCTAAGTTTCAAGTGGGCTTCCCTAAGCTTCAAGAACACGTTCTTCACATTTTGCAAGTGTTGATCGAAACTCCGCCCGGTGATAATGATATCGTCCAAATATATCAGACAGGTCTCGTAGGAAAGTCCTCTAAGCACAGTCTCCATTAGTCGCTCGAACGTAGCCGGTGCATTACACAAGCCAAACGGCATAACTTGAAACTGCCATAATCCTTGGCCGGTAGTGAAGGCAGTCTTCTCACGATCGTCGGGATGTATCTCCACTTGCCAGTATCCACTCTTCAAATCCAAAGTCGAAAACCACTGGTTCCCCGATAGAGTGTCCAAAGTGTCATCGATTCTTGGCAGAGGGTAGCTGTCCTTTTTCGTAATTTCGTTCAGCTTCCGGTAATCCACACAAAACCTGGTGGAACCATCCTTCTTTCGAACGAGTACGATTAGAGAGGCCCATGGACTTGAGGAGGGTTCGATAACTCTATTATCTTCCATTTCCTGTAACAGTTTCCCGACCTCCTCTTGTTTTGCGAAAGGAAGTCTTCGAGGATGTTGTTTAATAGGTAAATGGGTCCCAGTATCGATTCGATGTTGAGTAAGCTCTGTTCTTCCTACATCTTTCGATGACATGGAGAAAATGTCTTGAAATTCTTTTATAAGGTTACCGACAATCGTCTCTTGCCTTCTTTCCAACCGAGAGTCTTCGAGAAGCTGGTCCACTAAATCCGCGGGTGGTGGGGTCGGAAGCTCCTTCGATCCTCTTTCAATGCTTGTAACAGGTGTGCAAGTGGCAATTTCTTCCCCCTTCTTGATAACTCTTGTAGAATCACCGATGTTGGCCATTCTCACATGCACCACCTCCTGAGAGAGATCCACAAGCGTCGCTCCTACTAGCACTCCTTTCGGGACGCTATTCGATGATGGGAAGTCCGTTACTCCAAATCGGAAGGCCTTCGGGAGCTCTGTTGAACCTTTTACAACCAAATCTGTCATGGAGGGGATGGTGATGTCTTCAAGAGCTACTATTCGATATGCACACGGCTCTTCCGAGTCCAAACCGAACAATGGAACTTCTTCTTTCCCCGTTTGAAGCTCGCCTTTCTCGAAATTCAAAGTAATTCCATTTCTCTTTAAAAAGTCCAATCCAAGAATACATGGGTCAATAATTTCAGCGACGTAAACGGTGTGAGTGTAGGTGTGAAATCCAAAAGAGATGTTGACATTTAATTTCCCATGCACAGAAATTTTGTCACCAGTCACAGTCTGTAGTGAAACTGAAGGCGCCGTGTAAAGAGGTTGGCTGTCCAGGCGCCGGGCTACATCCGTCTGTAAGATGGTTACATTTGCCCCTGAGTCAACTATTAGACGACAGGGAGTTCCATTGACCTTGCCCTCCACGAATAAACCATGGTTTCCTCCTTGAAGGGATGAGATGTGATAGAGGCTGAGTGGGGCACCACCTGCTCTACACGGCGACCTCCGCCTCGCGAGATAGCCGCTCTTTAGTTTAACTGCTGAGGCTCGGACGAGGGTCTGTCCCCTCTCCTGTCCAATTCAGGGCAATCACGTCTGAAATGTCCTTCCCGGTTGCAGAGCCAACAAACCACTCTAGTTTTTCGATCCTTCGAACCAGGAATATTTCTCATAATTCGCTCCATCTTGTTTTCCAGTTCTTGAAACTTCTTCGTGAAAAGTTCAGAGGAATCGTCTGCCAATGTTCCACGTACGAAACGCCGATCTTTTCTAGAAGCTTGCTGTGCGGCTTCTACTCTCATGGCATAGACGAGGGTGGACTTTAGATCTTTGCTGTCTGACATCCTGGTAGCTTGCTGTATGTCGGGATCTTTGATGGCATCCACGAAATACTGAAGAGACAGGTTATCTCGTACGTCCGAGGGACAGTCTGAGAAAGCGAGGAGCGACAGTCTTTCTATATCCGATGCCAATTCTTGAAGAGTTTCATTGGCCTTCTGCTGTCTCACTTTCAGTTGCAGTCTGTTATAATCCTTTAGATGTTGCTCCCCAAACCTTAATTCCAACGCACTTGCCAGCGCCACGAATTCTCCCCGCTTCTCTTCAGGTAGTGTTTGTAAAATGTCAGCAGCTTCACCTCGAAGAGATGCCGCGAGATGGAATGCTTTCGAAGTATCGTCCCAACCATTCGCAGAAGCAATCATTTCAAACTGCGTTTGATAAACGCGCCAAGACGACCTCCCATCAAAAGTGGCCACTTTGATGCTGGAACGTGGCGCAATAAAGGGAGTGGAAACGTTATCCCAATTAGGCGTTGCAATGGTCACAGCTTCGCGAGTTTCTATTTTCCGTAGCCTTTCTTCTACAGCATCCATGAATTTTCCCTGCTCTTTGATAGTTTAAACCTTTTCTTCCATTTCATCTCTTATAGCAGTGAGAACGTCTTCCTTCACGGATTGCAGGACCGATGATGTTGTCTCCATAATAGTAGATTCTACCATTGACGCTAGCTCGGTTTTCATTTCTTCCCTGATCTTGATTACGGCTGCGGATGTGGACTCGCACTTATCGGCCAAAGCTTTCATGTCAGATGACGTTGCATTTTGCAAAGCTTTAATGTCTGATGATGTCGCTTCTTGACTGGCGGCAATTGCGGCGGCGAGTTCGGCATTTGTCGTTTCTTGACGGGCTTGACCAGCGGCGGTTAATTCTTGTCCGGCTTTTATTTCGGCTTTCATTTCAGCGGCCGTGGATTCTTGTCCGGCTTTTATTCCAGCAATCATTTCCATTAATTGTTTCATTTGGTCTTCCATCATTCCTCTAGTTGTAGGCATTCAAAATTACGAAACCCCACTTCTGACACCACTGTTACGAATTTCTCCACTGAGGCAATGATAGCACAGTTTTCACGGTATACAAATATTTATTCTCTCTTCAGGAAACTCACAAAATTTATTCACAGGCAACAGTTTAATTACTCTCAAGCTTCAACACAAGTTTCAACAAAAATAACTTCGAATTCAGCGATTATACAAGCTCACTCCAATAGGTAAACAAAGCGATCAGCTTTCGACGAACTCCGAAGTCAATCTGAAAACTTTCCCGTTCTCCAGTCTTTTATATACAACCGCTTGAGACATTCTCGAAATTTCCAGCCAATTCATAGAAAAGAAATATCTCGAAACTTCTCGATGGCTTTAGGTGTTGCCACCTTTTTCTAACTTGTATAATCGCTATTAATTAATAAATAAAATAAGATAAAAATAAATTACAATAGAATTTTGAAATAATACGTCACTATTTACAATATATACAGACAATTTGTGCAACAATATGTTAAGGGACAAAAGGAGTACCCTGTGTGCCTCAAGTGTGTTTCCCATCAAGCTTCACCGGACCATCTGCTTTCCTGTTTGGATTTGGAGAAGAGCGATCTCTTTAAAAACCCTGCGCTGGTTCGAGACTTTCTTTGGGCGTACGGGCCGACCAAACGGTATAGTGGTTAGCGTGCTAGCGGGTTCGAGTCCCGTGTTTGGCATGGATGGCATATTTGGTGGACCGAGGACAGAACCCACAACCCTCCGGTTATGAGCTCGATACTCTACCGTTAGGTTATCAGGAGCCCTCTAGACTTGTTCTACATCAAGTGAAATAAGAAACAACAACAAATACTATAATAACTTTCGAACTGCTTATCGGATAGCCAATTCTAATACATAAAAATAATCAGGAAAATAAGAGGGACACATTAAAATAACTTTTGTTTTTATTCAGATGCATTAAAAAATGTTGCCATTCCAAGAATTTTGTTTCGTGCCATTAAATTTTAATAAAAGTAACTTATTTAAATCGAATTTAAAAGTTGTTCCCTACAATCTCCTCGTACTAAAGCCTCTATGTACCGATTGGTTGTATTCAGATTATCTAGCGCCGTCAGCAACACGAGGGCTATAATGCGCCGAAACATTCGTCATTAGACAAGCCAACATACATTTACAAACACCCATGCCTAACACGGGACTCGAACCCGCAACCTCGCTGTCTAGAAGCCAGCACGCGTTTGGTCGGCCCTCTATGTACCGAATTTCGTACCTCTAGGCACAAAACTGTGGATTTGTATAAGGTTCAGATGTACAGACAACTCAGTTTTACATATATCGATAGATGAATGAGATAACTAATGCAGCATATGTTTAATCCTTTTTTGTGCGTACGTGTTAGAAAAATAATGCTAACATTTATAGGAACATTTCTTGTAATATATATTTAGGAATTGGATATATTGAACAGATATTTCATCTCTTTTTTATATAGCTAAAGATTATTATTTAATATTGTTGTGTGATTAATATTTTCTACGTTAATCCGACGTTAATGAGATCATCTTGAGAGGTACTGTTTACTAAGTAATTTGAACTATAAATTTTCAATACAAAACTGTTTTTTTTTTTACCTTCTCATTTGATCTAAAGAATATTTAGTTTACTTTAAATATACAATTTAAATTCTTTTTATGTTGAAAAACAGCTTAGCTTTGAGCAAAGGGAAAATCTTAATTTTTTATGTTGTTTTTATTTGTGGTGGAATTGGAAATATGACGTCATTTTACGAAAACAAGCGTTGTCGTGTAGTATGATAGACTCAAGAAATAGATATTTTTCGACGACATATATAATTAATATGCACACATTTTATGTAATAGCTTCTTCATGAATTATATCCGATAGTTCCCAACAAATGTTTGAGAATTTTAAACCCAAGAAAAATCATCTCGAAATGAAATTTTTTTCATTTATCTTAAAATATTGATTTTTATTATGTAACATACATTTGGCTGCCAATTTTTGATACTCTGTTTTATTGTTTTCCCAATAGCAAAATACCGAAAATTTGTTCTTTACCCTTAAGTGATCTTCATTAATGGTAAATATAACTTGAAAGATCCTTCAGGGAAAAAATCTACAATAAACCAGTATTTTAGTGGTTACCAAGATAGTAGTTGACACTGACGTCAAATGCATCGACGCATACCCACTGGGATTCAATGCTGATTAGTATTAGCTCGTTCGAGCTGGCAATAGTCTCCAAAATACTCTAATTTTGTTGTTGTTTACGTTACTTGTCAATTTCAATTGTTAATTTCACAAATTTAATTAGTAGCTGAAAACTTCCTTCAGACACAAATGCTACCACATAGTAAAAGGTATTCTTTTTCGCTTTTTCTTCTTGAAACCAGTTTAAACAGCATTTTATCATTATCCTTTTTATTTCCTGAGTTATAACTGACCTAAGTTGATAATTTTTTTTCGCTGTTTGGAATTTGTGAAGTACAAGTAACCTTCACTATAACTGCTGCGGATCCTCAGTCTGGCTAAATATTATGCTGACAGTTCCCAAAACTTCATGTAGTTGTTGTTTGAACATATTGTATAAAAGTTTCATCAAAATCCAAGATGGTCAAGCAGCATTATCTTTTTGGATTATGGATATTATGGTCTCTCTACCTTAATACTCTTTCCCTGCAATTGCTTTATAAATTAAATCCACTGACACTGAGGTATTTAAACTACAATAAGTCAGAGGAAAAATTTCCTTTTTTTTGTGTGCAAAAAAGTAAAGTAACTTCCATTTCCTTAAGTGCATGTTCCGAAAGAAATCTCTCTTTCAAGGGTCGAATGAATAAAAAGACAACAAATCTCATTTTTTTTATTTGTTGTGGCTAAAGATTGTAGTGAAAATTTCATAGAATTTGCCAGACAGCATTTTAAGTTCATTGCTTAAAAACATGATGCAATATTTGAAAGACTATTGGTTACTCCAGTCCGATTGATTCCGTTTTCCGATTTCCCCATTTTGTCCGATTTTTCCGCAGTCCGATTTTTCCATTTTGATATTATTAACATTTTATTGGCATTTGAACTCAAATTTGAATAGATGAAATTTTGTTTAAGCATATAAAACATTTCCCATGGAAATAGTAAAACATGTATGTGGAAAACTTTTCAGTTTTTTTTGTGATCAAAATATAATTTGAAATTTCTTAAATATCCTTTGCACAGTTTGCATTGTATTTATTTGAAATTTTATTTACTAGTTTTTAACGATTCGTTATTTAGTAGGCCGGGTCGAAGTAGGGGAAGACGGGACACAGTGGTCCACTTTTACAGTTTTTGTTTTTTTCTACTTAAATCAGCGTTCACCACTAACTTTTAGAGGTTTTACGGTATGACTTATATTGAAGCTTTTCGCGGGCCGGATACACCAAAATATATATCTTTAATTATTCTAGATTTAACACTATGTAGCATTTCTAAAAACTGGAGAAAAAAAACCTTTTTTTTTACCTTAATAAAACTACAATTAATGTTTTTTTTTTTTTTGTTTTTTTAATAATAAAAAAAAATAGCTTTCATTATTAGAAAATCAAAGTCTAAAAAAGAAGAAAATCTTGTTTCAAAGTGACAATACGACTTGACCCAACTTATTGAAAGTATTTAAACTGTACTTCAAAATTACTCTGTTTTAGTCGGTATCAATTGTGAGACGATGGCGGTCGAAAATGATCAGTTTATTTTATGATAAAGTCGATGTCTTTCGAAGTATTTGTTGCAGTCAATTTCAATAAATTTTTAAAATGAGATTCATTTAAGTTATTCCTGTATTTATTTTTGATGAAAATCACCTAGCTGAAAGTTTATTCATATAGTTTCTTCGTGCATGTTTTGGAGTACTCTGTTCTACATAGTTAACACATATTTTTTCGGATAAATTATAATTATATAAAAAAAAGTGTTCATATCGTGAAATTTGATTTTTTCTTCTTATCTTTTGGGGTGCCGGCGGGCCGCAGAAATATCCATTTGGCCTGCGGGCCGCCTAGTAGCTGACGCTGACTTAAATGGAAAACTCAATTCACTTGAAAATAATCATCCATACTCTTCAAACTTTTTATCTCAGTTCATAATTGTTTAAGAACATAATTTTCAATTCATGTATTTAAAAAAAAAAATTTATGTGTGACCATGAAGTGGACTACCGTCTCTGGGGTATACTGGTCCCCCTCTTAGGACACAGTGGACCAACCGCTAATTATACAGTATAAATGGGATTTTTTAATTAATATATGTTTCTTAATTATGCAAGCTGACATAATATAAATGTTTAATAAGTTATCAAATTATAAAAAAAATTATAATTATAAAAAATTACAATTATAAAAATGCAAATCAAATTAGTGAACATTAAACTTTTAAAAATGGAATTTTAAGAATCTTGTAATGACATTCCCTTGTTTTATTTCCTTTGTAACCTTTTTCTAATGTATTTTTAACTGGGTTTTGGTTAATATTTTTGATGACCCCTTTTTAAATCAAAACATTTTACACTCGCCTCATTATAATACAAAAAGAAAATTTATTCCATCTTTCAGAAATACAAAAATTTACAAAAGTATTATTGCTTATAATCTGTTTTGGTCTCGTATTTGGCAAGTTTTTTTTGTATTCTAGTGTTGCTCTAATAAATCCATCCCTATCCTAGGATTCAACTGTTTTTCCAGAGCCTTCAGTGATTATTTTGTGTATGTGTGAAGGATATGTAATAGGGTGGCTCGAAAAAGTCATACTATCTCAATCTTTTTGCGGTAGTGAAGAAAAATTGTGAATCTCATCTTTAAAAAGTGTGCCAAATCTTATACCTCTGAATTAATATATATTGTCGAGGAAGACCAGAAGATTACCAAAGAGGTATCTTAGACTACATCTTCAAGCAAACCTCTTTGAAAAACATTTAAAACTAGATAAAACAGCTCTTGTTAGTCACAGATATGGTGTGTCCAACAGAGGCCACGGATGCTATTGCATGGAGTGTTTTGCAAGATTTGGGTTTAATATCGGAATCAAGCACCTGCCTCGTCACAAACAAAAATAAAATATCAAAGGGAAATTCTAGAATTAAAAAAGGAATTCTACTCTACCGGGCCTTTATTTAGATGGATGGCATGATAATACGTAAACAACCGAAACATTCAAGAACAAGTAGCTTCTAAGAACAATTGCAGAAGATCATTACTGTATTGTATCTGATCCTGGTTTCACGTATATGGGCCATGTTTCACCTGAAAGTGGATCTAGTCTTGATATATCTAACAGCAGTTACGAATACGTAACGAATGCGTTATTGTATGGTTTTAGCAACCTTATTGTTCTCGGGTGTGATGACATGGTCATGAACACTGGAGCGTTTTAATGGTATATAATTCATACGTTTGAATTGATACTTCAGAGACCAATCCAATAGGTTATCTTCTTACTTCATTTCAACAAGTTGGCATTATGTCAACTATTTAAGTAGTACATAGACGGAAAGTCATCTGGTTCCACATCTTACACCATAGACATTGGATGGAACCTGAAAGGATGCGAAAAGCTTCCGGTTGCTGCTTCTAATAGGTGTTGATCCCACAACATTAAGTTCTGATCCGATATGCTTCTTAGACATTTGCACTGCCATTAGTTCTGGTTTTTGTTCTTCCGATTTAGCCAAGCGTCAACCAGAAATGTTGAATCTGGCCTGCTGGCTGACAACTGCCATTCGAATACTAAGGTTTTATCTATTTACCTCATCAAATGTCTTGCTAATTTTGGTTGTATTCATTCGAAGAGTCTATGTACCATCATAGTTTTGAATTAAGATTCATCATTCCATAAAGAACGGTGCTATACACTTGTGGCATTTTATCAGCTTATCTTCATACTTGCCTAAGAAGTATCTTGACATAATCTATCCAGTAATTTTTCACAACACTTACTTTGCATGTTCAGAAAGTCCATTTTAACTGATGAGAGAAGCCATATTATGACCCTTACAGCTATAATGATGATCAAAGCGAGGGAATATGGCCCAGATGAAAATTATGTTCGCAGATTCGTTATTCCTGCTATTAACCTTAGAGCTACTAACTACACAGATCTCATGAACTTACAAACTTGTTATGTGACTACGTTCTCAGAGAGATTAGTTCTTGTGAACTTTTAAAGATGATACAGGACTGTGTGCCAATGGACGGCTAGGATTTTATTAAATATCCTAAACACAGAAGCAGTCGAGCAAATTGTAAAACTAAACACTGAAGTCTCCGGAAAAGTAGTTGGACCGCTGAATAGGGAATGGAGCAACCCTTGTATCCGGATATCACATGCTAGAATATGTAGTAAAAAAAAAGCCTGAAAAACAGTCCAAAAAATATTACAATCAATAATGCTTTGGTAATTTGTATGTCCGAAAGATGGAATAAAGTTTATTTTCGCATTAAATGAGATAAGTTAATTCCCGAAATTCGGTGTCCTTACAGCTGCAAATACAAACAGTAACTTTTAAGCATTTTTAGTCCACTTTTCACAACTTTCGACCCATTGAGGCGACAGAAGAGAGTTGTAAGATTTTTCACACTTTTCAATAATGAATTTTCCGCTCGACCACAAAAACATACTTCGACTTTTTCGACACGCTTTCACTTTTTTCACTCAAGTGTCCAAATGGGGATATTCTTTTTAAACAATTGTTGGTTCTACACCTTTAAACAAGCTTTTCTCAACTCCTTTCTTCTCTCTTTTGAGCAAGAAGGCCCCTACAATCCACCTACTAATGAACCACGTGACATCAGCAGCCATTCAATGGTTTCAGTCAGTCTGGTCTGTGCATGGCACGGTTTAATATGAATGCGCATGCGTGACATGCATTTTTATTATGTGTTTCGTTCATTGCATTTTATTGAGGGTGCAGCATTTTCTTTTGTTTGTTTAAAAGGCAGGCAGGGTGCTCAAAGAATGTCTAGAGTGAATGCCCCATCCTTTATTAAAATGCTAAAAGTTGAGGGTATGTAGAAATATTAAAATATTGTTTAAAAACCTAAAGTAACTTCAGTAAACTAAAATAACATTATAATAAAAACTAACTAAGCTTCATTTTAATAGCTATATAAAAAATTATTTTAACCTTAGAACTACAAACCCATTTTTTTTTAAATGATAGTAAAAAATAGTTTTTTTAATATAATCCTGTTTAATAATAATCTCGCTTTCTAAATATAATCCTGTTCTGAAAGCAGTAATTTGACTTTTAAGTACTTGAACTTTTTTGTTTTTTCATGCTGAAAACAGCGGCGAAAAGCAAATTCCATTTTATCAAGGTTTAGTTGGTGAAAAATCGATTTGAATAGCTAAAAGTGCTGAAAAATGGTCAAACCGTCATTTAACAAACACTAATTTATAACTATTTTTTTAAACAACTGATTTAAAAATTTTCATTAGAATTTTAAAGAGGACATGAGGCTATAAAAAAAAAAAAAAAAAAAAAATGTAGGATCATGATTTTTTTGCCAAAAAGTCTATTTATTTGGAATTTTTAAAATTCAAAAAAATTAGCAATCTCATCTATGGGAAAGTCAAATGAAAATCGATGAAATATTTTTTTTTTAAGAATATATTTCGGCTTCTGTCATACAAACTGTAAAAAAAGAGAAATTTGGTACGTATAAAAAATATTTAAAAGTAAAGTTACGATTTGACTTATTCAAAGGCACCGCAGTCGCTGCAGTAGATTACTCTGTGACTCTCGTAAATCGGTCGCTTGCACTTACTTACCTACACAATAACGGGAACTACAAACTGGGGTAAATATAAACCCCACACATGATTCACAGTAAACAAGAAACTGAAGGGTCTGGTGACCTCGCCCCTATTGTTAGAACCTTGGAACTAAATTATGGCATAGGTCTTCAGTTGATAATATCACTGACTAACTTAAAAACATAATTCAAAGTTTACCTAGGGTAGATATCTACCCCGGTTTGTAGTTCTAGGGTTAAACAATAATAGAAAGAAAGAAAAAAATTGAAATTTAGAGAAAATGTTCTTTTCTTAATTAATGAAATAAATATTCTTTTAAATTACTAAAAAAATTATGTTCCCTTCCACAGAATTGCATAAATAGTCTTAGAATTGAGACGGCCTTTACCACATAAAAGATGGCAAAAGTCGAAATATTGCTTGACATAATTTATGCGAGTTCCATTACCGATCACTGGAACAGAATAATACTGATTTTATGAGTGCAAATGAATACAAATTGCATAAACGTTTTTAAAGATGTACATTTCTTGATTGCAGGCGAGTTGAAATGTTCAGGTATATTATGCAATTCCTCCAAGAAAGACTAGTCAATATATATGGAGAATCTTCAGTGTTTAATTCTTATTGTCAAAACAAAAACAAGAAAGTAGCTGCTTTACACAGAGGGTGAAAGCTTTCTTTAAAAAATTCAATCAAGTATAGAGTAGAAATCAACTTACACTTACAGTGAGTGAAAATCATCTTCTGAAAGAAAATTCTGCCTGCACTTCCCTGTTCTCGTGAGAAAAACTTCATCCCTTTAGATTTCTATAGATATCTTTTCAAAACTTATCATGACTTCCATTGAAAAAATGCCAAATGTTTGCGAAATGTGCAACAAAACCTTTTCCGAAATTGGAAAACTTAAACGACATCTCCTCACTCACACTGGAGAAAAGCCATATTCTTGTGAAGTGTGTAGCAAGACATTTACAAGAAATTGGAATCTTAAACTGCATCTCCTCACTCACTCTGGAGAAAAGCCACATTCTTGTGTAATGTGCAGTAAAACATTTGCTCAAATCGGGAACCTTAAACAGCATCTCCTCACTCACACTGGAGAAAAGCCACACTCTTGTGAAGTATGTAGCAAGACATTTGTATTAAACCGGGATCTCAAACTACATCTCCTCTCTCACACTGGAGAAAAGCCACATTCTTGTGAAGTGTGTAGAAAACGTTTCTCCCAAAGAAGGCACCTTAATGAACACCTTCTCATGCACACCGGAGGAAGGACATATTCTTGTGAAGTGTGTAGCAAGACATTTATACTCTCTCGGGAACTTAAACTGCATCTCCTCACTCACACTGGAGAAAAGCCATACTCTTGTGAAGTGTGTAGCAAGACATTTGTACGAAACCGGGATCTCAAACTACATCTCCTCACTCACACTGGAGAAAAGCCACATTCTTGTGAAGTGTGCGGAAAATGTTTCTCCCAGAAAGGGAACCTTAATGGACACCTCCTCACACACACAGGAGAAAAGCCATATTCTTGTGAAGTGTGTAGCAAGACATTTTTACGCTCTCAGGAACTTAAACTGCATCTCCTCACTCACACTGGAGAAAAGCCACATTCTTGTGAAGTATGCTGTAAAACATTTGCTCTTGTGGGGCACCTTAAACTGCATCTCCTTACTCACACTGGAGAAAAGCCACATTCTTGTGAAGTGTGCAGTAAAGCATTTTCTCAAGTCGGGCACCTTAAACGACATCTCCTCACTCACGCTGGAGAAGTGAGAGTTGTTCCTTCTTAAAAAATTTAAAACCTAAAAAATTTCCCGATTATCCTCCAAAACCCAGATAAGTCTCCAGAGAAAAAATCTTTTCTGAGGTTTTAATTATGAAATTTTTGGAAAATTGACTGTATATTGCTGATATTGAAGCATGCTTTGAAAAGAATGTGCTAGGAGCCTCTGTCAGCTTTAAAAGAAATATAACTAAATATTTTGGAATTATTCTTAAAATTTTGGGGATAACCCCTAAAATTCCCTCCAAACTTTTTTAATGGAACATGATTAGCTTTTATTTTTATAATATTGCTTTTGGACAAATAATTTGATGACGTGGAGGCAATCCATATTTTATTAAATTCTTTGAGCCCTATATTGTGCACAAAATCATAATGCTACAATGTTTACTGGTGATTGAGGTATCGTATAGTATCTAATGTAAAAGGTCCTAGTCATATATTATTTAGTTTTCAGTCTCCTTTTTTAGTAAGGAATTTACAAAGAGCTAGGAACATGGCAATACTTCGCTGGCTGTTTTACCATGTAAAAGGGCATTCTAAAGGCTCGGGCACGATACGAACAGTGAAAGATTTGCTGCAGACCGATTGAGTAACAGAACGGTGAGAGTTGTTCTGGTTACGATGAGAGTGAAGGTGATATCTTCCATAAAACTAACCGTGCCGTCTAACCGTGCATCTAACCGTGCCGTCATCCAGTGAACTAGCTGAGCGCTTCATTTTGAGTGATTATCACATACAAGATGAAGTATCTAAAACCAAAATTGTTTAATAGTGGTGAGATTATCACAAAACATGACTTAAAATCATCTTTTAAAAAATAATAAAATAACATTTAAATTTTATTTCAAAAACCGCCTTCACTCTCATTGTGGCCAGAACAACTCCCCACTGAGGTGTTTTGAATTATTGAGCCAGATGATTGAATGATAGTGATACAGTTTTACGAATCTAGGAATATAGTAGATGACTCTTCGAATCATGATTTTTTTTCCTTCTTTTTTTCAAAATGATATTGCTGTACACAAGGACATTTAAAAATTGATATTGTTAACCAGGTAATATGTAAGTGTACATAAGAAACAGTTATTTTGTATTTGTCTAGTTGTTTTGCTGTAAAAATTTCTTTAAGTGAATTTCAAAAACTGATGGTAATGACCTAACTTGATGTCTTGAAAATCAACTGACTTCCATGTCTTGAAAATCTTTTTTTTTTAAATGTTTAATTTATTATTGCTTGTACAAATTTGAAAATTTGTTTGAAAACAAATTCTCCTCTATTTTAAATATTATCCTAGTAAAACTGGTTTTGTTTTAAAGAACACTTTTATTTAAAAATTGTACTGTGTTGTTCTTATTTTATTAATTTTTATTGCAAATGGAAAATGCCTTATGATCGCCTCTAAATTCTCTGTTTTGTGAAATAAGATATTGCTTTTTTTTTTTTTTTTCTTCTTTCTCAATTTTGTTGTAGAATTCAAGTTATGTTGTTGTTGTTGCTTATCCTCAAAGATCTGACATTTGTCAGATCAACTCCAGAAGGTTGATGACCGCCAGAAAATTGATGACAATAAGGGGATCAGATGTTAAGGTAGTAGTCCGGTGTGACGGCCGAAATTTCGACTTTTTTTCGTGACCTTTTTTTAACAAGTAAATAATATACTATCGTTTTGTAACTTTTACATATTTATTTTAGTACTTTAAATGATACAATTTTTTTTTTTATTTAATTTTCCATTTATTTATTTACAATATGTAATGTCAAAGTGGAGTCTTATAAAGAATGATGAGCTGTTTCGGGGAAGCACACAGCCTTCCGTAGTCATCTGAAATGAAAAAATCAAAAAGATTATTATTGTGTAGACCTTATTCTAATGAACTAACCAATAATATACATAATAAAAATTTAAAAAAAAAAAAAAAAAAAAAATAGTGGACTTGTGAAAAAAAAGTTCTCAAAATGTAATTTTTTTTGTTGATAAAATGTTTAAAAAAATTAATTTATTATTAAAAAATTAAATGTTTTAAAGGTTAGGTATTTAGATATGTGTATGTAGAATAACTGGTTAAATTTTGAGCCAAATCGGTTGAATAGTTTTGAGTCAGTGCTTCACCGAAATTTCAAAAGCATGGTTTCGAGAAAAACGCGTTTAAAGTTTTGCCAACAAATAATACTTACATTATTTAATCAGCTATGCCCGGTGCATACAGCAATCATTCTGTTTCCTCAAAATCTTCATTAGCAGCAGCTTTAACTCTTTAATTCCCGTAACGGCCCAGCCGGCTGAGTTCCATTCCGGCCGTGTCTTTTCACTTACAACTCCTACCCCCCTTCTTGGGTGGACCTTGGAGGTCCGATACCATTAACGGCTCACTACAATGGGTCAGAGATTTCTCTTCACAGCGGGAGGGAGAAGAGGGGCCAAGGTATTCTTGCGACTGTCGTCACACTAGGGTGGGTATAACAGGTGGTTTTCATTCTTATCTTTGGAAGCCTTTCTTTTCACAGCTTCATGTCCAAAACACAAATACTTTGTATACTACTAAAGAAAACAAACAAAACGCCTTGAAGATTTACTAGTTGTCAATCTCTATCTGGAAACCAGATAGCGAAGAGAGATAAATTACCCTTAGCTTAGCAGGGGGTCTATTGCCCTTCTCTCTAAATGCTGCACTTGGAGGGGTGAAAATGGTTTTTCTTTTCGGGCGGGAACCTGGTCCCTAAAGGATATTCCAGAAAACTGCATTGGGAACTAAAGAGTTAAGAGAAGGTTCTGGCCTCTTTACAGTTGGCTTCTGCAGTTTTCTCCGCCCTTAAAATCCGTGCATTGTCAACAGTGTCTGGCTGTCTGACCTATTGTGATGCCCATTACCTCCATAATTTTAAGTACAGGTAGAAAACCCTCATTAAAGATACAGGCAGCCGTATAAGTAGCAATTTCCAAAACGTTTTTCCCAGTAAAAATATGCTTCGGAGCGAAATTCCATACACAATGATTGAAACTTTCGTTATTATTTTGGGTATTTCCTCCCAAGCATCTTTTCAACAAATCATCAGATGCTAAAGTCTCGTACACTGGTTTTATAAGGTCTATAACATGTCACTGTTATCTTTCATTTTTTTTGCACTTGTACTTACAAAATTAGTATCAGCTTCTACCGTAAACTGATTCCCTTGAAATGATCTTTTTCTTCCACCTTTATGTCGACCTTGGCTTTTTTTTGCACTTGTACTTACAAAATTAGTATCAGCTTCTACCGTAAACTGATTCCCTTGAAATGATCTTTTTCTTCCACCTTTATGTCGACCTTGGCTAAAACGTTTGTTTCCCATCTTATAGCAATGTGCACTCGTCGAACGATAAATGGTTACTGATAAAATACTCGAAAATATTTCTTGTATACCGTACAAAATTCTTATATTTCGTCTTTGTCAATTGAAAAGGTTAGCTTAAATATGTATACCTGGGTATCTTTAAATAATAAAGGTTGGAAGGACAATAAAAGAAGGAACGGTCAGAGCAGCTGCCGCTGGCGTGTCAACACACTTTCATACACTCTACGGCGCGCTCTCTTGTTTTGCCTATAACTTTGGAAATATTATAAATTTCGGTCTGAAATTTTAAGAGCATATTTTTAAAATGTGGTTCTTCCGAAAAACGTTAAAAAAAAAAAATCGACTTTTTTGACCCATCACACCGGACTACTACCTTAAGTCCGTCCTGGAAAGTCCGTGATTTTTTACAAGTGCGGTAAATTTTTGTGCCATGTTCGAATGACAGACATTTTAGGTGGCCACTTGAGAGTTTGGCTACAGCAGTCTGGGAGCCTCGATCGCATTTGATTTCTACAAGATATTACGGAGTACCATTGGTGTGCAGGTAAAATTCGCCAGATTAAATTTTGTTTAGATTTTTCATTGGAGTAAAGTTCTTGATAAGTAAGCGAGGATCCAGTGGGCGTTACTTTCTCACTGCCCTCTTTGGCCAATTTATCCGCGAAATCATTACTTCAAATATTTACATGTGATGGAATCCATTGAAGATGGACGTCGTGGTTCTGAGAAATCTTTTTCAGTTAGAGCAGAATAGGTGCACTTGTTTCATCGTTTACAGAGGATCAGCCACTAAGATGTTGTAGTGCACTGCGGTTGTCCGATAGAATCCAAAGTTCTCCAAAATCACAGTCATAGGATATGATAGCGTCAAGCCCCTCCTTAATCGCTATTAACTCGCTCCTGAAGACAGAACAAGTGTCAGGATTACGTTGTTTTAGTGAAGTTTCAAGGTGCGGGGTCCTTGGAATGTGTTTTTTCATGTCACAGAAAATCCGATTTCAAGTTATACAAAATTGGGTTTTGGGTGATACGAAGCTGATACAAAATCGGATTTTAAATTATACGAAGCTGATACCAGTGTTAGCTGAAGCTGTGCCATCCCTGATATTGTTAGTGGATAAATACTATCATTATGTAATGTCATGGATTCAATCCATTGTCATAAAATACTTTGAGCCCAGTGTTGTGCACAAAATCTTTATCGTATAATGTTTATTCGTGATTGTGGTGTCCCATACCATTCTAATTCCTAAGTCCTAGACGTATATTATTAAGGTTTCTTTTTCATAGATACAAATTTATAAAATTCTAGTTCTCTTGCTGATATTGTGACCTGAAAATTTTTACTAAGGTTTCGGGTACGGTAAGAGTGGTGAGCTAGTTGTGGTATAGTGACTAGACCGAGCTGCGGTAAAGTGACTAGACCTAGTTGCGGTGAAGTGACTAGAGCAGTGAGTGAGTTGTGGTAAAAGTGACAAGAGCGATTTGCGGTAAAGTGACTAAAGCAGTGAGTGAGTTGCGGTGAAGTGACTAGAGCAGTGAGTGAGTTGCAGTGAAGTGACTAGAGCAGTGAGTGAGTTGTGGTAAAAGTGACAAGAGCGAGTTGCGGTAAAGTGACTAGACCGAGTTGCGGTGAAGTGACTAGAGCAGTGAGTGAGTTGTGGTAAAAGTGACAAGAGCGATTTGCGGTAAAGTGACTAAAGCAGTGAGTGAGTTGCGGTGAAGTGACTAAAGCAGTGAGTGAGTTGCGGTGAAGTGACTAGAACAGTGAGTGAGTTGTGGTAAAAGTGACAAGAGCGAGTTGAGGTAAAGTGACTAGAACGAGTTGCGGTGAATAGGCTAGAGTGGTAGGCGAGTTGTGGTAAAAGTGACTCGATGTATACGGATAATTGAAAGTGAAAATTGCTGAACAATATTTATATAGTTGAATATATAATAACTTAAAAAGAAAAAACACGAAATTTGTACAAATTTCATTTCATTCATTTGTTGAAAGCTGAACTCATCTATTTATGGGAAAATTGCAGCTTCCCATTTCAGGGCAGGTTTTTAGTTTCCTGGGCCTTTTGGCCCACACGAACGGGAGGCAGAGTACGGCCCGAACTGGTCGACCGGCTGGTGGTACCAGGACCTCTGGGTTGAAAAACCTGATGAAGGGGTGGTTGGACTGCTAACCAAGCCTTCCTAGTATCCTTGTTGGGCTAGGTGGCGAGTTTTCATTTATTCTATAATGGCTTTATCTCTATCTTTATGCCCCACGGAAAGCCTTAATCCCCAGAAAACCAAGCTCACTACCAAAAGAGCCCTCGAAATAGAGGACAATAGTATCAAAAAAAATCCCAGGCATAAAGATATCCCTACATAAAGAACAAACTTTTATCGTACATTCAGATTCGGAAGTATTGGGAAACATGTCAAAATGGTTTAAAGAGTATTTGATTTAAAGAATCCAAGAAAATTAAAAAAAAAAAACTTAAATCCGGGGATTTTGTGATTGCAACTAATGACAATAGACAGTCACAGTATTTACTTTCAGTTACTACAATAGGTGACATCAGCATATGAGTACCCGCCATAAAGATTTGAATTCCAGTAAAATCCAGTCCGGAGAAAAACCACATTCTTGTGAAATGTGTAGCAAAATATTTGCTTCTAGAAGCAGTTTTACAAAACACTTAAACACTCATTGAAAGAGGATCGCAATGAAATTTATACTTTTTATTGTTTGACCAGTTTTGTAAATTTGTTTAAAAACTAAGTTCTCATCCCATTTCCAATATTATCGCAATAAAACATTCTTTGTTTTTGGAAGCACTTTAAAAAAAATAAAAAAATGTGTGCTCTACATATTCTCATTATGTTATACTTTGACCGAGGGCTTGTGAAGCAAAGGGGTCTTGGTGACTTTTCTTAACTTTTGAGAAAATAAGCTTTAAAGTTTCTTATATTAAATTCTATGAAAACTAGTGTGATATCGTCATTCCAGAGGTTAGTATTTGAACAACAAATAATTTTCATACAAATTTAATATAGATAAGAAACTTTAAAGTGTATTTTCTCAAAAGTTAAGAAAAGTCACTTGACCTCTTTTCTTCTCAGGCCCTCAACTGTGAATAAAATAACACATTCAAAATCGCTTTTAGACATATTGAGATATTGTGTTATGAGCGATTGCTTTATTTTTGTTGATTTAATTGTAGAATACAAATAAAAGTAATTATTTCCATACGTTTTTTATCGAGTCCTTTTTTTAGGCAATGTTTCTATTGGCTAGCTTTTTTTCAAACACATGCTTTGGGAGATTCGTTCTTTTTTCTTGTTAACAAACAATAGTTTAATGCATTGTCATGCGGAAATCCATGTACGTAATGTAATTGAATTTTCATTGCAACATATTTTTCCACTGTTCATCAGTCTCAAGTTTTGAATGTCAATTTGAAAATTTATTTTTATTCATTAATTCTATGCCTAATTCTGAAAAAACCCTATTCCAAACAAGACTCTTATCAAGTGATAGTATAGGTAATGAAACTTCTTTACTTAATGGAATATTATCAAGGTGATTTAGAACTTTTTTTTTATCAAATAAACCATTTTAATGAAAATGTTAAAAGACCATAATATATTTTACATTTTGTCTTTTGTTTGTAACATTTAATAAATTGCAACTTTAAATTATTAAAAACTTAGGATCGATTCAGTCACCGGACAATACGGCAGAATGAAATTTTATGAAAAAAGAGCTAAAATGTAATTAATACTCTAAATGTAATTAATACTAAAAAAAATTCTTTTCAATTTAAAGTTGAAAATTTTGAAATTTTTGACCAATTATTACATTAATAAATAAGCAATAAGTTGAACTATATTCCATCTGAGTAAATTTAAAAATAGTATAAATGTGCATTGTGTTTTTCAAATTAAAACAGAGGGGACGGTAAATCTAAATGATATTTCGTTTTGGAGAAGGGAAGGGAATGGTAGGCATCAACGTAACAAAATTGTAGGTGTCGGACTCGATCAAGCGTGACATGGTGTGAAGGGGTTAGGCAGGGGTAAAAAAATCAATATTTTGCTAGATTTAATTTATGCACGTTCACTTAAGAGCGATCACTTAATAACTAGCAAATGAAGTGATCTTATACATTGTAACCAATATAAATGGTATGAAAGTTTCTAAAGTTGTATTTCTTGATTGCAGGCAAGTTCAAATGTCCAGATATATTGAACAGTGCTCAAAGTATTATTCATCAAAATATATGAAGAATCATCAATGTTTATTTCTACTGTCTTAATAGAAATTAGATTGCTTCACACAGATGACGAATGCTTTCCGTAACAAATTCGGTCAAGTGTAAGTGGAAAAATTCAACTTACATTTAAAGTGAGTGCTTGTGTAAAGCTTAACGAACAATTTGCCAGCATCCGCTTCCTTTTTCTCCTAAGACAATACTCATCTCTTTGATTTGTTTATCTTATCAAAACATATCATGACATCCATAGAAAAAAAGCCAAGTGTTTGCGAAATGTGTAGCAGGACATATACTCGAAGTTGCGATCTTAAACGACACCTTCTCACTCATACTGCTGAAAAGCTACATACTTGTGAAATGTGCAGTAAAACATTTGCTCATATCCGGCACTTTAAACAGCATCTCCTCACTCACACTGGAGAAAAACCACATTCTTGCGAAGTGTGCAGTAAAACATTTGCTCGAATCGGGCACCTTAAACGGCATATCCTCACTCACACTGAAGAAAGGCCACATTCTTGTGAATTGTGTAGCAAGACATTTACACGAATTGGGGATCTTGAACGGCATGTCCTCACTCACACTGGAGAAAAGCCACATTCTTGTAAAGTGTGTAGCAAATCATTTACTCGAATCGGGAACCTTAAACAGCATCTCCTCACTCACACTGGAGAGAAGCCACACTCTTGTGAAGTGTGCAGTGAAACATTTGCTCATATCCGGAACCTTAAACAGCATCTCCTCACTCACACTGGAGGAAAG
Organism: Linyphia triangularis; assembly: GCA_963978545.1. Taxonomy (NCBI): domain Eukaryota; kingdom Metazoa; phylum Arthropoda; class Arachnida; order Araneae; family Linyphiidae; genus Linyphia; species Linyphia triangularis. The sequence goes on from OZ021728.1 coordinate 4,228,582, forward strand.
CCACATTCTTGTGAAGTGTGTAGTAAGACATTTACAAGAAGTGGGAATCTTAAACTGCATCTCCTCACTCACTCTGGAGAAAAGCCACATTATTGTGTAGTGTGCAGTAAAACATTTGCTCAAATCGGGATACTTAAACAGCATCTCCTCACTCACACTGGAGAAAAGCCACATTCTTGTGAAGTGTGCGGAAAATGTTTCTCCCAGAGAGGGAACCTTGATGGACACCTCCTCACTCACACCGGAGAAAAGCCGTATTCTTGTGAAGTGTGTAGCAAGATATTTTTACGCTCTCGTGATCTTAAACAGCATCTCCTCACTCACACCGGAGAAAAGCTATATTCTTGTGAAGTGTGTAGCAAGACATTTTTACGCTCTCGGGAACTTAAACTGCATTTCCTCACACACACTGGAGAAAAGCCACATTCTTGTGAAGTGTGCAGTAAAACATTTGCTCGTGTGGGGCATCTCAAACTGCATCTCCTCACTCACACTGGAGAAAAGCCACATTCTTGTGAAGTGTGCAGTAAAAAATTTTCTCATGTCGGGCACCTTAAACGACATCTCCTCACTCACGCTGCAGAAGTGAGAGTTGTTCCTTCTTAAAGAATTTAAAACCTCAAAAATTTCCCAATTATTCTCCAAAACCCAGATACCGCTCTAGAGGAAAAAATCATTTCTGAGGTTTTAATTATTAAATTTTTTGAATATTGATAGTATTTGTCCGATATTGAAGCGTGCTTTGAAAAGAATGTGTTAGGAGCCTGTCAGCTTTAAAAGAAATATAACTAAATATTTTAGAATTATTCTTAAAATTTTGGAGATTATCCCTAAAATTCCTAAATCATATTTTAGAAAACTCATAGTGCTGCCTGATTCTTCCGGAGTATTCCATTGCTTTTTTTATTGTAGATTTATTTCTAGAATCAAGTTATTGTTTGGAAAAAGAAAAAAAAAAACTGATTTTCGAAGCATTCGATTTCTGTTGTCATTGATGGCGATGTTTCTATTGGCAAACTTTTTTAATGGGACATGATTAGCTTTTATTTTTATAATATTGCTTGTGGATAAATAATGTGATAATGTAATGACGGAGGCAATTCATATTTTATTAAATTCTTTGAGCCCTATATTGTCCACAAAATCATAATACTACAATGTTTACTGTTGATTGAGGCATCCTATATTCCAAGTCCACCTCCAAAATATACCCAATATATCTGAATCATCATGAACAATCAAGGCCATGGACTTTGTAAAAGGGGCATAGATCCAATTTATAAATTGTAAGAGTGAAAGTGCTAAAATTTAAAAAATTATCTGCCAAAAAGCAAGTACATCACTGGTGACATAAAGATCATGGTAATGCCCCATTGTATTTAGATCAAATTCATCCCACACCTTTTGTGCAAACGCATAGTCTTCGTTGGTAATATGTGATTCAGTCAAATGACTAAATTCTTGTTTGGGAGGGAGACACCTGTCTTCAAATTTTTTAAAGTCGTCCTTCTACTCAAATGCATAACAACTTTTCCTAAACAGGAGGTCGGCTTTTTCGCCAAAGTATGTTTTAGGTGTACTTTTTCCGTGCTAGAAACAAGTTTTTTCCGTTGGTATTGGAGAAATCTCAAATCTCTCAATGAGAAGGAAATAAACTTTTTAATGTTGTTATGAATACAATATCTTTTGTATTTTCCAATGTTCTATAAAAGTAAATATACATCACAGTCCTTTAAATTATGTAATGTCAAGGGAATTTGCCTAGCTATTTGTTACTTCAAATTGCCCTGGTTGTAAGGTGATCTCAAACTTTGCCACCGTTAAGCGGTTTTTCACATATATGACGAATTTGACTACAACATTCCTTTCGTCTTGATGAGAGAGGATCATGAGTTTTTTTAACCTGAAGTATTTGCTTAATAGTCGCTTCCTCTTGTATTAAGTTTGCTAAAAAAAAATATCTGCAGGGTCGTCTCTTATACACATGACCGGTTCTTTTTAAAAGCTCCCCATCAGAATTTACAATGACATACAAAAACCCACATGCTTTGTGGTATTAAATGGGGACAGTTCAAGAAAGATTAGAGTTTAGGCCACAAGAGTCCGTTTTTAACAAAATTGGTTAAAAATCGGCATATATAGTGTAGGGGAGCTGTAAACTTAACTGAGGTTTTTCGAAAGTTAGCCATTTATCGTCTTCTGTAGATATTTTTATTTTTTGTATTTCGCAATTTTCTATTCTGTATTTTGCAATTTTCTATGTGTGATTTTTAAGTTTCTTCCAATGTTAATCTGTGCAAGCAAAAAAAAAAAAAAAAAAAAAAAAAAAATCCCACTAATTGTTTGTGTTTTCTCAAATGTACCAAAAAACGATTTTAATCTTTATCAGGCAGTAATACTAATTTGTTTCATTGGCAATAAATTTACATGATGATGCCAATTTAGTTTGGTTATTCTAAGGGGGAGGACCTCTTTTTCATAAGCATATACAATAATAGGAATGTTGTTTAGCTTTTCAAGTAAATTAATGTCAGAAATAGGGGTAGGGAAATGAATGCCTTTGGTATTCAGTTCATTCTTCAAGGGTTTATATTCACTCACTGCAGGGATTGTTCCCATGTGCAACTATATATACGACTACTCTCCACCAATGAAACATTTACTGTCTTTATTCTTAATGTTTTAAACAGCTCTGCTATCCTTCATCTGTTTGAGTAGCTCCATGTTGACGAAGATAAATGAGAACTAAGTGCAGAAGACATTTGCTAGTAAAATACAAATAATTTAACGAATTTATTTTGTTTAAATGTTATTAATACTCATTAAATTCAATCAAAATGGTTCCCGCTGAGCACAATACATCTTTGACACCAACACAAAATGTAAACAAAAACAGGATGAATTTGAAAAGTAGAAAAACAAAACGACACATACAAAAGAATGCTTTAAAACCGCGCATGCTCAGATTTTCTTTACGGTATGAATTGTGAGTAGCTATATGAAAATACTACAATAACTTTTGAAATGCTTATCGAATAGCCAATTCTAATTAGGGATGGAACGGATGTGAGTTTTGTCGGATACCGGATTTCGGATATCCGGGGTACCATGTCTACCGGATACGGATATCCGAAACGGATTTCGCCGAATATCCGGCCGGATATTCGGTCTATATACTAAAAACAATAGTTATACGATATGCTATACTAAAAAAATGGTCATGATATGAAGTATTAAGTAAATTATAATTAGTGGTTAGCGCACCGCGCTGCATGCCACAGGTCCATTGTTTGATTCGCGGACTGGGCAAGGTTGACTTAGCTGTTTATACCTGAAAGAAATAAACTGAGGAGGACCATGCATGCTTGGGAACTAAACACTGGGGTTCGGCGTCAGAATGACCATCTGACTGAAACATCTGCTATGTGACACACAAATGCCACAGTTGAGAAAGCTGAGCTGGGCCCAGCAGGCCTTAGTCCACACGGGCTGTCACGCACTGAGTTTATTTTTTTTTATTTAAACTTTAGTTGATGAGTCTTTGTTGCTGATTTTATATCTTGTAATATTGATACTTTTAGTTTTTCATATAGTTCTGGCAGGGCTTTATCACGAAAATAATTTCTACTTGGAAGCGGATAACGAGGAGCTAGGTATTTTATTAACTGACCAAAGCCTTCTCTATTCACAATGGAGAATGGTTCAGCATCAAGAGCCATTAACTCACCTAAAATTATATTAAATTTTTTTTTTACAATGTTGAAGTGCAAAATATAGCTACTTTCAATTTACTTCATGCATTGTTTATAATTGATAAATGATTACAAAATTATACCGGAGGCATTTGTTAATAACAAAAGATTTATTTTAAATATTTTATGAAATTGAAGTCTATTTTTTTTTTTGCAATGCACCTAAAACATTACGGATTTAAAGAAATCTCGTAGAAAACTTAAATTGGATCTATCGGAATATTCCGTCTTTAAATATAAACTTAAAAAATTTCGAACCCAAAATTCATCAACATTATGTTATACCATATTTAAAATATATATTTAATATAAACAAACAAAATTAGTACTTACATATTTTTGCGGTTAAGGCTTTTGTTTTAGGATCATCTAAACTCCACAATTTTGGTACAAATAATTTCGATTCCAATGTTGTCTGCGTGCATTTCTTGTTTTGATGAATTGTTTTTTCTTGTTCATCAATATTTGATGCATTTAGTGAGTCTTTTAAGCTTCGGTGAATTTCCTTATGCACACTCATTAAATGGTTCCATAAGCAGGGCCCGATTTAGAATTTTTTTTACTGTAGGCCCAACATTCAGAGAGGGGCCCCCAATAGCAAATATTTATTTCCTTACGTCACAATATTACCAGATCAAGCTACATTCATTAAGACTAACTTTTTACTATTAAAACTCATAGTTTACTTTCACACGATTTTTTTGTTATAATTAGTATGATCTTGATTTCCTCAAAACTTTTGAATTAATCAAGACCCCCCCCCCCCCCCCCATGAAAACTAATTTTAAATCACACTTTCCTGTATTTTAAACTTACATTTTACCACAGGGTCCACAAATTATATAATAATAAAGATTACTTAATTTTATAACAATAATTGTAACTAATTCAAAGTAACCTTTCCACTGTTTCCACGATCTCACCTAAAAGGAGGGCCAAAAAAGTTTAAAAAAGTCCACGGAAGAGCCTGCAAACCAACCAATCACAAAGACTCTTTCATTTCATAATATAAGAAGTTGTATATGGTTGGTTGGTGAACATCTCTTTACAAGAGGCGAGAGAAAGAGAACAGCGGTGTATAGCTCTTGTCTCCGTGTACATATGAAGAAGTTGTATATGATTGGCTGAACCGGAAAGATTTGATTAATTAGGTTTTATTAGGTTAATCTATCTAACTTAATTCTCTGTGACTATAAAAAATATGGAATTTGCGGATGTGTAACTAAAAAATTTTTTTTATTTTTGTTCAGTACTTCCCATAAAAAGACCATTAAATTTAAAATTTTCAGAAAACTTTCAAAATTTTGGGGCCCCCAAATTTGGAGGCCCCTAGGCTCGGGCCTAGTGGGCCTAATGGTAAATCAGGCCCTAGGCTCGGGCCTAGTGGGCCTAATGGTAAATCAGGCCCTGTCCATAAGGGTTTTGTGGAAAAGGATTTTGGGCTTTTGCCGCGCACATTTTTTAAACGATTCTGTGGAGCAAGTAACACATAGGGCTTTGCTTTCGTCATTTCCATTAATTTTAAAATACTTCCAAATGGGTGATTTTAAATGAGCCATTATTAAAAATTATAAATTGGATTGTAATTGGAGAAAAATAAAATTCAATGCATTCTAGAGAGCTAAATATAATTCCACATTGTGGCGCTGCTTTAAAGACCTAAAAATTACAATACTTCATTTTACGTCTGAAAAAATATACCAGCTTTCAACTTCTGCCAATGAAAAATCAGAAATTAGACCATACCATTCACAGCATAAAGGGGTAGGGTATTATCGTCGATAGAACAAAAAAAAAAAAGCATTGAGGATTGCGCATTGGATATTTATTGCTTTTTACTCGCTAGCAAATGTCAGAAAAAAAGGAGGAAGTGATAATAACTAAAACTCTTAAGAAGTCACTTATGTTATGGAAAAAAGTACTATTTATTAGTATTTCGGTTCGAGTTTTACGGAGAAGCATTCAAATATAACATCTGGAATTAATCAGATCATAAACTAGGAATGAAAAGAACATATTGCAAAACACGTATGAAGGATGTGTATGGAAAAAGATTGGAGGAATGGTTTATGCTTATCAACTCGGCGTCAATAATACGGCGCCTCTTTCTGTTTTCGTTTTCTAACTTGACTGCAATTTATGTCCAAGAAAAAAAAATTATAAAAAAAAGTGTAGGATGCGGTGTTCCCTTTGTCCGAAAAAGATCATTATCTTTTTCAAAAAATTATTTCTTGTGGATACCTGGTGGTCGGATATACAGCCGGATATCCGAATGAAATTATCGGATGTCCGGTATTTCAAATCGGATATCCGACGGGGTTTCGGATATTGAAAAATCAGCCGGATATGCCGGATATCGGATATTTGCCGGATATCCGTTCCATCCCTAATTCTAATACATAAAAATAATCCGAAAAAAAAGGGTGTAAAGCGTATGCAGCTTTCATGTGGACGATGAGCCTCGATCACGAAACCATTGGATCTCGAGGCAGATACCTTACCTCTGTTCAAAAGAGTACTCTTGTGCACAAAAGTTTTATCTGTTATTTGAGGTCGCCATAGGGGGACACATTAAAATAACTTTTGTTTTTATTCAGATGCATTAAAAATATCGTTGCCATTCCAAGAATTTTATTTTTGGGCCATTAAATTTTAATAAAAGCAACTTTAAATCGAATTTAAAAGTTATTCTCTACAATCTCCACGTACTAAAGCCTCTACGTACCGAATTTCGTACCCCTAGGTGCAAACTGGATTTGTATAAGGTTCAGACGTACAGACAACTCAGTTTTATACATATCGATAGATGAATGAAATAACTAATGCTGCATGTTTAATAATTTTTTGTGCGTACGTTTCAGAAAAATAATGCGAGCATTTATATGAACATTTCTTGTAATAAATATTTAGGAATTGGATATACTGAACAGATTTGTCATCTTTTTTTTATAGCTAAGGAAAATTATTAAAAATTGTGTGTCCATATGTGCCGTTCACTGATAATCTGTCTCTATCTGATAAAGAAAGCCATGGTCGCATTACGTGACAAAAATGTTAAAAAAAATCTTCAGTACGTTAAAAGATGCTGATGTATCCTGCTCAGCAGAAGCGAAGTACTTGAGTTCGCTAAAAAAGAATCTGAGCGATGCTAATCATGTTATTTATAATCATGGTTTAGAACAGAGTAATTTGTTTTATGCCTGATAGAAAATTGTCTTCTTGAGTTGCTGTTTGCTGAGTAAATTGAACTATAAATTTAAAATTTTCAATACAAAACTCTGTTTTTTACCTTCTCATTTGATCTAAAGAATAACTCATTTACCTTATATATATATAATTTAAGTTCTTTTTATGTTGAAAAACAACTTAGCTTTGAGCAAAGTGCAAATTTTAATTTTTTATGTTGTTTTTATATGTGGTGGAATTGATAATATGATTTTAACCAGCAATAAACCTGTATTTTCGTGGTTTTAAAGAGAGTAGTTGACCCTGACATCAAATGACACTGTGCTCCAATGCTGATTAGTATTAGCTCGTTCGAGATGGCAATAGTCTCCAGAATACTCTATTTCTGTTGTTGTTTACTTTACTTGTCAATTGTTGATTTCTCAAATTTAATTCGTAGCTGAAAACTTCCTTCAGACACAAATGCTACAACATAGTTAAAGGTATTCTTTTTCGATTTTTCTTCTTGAAACCAGTTTGAACAGCATTTTATCATTATCCTTTTTATTTCCTGAGTTATAACTAACCTGAGTTGATAATTATTTTCGCTGTTTGGAATTTTTAAATACAAGTAACTTTCACTTAACGGCTGTGGATCCTCAGCCTGGCTAAATATTATGCTAACAGTTTCCAAAACTTCATGTAGTTGTTGTTTGAACATAGTATGAATGTTTTATCAAAATCCAAGATGGTCAAGCAGCAATCCCTAGGTCCCCTCACGTGGAATGACCCGCCTACAAAATATAAAATTGATTCTTTACGATGAATAGTAAATATTAAATTATCATACGTAATACATAATTATTTTGGAATTTTTCCGTGCAACTTTATTACCAACTGTATCCAAATTCGCGTATATATTAAATTACGTCTCGTATTTGGAGATTAAAGTAAGTTTTCAAGTGCGATGTTGACGTTTGCTTATTCAACTATCAAAGGAATGTCACCAACTCCGCATGTCACTGAGGTAATATCTTAGTCACCAATCAAATCCACAATTTCTGGTAACTTCTTGAAATTTTGAAACAACTCTAAATCATTACAAAAATGAAATGTGACTTCTGTGAACACTACGAATTTGACCATGTCGAACGTTTCATTGTTATTCTGAGAGTTGACTTCGCTATAATAGTTGAGCAGTTGTGGAGACTTTCTTATTCTTTTCCAGTATTTTTTTTAAATGATTTGACAACTTACAAAATTTGCACTGACCTATTCTTCGATATTTCTCGTTCGTCGAGTTGAGTTTTTCATTACTTCTTGAACTGCTTCACTGCTGTTGGGTTTTGTCGATTTCCAAGATTTGGAAAGTGGACGTCGTGACTCTTAACCAAGTATGCGTCACTCACTAAACGACGATTCAAGTAGCTCGTTTTTCTTCTTTAATAATATTCTTCCTGCTTCTACAACTAAATCATCTTGAACTTTATCAAATTTGAAATCTTCTCAATGCAGCTGTTTGACGATGTTTTCGTACTCAAGTGGAAACCTACGTATTTGTTGAAAATATACTAAAAGTTCTTGTATCTCCAAACTTGCTTCGATAATCATCTCTTTCTATATATACAGTCAACTTGCGATACCTTGACATTCAAAGGACTGGTCAAATTCTTCGAGTTATCAGAAGTTCGAGTTATCAAAAGTCACTCAGTAGTTATTTTCTATTCAAGGCATATTCTTGGGACCTAATAAAATTTTCAAGATAAACGAATATTTGAGTTATTAACATACACATTTACGATGAATGCCTATAGTTTTTCTACCGGGTTAAATCTGAGTTCTGTTGAACCTTGGAACTCGTTGAATTTCCTAAGCCTCTTTTCCAACTTTTGTCTGGGATATTAAAGTTTGAAACTTTGGTTGTAGTCCTTGATAAATAGAAGTGTACGCTTGTTTTCTTCAAATTATAGGATTTTTTTAATTTTATTTTTTTATAATGCACTCTCACTAAGTTCTTTGTTTCCATGAAACTCGGGGAATCCAACAAATACACCTTCATATTATGCAGCCGTAATTGGTCCCTTTCAATTTAGGAAAACTGATTCCATCATCTACTCAGTCATACTTTAATCACAGGACCTACGGCAACCCTATTTCAACTAATTCAAAGTTACACGGGTTCCTCCTAGGCCCATAACCTACTATTGTTGGTAGAAATACTAAGTCAACATACGCAATTTATAACAATATAACAACAATAGCAGTTTATATAATCAAGTTACTAACGTTTATTTCGAGTCAAAAAGCAAAAGGAACACATCATTGTGGGTATACACACAAGCAGAAAATTTTGCATATATACATGATTATTCTACTTGCAGTTAACAGTTAAATATTCTTAGACTAATCACCTGATTTAAAATTATTATCATGACATGCAGGAGACCTACAAGCAATTGTTGTAAACATAAGAAAGAATGTAGTGAAAACAGAATATTTTTTGAAAACGTTGTGAAGTACTCGTTTTTGACAAGTCATGAATGAAAAGTCAATAGAGTTACGTTTAAATTAGTACTTTATTTGGCTCAAAAACATATATCACAGCACCAAACCCGGAAACTAATGAAGGAACACGCAAGAAAACTTAAACGAGCTCACCCATGTGCTGCCGCTACTCTTACAGACATTGCTGTGCAGGGTCGGCTCAAGTTGTCATCCTCTGCTCAAAGTGTCACCCACACAGGCTAGCGATACACAACTTCAACAACAAGCTTTAACAAAACAACTGCCCAACAACAGGCCGGGGTTATATGGGTTTGGTGCGCACTTGGCAACTGTGCGGTGGTCAGCAGCGCATCATATAGCTAACCTCCGGTAGAGCACACCGTCACAACGTGATTTAAAAACTAAAATGTATCAACATGCAAGAATGGATAGCGAAAAAAACAACTTCTTTTCAGCTTGACTCAGTAAAGTTAATATCCCATAAGTATAATAAAAGTGTGTTTAAATAGTCGCAGTGTTGTGTCAATATATTATTCCCGCTGCAAGATATACTATCCCACATTTTTATCAGATTCAAAGATTTTTTAATTTTCCCACCAAATAACGTCTAAAATTGTTCAACTTTCTGTAGTGTTTTATGTATTATTACATAGTACTAATATAGCTCTATCTAATGACGCCTGGTTTGCAGTGGCAAATCAAATGAGCAAGATGCAATTCTGGCTTGAAAATGTCAACAAAAGATTAAAAACTGGACATTTTGTGACCTTGAATGACCTTGCCATAAACTTCTTATATGTTTACATTACGTAACAAAAATTATTACAATAATTAAAAATTATTACATTTATTACAAAAGAAAAGTAGTTTACAAGTTGTTTGCGTATCATTGTACCTTTAAAAATTGTTTTCATGTATCCTAAAAACACTAATTTTTTTCATTTCTAAAGTTTAACCCTAGTAGCTCATAAAATTTGAAAGGTATAAAAATGAAACAAAATATTTTGGATTTTATCATCTAGTAAGGAAATAAGAAGACACATTCATCATTGCTTAATTTTTGTGTTTAGGTTTTGGGCACGCTTAGCAATAGAATTGTGCAATTTAGAAACTTACTTGCAAGTATAGAATTATCAGGATAATGTAGAATTTGTGATCGTAATAAATCAGGGAATTCAAAGACTTGGCTATAAAAGTTAGAAAACATTGAAACAAATGCCACAATTTTTTTTTCAAACAGTTTATTTCACTTTATCTGTTGTGGTATGATTCTCTTTATAGAAATTTTATATCTTTATTAAATTTATAATTAATTGATAATATTTAATTAGTACTACTAATATTTTCTGATCAATTATGATACTTCTTTGACTTAATGGGTAATCGTTTACTTGTGTGAAAAATTGATTGGCATGGATTTTGAAATTGTTTTTCATCTCGGTACTATACCAACGAAAGGGATTCCACTAATTTTTGGCAAATGTTATTTTTTTAAAATTTACACCTTTTTCAAAAAGTTTGACTAAAATTGTTCACATGCATTATGGAGCCATCTAAGTTATCTCATTTGATTGTTTTCTTAAGTTTGAAGACTGTATTTTTTCTTCTTAGCATTATAAGTATTTTCCTGTTTTAGTTATGTATGTAGCTGTGTAGACCAGTGTTGCTGAGTATCTGTGGAGTCATTTAATTTGGACAACAATTGTGGTAAGTATATAATTCATACAATATGAATATTTATGTCAAAACAGTTTTCTTCAGAAACAAAATATTGTTGGCAACAGTTTCAATGTAAATAAATTGGCGTTCTGTAATTCAAACTTTTAATATGTTTATTGCCTTGTAATAGAAAATCCTCATTAGGTCAAAATACAGCCAATTCTAAAAGGCTCTACGCATTTAGTTTATTTGATGTTGCTATGAAAACGTATGAGGGGAGGAGGAGGAGGATTTCCAAAATGTGATGATTGGAGTAAAAAACCAGGAGGGACGTTTACCTCACCTCATCCCCCTATGCAATGCATTGAACACTACTTTTACCAGAGTTCATCCTAGAAATGAAAAAGGGCAGGGTGCTATTTTCCAACAAAAGGACAATTCCTGTTTACGAGGGCACTTTTATGGCAAATTGCAGAAATTTCCATATGCGTTTTCTGCCACAATTTCAGTATTGCTATACTATTCTACCGCGATAAATAATTTTCAATATTTTAAAGAAAAAAAATAATGCAAAATTCCGTGAATCAAACACTCGCTCAGAAACTTAAAAGATATTAAAATACTGATAAAATGCTTCAACCCTAATTCTGCTGGAATGCGACTGACAAAATTATTAAAATTAAAGTGCAATATACACAGTGAAATTGGCATCAAATAGTAATTTTTATATAAATATCAATTTATAATACAGTTAAATTAAGATAAGAATGTTTTATTATAACGAAAATGTTTTAAGATAAGAACTTTTCACACTTTCAAAATTTTCTAAAGTTTGAATTAATCAACCTTAAACTTCATCTCTTAGGTTTGCCATTGTTAGATAGAGAATAGAGTTTCTCCAAATTTAACATTATTCATTGTGGGATATCACAAGGAGTATTCCAACTAAAAAACTTGGACTATGTCCTGAAATTTGTGCATTTTTTTTTTCCAAATCGTATCAAATTTAGCGTCAAAACAGCGATTTTTTTGCCGTGCATGCCGCTATTATGTAAGCTGTAATAAAAGTTTTATTTTTTTAAAAATCGGAAATAATCTGGGATTTTGATTGCATTCCTGTTATGTTCAATTTTAAATATGAAACGGATGTTTTGAAATTGATTAGTAACAGGTAAACTATCAAAAACACCCTTAAATTTAACAGGAGCACAGCAAATGGAAATGTCTTAAAATAAGACACAAAATTGTCTTAAACAAGTGGCACTGTTTTAAGATCTAAAATGGTGTCTTAATCTTTAAGACACTTGAAGTGTCTTAAAATGGGGTATTTTCAGACGTTTAGACTGTCTGAATTGGGGATATTTTCAGACAGTTGATGTGTCTGAAAGGGTTGTTTATGTTACCTTTCAGATGTTGGGAAGCTAAAAATACATTTATTTAAATTAAAATGCAATAAATGAGCTTGTGTTAAATTACAAATTTTTATTAAAATAAAAGTCAAAATAACTTTTTGTTGACTATGTTTCACTTTCCTGGTAAATTTAAGCATGGGATTGCAAAACTGCAACACAACTGTTAATAATAGGCACACAACTATTAATATATCCAAGCAAGGGATTTGGGACTTAATGTAAATATATGTATTGGGATAAAATGGACATTGTATTGTGGCTGAATCTTAAATAGAAAAGGTTTGACTTCCAAGATTGTATCACAGTTTTAAGTTGCTTTTTACAAGTCAATTTTAACATCAAATAACAAGCGTGATGTAAACACTTATATAGTAGTTGCATTGGCAAGTCTAAGATACATTATGTGGCAACATAAACTTATTTGAATGATGAATCAAGCAGTAATAATCTAATTATTCTCCATCTGGGGATTTAACTTGTTTATAACATTTCCCTATAATAACACTACAAAATAAACACTACAATGCTTCAATTATTGTCGAATAGTTGAAGCAGATATAGGACTTTAAAAAAAAAAAAACTTTAAAAGATGCATAAAAGATAAACAATTAAAACAAGAAGGCATAGAAGTATCTGTAAGGAGACATTTCAGAATATGGAGGTAGAGTATATTAAATTTGAAAAGTATGCAAGTTGTGCAAAAAATTTTGCGTTTCTGAAAACGTCAGTTTCCCAAATTTTTGTATGCTTGTAAAAAAAATATGCCAGATATACAGTTGAAATTTGTTATTATGATTAAATAACATATTAAGTGCATACTAAAACTAAAATAATATTAAAATTCCAGTAATTTGGGGATGGGACCTTTTTACAACAATTTTCCCTATCGCTGCGACTTTTCGTTAATCGTTGAGAAGCTAAAGAAGAGAGGGCATTTAAAAAACCTAAAAAAATGTAAGAAAAGGGGGAGGGGGGGGGGGAATTAAAAAAGGAATTTGAAATATCTGTAAAGATGGCTGCTTCAAAATACAGAGTTGAAGCACATTAAACTTGGAAAACATGCAAGTTATTAAAACTTTTATAGTTCTTTCACGTTTTCTCAAAACGTTGATTTTCCAACTTTTGGTATGCTCATATAAAAGACTATGCAAGATATAGAATTGAAATTTTTTATGGCAATTATATAACATCTGAAGTACATATTAAACAAAAATATTATTCAAATCTATACAATTTAGTTTTTAATTATTATTACTTAAAAAATTGCAAATTTTCATACGCTCAACAAATTGCCACATAAAAAAACTTTCTATTATTATTTTGAGAAAGCTGATATTTAATGTAGTATATAGACATTTCTAAGAAATAAAAAGCAAAAAAACTTTTTATTAGTTTTAAGAAGATTCCTCTACGAACGTAACCAAATTCAACTCATTGCAATTTTTTTTTTTTAATCGAGTTTTGAATAAGTGATTATTAATAAATTATTAGCCTATTATTATAAACTTTTTTCTAAAATATAATTTAAAAAAGGTTTGAACAACATATGTAAAAAAAAATTCTTCATTTTGACCAATATTCAATTTATTTCAAATGCGTTGATTTTTCTGATTTTAATGCTGTCATCGAGTACCCAGTCCTCATAATATGCAGGTCATATCATAAATATCCTCAGATGTAATAATATGGAACATATAAGATCATTCATAAAATAAAATTCAAGGACACAATAAATTTTATCCAAATTACATCAAATCATGCTAAATATATTTTCAAAATCATTAGTACCTGTAATATGCAACAAAACCAACAAAAATGTAATTGAATGTTAAAAACAGAAAATTTAGAATTCTGTGAGGGTGATTTAGAAATCGATCAATTAAAATTTACTGTAATAAAAGCACTGAAAATAAGATAAATAATATTACATAAACCAACTTTTTCACTAGGAATGAAGCCGTTGTGGGGACCGTTGTGCATATCAAAATAATCATTTCTGAGTTTGAGCAATTGATTGTCAAGTCACTTAAATACTATTCTACTTGTTCATGTATATATTATTGTGAACAAATGCTTTTTAATGCTGATCAAAACATTTGACTACTTCAAGCACATAATTATTTCAAGTTTGAATACTGTTATCATTAATATCCCTCGGCGTTCAAGTTATGTTTTTTGTGACATAGTACTTACTCTCATATCATGCAATCAAAGAGTACTGCTCCAACAGCTTGGCAACGATGCTCAGTTTGGATATGTTGCTAAGTGCTATTGAGTATGAAGTAACAGTATTAAAGGGCAATTAGAACATAGTGTATACCGTTCGTCCATGATTCAGCAGTGGCAGCAGTTCTAGAAGAGGCAAGCAATACCAACACTTCTGATCACACTTTTATTGCATCAGATTAATGAGGAATATTTTTCCTATAACCCCCAATTGAATATTAAAAAAAACAAAAAAACACTCAAGACACATTTGGGTACGTGAGAAAACTCTGGCAACAATATTTGATACTTTTCCGTTAGACGGGTACCAAAAACCGTTAAGTCGGAAAGTTGGCGTAGTTATCGCCAAGCTGAAATGTTTACGCGAAAATAATATTTTGATCTAGTGAACTTTTATTTTTATTCATTAGTTTGGGAGACTGCCAAACCAAACCTTATCATAGATTGGAAGTTATTAGTTTGAATAAGTTATCGCTGCAAATTGGCTATTTTTATCTGGTACCCGTCAAATGGAAGAATTCAAATGATGTTGTAATCATTGATCGGGAATAGGTTAATATTGGCCTATAACTCATAATCTACAGAACCAATTTGGACAAAGTTTGCTTTAATAGATAGAATTTTTGCTGAGAATACACTTTAAATACAAAAAAAAACCGCAATTACATATGAAAATGAATGTCGTATTGCTGTCTATGCTGGAGCGAATGTGCGCCAACGGGATTCGAACCCAGGACTCCTAGGTCAGTAGATAGGCATGCTTACCGCTAGGCAAAAAGAACCACTAGTGCCTTGTTGTTGTATCTGTCATTTGTACACGAGACCACCACATAGACTTTTCGCAGTGAGTTGCGAAGGGGTCGAACGATTGAGTTGCTTGTGTGCGAGTTGAGTTTGTTACATGAGAGTTGAGTGGTTGTGTGAGAGAAAAAGTTGCTTGCTGAGTTGGTAGTGTGGAGGTCGTGCAGTAAATTTTTCTGAAGGCGCCGATAGATGACAGCATGATTCAGTTGTTCGGTACCCACTACTTTGGAGCGAATGTGAGCTAACTCGATAGGTTGCGATCTGGGAGATGAGTTCCTCTATTTTGGGAAGCGGATAGGCATCCAACATAGTAAATCTATTAATTGTCTGGGAGTAGTCTATGACCATTTGAGATTTTTTATTATCTCCTTTGATGACAAATGCTTGGGCTCTCCATGGGGAATTGCTTTGTTCGATGACTCCTTCATTGATGAGTCTGTCCACTTCTTTAGCAATAAATTCACGATCCTCTGAGGGAAGACGTCTTGATTTTGTTTGAATGGGTCTACAGTCAGGCGTAAGATTTGAGAACAAGGAGACTGGTGGGACATCAGCCTTGGTCAAAGCACAGATTTCTAAGGGAGGCCTAACACCATCAAAGTTGATCACAAGAGAAGAGTGCAGTTTTAAAATATCTTGACCAATAAGGAAGTCAGCACATAAATTTTTCACCACAAGGACTTCAACTTCAGCATAGAAGTGACTTTCTAATTCAATTGTGACTTTACCACATCCGGCAATACTGGATGTAACGGCAGAGTTCGCCATAGAAATCTTTCCTAAGTAGGGTTTCATCTTTAAATGGCACCTCTTGATATGTTGCAACTTTAGGAAGCTGAGAGAACTGCCAGTGTCGACTAGTGCCTCGAGTTTCACACCATTAACAGTGGCAAGGACGAGGGAAGGCAAGATGGAGAAGGAAGCACAGAGGCTAACAAATGTGCAAAAGCTACATTTCCAGAACCACGAGAATTTTTAGCTTTACATACCCGCTGAAAATGTCCTTTCTTGCCGCACTTGTTACAAACTACATTTTTGGCTGGGCAAGCGCTTCGAGGGTGACGATCATAGCCACAGAAGAAACATGAACCAGAGCGGGAGACAACAGCAACTTGCTCTTCCTCGAGTATTTGATCAGACTCGGCAGTTTCCACTGCAGCAGAAGTCATCGGCTGAGGTACAGTGAGGTATGATGCAGAATGAGATTCTGCCAGTTCGAGGGCACGAGCTTGGTCGACAGCCATTTCTAAGGTAACAGAAGAGTTTTTAAGTAAACGTTCGCGGATACGGGAGCTCTTTAATCCACTTATAAATGCATCACGAATGTATTCGTTTTTATAGAGTTCAGCAGTAACAGCTTTGAATTCATAGTTCTTGCTTAGATGTTTGAGGGCCTAAACGTATTCACTCACCATCTCGTTTGTTTGTTGACATCGGGATGCTAAGCAATGCCGCGAGAATATTTCGTTCTTCTTCGTGACGTACAGCGAGTCAGGCGTTTCCATCGCCGTAGAGTAGTTGGCCGCTTCGCTGATTGACTGGTATACGGATGAAGACACGTAGTTACAGAAAAGAGGAAGTTTGTCATCCTCGGGCACATCTTTTAATCTCAAGATAAAGTTAGCAAATGTTTTCTTCCAGTGGACCCACCTGGATTCAGCGCCTGTGCACGTGGGTTCAACGTCGAACCGTTCCGGCTTAAAATAATGATCCATTATAGCTAGAGCTCAGTTCTTAATAATAATTTACTTTTTCTTGTTGATTAAATTGTTATAGAAGTAAACATTACAAAGATAAAACTTAAGAAGTTTTAATCAACAAGAGAATTGTGCTACATGTTTTGTTTACGTTTCTCAACTGGCGAGAGTGTTGCCAGGTTCGATACATGGAAAATCACAACAACAACTTTGGATTTCTGTGAAAAACAACTTTTTTTGGGATCCTTCAAAATTTAAAGGTATTCCTTTTAGTTGGTAAATGAACTTGAATGATATAATTGCTACGGCCCATGGTCGTACTGTCTGAAAGCGAGAAGCGTCTGAATTTTGGAAATGTCTGAATTTGGTTCGAAGTGTCTTATTTTCAGTTACTTGTTGTGACTGAAAACAATTTAAGACCCGTGTAATGTCTGAAATTCGAAGAAGTAAACCACCTTTGTGCAAAATAAGTCACCTAATGTGTCTGAAATGAATTTTTCAGACATTTTGTGTCTAAATTTAAGACACCAGCATTTACAGTGAGGGCATTGCGATTACGCGTGCACAGCAAATGGAAATGTCTTAAAATAAGACACAAAATTGTCTTAAACAAGTGGCACTGTTTTAAGATCTAAAATGGTGTCTTAATCTTTAAGACACTTGAAGTGTCTTAAAATGGGGTATTTTCAGACGTTTAGACTGTCTGAATTGGGGATATTTTCAGACAGTTGATGTGTCTGAAAGGGTTGTTTATGTTACCTTTCAGATGTTGGGAAGCTAAAAATACATTTATTTAAATTAAAATGCAATAAATGAGCTTGTGTTAAATTACAAATTTTTATTAAAATAAAAGTCA
Organism: Linyphia triangularis; assembly: GCA_963978545.1. Lineage (NCBI taxonomy): Eukaryota > Metazoa > Arthropoda > Arachnida > Araneae > Linyphiidae > Linyphia > Linyphia triangularis. Next base: position 4,246,658 of record OZ021728.1, read on the forward strand.
AAATAACTTTTGTTGACTATGTTTCAATTTCCTGGTAAATTTAAGCATGGGATTGCAAAACTGCAACACAACTGTTAATAATAGGCACACAACTATTAATATATCCAAGCAAGGGATTTGGGACTTAATGTAAATATATGTATTGGGATAAAATGGACATTGTATTGTGGCTGAATCTTAAATAGAAAAGGTTTGACTTCCAAGATTGTATCACAGTTTTAAGTTGCTTTTTACAAGTCAATTTTAACATCAAATAACAAGCGTGATGTAAACACTTGTATAGTAGTTGCATTGGCAAGTCTAAGATACATTATGTGGCAACATAAACTTATTTGAATGATGAATCAAGCAGTAATAATCTAATTATTCTCCATCTGGGAATTTAACTTGTTTATAACATTTCCCTATAATAACACTATATAATAAACACTACAATGCTTCAATTATTGTCGAATAGTTGAAAGCAGATATAGGACTTTAAAAAAAAAAAAACTTTAAAAGATGCATAAAAGATAAACAATTAAAACAAGAAGGCATAGAAGTATCTGTAAGGAGACATTTCAGAATATGGAGGTAGAGTATATTAAATTTGAAAAGTATGCAAGTTGTGCAAAAAGTTTTGCGTTTCTGAAAACGTCAGTTTCCCAAATTTTTGTATGCTTGTAAAAAAAATATGCCAGATATACAGTTGAAATTTGTTATTATGATTAAATAACATATTAAGTGCATACTAAAACTAAAATAATATTAAAATTCCAGTAATTTGGGGATGGGACCTTTTTACAACAATTTTCCCTATCGCTGCGACTTTTCGTTAATCGTTGAGAAGCTAAAGAAGAGAGGGCATTTAAAAAACCTAAAAAAATGTAAGAAAAGGGGGAAGGGGGGAATTAAAAAAGGAATTTGAAATATCTGTAAAGATGGCTGCTTCAAAATACAGAGTTGAAGCATATTAAACTTGGAAAACATGCAAGTTATTAAAACTTTTATAGTTCTTTCACGTTTTCTCAAAACGTTGATTTTCCAACTTTTGGTATGCTCATATAAAAGACTATGCAAGATATAGAATTGAAATTTTTTATGGCAATTATATAACATCTGAAGTACATATTAAACAAAAATATTATTCAAATCTATACAATTTAGTTTTTAATTATTATTACTTAAAAAATTGCAAATTTTCATACGCTCAACAAATTACCACATAAAAAAACTTTCTATTATTATTTTGAGAAAGCTGATATTTAATGTAGTATATAGACATTTCTAAGAAATAAAAAGCAAAAAAACTTTTTATTAGTTTTAAGAAGATTCCTCTACGAACGTAACCAAATTCAACTCATTGCAAATTTTTTTTTTAATCGAGTTTTGAATAAGTGATTATTAATAAATTATTAGCCTATTATTATAAACTTTTTTCTAAAATATAATTTAAAAAAGGTTTGAACAACATATGTAAAAAAAATTTCTTCATTTTGACCAATATTCAATTTATTTCAAATGCGTTGATTTTTCTGATTTTAATGCTGTCATCGAGTACCCAGTCCTCATAATATGCAGGTCATATCATAAATATCCTCAGATGTAATAATATGGAACATATAATATCATTCATAAAATAAAATTCAAGGACACAATAAATTTTATCCAAATTACATCAAATCATGCTAAATATATTTTCAAAATCATTAGTACCTGTAATATGCAACAAAACCAACAAAAATGTAATTGAATGTTAAAAACAGAAAATTTAGAATTCTGTGAGGGTGATTTGGAAATCGATCAATTAAAATTTACTGTAATAAAAGCACTGAAAATAAGATAAATAATATTACATAAACCAACTTTTTCACTAGGAATGAAGCCGTTGTGGGGACATCAATATGTGCATATCAAAATAATCATTTCTGAGTTTGAGCAATTGATTGTCAAGTCACTTAAATACTATTCTACTTGTTCATGTATATATTATTGTGAACAAATGCTTTTTAATGCTGATCAAAACATTTGACTACTTCAAGCACATAATTATTTCAAGTTTGAATACTGTTATCATTAATATCCCTCGGCGTTCAAGTTATGTTTTTTGTGACAGTATTTACTCTCATATCATACAATCAAAGAGTACTGCTCCAACAGCTTGGCAACGATGCTCAGTTTGGATATGTTGCTAAGTGCTATTGAGTATGAAGTAACAGTATTAAAGGGCAATTAGAACATAGTGTATACCGTTCGTCCATGATTCAGCAGTGGCAGCAGTTCTAGAAGAGGCAAGCAATACCAACACTTCTGATCACACTTTTATTGCATCAGATTAATGAGGAATATTTTTCCTATAACCCCCAATTGAATAGTAAAAAAAACAAAAAAACACTCCAAGACACATTTGGGTACGTGAGAAAACTCTGGCAACAATATTTGATACTTTTCCGTTAGACGGGTACCAAAAACCGTTAAGTCGGAAAGTTGGCGTAGTTATCGCCAAGCTGAAATGTTTACGCGAAAATAATATTTTGATCTAGTGAACTTTTATTTTTATTCATTAGTTTGGGAGACTGCCAAACCAAACCTTATCATAGATTGGAAGTTATTAGTTTGAATAAGTTATCGCTGCAAATTGGCTATTTTTATCTGGTACCCGTCAAATGGAAGAATTTAAATGAAGTTGTAATCATTGATCAGGAATAGGTTAATATTGGCCTATAACTCACGATCTACAGAACCAATTTGGACAAAGTTTGCTTTAATAGATAGAATTTTTGCTGAGAATACACTTTAAATACAAAAAAAACACGCAATTACATATGAAAATGAATGTCGTATTGCTGTCTATGCTGGAGCGAATGTGCGCCAACGGGATTCGAACCCAGGACTCCTAGGTCAGTAGATAGGCATGCTTACATCTAGGCAAAAAGAACCACTAGTGCCTAGTTGTTGTATCTGTCATTTGTACACGAGACCACCACATAGACTCTTCGCAGTGAGTTGCGAAGGGGTCGAACGATTGAGTTGCTTGTGTGCGAGTTGAGTTTGTTACATGAGAGTTGAGTGGTTGTGTGAGAGAAAAAGTTGCTTGCTGAGTTGGTAGTGTGGAGGTCGTGCAGTAAATTTTTCTGAAGGCGCCGATAGATGACAGCACGATTCAGTTGTTCGGTACCCACTACTTTGGAGCGAATGTGAGCTAACTCGATAGGTTGCGATCTGGGAGATGAGTTCCTCTATTTTGGGAAGCGGATAGGCATCCAACACAGTAAATCTATTAATTGTCTGGGAGTAGTCTATGACCATTCGAGATTTTTTATTATCTCCTTTGATGACAAATGCTTGGGCTCTCCATGGGGAATTGCTTTGTTCGATGACTCCTTCTTTGATGTGTCTGACCACTTCTTTAGCAATAAATTCCCGATTTTTCATCACAAGGACTTCAACTTCAGCATAGAAGTGACTTTCTAATTCAATTGTGACTTTACCACATCCGGCAATACTGGATGTAACGGTAGAGTTCGCCATAGAAATCTTTCCTAAGTAGGGTTTCATCTTTAAATGGCACCAGTGGACCCACCTGGATTCAGCGCCCGTGCACGTGGGTTCAACGTCGAACCGTTCCGGCTTAAGATAATGATCCATTATAGCTAGAGCTCAGTTCTTAATAATAATTTACTTTTTCTTGTTGATTAAATTGTTATAGAAGTAAACATTACAACGATAAAACTTAAGAAGTTTTAATCAACAAGAGAATTGTGCTACATGATGTTTTGTTTACGTTTCTCAACTGGCGAGAGTGTTGCCAGGTTCGATACATGGAAAATCACAACAACAACTTTGGATTTCTGTGAAAAACAACACTTTTTTTGGGATCCTTCAAAATTTAAAGGTATTCCTTTTAGTTGGTAAATGAACTTGAATGATATAATTGCTACGGCCCATGGTCGTACTGTCTGAAAGCGAGAAGCGTCTGAATTTTGGAAATGTCTGAATTTGGTTCGAAGTGTCTTATTTTCAGTTACTTGTTGTGACTGAAAGCAATTTAAGACCCGTGTAATGTCTGAAATTCGAAGAAGTAAACCACCTTTGTGCAAAATAAGTCACCTAATGTGTCTGAAATGAATTTTTCAGACATTTTGTGTCTAAATTTAAGACACCAGCATTTACAGTGTGTCCAAACGAAAGTATTCTTTTTAAATTCTTAGTGTAAACATTTGATGGTTATACATCTTTAACTAAGTTAATCAAGTCTTTCAAATCCCTTTCTTCTCTATTTTGAAGGAGGCAAGGTAAAGATCCAGGGAAATACACTTAATCAACACACATACGAAATGCCATCAGAGTTTACTAATGGGCACTTGGAAATTGTAATACAGCTCCCTACAATCAATCTACTAATGACGCACGTTATATGGACATCTACTCAATGGTTTCAGTTCCTGATATATATACGTTGCTCATTTGAACATCAATGCGCATTAGGGTGGATAAAAAAAAATTAATTCAGAAATTCAAATTCGACCTATGGGGAAAAGATGTTCTATGGTATATAGATACATGGAAAAATAATTAAATTTTAAGTTCAGTACTGCCACAAGGAGGATGAAATTTGGGTATTTGAGCTTTTTTATAATAAAAAGTCAAAATCAATTAAATTTTTTTTCTGAAGAATTTCAAAACCTACCTGTACGGAAAAGATGTTCTGAGGTACATTAATTAAGGGAAAAATAAAAATAAAAATTTTATTTTGTTATAAGCTCTTTGCAAGGGGGATGAAGTTTTGGTATTTAAGCTTTTTAATGGTAAAATGTCAAAGTGATTTTTGTCAAGGCCTTTAGTACTTTTAAATGTTTATTGGAAGGAGAGGAATGAAATCACACAACAGGAGTGAATGAAATAACACATTCAAAATCGCTTTTAGACATATTGTGATTAGAGATATTGTGTTATGAGCGATTGCTTTATTTTTGTTGATTTCATTGTAGAATACAAGCTGTTACTAAAAGTAATTATTCTTATACATTTTTTATCGAGTCCTTGTTTTAGGCAATGTTTCTATTGGCTAGCCTTTTTTCAGACACATGCTTTGGGAGGATTTGTTCTTTTTTCTTGTAAACAAATAATAGTTTAATGCATTGTCATGCGGCAATCCATGTACGTAATGTAATTGAATTTTCATTGCAACATATTTTTCTACTGTTCATCAGTCTCAAGTTTTAAATGTCAATTTGAAAATTTATTTTATTCATTAACTCTATGCCTACTTCGGAAAAAAAAAAAAAAAAAACTATTCCAAACGAGACTCTTATTTTGTGATAGCATAGGTAATGAAAGTTCTTTACTAAATGGAATATTATCAAGGTGATTTAGAACTTTTTTCTTTTCTTTTTTTAGTCAAATAAACCATTTTAATGAAAATGTTAAAAGACCATAATGTATTTTACATTTTGTCTTTTGTTTGTAACATTTAATAAATTGCAACTTTAAATTATTAAAAACTTAGGATCGATTCAGTTACCGGACAATACGGCAGAATGAAATTTTATGAAAAAATAGCTAAAATGTAATTAATACTCTAAATGTAGAGACTTTGCAAACCTGATATCCTAAATCTAATTTTTCTCATTATCTTGACTTAAAATCCGATTTCGACCTTAACAGTTCCGTAACTTTATTTTCAATTATTAGCTCTAGATTTAAAATAATACAATACACGATTAAAATAATACAATACCGTAAAATGGGGTGAATCGGAACAAAACTTCTTGAAATTACAAAGAAATTATTATTTTACACAAATAAAGCAGTTTTATTATATATATATTTTTCATTTCGTTAACATGTTTTTAATCTTGGAACATGTTTTGTGGGGTTTTCAACACTGTCCTTTTTTAAAAAAAAAATTCTGAAACAGCGTGCATGCAATCCAATGAGTTTTAACCTCTCCAAAACTTATCCCGTAATTCATAGCATGTACCAGTTAATATATTTTTAGATAAGTATAAACATCCACAACAGCATGCCATACTTAATTTAACTTGGTTTTAAAAACTTTTTATTTTACGAATTTTTATGTTTTGCCTCGTCTCGATTTTGTGATTTGCGGGGTGAATCGGAACACTTGAAAAGTAATATTAAAAAGTAATTTTTGGCAAGATTATGTTCTACACAGGATTCAACGACTGAAGAAGAGTCTAATTACTCCCTTCAAGACAGTAATCAAGATTACAGGCTTGAATAAATGTCAGAAGAGGAGCCTAGTTTCCGCATAGGAGAAAACCCAATTATTCCAGTGGTTTTCTTTTCTCTAAATGACTTCGTTATCTTAAAGTTATAAAGGAAAAAGTAATCCATATGTATGAAGACTCTTATGTGAGCAAAGTTTTACACCCACAAGATTATTTCTATATCAGTGTTTTTTACAAAAAGCGCCGATGAATGAAGAGATTTTCTGAAACAAACGAGGATGCTTTTCTCCTTTCGCAAGATATTTTAAGAAATTTGCAGTCATACGGCATGCAAACATAAAGTAGATTAAAAAATATTATTAATTTTAAAGACTATTTGGATGAGTTAGGAGAAAAGTTGATACACTTTCAAACATATGATTTATTTTGACAATAATTGACCAAAACAAATTTTATCCGTCATACTAAATAATTTTTTTTTGATAATTTTGTGTTCCTAATATTCACCACAATGCATTATTACTTGTTTTTTGTCACCCTGTAAACGTTTAAATAAGATCAGACATAAATTGTAACGAGAGTTCCGATTCACCCCTTTCTGCTGGGTGAATCGAAACACCATGAAAAAATTCCAAATAAATTAAAGTCCTAGTTTTTACAAAATTTTTTGGGTTGATTCTCAAAGAAGTTAAGACCCAAGTTTCTATGTCAAAAATATGTTCCTTAACAATCTTATTACAACCGATTATTACTTTGATAGTTGAAAAGTGTTCCGATTCACCCCATTTTATGGTACTGTTTTAAAGTCAGCTCCCTGTTTAAAAAGAAAACTGTCAAAAATTGATTTGAAACCACCTTTTAGGTCTTATTTTTCAGTTCTCTTCCTTGTCATATTATGAGATCCCTGAAAAAAATGTACACGCTTGCGTGATGTAATAGTTTAACTTTTGTCGACCAAATTTAATAAAAAAAATTCTTTTCAACTTAAAGTTGAAAAGTTTGAAATTTTTGACCAATTATTACATTAATAAATAAGCAATAAGTTGAACTATATTCCGTCTGAGTGAATTTAAAAAGTGTAAATGGCATTGTGTTTTTCAATTTCCAACAGAGGGGACGATAAATCTAAATGATATTTCGTTTTGGAGAAGGGAAAGGGATGGTAGGCATCAACGTGACAAAATTGTAGGTGTCGGACTTGATCAAGCGCGTCATGGTGTAAAAGGGTTAGGAAGGGGTAAAAAAAATCAATATTTTGCGAGATTTAATTTATGCACGTTCACTTAAGAGCGATCACTTAATAACTAGCAAATGAAGTGATTTTATAAATTGAAACCAATATAAATTGTATGAAAGTTTCTAAAATTGTATTTCTTGATTGCAGGCAAGTTGAAATGTTCAGGTATATTGAACAGTGCTCAAAGAATGATTTATCAAAATATATGAAGAATCATCAATGTTTATTTCTACTGTCCTAATAGAAATTAGATGGCTTCACACGGATGACGAATGCTTTCTGTAACAAAGTCGGTCAAGTGTTAGTGGAAAAATTCAAATTACATTTAAAGTGAGTGATTGTGTACTACTGAACGAACAATTTGCCAGCATCTGCTTCCTTTTTCTCCTAAAACAATATTCATCCCTTTGATTTGTACCAACAGTTTATCTTATCAAAACATATCATGACATCCATAGAAAAAAAGCCAAGTGTTGGCGAAATGTGTAGCGAGACATTTACTCGAAGTTGGGATCTTAAACGACACCTCCTCACTCCCCCTGGAAAAAAGCCACACTCTTGTCAAGTGTGCAGTAAATCATTTACTTATATGGGGAACTTTAAAATGCATCTCCTCACTCACACTAAAGAAAAGCCACATTCTTGTGAAGTGTGCGGAAAACGTTTCTCCCAGAGAGGGAAACTTAATGGACACCTCCTCACACACACCGGAGAAAAGCCATATTCTTGTGAAGTATGTAGCAAGACATTTTTGCGCTCTCAGGAACTTAAACTGCATCTCCTCACTCACACTGGAGAGAAGCCACATTCTTGTGAAGTGTGTAGTAAAACATTTACTCGAATCTGGAACCTTAAACAGCATCTCCTCACTCACACTGGAGAAAAGCCACTCTCTTGTCAAGTGTGCAGTAAAACATTTACTTATATGGGGAACTTTAAAATGCATCTTCTTACTCACACTAAAGAAAAGCCACATTCTTGTGAAATGTGCGGAAAATGTTTCTCCCAGAGAGGGAACCTTAATGGACACCTCCTCACACACACCGGAGAAAAGCCATATTCTTGTGAAGTGTGCAGTAAAACATTTGCTCGAATCGGGCACCTTAAACGGCATATCCTCACTCACACTGGAGAGAAGCCACATTCTTGTGAAGTGTGTAGTAAAACATTTGCTCAAATCGGGAACCTTAAACAGCATCTCCTCACTCACACTGGAGAAAAGCCACATTCTTGTGAATTGTGCGGAAAATGTTTCTCCCTGAGAAGGAACCTTGATGGACACATCCCCACTCACACCGGAGAAAAACCACATTCTTGCGAAGTGTGCAGTAAAACATTTGTTCGAATCGGGCACCTTAAACGGCATATCCTCACTCACACTGGAGAGAAGCCACATTCTTGTGAAGTGTGTAGTAAAACATTTGCTCAAATCGGGAACCTTAAACTGCATCTCCTCACTCACACTGGAGAAAAGCCACATTCTTGTGAAGTGTGCGGAAAATGTTTCTCCCAGAGAAGGAACCTTGAAGGACACCTCCCCACTCACACCGGAGAAAAACCACATTCTTGCGAAGTGTGCAGTAAAACATTTGCTCAAATCGGGCACCTTAAACGGCATATCCTCACTCACACTGGAGAGAAGCCACATTCTTGTGAAGTGTGTAGTAAAACATTTGCTCAAATCGGGAACCTTAAACTGCATCTCCTCACTCACACTGGAGAAAAGCCACATTCTTGTGAAGTGTGCGGAAAATGTTTCTCCCAGAGAAGGAACCTTGATGGACACCTCCCCACTCACACCCTTAGAAAAGCCACATTCTTGTGAAGTGTGCAGTAAAACATTTGCTCAAATCGGGCACCTTAAACGGCATATCCTCACTCACACTGGAGAGAAGCCACATTCTTGTGAAGTGTGTAGTAAAACATTTGCTCAAATCGGGAACCTTAAACTGCATCTCCTCACTCACACTGGAGAAAAGCCACATTCTTGTGAAGTGTGCGGAAAATGTTTCTCCCAGAGAAGGAACCTTGATGGACACTTCCCCACTCACACCGGAGAAAAACCACATTCTTGCGAAGTGTGCAGTAAAACATTTGCTCAAATCGGGAACCTTAAACTGCATCTCCTCACTCACACTGGAGAAAGGCCGCATTCTTGTGAAGTCTGCGGAAAATGTTTCTCCCAGAGAGGGAACCTTGAAGGACACCTCCCCACTCACACCCTTAGAAAAGCCATATTCTTGTGAAGTGTGTACAAGGTTCGTACGGTCCTTAAAAGTCCTTAAAAACTCGAAATTTTTTCTAATGCCCTTAAAAGTTTTTATTTTTTAAAAAAATCCTTGGAAGTCCTTATTTTTTCCCAATTTAAAAACCAAAGTTAGCGAAATTTGGAGATCATCCGAAGTGTTTTCGTCCTTCCTGCCTTTTTTGTTTAAGAAAAAGCAGTTTTTCTCCGAAAATAGCATCTTCTCTGTTCTTTTCTGAAAAAAATGCAAAATTTTCAAATAGAATGCAATATGCGGAACACCCCTACCGAAATCGCCTGTTGCGCATGCACATTCATGTACAAACGTGCCACGCACAGACCAGTGACTTGGTGAAGTCATTGAAGGTTTGCCAGGTTACCTAAAGATGCCAGGTGCATCTTTAGTCGGTAGATTGCTGGGGGCTGTCTCGAAAATTACGAGTGTTAGTTAGCATGTATGCCTATTTCATACGTACCTTGATTAAGTGTATGTCTCTGGATTTTTTTTACCATGCCTTCTTACTAAAAATAGAGAAAAAAGTTATTAGAAACGTTAGTTTAAAAATTATTATAAGGTGTATAAACCATAAAGTGTTTTTACGAAGAAAAGAATATACTTCCGCACCGATACGCGAAATCAAGCCTTTAGTAGCTGCATGTACAGTCAGTCACATACACCCGCTAATTTTCACAGATCTAGCACTTTACTCATATTTTTGAATATAGAACTTTATTTTCGTTAACATCTTGGATAATAACTCATATCTAACAAAAAAAAAATTATGAACAAATTCGTTGAAATATAGCAAAAATTAACCACTTATTAAATTATATAGTCCCAAAAGTCTACATACAGAGACAGAACAATACAAACTTTCAGAATTAAATGCCAAAAAATGTAACATTAATACTTTGTAGGACCTCCCTTTGAAGTAACAACTGCCTGAATTCGGTTTGGCATCGACATAACCAGATTTTGTGTCGTCTCAGGTGTAATTTGAGACCATGCAAGCTCTATTGCCTTCTTTAGTGTTTCCTTTGCTTGTTACCGATTGCTCCCGAACTCTTCTATCAACTTCTTCCCAAAGGTGCTCGATGGGATTAAGGTCTGGGGACTGTGGCTGTGAATGGAGCTGTTTAGGCGTTTTATAGAGTAACCATTCCTTAACAATCTTAGCTGTATGTTTTGGGTCGTTGTCTTGCTGGAAGACAAAGTTGTTCCCAAGTCCCAATTTTCGAACAGATGGAAGTAGATTGTCTTGCAAAATCTTCAGGTATTCAAATCGATTCATTATGCCATCGATAAACACTAAATTGCCCACTCCAGCGGCCGCCATTGCTCCCCAAACCATAACACTGCCTCCACCGTTTTTCACAGTTGGAGTCAAATTCTCGGAATTCATTTCTGTATTTTTTTTCCTCCAGATTTTTCTGCGGCCATCACTCCCGAACACGTTGAACTTACTCTCGTCTGTAAAAACAACTGTTTTCCAAAAATTAAAATCTTGGTCAATATTGTTATGATTTTTCCACTGAGGCAATGATGGCACAGTTTTCACGGTTTAAAAATATTTATTCTCTCTTCAGAAAACTCACAAAATTTATTCACAGGCAATCAGTTTAATTACTCTCAAGCTTCAACACAAGCTTCAACAAAAATAACTTCGAATTCAGCGATTATACAAGCTCACTCCAATAGGTAAACAAAGCGATCAGCTTTCAACGAAGTCCGAAGTCAATCTGAAAACTTTCCCGTTCTCCAGTCTTTTAAATACAAGCGCGTGAGACATTCTCGAAATTTCCAGCCAATTCATCGGAAAATGAAATATCTCGAAACTTCTCGATTGCTTTAGGTGTTGCCACCTTTTTCTAACTTGTATAATCGCTGTTAATAAATAAAATAAGATAAAAATAAATTACAATAGAATTTTAAAATAATACGTCACTATTTACACTATATACAGATAATTTGTGCAACATTTCCCCCTTCTTAAAGACTGCACGTCCCGGGCAGTGAAGTCCTTAAGAGGAAAGGCAATTCAATCACTTCTACTATAATATGGGACTAGTCTATTGTTATCTACAACTCTAGGTTTACAGGAGGGTGTCCGTTGAATCCTTACCACGACGTCGTTGATCTTCTTAAGGACCACATACGGCCCTTCCCAGTTCGTCTGGAGCTTAGGGAAGAGTCCTTTCCGACGTTTAGGATTCCATAACCACACCTTGTCACCTTCCTGGAATGAACGTTCCGTGGCCTTGGCATCGTAGCGGACCTTCATGCGCTCCGTCATGATGTTGATTCTTTCTCTGGCGAACCGATGTACGGCTTCCAAACGTGCCTGGAGATCATCTAGATACTGGACAGGCGAGGAAGGAGTGTCCGGTGGTCGTCCAAAGAGGAGGTCGCAGGGTAGTCTAAGGTCTCTTCCAAAAATCATTTGAGATGGTGTATAGCCGGTGGTCTCGTGAGTAGCACTTCTGTAGGCCAAAAGGAATAGTGGAAGTTTCTGATCCCAATCCTGCTGGTTCTTGGAAACAAACAAAAAGAGATGATTCAGAATTGTTCTATTAAAGCGTTCGACCATTCCATCGGATTGTGGGTGCAGGGGAGTTGTACGAGTCTTTTCCATGTCGAGCAAGTCACACAGCCCAGTGAAGACAGCAGAGTTAAAGTTCGTCCCCTGATCAGAATGTATCAGCAGGGGTACGCCAAATCGGGAGATCCAGTTCTGTACGAGAACTTCTGCTACGGTTGTGGCTTCCTGGTCCGGAATCGCGTATGCTTCTGGCCACTTGCTAAAGTAGTCCATGACATCTAAGATGTATTTGTTGCCATTAGTTGTGTAAGGTAGGGGGCCTAAGATGTCCAAAGCAATTCTTTCGAATGGTGCTCCTACGTTGTAACGTTGCAACTTTCCACGAGTTCGGGTCTTCGGTCCTTTCCGTGAATTGCATGCATCACAGGACTTGCACCACTTCTCCACGTCGGATTTTGCTTTGTCCCAGAAGAATCTCTCCCTGACTTTCTGAAGAATTTTCGTGACACCAAAATGTCCTCCAGTAGAACTGCTGTGAAGTTCTTCTAGAACGTTGGTAACTCTAGAACTTGGAAGGATTAATTGCCACCGGAAGCTTTTGCCATCATCGGACTCCCATCGACGGTAGAGTACTCCATTCTTCAAGTGCAAAGAGTCCCACATAGCCCAATATCTCTTCATTGTTGGGCTATAGCATGCAATTTCCTGCCAACTGGGTTTTCCGGTAGCTGCTTCCATGAATTCAATTAGAGGTTTCAAGTCCTGATCTTCAACCTGACTTTTTCGAACATTCTGTTCACTCCAAGGGTCCAAGTCTGAAGTAGTTGAGTTGGTAGTTATTTTCCGAACGGCTGATGTGTTAACCCCAAACTTAGACTCGGCATTGGAACAAAATCGACAGTTCTCCGGACATGGTCTTCTAGAAAGAGAGTCTGCATTCCCATGGAACGTTCCTTTTCTGTGATGGATATCCATGTCGTTTTCCTGCAGGCGCTGAATCCACCTTGCTATTTGTCCCTCTGTATTCTTGAAATTCAGCAACCAAGTCAGAGACGCATGATCAGTTCTTAAAAGGAATTTTCGGCCGTACAAGTAATGATGAAAGTGCTCAACGGCTTTTACTATTGCCAGTAACTCCTTTCTTGTGACGCAGTAGTTCCGCTCGGATCTTGACAGGCTCTTAACTAAAATAAGCGATGACTTTCTCCTGTCCTTCAATTTCCTGGGAAAGAACGGCGCCCACTCCCTCATTGCTGGAATCTGTATCCAAAACAAAGTCCTTGTTAACATCGGGAAAAGCCAAAACAAGCGCGGATGTTAAAGCGCTCTTCAGTTGATTGAAGGAGTCGTCACAGTCGGCAGTCCATAGGAACTTCTGCTTGCTCTTTGTTAGTCGATGCAAGGGTCTGGCGAACTTGGAGAAACCTTTCACGAATTTACGGTAATACGTGCACAGTCCTAGGAAGCTTCGCAATTGATGAACGTCTTGCGGTCGAGACCAAATTTGCACAGCATGGATCTTGGCTGGATCTGTGCTTACTCCATCGGATGAGATGATGTGTCTGAGATAACTGACTTTCCGCCTAAAGAGCTTACATTTTGATGGGCTAAGTTTCAAGTGGGCTTCCCTAAGCTTCAAGAACACGTTCTTCACATTTTGCAAGTGTTGATCAAAACACCACCCGGTGATAATGATATCGTCCAAATATACCAGACAGGTCTCGTAGGAATGTCATCTAAGCACAGTCTCCATTAGTCGCTCGAACGTAGCCGGTGCATTACACAAGCCAAACGGCATAACTTGAAACTGCCATAATCCTTGGCCGGTAGTGAAGGCAGTCTTCTCACGATCGTCGGGATGTATCTCCACTTGCCAGTATCCACTCTTCAAATCCAAAGTCGAAAACCACTGGTTCCCTGATAGAGTGTCCAAAGTGTCATCAATTCTTGGCAGAGGGTAGCTGTCCTTTTTCGTAATTTCGTTCAGCTTCCGGTAATCCACACAAAACCTGGTGGAACCATCCTTCTTTCGAACGAGTACGATTGGAGAGGCCCATAGACTTGAGGAGGGTTCGATAACTCTATTATCTTCCATTTCATGTAACAATCTCCCGACCTCCTCTTGTTTTGCAAATGGAAGTCTTCGAGGATGTTGTTTAATCGGTAAATGGGTCCCAGTGTCAATTCGATGTTGTGTAAGCTTCGTTCTTCCTACATCTTTCGATGACATGGAGAAAACGTCCTGAAATTCTTTTATAAGGTTTCCGACAATCTTCTCTTGCCTTCTTTCCAACCGAGAGTCCTCGAGAAGCTGGTCCACTAAATCCGCGGGTGGTGCTGTCGGAAGCTCCTTCGATCCTCGTTCGATGCTTGTAACGGGTGTGCAAGTGGCAATTTCTTCTCCTTTCTTGATAACTCTCTTAGAATCACCGATGTTGGCCATTCTCACATGCACCACTTCTTGAGAGAGATCCACAAGCGTCGCTCCTACAAGCACTCCTTTCGGGACGCTATTCGATGATGGGAAGTCCGTTACTCCGAATCGGAAGGCCTTCGGGAGCTCTGTTGAACCTTTTGCAACCAAATCTGTCATGGAGGGGATGGTGATGTCTTCAAGAGCTACTATTCGATATGCACACGACTCTTCCGAGTCCGAACCGAACAATGGAACTTCTTCTTTCCCTGTTTGAAGCTCGCCTTTCTCGAAATTCAAAGTAATTCCATTTTTCTTTAAAAAGTCCAATCCAAGAATACATGGGTCAATAATTTCAGCGACGTAAACGGTGTGAGTGTAGGTGTGAAATCCAAAAGAGATCTTGACATTTAATTTCCCATGCACAGAAATTTTGTCACCAGTCACAGTTTGTAGTGAAACTGAAGGCGCCGTGTAAAGAGGTTGGCTGTCCAGGCGCCGGGCTACATCCGTGTCACTATTAGACGACAGGGAGTTCCATTGATCTTGCCCTCCACGAATAAACCATGGTTTCCTCCTTGAAGGGATGAGATGTGATAGAGGCTGAGTGGGGCACCACCTGCTCTTCACGGCGACCTCCGCCTCGCGAGATAGCCGCTCTTTAGTTTAACTGCTGAGGTTCGGACGAGGGTCTGTCCCCTCTCCTGTCCAATTCAGGGCAATCACGTCTGAAATGTCCTTCCCGGTTGCAGAGCCAACAAACCACTCTAGTTTTTCGATCCCTTGAGCCAGGAATATTTCTCATAATTCGCTCCATCTTGTTTTCCAGTTCTTGAAACTTCTTCGTGAAAAGGTCAGAGGAATCGTCTGCCAATGTTCCACGTACGAAACGCCGATCTTTTCTAGAAGCTTGCTGTGCGGCTTCTACTCTCATGGCATAGACGAGGGTGGACTTTAGATCTTTGCTGTCTGACATCCTGGTAGCTTGCTGTATGTCGGGATCTTTGATGGCATCCACGAAATACTGAAGAGACAGGTTATCTCGTACGTCCGAGGGACAGTCTGGGAAAGCGAGGAGCGACAGTCTTTCTATATCCGATGCCAATTCTTGAAGAGTTTCATTGGCCTTCTGCTGTCTCACTTTCAATTGCAGTCTGTTGTAATCCTTTAGATGCTGCTCCCCAAACCTTAACTCCAACGCACTTGCCAGCGCCACGAATTCTCCCCGCTTCTCTTCAGGTAGTGTCTGTAAAATGTCAGCAGCTTTACCTCGAAGAGATGCTGCGAGATGGAATGCCTTCGAAGTATCGTCCCAACCATTCGCAGAAGCAATAATTTCAAACAGCGTTTGATAAACGCGCCAAGACGACCTCCCATCAAAAGTGGCTACTTTGATGTTGGAACGTGGCGCAATGAAAGGAGTGGAAACATTATCCCATTTAGGCGTTGCAACGGTCATAGCTTCCCCCGTTTCAATTTTCCGTAGCCTTTCTTCAACAGCGTCATGAAACTTTTCCTGTTCCTCTTTCATGGTGGTAACCTTTTCTTCGATTTCATTCCTTACAGTTACAAGATCTTCTTTCATTGTAGAAACCTTTTCTCCCAAGCAGTCAACTTTCCCATTAACCGCCTCAAACCTCTCACTGATTTCTTTTCTTACTTCACTCAGAACATCTTCTTTTACCGATTGTAGAACACTTGTAGTAGTCTCTATTATCGTAGATTCCACCATTGTAGGCAGTTCGGATTGCATTTCTTCTTTAATCCCAATTATAGCTGCTGATGTGGATTCTCGACAGGTGGCGATTGCAGCGGCGAGTTCGGCATTTGTCGTTTCTTGACGCGCTTGACCAGCGGCGATTGTTTCTTGTCCGGCTTTTATTTCTGCGGCCGTGGATTCTTGTCCGGCTTTTATTCCAGCAATCATTTCCATTAATTGTTTCATTTGGTCTTCCTCTAGTTGTCGGCATTCAAAATTACGAGATCCCACTTCTGACACCACTGTTATGAATTTTTCCACTGAGGCAATGATGGCACAGTTTTCACGGTTTAAAAATATTTATTCTCTCTTCAGAAAACTCACAAAATTTATTCACAGGCAACAGTTTAATTACTCTCAAGCTTCAACAAAAATAACTTCAAATTCAGCGATTATACAAGCTCACTCCAATAGGTAAACAAAGCGATCAGCTTTCAACGAAGTCCGAAGTCAATCTGAAAACTTTCCCGTTCTCCAGTCTTTTATATACAAGCGCGTGAGACATTCTCGAAATTTTCAGCCAATTCATCGGAAAATGAAATATCTCGAAACTTCTCGATTGCTTTAGGTGTTGCCACCTTTTTCTAACTTGTATAATAGGGCCGCGTAGCCCAGTCGGGAGAGTATCGTTCTCGCAACTAGAAGGTTGCGAGCCCTGAGGTTGCGAGTTCGGGCCTGGGACCGACTAAAGACCGCCGTGTTCGCTAATGGTGACTGGAGCACGTTAAATCAGTCATGGAGGTCGCAAAGTCCTCCAAGTTCCCATACAAATCAATACCTCTGGGGGTGGCAAAGCCAAGTCTTCTGGTGGAATCTTCTGCTTGGTATTGCCTCTAAATTAAGAAGTTCCACATACGGTCGGTAGTGCTGCTACCGAAATAGCTACCGAATACCAGATAGCTACCGAAAGAGGTAGAAATGAACTCTTCGGCGGCTATAGGTAGACTTGTGCACTCCCTCTTGCGAGTGTGCTCTTACAACCTGTGCAGTACTGCCCACTACCGATCTGTACGGGATATGGGGTTGATACAAAATGCTTAAGCAGAGGTGCCTTAGTCCCCATAGTCCTTGATAAGAAGAAGAAGAAGAACTTGTATAATCGCTGTTAATAAATAAAATAAGATAAAAATAAATTACAATAGAATTTTAAAATAATACGTCACTATTTACACTATATACAGATAATTTGTGCAACAATATGTGTAGAAGCAAAATCAAGTCTCTTTTGTTTGTTAGTAGATGAAATGAACGGCTTTCGTCTAGAAACTCTACCATTATAACCGGCTGATCGAAGAGTTCTACGAACAGTTTCTGGATGCACTTTCTTTCCACTAGCTGTTGCAATTTGATTCGCTAATTTTGGAGCACTAATTTTCGGATTTTTCTTCACTTTTCTTACTATGGTTCTTGCATCACGATCATTAAGCTTCCTTGGACGACCACATCGATATTTATTAAGCACATTTCCACGCATAACATAATTTCTGTAGATTGTTTGAACAGTTGACCGACTTTTTTTTTGCAATTTCTGCATAAGATTTCTTTTCACATTTCATTCTTACTATCATATTTCGAAGTTCTAAAGATGTTTCCTTTCCCTGACTCATTTTGTTAAAGTTACAATGTCAAAAACTCTCGGGAAATGAAGATTAGAATAGATAACGAAACATGTAACCTCAAACTAAGACAATCTTCCAAAATAAATTCGCATGCAAATTTTTTTCCGTCCGCCAATCAGGTGTATGCAGACTTTTGCGACTTGATAATTACTATACAAATCACAAAATTGCCTAGAAATTATTATTTCTGAATATTTTTATTATGGAAAACAAATTTTTTAGAGAAAACTGAAGGAGTGATATGACTTTTAAAATTGAAATTTAATTGCTTTTTGAGAAACCTTTATTTTGATCAATGTATGTAGATTTTTGTGACTGACTGTATGACAAAAAAATTTCAGTTTTATGCAGAATTTGATCTGATTTTGGAAGACATAGTTCAAGTTCTTTAACTAGAATATTCCTTTTGTGATACCATGAATCTGGTATACTTTTAATAGCCAGCAAAAAGTACGGCTAAATTTGGAGAAATACTATCTCCTGACAAACAATGGCTAAGCTCAAAAAGTAAAGTTAAACGGTTGGGGTTGATCAAATTTTAGAAAATTTTGCATCGGAGTTGGTTGTAAATACTTTATTAACATTCTTAGCTAAATATTACAGTTATAAATTGCTATTTGTATACAAACCAGAGTGGTGACAGACCGGGAATTCACGGAATTTCCCTCTTCTGGACAAGTCTGGGAATTTCGTAAATTAACTCTTTAATCAGGGAATTTAAAAATATTTGAGTTTCTTTTCTCGCATTCTCCGTGCGGGTGCGGACATCTATCTCGGATTGCGTCACGTGAAGTGGATGCCGTGAAGTCAGCGCCGTATTGTTAGAAAAAATCCTCAAACTTCAATCTGACTGCATCTTTTAGGGACATGATTATTTTCTTCTTGCCTCGCGTTTTTTGTCAACAAAATATATAAGAACTCAAATTATTTACGTATTATTTATGTTAGATTTTTAGTTATCCTATAATCACTGATCTCTACTACAACTTCTGGATAGTGCATGCTTGGTTACTAACTTGAAGTTGAAGAAGGCTTAATAATCATCGTAGAGATCTATACTAATAACTTCCCCCAAAACTAGTTCAAATTTGTTTGTAACTATGGGCAACCTATTTCAAAGCTTTATGGGGGGAAGTATCCAAATGCAGAGCAGAAACCGCTAAGAAGCAATCCAGAAGTTGTAATAGAGATAGGTGCCTATAACTCGGAAGCGCGGCTGCCAGTAGCCTTTCTGTTAAAAAAAACCTTCTAATTTCAATCTAACTGCATCCTTTACAGATATAATTATTTTTCTTCTTATCTTGGATTTTTTGTCAACAGAATATATTAGAGCTCTAAATTCTTTAATATTTCAAATTGATTCCATCGGATTTTTTCTTTTTTTTTTAACCGTTTTAGCTCTGTGTTACAGTTTTGCAACTATCCTAAAAGCATTCATAAGCGAAAATGCTTAGATCTGGTACTTGATTTATTTTCGTACTTTCATTTTGTCATTTTATGGAACACAATTAACTGAAAGTGATATGTGTGAATTTTTAATTTTTTAATTAATGTTTACCATTCTTTTTCATGCTCTAAAGATGCTTGTTTTGATTTTTAGTGTAAATTTATTTTGGAGCAATTATGCTTAGACTATTTGGAATTACATTTACTTATTAAATTTGTATATTTTTAAATTAGTTATTATTTTCTTTTTCGTTTTTTGAATGATAACATCGACAGAGAGACATCTGGTAATTTTCTGGTAATCAGTAAATTGTTAGGGAATTTTGTTTCTCGAATTCTGTAGCCACCCTGCAAATGAATATTCGATGAAAATCTTTCTAAGTGCAGATGTTTTTCTTTATATTCAATAATTTTCTTTTAATCACATTGCAACAGAGGTGGGACTGGAGCATTTTTAATTGATATTTTAGTATTTTAATATCATTCAACTTTTGAGTTTTAAAATATTTTCTGAAGAAGTTTTTAATTCGCGCCCTTTTGAGCATCATTGTTAAAATTTTGAAATCATTGTTAATTTAAATATATTCATCGTGGTAGAAAAATAAAATAATGTAGAAATTATGGCAGAAAACCAGTTACGAAATTTTGCAATTTGCTTTAAAAGTGCCCTCGGAAACAAGAGATTATTAAAAATATGCATAATTTACATTGCACTTCAAAAATTTAAACTACATTTAGTAAAAGTATATTTCCCAAAATGATTGGTTATAATCATTAGGAGTTAAAAAGAAATTTCATTCATGAATTTTAGTACGCATTAATATTTTCTTTTCTTTCAATTTCTCCCCATAGTCACAAAGAAAATTGAGGTCCTTAAAAAAGTTAACAAAGTCCTTAAAAAGTCCTTATTTTTTATTTTGAAAATCTGTATGAACTATGGTGTAGCAAGACATTTTTACGCTCTCGGGATCTTAAACTGCATCACCTCACTCACACTGGAAAAAAGCCACATTCTTGTGAAGTGTGCAGTAAAACATTTTCTCAACTCGGGAAACTTAAACGACATCTCCTCACTCACGCTGGAGAAGTGAGAGTTGTTCCTTCTTAACCCCTTGGGTACATTTGACGGCTGAGATTCGTCATGCACTTGTTTTGCCTGTTAATAATGACGAACCTAATTCGTCATTCAAATTAGTTTGATTGGATAGATTTTAATGTCACAAGAGCCATGATTGGTTAAGTCAAACATCGGTTGGTTTACGTATACTTTAAAAAAATAATTTGTTTGGCTGTATTCCTTTAAAGTTCCTTTATTGTTTTGAACCAACCGTTCAAAACGCAAGAATTTTCCCAAATAAATCCGTAACCAAGGGGTTAAAAAATTTAAAACCTTAAAAATTTCCCGATTATCCTCCGAAACCCAGATAATTCTCCAGTGAAAAATATCTTTTCTGAGGTTTTAATTATTAAATTTTTTGAAAATTGACAGTATATTGCCGATATTGAAGCGTGCTTTGAATAGAATGTGTTAGGAGTCTATGTCAGCTTTAAAAGAAATATAACTACACTGTTAAAAATTTGGTTCCACCCTGCACCAAAATTTGGTGCCCATTTAGCTGCCACCAACATTTGGTGCTTAGTTTCACGAAATAATGGTGCTACCTCGGACACCATATTATGGTGATAGGTTGCACCAAAATTCGCGTTTTCGCTACACCATTTTATGGTGCATGGTTGCACCAAGATTCCCGTTTTCGCTACCCCATTTTATGGTGCATGGTTGCACCAAAATTAGTGTTTTCGCTACTCCATTTTATGGTGCATGGTTGCTCCAAGATTCCCGTTTTCGCTACCCCATTTTATGGTGCATGGTTGCACCAAAATTAGTGTTTTCTCTACTCCATTTTATGGTGCATGGTTGCACCAAGATTCCCGTTTTCGCTACCCCATTTTATGGTGCATGGTTGCACCAAAATTAGTGTTTTCGCTACTCCATTTTATGGTGAAACGTTGAACCAATATTTGCGGTTTTGTTATACCATTTTATGGTGATAGTTTAAACCCCCTTTTATATTTTTTGTACCGCATTTTGAAGTTAAGGATGAATCAATATTTATGATTTCTGTCCTCAACTTAAAGGTGCATTAAATGTTGAATAATGCGTTTTTCCCCTCCCCCCCCCCCCTGCTTGTTATAGCTGTGGATAGAATATATATTTTTAAATTAAATATTGTTTGTATTAAATAATTTTTTTTGTTTTAAATTATTACTTTTTCATATATTATATAGTTTTATAAATAATATTTTGTATATAAATTATTTTAATGTATTATAAATAAAAAATAGTTATCATTTCAACATTCAATGAGGATATAACTGCATGGGTTCTTCAGCTAGGGCAATGA
Source organism: Linyphia triangularis (assembly GCA_963978545.1). Classification (NCBI taxonomy): domain Eukaryota; kingdom Metazoa; phylum Arthropoda; class Arachnida; order Araneae; family Linyphiidae; genus Linyphia; species Linyphia triangularis. Next base: position 4,268,495 of record OZ021728.1, read on the forward strand.
AGTAGTATAATCATGCATTAATTAAAAATATATCCATTTGGAAACAACCAATATTAAAGTAATTTTTTTTTCAACAAATAAAATATCCACATATTAAGTAGAAAATATAATTAAAAAAAATTATATTTCTAATAAGCAATACTATTTATTTAAAAACTGAATACCTTTATTTATTGTTACCCCTTTAAATAATTAAAATTATGATCAGATCAACAATTCTCATATTTTAGCAAACTATTTTTATAGCCCTGTATATTTCACACAGAATACTTGAACAGGAAAACATTGTTTACTTATTCAATCAGATCTCAAATGCAATAAAAATTAGTCACATGACACCCTCAATTTCATATATATATTCAAATTTAAATAGCAGCTTCACATTATAAATGAAAATACAAAATCAAAATATTTTATTAATTGCTCATTACAAAAAAGCAAACTGAACAGATGTAATTACAAAACATTTTATGAATAACAATAAGGTTGGTAAAATTAGCATCCCACTTTCTACACCGCAACTTGTGTTAAGGCAACCACAGCTTCAGAATACCATCATATTTTGCCCTGTTGGACATGTGTATCTAAATTATACTATCAAACAAATTCTGTTTAAATATATTTGTAAAAAAGTAATATATTATAAACATACATTTTTAATACAGAAGAGACAGTACTTTTCCCTTAAAGGGTGCTTATTGGCAAAAAATATCCAAGTACAGTACGGATTCTGCGTTAAGAACTGTTTACGTAAAACCAAGCCAAATCATGGCAACCATAGGCAGTTAACTTATTACAAAATGGCAGCTGCTGCCATTTATTGGCAAAAATTATCTTGGCGCAGAATCCGTACCACACTTGGATTTTGCCAATGGCCTCCTTGAACGGAAAAGTACTGAAGAGGCTTTTTAAAACATTTAGTTGATTAAAAGTCTGTAACTGAGCACTAAATCAACTTATTACTTTGCAGATTATATTTTTTATCATATTACAGCAACCTTTCATTATGCAATGGTATCATGTAGCTTAAAATAGAATATATTTTTTAAAAAATTATTTAAAGTCACCTTCAGAGGAAGTCATTTTACTGTTATTTGTACTAAATGCAAGTTTTTCATGTTGAAATAGGGGAATTCTTAATAAAGAATAATTAAAAAAAAAGCTGAGGGACAACCAATAATACCACAAACATACCGAAAAAGATAGCTCATGTTTATGTTTATTACGAGCAGGGTAGAAATGAAACTTTTGAAAGTCTACTTTATTTAGCACACAAAAACATTGTTTTTAATCAGGGTTCCCACACTTTTCATACAATAAGAAGCTATTAAACACCTTTAATATTTTTCATAAGAACTAACCTTAACTTGCATACATGAATTAAAAATCAAACCTGAACAAAATTTTGTATGATAATTAGCATAAACTATCTTATTTAAAAATAAACAACACATTTGAAACCATTAATACCACAAACATATCGAAAATGAGTAAAATCTAGTTAGCTGTAATAAATAAGCTGGAATTTTAAATTACTATTAGAGAAAAATAAGAATTATTAAATGAAAACTAAAAGTAAGGATTTCTTAAAGAGCAAGACCTAGTAGAAACATTGTTTATACATAAATTAAATATAAAACATGTACTAGATTATTTAAGGTTTTTTTCGAATAAAACTTGTAATAAGTTCTAGTCTTCTTGAACGGAGCATCAGGTTACTTATCCAGATCATATACGAACCACGTTCTGGTGCAGCATAGTCTTCAATTGTGTACTCATTTGACTTAGATCCATTCCTGCTACTACAATGATAGGTTATCAAAATTTAATGGACTTTGAACGTGGCATTATAGTCAGCGCTTGAAAGATGGACATAGTATCTCCGAGGTGGTAAATAAACCGTACCGTGGTAAATAAACTGTACCGTGTGTATCTATTACCCGGTAAAACATCAAATCTCAGAGAAATCGATGCGGTTAGGAAAATACCTTGAAAGACAGGGACCATCAACAACTAAGGAGAATCCTTAAACAAGATGGAAGTGCACCACTTTTACAAATTGCCACAAATTTCAATGCTGGGGCATCAACAAGTGTCAATGTGCAAACAGTTCAAAGAACCATCAATGATGTGAGGCGGAATCCCACACATGACGTTGTTGACTACATGACACAAGGATTTACGATTCGCCTGGGCCCACCAATATCGCTATTGAACTGTTGATGACAAGAAACTGTTGCCTGGTCTGATGAGTCTCCTTTACAATTGTATTGGGCAGATGGACAAGCAGGGTTTGGAGACAACCTTATGAATCCAATGATCCTACATGTCTACAGGGAACTGTTTAACTTAGTGGAGCCTCTGCGATGATATGTGGCATATGCTGTTGGAGCGATATGTGACACCTGATTAGTCTAGAGACGACTCTGACAGGTATGTAAGCATCTTCTCCCATCACCTGCACTTATTTATGTCCATGGCGGGGCAATTCTAGCAGGACAATGGGACACTCCACATGCCACGAGTAGCTACAAACTGGCTCCAGGGACACTCTTTTGACTTTGGACATCTTCGTTGACCACCTAAACCCCCAGACAGGAATATTAGTATATCTGGGATGCCTTGCAACGTGATGATCAGAAGAGATCTCCACCACCTCGCACTCCTATGGATTTGTGAGCTGAGCTGTGCATCATCATCGGGAAACTGAAATATACAAAAGAGCATGATTAAGTCCCGAGTTTATTATTATTTTTATTACGTATAAAATTGTGTTTACTTTACTGCAATTTCATTGAAATATCACTGGTCGCTCTACACAGAATAATTTTTTTTGTTATTTAATCGATAACTATCCGAGACGATTTATTATTTATGCAATTTATTTCTCAATTAAACTCTTATAGTCCGAAGGAGGGCTGCATGTTAAGGTACTCCATCGGACATCATTATAATTTATTTTACAGAATGTGGAGAAAAGTTAGATTATGAGTCCACTGGTCTGCGGTAGCAAAAATGGCCGAAACTGGTCAAAAATCGACGTGGAATGAGTTGAACTAAATCCGATTGCCAAATAATGAGCATTCTTTTTTTATTTTATAACCCTTAGTTCTTTAATTTTCAATTAAAGGCTGCAGACGGTTCAGATATCAGGCGACGGCTTACTTGTATCTTTTAAAAATGAATCAAGTACACAATATATATTATGTCCCTAATGACGTAACTGATGTTGCCAATTAAGCTCACTTTTGAAATATGCTAGTTTTCTGACCCAGAAATCAGAAATCATTTGCGTCCTTCTTCATTGAAAATCAAAGTGCGTTGGCTGACCAGAAGAAAAAGTGAGTTAATATACTAGCAAGTTACGACATATTTGGCAGTCGGATTTAGTTCAAGTCATTAAATGTAAATTTTCGACCAGTTTTGGCCATTTTTGCCACAGCAGACGAGGGGATATACATTCTTCGCATTCTATAAAAAATGCAGAATGATGTTCGATGATGTACCTCAACATGCAGTCGTCTATTAGTGATACAGGTAGAATTGAAATAAAGGATATATAAAAAGACAATAAACTACGCGTGAAAAAAATACATTTAAAATAGCATTAATTGAAAACGTATAATTTGAACGAAAGGGGCCTTAAACATTCTTTTTCAGAAAACATGTTTAGATGAAAATGCATTGAATTGTTCGAGAAATTGATTAAATTGAACTTTTGAATATTTTGTATGATTAAACTTTCAACTGCAGTGGCATAAACTGTTACATAATACATATGAGCGGCCTCTCAAACCATTCTTCCATAAGCGTGATTAAAAGTTGACGGAAAATTAATAAAATATTATTTAAGTACTATTATTTATTTGAAAAGAGGGGGGACCATTGTTCACTTTCAAGGGTGGAAACATTTCATGAAAAATGACTCGGGTCTGAAACTGCATACAACAGCTTATAAACTTTAGGATAATGCTGATAATTATTGAATAAAATAATTTTTTATTCATACATATATTGCACCCTTTCTACAAAAATGACATAAGTCAAAATTTATCATTTTGAGTAAAAAATCCGAGACTGCATGTACGAAGCTAGTTGAATGGCACAAGATTGTTTTCATATTAAATTCAAGTTGAAACAGACTTAAGCGTCCTTTCAGCCCATATAATCTATGATTATGTATACACTTTAACTTAAAAAAAAAGAATTTTGGGTTGTGTCACTTTTGTAGCAAGAGTGCGATAAAACATCGCGAAATCAGAAATTTTAAGGTAATTTCACTGGTAATGCATTGCTGCGAATTTGTCAACATCACTTAAGCCTAACTGAACACAGGGCTAATCAGTTTCTGCATCGATAAATAATTTACAGTAAGCAAAAAACATTTACCATATATGTAAAATAAAGCATTTTACTTACCTTGATATTCGATTAATGATTTAAATACTCTGTGCTAGACATTGCTTTCGGTCTTGATGCGGTTGTTGTCGATTTCAATCGAAGTTACGGTGGCGGTGATCCGAGGTTGCACCATATTTTCGTGCAACCTCCTCATCAGTGTTTTTCGTTGATAGAAGTTGCACCAAAAAGTGGTGCAACTGCCTGCCAGCCATGAAATTGCACCAAAATTTGGTTCAACGTTGAACTGAATTTTTTAACAGTGTAAATATTTTAGAATTATTCTTAAAATTTTGGGGATTACCCCTAAAATTCCCTCCAAACTTTTTTAATGGAACATGATTAGCTTTTATTTTTATAATATTGCTTGTGGACAAATATTGTGATAACATGGAGGCAATCCATATTTTATTAAATTCTTTGAGCCCTATATTGTCCACAAATTCATAATACTACAATGTTTACTGGTGATTGAGGCATCGTATAGTATCTAATATAAAAGGTCCTAGTCATGTATTATTTAGTTTTCAGTCTCCTTTTTTAGTAAGGAAATTGTAAAGATCTAGGAACATGGTAACACTTCGCTTGCTATTTTACCACTTAAGAAGGCATTTTAAAGCCTCGGGCACGATACGAACAGCGAAAGACTTGCTGCAGACCGATTGAGTAACAGAAAGGTGAGAGCTGGTTACAATGAGAGTGAAGGTGATATTTTCCATAAATTCTAACCGTGACGTCATCCAGCGAACTTGGTAAGCGCTTCATTTTGAGTGATTATCACATACAAGATGAAGTATCTAAAACCAAAATTGTTTAAAAGTGGCGGAATTATCACAAAACATCACTTAAAATCATGTTTTAAAAAATAATAAAATAACATTTCAATTTTATTTCAAAAACCGCCTTCACTCTCATTGTGGCCAGAACAACTCCCCACCGAGGTGTTTGGAATTATTGTGTCAGATGATTGAATGATTGTGATACAGTTTTACGAATCTAGGAATATAGTAGATGACTCTTCGAATCGGGATTTTTTTTTTTTCAGAATGATATTGCTGTACACAAGGAAATTTAAAAATTGATATTGTTAACCAGGTGCAATGTACATAATGCAAGTGTACATAAGAGACAGTTATTTTGTATTTATCTAGTTGTTTTGTTGTAAAAGTTTCTTTAAGTGAATTTCAAAAACTGATGGTAATGACCTAACTTGATGCCTTGAAAATCAACTGACTTCCATGTCTTGAAAATCTCTTTTTTTTAATGTTTTATTTATTATTGCTTGTACAAATTTGAAAATTTGTTTGAAAACAAATTCTCCTCCTCTATTTTGAATATTATCCTATTAAAACTGGTTTTGTTTTAAAGAACACTTTTATTTAAAAATTGTACTGTGTTGTCCTTATTTTATTAATTTTTATTGCAAATGGAAAATGCCTTATGATCGCCTCTAAATTCTCTGTTTTGTGAAATAAGATATTGCGTTTTTTTTTTTTTTTTTTTTTTTAATTTTTTTTTTTTTTTTTTTTTTTTTAATTTTGTTATAGAATTCAAGTTATGTTGTTGTTGCTTATCCTCAAAGATCTGACATTTGTCAGATCAACTCCAGAAGGTTGATGATCGCCAGAAAATTGATGACCATAAGGGGATCAGATGTTAAGTACGTCCTGGAAAGTTTTTGATTTTTTACAAGTGCGGTAAATTTTTGTGCCATGTTCGAATGACGGAAATTTTAAGTGGCCACTTGAGAGTTTGGCTAAAGCAGCCTGGGATCCTCGATCGCATTTGATTTCCAGATGATATTCCGGAGTACCATTGGTGCGCAGGTAAAATTTGCCAGATTAAATTTTGTTTAGATTTTTCATTGGAATAAAGTTCCCGATAAGTAAGCAAGGAGCCAATGGGCGTTACTTCCTCACTGCCCTCTTTGGCCAATTTATCCGCGACCTTATTACCTCTAATATTTACATGTGATGGAATCCACTGAAGATGGACGTCGTGGTTCTGAGAAATCTTTTTCACTTAGAGCAGAATAGGTGCACTTGTTTCATCGTTTACAGAGGACCAGCCACTAAGATGTTGTAGTGCATTTTAGACGTGTCCGATAGAATCCAAAGTTCTCCAAAATCACATTTATAGGATATGATAGCGTCAAGCCCCTCCTTAATCGCTATTAACTCGCTCCTGAAGACAGAACAAGTGTCAGGATTACGTTGTTTTAGTGAAGTTTCAAGGTGAGGGGTCCTTGGAATGTGTTTTTTCATGTCACGGAAAATCCGATTTCAAGTGAAACAAAATTGGGTTTTGGGTGATACGAAGCTGATACAAAATCGGATTTTAAATTATACGAAGCTGATACCAGTGGAACCTGAAGCTGTGCCATCCCTGATATTGTTAGTGGATAAATACTATCATGATGTAATGTCATGGATTCAATCCATTGTCATAAAATACTTTAAGCCCAGTGTTGTGCACAAAATCTTTATCATAGAATGTTTATTCGTGATTGTGGTGTCCCATACCATTCTAGTTCCCAAGTCCTAGACGTATATTATTAAAGTTTCTTTTTCATAGATACAAATTTATAAAATTCTAGTTCTCTTGCTGATATTGTGACCTGAAAATGTTTACTAAGGTTTCGGGTACGGTAAGAGTGGTGAGCTAGTTGTGGTATAGTGACTAGACCGAGCTGCGGTAAAGCGACTAGATAGAGTTGCGGTGAAGTGACTAGAGTAGTGAGTGAGTTGCGGTAAAGTGACTAGACCGAGTTGCGATGAATTGACTAGAGCAGTGAGTGAGTTGTGGTAAAAGTGACAAGAGCGATTTGCGGTAAAGTGACTAAAGCAGTGAGTGAGTTGCGGTAAAGTGACTAAAGCAGTGAGTGAGTTGCAGTGAAGTGACTAGAGCAGTGAGTGAGTTGTGGTAAAAATGACAAGAGCGATTTGCGATAAAGTGACTAAAGCAGTGAGTGAGTTGCGGTAAAGTGACTAAAGCATTGAGTGAGTTGCAGTGAAGTGACTAGAGCAGTGAGTGAGTTGTGGTAAAAGTGACAAGAGCGAGTTGAGGTAAAGTAACTAGAACGAGTTACGGTGAATTGGCTAGAGTGGTAGGCGAGTTGTGGTAAAAGTGACTCGATGTATACGGATAATTGAAAGTGAAAATTGCTGAACAATATTTATATAGTTGAATATATAATAACTTAAAAAGAAAAAACACGAAATTTGTACAAATTTCATTTCATTTATTTGCTGAAAGCTGAACTCATCTATTTATGGGAAAATTGCAGCTTCCCATTTCAGGGCAGGTTTTTAGTTTCCTGGGCCTTTTGGCCCACACGAACGGGAGGCAGAGTACGGCCCGAACTCGTCTACCGGCTGGTGGTACCAGGACCTCCGGGTTGAAAAACCTGATGAAGGGGTGGTTGGACTGCTAACCAAGCCTTCCTAGTACCCTGTTGCTGTTGCATGCCCCCGGAAGCCAGCAGAGCTAGACCAGGTCCATGATGTCGTACACCCTCAAAAAATCCAACACCAAAACAGGGTCGTCGGCCAAATCCTTCTTAGAAAGTCCCAGGCACGCGAGGATGTGATCAGGCGAAGCCTGTTCTGTAGAGCAGTGTTTGCAGATTTCGAAGCTCCTGGATCCCTCAGTAAATTTCAATGTCTGAAGTTGGCCACTTCGAAAGCGGGCAAGAGTAGTTTGATACTGTCTATTAAAACCCAGAGCAAGGGATCCCCCTGGACGGGGATATTGATACTAATGGTGCGCTGGGGGGACAATCTCCTAGTACCCTTGTTGGGCTAGGTGGCGAGTTTTCATTTATTCTATAATGGCTTTATCTCTATCTTTATGCCCCACGGAAAGCCTTAATCCCCAGAAAACCAAGCTCACTACCAAAAGAACCCTCGAAATAGAGGACAATAGTATCAAAAAAATCCCAGGCATAAAGATATCCCTACATAAAGAACCAACTTTTATCGTACATTCAGATTCGGAAGTATTGGGAAACATGTCAAAATGGTTTAAAGAGTATTTGAGGTAAAGAATCCAAGAAAATTAAAAAAAAAAAAAACTTAAATCCGGGGACTTTGTGATTGCAACTAATGACAATAGACAGTCACAGTATTTACTTTCAGTTACTACAATAGGTGACATCAGCATATGAGTACCCGCCATAAAAATTTGAATTCCAGTAAATTCCAGTCCGGAGAAAAACCACATTCTTGTGAAATGTGTAGCAAAATATTTGCTTCTAGAAGCAGTTTTACAAAACACTTAAACACTCATTGAAAGAGGATCGCAATGAAATTTATACTTTTTATTGTTTGACCAGTTTTGTAAATTTGTTTAAAAACTAAGTTCTCATCCCATTTCCAATATTATCGCAATAAAACATTCTTTGTTTTTGGAAGCACTTTAAAAAAAAAATAAAAAAATGTGTGCTCTACATATTCTCATTATGTTATACTTTGACCGAGGGCTTGTGAAGCAAAGGGGTCTTGGTGACTTTTCTTAACTTTTGAGAAAATAAGCTTTAAAGTTTCTTATTTATATTAAATTCTATGAAAACTAGCGTGATATCGTCATTCCAGAGGTTAGTATTTGAACAGCAAATAATTTTCATACAAATTTAATATAGATAAGAAACTTTAAAGTGTATTTTCTCAAAAGTTAAGAAAAGTCACTTGACCTCTTTTCTTCTCAGGCCCTCAACTGTGAATAAAATAACACATTCAAAATCGCTTTTAGACATATTGAGATATTGTGTTATGAGCGATTGCTTTATTTTTGTTGATTTAATTGTAGAATACAAATAAAAGTAATTATTTCCATACGTTTTTTATCGAGTCCTTTTTTTAGGCAATGTTTCTATTGGCTAGCTTTTTTTTCAGACACATGCTTTGGGAGGATTCGTTCTTTTTTCTTGTAAACAAACAATAGTTTAATGCATTGTCATGCGGAAATCCATGTACGTAATGTAATTGAATTTTCATTGCAACATATTTTTCCACTGTTCATCAGTCTCAAGTTTTGAATGTCAATTTGAAAATTTATTTTTATTCATTAATTCTATGCCTAATTCTGAAAAAACCCTATTCCAAACAAGACTCTTATCAAGTGATAGTATAGGTAATGAAACTTCTTTACTTAATGGAATATTATCAAGGTGATTTAGAACTTTTTTTTTATCAAATAAACCATTTTAATGAAAATGTTAAAAGACCATAATGTATTTTACATTTTGTCTTTTGTTTGTAACATTTAATAAATTGCAACTTTAAATTATTAAAAACTTAGGATCGATTCAGTTACCGGACAATACGGCAGAATGAAATTTTATGAAAAAAGAGCTAAAATGTAATTAATACTCTAAATGTAGAGACTTTGTAAACCTGATATCCTATATCTAATTTTTCTCATTATCTTGAACTTAAAATTCGATTCCAACCTTAACAGTTCCGTAACTTTATTTTCAACTATTAGCTATAGATTTAAAATATTGACAATACACGATACATTCTCTCAGTTTTAAAGTCAGCTCCCTGTTTAAAAAAAAACTGCCAAAAATTGATTTGAGACCACCATTTTGGTCTCATTTTTCAGTTCTCTACCTTGTCTTATTATGAGTTCCCTGAAAAAAAAAAGTACACGCTTGCGTGACGTAATAGTTTAACTTTTGTCGACCAAATTTAATATAAAAAAAATTCTTTTCAATTTAAAGTTGAAATTTTTGAAATTTTTGACCAATTATTACATTAATAAATAAGCAATAAGTTGAACTATATTCCATCTGAGTAAATTTAAAAATAGTATAAATGTGCATTGTGTTTTTCAAATTAAAACAGAGGGGACGGTAAATCTAAATGATATTTCGTTTTGGAGAAGGGAAGGGAATGGTAGGCATCAACGTAACAAAATTGTAGGTGTCGGACTCGATCAAGCGTGACATGGTGTGAAGGGGTTAGGAAGGGGTAAAAAAATCAATATTTTGCTAGATTTAATTTATGCACGTTCACTTAAGAGCGATCACTTAATAACTAGCAAATGAAGTGATCTTATACATTGTAACCAATATAAATGGTATGAAAGTTTCTAAAGTTGTATTTCTTGATTGCAGGCAAGTTCAAATGTCCAGATATATTGAACAGTGCTCAAAGTATTATTCATCAAAATATATGAAGAATCATCAATGTTTATTTCTACTGTCTTAATAGAAATTAGATTGCTTCACACAGATGACGAATGCTTTCCGTAACAAATTCGGTCAAGTGTAAGTGGAAAAATTCAACTTACATTTAAAGTGAGTGCTTGTGTAAAGCTTAACGAACAATTTGCCAGCATCCGCTTCCTTTTTCTCCTAAGACAATACTCATCTCTTTGATTTGTTTATCTTATCAAAACATATCATGACATCCATAGAAAAAAAGCCAAGTGTTTGCGAAATGTGTAGCAGGACATATACTCGAAGTTGCGATCTTAAACGACACCTTCTCACTCATACTGCTGAAAAGCTACATACTTGTGAAATGTGCAGTAAAACATTTGCTCATATCCGGCACTTTAAACAGCATCTCCTCACTCACACTGGAGTAAAACCACATTCTTGCGAAGTGTGCAGTAAAACATTTGCTCGAATCGGGCACCTTAAACGGCATATCCTCACTCACACTGAAGAAAGGCCACATTCTTGTGAATTGTGTAGCAAGACATTTACACGAATTGGGGATCTTGAACGGCATGTCCTCACTCACACTGGAGAAAAGCCACATTCTTGTAAAGTGTGTAGCAAATCATTTACTCGAATCGGGAACCTTAAACAGCATCTCCTCACTCACACTGGAGAGAAGCCACACTCTTGTGAAGTGTGCAGTGAAACATTTGCTCATATCCGGAAACTTAAACAGCATCTCCTCACTCACACTGGAGGAAAGCCACATTCTTGTGAAGTGTGTAGTAAGACATTTACAAGAAGTGGGAATCTTAAACTGCATCTCCTCACTCACTCTGGAGAAAAGCCACATTATTGTGTAGTGTGCAGTAAAACATTTGCTCAAATCGGGATACTTAAACAGCATCTCCTCACTCACACTGGAGAAAAGCCACATTCTTGTGAAGTGTGCGGAAAATGTTTCTCCCAGAGAGGGAACCTTGATGGACACCTCCTCACTCACACCGGAGAAAAGCCGTATTCTTGTGAAGTGTGTAGCAAGATATTTTTACGCTCTCGTGATCTTAAACAGCATCTCCTCACTCACACCGGAGAAAAGCTATATTCTTGTGAAGTGTGTAGCAAGACATTTTTACGCTCTCGGGAACTTAAACTGCATTTCCTCACACACACTGGAGAAAAGCCACATTCTTGTGAAGTGTGCAGTAAAACATTTGCTCGTGTGGGGCATCTCAAACTGCATCTCCTCACTCACACTGGAGAAAAGCCACATTCTTGTGAAGTGTGCAGTAAAAATTTTTCTCATGTCGGGCACCTTAAACGACATCTCCTCACTCACGCTGCAGAAGTGAGAGTTGTTCCTTCTTAAAGAATTTAAAACCTCAAAAATTTCCCAATTATTCTCCAAAACCCAGATACCGCTCTAGAGGAAAAAATCATTTCTGAGGTTTTAATTATTAAATTTTTTGAATATTGATAGTATTTGGCCGATATTGAAGCGTGCTTTGAAAAGAATGTGCTAGGAGCCTATGTCAGCTTTAAAAGAAATATAACTAAATATTTTCGAATTATTCTTAAAATTTTGGAGATTATAACTAAAATTCCTAAATCATATTTTAGAAAACTCATAGTGCTGCCTGATTCTTCCGGAGTATTCCATTGCTTTTTTTATTGTAGATTTATTTCTAGAATCAAGTTATTGTTTGGAAAAAGAAAAAAAAAAAAACTGATTTTCGAAGCATTCGATTTCTGTTGTCTTTGAAGGCGATGTTTCTATTGGCAAACTTTTTTAATGGGACATGATTAGCTTTTATTTTTATAATATTGCTTGTGTATAAATAATGTGATAATGTAATGACGGAGGCAATTCATATTTTATTAAATTCTTTGAGCCCTATATTGTCCACAAAATCATAATACTACAATGTTTACTGTTGATTGAGGCATCCTATATTCCAAGTCCACCTCCAAAATATACCCAATATATCTGAATCATCATGAACAATCAAGGCCATGGACTTTGTAAAAGGGGCATAGATCCAATTTATAAATTGTAAGAGTGAAAGTGCTAAAATTTAAAAAATTATCTGCCAAAAAGCAAGTACATCACTGGTGACATAAAGATCATGGTAATGCCCCATTGTATTTAGATCAAATTCATCCCACACCTTTTGTGCAAACGCATAGTCTTCGTTGGTAATATGTGATTCAGTCAAATGACTAAAATTCTTGTTTGGGAGGGAGACACCTGTCTTCAAATTTTTTAAAGTCGTCCTTCTACTCAAATGCATAACAACTTTTCCTAAACAGGAGGTCGGCTTTTTCGCCAAAGTATGTTTTAGGTGTACTTTTTCCGTGCTAGCAACAAGTTTTTTCCGTTGGGATTCGAGAAATCTCAAATCTCTCAATGAGAAGGAAATAAACTTTTTAATGTTGTTATGAATACAATATCTTTTGTATTTTCCAATGTTCTATAAAAGTAAATATACATCACAGTCCTTTAAATTATGTTATGTCAAGGGAATTTGCCTAGCTATTTGTTACTTCAAATTGCCCTGGTTGTAAGGTGATCTCAAACTTTGCCACCGTTAAGCGGTTTTTCACATATATGACGAATTTGACTACAACATTCCATTCGTCTTGATGAGAGAGGATCATGAGTTTTTTTAACCTGAAGTATTTGCTTAATAGTCGCTTCCTCTTGTATTAAGTTTGCTAAAAAAAAAATATCTGCAGGGTCGTCTCTTATACACATGACCGGTTCTTTTTAAAAGCTCCCCATCAGAATTTACAATGACATACAAAAACCCACATGCTTTGTGGTATTAAATGGGGACAGTTCAAGAAAGATTAGAGTTTAGGCCACAAGAGTCCGTTTTTAACAAAATTGGTTAAAAATCGGCATATATAGTGTAGGGGAGCTGTAAACTTAACTGAGGTTTTTCGAAAGTTAGCCATTTATCGTCTTCTGTAGATATTTTTATTTTTTGTATTTCGCAATTTTCTATTCTGTATTTTGCAATTTTCTATGTGTGATTTTTAAGTTTCTTCCAATGTTAATCTGTGCAAGCAAAAAAAAAAAAAAAATCTCACTAATTGTTTGTGTTTTCTCAAATGTACCAAAAAACGATTTTAATCTTTATCAGGCAGTAATACTAATTTGTTTCATTGGCAATAAATTTACATGATGATGCCAATTTAGTTTGGTTATTCTAAGGGGGGAGGACCTCTTTTTCATAAGCATATACAATAATAGGAATGTTGTTTAGCTTTTCAAGTAAATTAATGTCAGAAATAGGGGGTAGGGAAATGAATGCCTTTGGTATTCAGTTCATTCTTAAAGGGTTTATATTCACTTACTCTGCAGGGATTGTTACCATGTGCAACTATATATACGACTACTCTCCACCAATGAAACATTTACTGTCTTCATTCTTAATGTTTTAAACAGCTCTGCTATCCTTCATCTGTTTGAGTAGCTCCATGTTGACGAAGATAAATGAGAACTAAGTGCAGAAGACATTTGCTAGTAAAATACAAATAATTTAACGAATTTATTTTGTTTAAATGTTATTAATACTCATTAAATTCAATCAAAATGGTTCCCGCTGAGCACAATACATCTTTGACACCAACACAAAATGTAAACAAAAACAGGATGAATTTGAAAAGTAGAAAAACAAAACGACACATACAAAAGAATGCTTTAAAACCGCGCATGTTCAGATTTTGTTTACGGTATGAATTGTGAGTAACTATATGAAAATACTACAATAACTTTTGAAATGCTTATCGAATAGCCAATTCTAATACATAAAAATAATCCGAAAAAAAAAGGGTGTAAAGCGTATTCAGCTTTCATGTGGACGATGAGCCTCGATCACGAAACCATTGGATCTCGAGGCAGATACCTTACCTCTGTTCAAAAGAGTACTCTTGTGCACAAAAGTTTTATCTGTTATTTGAGGTCGCCATAGGGGGACACATTAAAATAACTTTTGTTTTTATTCAGATGCATTAAAAATATCGTTGCCATTCCAAGAATTTTATTTTTGTGCCGTTAAATTTTAATAAAAGCAACTTTAAATCGAATTTAAAAGTTATTCTCTACAATCTCCACGTACTAAAGCCTCTACGTACCGAATTTCGTACCCCTAGGTGCAAAACTGGATTTGTATAAGGTTCAGACGTACAGATAACTCAGTTTTATACATATCGATAGATGAATGAAATAACTAATGCTGCATTTTTAATAATTTTTTGTGCGTACGTTTCAGAAAAATAATGCGAGCATTTATATGAACATTTCTTGTAATATATATTTAGGAATTGGATATACTGAACAGATTTGTCATCTTTTTTTTATAGCTAAAGAAAATTATTAAAAATTGTGTGTCCATATGTGCCGTCCACTGATAATATGTCTCTATCTGATAAAGAAAGCCATGGTCGCATTACGTGACAAAAATGTTAAAAAAATCTTCAGTACGTTAAAAGATACTGATGTATCCTGCTCAGCAGAAGCGAAGTACTTGAGTTCGCTAAAAAAGAATCTGAGCGAGCTAATCATGTTATTTATAATCATGGTTTAGAACAGAGTAATTTGTTTTATGCCTGATAGAAAATTGTCTTCTTGTGTTGCTGTTTGCTGAGTAAATTGAACTATAAATTTAAAATTTTCAATACAAAACTCTGTTTTTTACCTTCTCATTTGATCTAAAGAATAATTCATTTACCTTATATATACAATTTAAGTTCTTTTTATGTTGAAAAACAACTTAGCTTTGAGCAAAGGGCAAATTTTAATTTTTTATGTTTTTATATTTGGTGGAATTGATAATATGATTTTAACCAGCAATAAACCTGTATTTTCATGGTTTTAAAGATAGTAGTTGACCCTGACGTCAAATGACACTGCGCTCCAATGCTGATTAGCTCGTTCGAGATGGCAATAGTCTCCAGAATACTCTATTTCTGTTGTTGTTTACTTTACTTGTCAATTGTTGATTTCTCAAATTTAATTAGTAGCTGAAAACTTCCTTCAGACACAAATGCTACAACATAGTTAAAGGTATTCTTTTTCGATTTTTCTTCTTGAAACCAGTTTGAACAGCATTTTATCATTATCCTTTTTATTTCCTGAGTTATAACTAACCTGAGTTGATAATTATTTTCGCTGTTTGGAATTTATAAATACAAGTAACCTTCACTATAACGGCTGTGGATCCTCAGTCTGGCTAAATATTATGCTAACAGTTTCCAAAACTTCATGTAGTTGTTGTTTGAACATAGTATGAATGTTTTATCAAAATCCAAGATGGTCAAGCAGCAATCCCTAGGTCCCCTCACGTGGAATGACCCGCTTACAAAATATAAAATTGATTCTTTACGATGAATAGTAAATATTAAATTATCATACGTAATACATAATTATTTTGGAATTTTTCCGTGCAACTTTATTACCAACTGTATCCAAATTCGCGTATATATTAAATTACGTCTCGTATTTGGAGATTAAAGTAAGTTTTCAAGTGCGATGTTGACGTTTTCTTATTCAACTATCAAAGGAAAGTCACCAACTCCGCATGTCACTGAGGTAATATCTTAGTCACCAATCAAATCCACAATTTCTGGTAACTTCTTGAAATTTTGAAACAACTCTAAATCATTACAAAAATGAAATGTGGCTTCTGTGAACACTACGAATCCGACCATGTTGAACGTTTCATTGTTATTCTGAGAGTTGACTTCGCTATAACAGTTGAGCTGTTGTGGAGACTTTCTTATTCTTTTCCAGTATTTTTTTTAAATGATTTGACAACTTACAAAATTTGCACTGACCTATTCTTCGATATTTCTCATTCGTCGAGTTGGGTTTTTGGTAAAATCTTAGATGGGCCCACCTCTTGGCGACTTATTTCAAATCTCGCCAAGTTGACTACTAATTGGGGACAATCAAATATTTGTTATTATGATTATTTTTGAATTAAAAAACGATACTTAAAGGCCAGAAATAATAATATTTTATAAAAAAATTAAGACTTACTATAAATGTGTTTGCTAATCCTTTGCCGGCGGAGGGTACGTGTTAATGATTTGCCAAATAAAGAATCTCGTAAAATCATAAAAACCTTCTCCCAAGAGACCAGAAGCATAAATGACGGAAAAAAATGAATACATATTAATTAACCAATCAGGTTTCAGAATTTCGTTGCACATTTTAAATAGTTTTGGTTCCGAAACGCCGTTGCGATCGGACATTGAAACAGGACGTTAAGTAAGATTCTAGACTGTTCTAATCCATAATCCGTCTAGGTTGCCACATTGGCGACGTTATCGCCACTCGTTTGGCGAGAATTCCAAAAGATGCCAAGAGGTGGGCTATTCTAAGATCCACCCGGGTTTTTCATTACTTCTTGAACTACTTCCACTGCTGTTGGGTTTTGTCGAGTTCCAAGATTTGGAAAGTGGACGTCGTGACTTAACCAAGTATGCGTCACTCACTAATCGACGATTCAAGTAGCTCAATTTTCTTCTTTAATAATATTCGTCCTGCTTCTACAACTAGGTCATCTTGAACGTTATCAAATTTGAAATCTTATCAATGCAGCTGTTGAACGATGTTTTCGTACTCAAGTGGAAACCTACGTATTTGTTGAAAACATACTAAAAGTTCTTGTATCTCCAAACTTGATTCGATAATCATCTCTTTCTATATATACAGTCAACTTGCGATACCTTGACATTCAAAGGACTGGCCAAATTCTTCGAGTTATCAGAAGTTCGAGTTATCGAGAGTCACTCAGTATTTATTTTCTATTCAAGGCATATTCTTGGGACCTAATGAAAACTTTAAGATAAACGAATATTTGAGTTATTAACATACACATTTACAATGAATGCCTATAGTTTTTCTACCCGGTTGAATCTGAGTTTGGTTGAACCTTGGAACTCGTCGAATTTCCTAAGCCTCTTTTCCAACTTTTGTCTGGGAGATTAAAGTTTGAAACTTTGGTTGTAGTCCTTGATGAATAGAAGTGTACGCTTGTTTTCTTCAAAGATTATTGGATTTTTTTTTTTTGATAATGCACTCTCACCAAGTTCTTCCTCTTTGTTTCCATGAAACTTCACAAATAGCGATCCAACAAATCCACCTTCATGTCACGCTGCCATAATTCTTCCAGTTCAATTAGAAAGATGATTCCAGCTCAGTTATACTTTAATCACAGGAAAGTTGAAACTACGGCAACCCTATTTAAACTAATTCAAAGTTACACAGGGCCACGTTCCCATAACCTACTATTGTTGGTGGAAATATTAAATGAAGAAATCAAGATACCGTCTCGAAAGAACTAACGTTTATTTCTAGTAAAAAAGGAACACATCAGCATGGGTATACACACAAGCAGAAAATTTTGCATATATACATGATTATACTACTTGCAGTTAACAGTTAAATATTCTTAGACTAACCACCTGATTTAAAATTATTATCATGACATACAGGAGATTTTCAATTAATTGTTAAGGGATAAATAAGGAAGAATGAAGTGAAAACAGATTATTTTTTGAAAACATGACTTAAAAACTAGAATGCATCAACATGTAAGGATGGAGCGCGAAAAAAAAAATTCTGTTCAGCTTGACTCAGTAAAGTGAAATATCCCATTAAGTATAATAATAGTGTGTTTAAATAGACGCATGTTGTGTCAATATATTATTCCTGCTGCAAGATATAAGAGCCCAAATTTTTATCAGATTCAGAGATTTTTTTAATTTTTCCACCAAATAACTTCCAAATGTGTTCAACTTGCTGTAGTGTTTTATGTATTGTTAAATAGTACTAATATAACTCTATCTAATGACACTTGGTTTGAAATGGCAAATCAAATGAGCAAGAGGTAATTCTAGCTTCAAAATGTCAACAAAACATTGAAAACTGGACGTTTCATGACCTTGGATGACCTTCAGCAATGAACCTTGCCATGAACTTCTTATATGTTATCATTCCGTAACGAAAGAAAAGCAGTTTACAAGTTGTTTGCGTATCATTGTACCATTAAAAATTATTTTCATGTATCCTAAAAACACAGATTTTTTTCATTTCTAAAGGTAAACCCTAATAGCTCATAAAATGTGAAAGGTATAATCATGGAACAAAATATTTTGGATTTTATCATCTAGTAGGGGAATAAGAAGACACATCTATCATCGCTTAATTTTTGTGTTTAGGTTTTGGGCACGCTTTGCAATAGAATTGGGCACTTACGCAATTTAGAAGTAAACCTGAAAATTAGAGAACTATCGGGATAATGTAGAATTTGTGATTGTAATAAATCGGGGAATTCAAAGACTTGGCTATAAAAGTTAGAACACATTGAAACAAATACCGCAATTTTTTTTTTCAAACAGATTATTTCACTTTATCTTTTGTGATATGATTCTCTTTATGGAAATTTTGCATCTTTATTAAATTTAT
The DNA here is from genome assembly GCA_963978545.1 of Linyphia triangularis. Taxonomy (NCBI): domain Eukaryota; kingdom Metazoa; phylum Arthropoda; class Arachnida; order Araneae; family Linyphiidae; genus Linyphia; species Linyphia triangularis. Next base: position 4,287,541 of record OZ021728.1, read on the forward strand.
AATTAATTAATACTACTAATATTTTCTGATCTATTATGATATTTCTTTGATTTAATGGGTAATTGTTTTCTTGTGTTAAAAATTGAGTGGCATGGATTTTTAAATTGTTTTTCATCTCGGTACAATACCAAAATAAGGAATTCCACTAATTTTTAGCATATGTTTTAAATTTACACATTTTTCAAAAAGTTTATGACTAAAATTGTTCACATGCATTATGGAGCCATCTAAGTTATCTCATTTGATTGTTTTCTTAAGTTTGAAGACTGTATTTTTTCTTCTTAGCATTATAAGTATTTTCCTGTTTTAGTTATGTATGTAGCTGTGTAGACCAGTGTTGCTGAGCACCTGTGGATTCATTTAAAATTGACAAAAATTGTGGTAAGTATATAATTCATACAATATGAATATTTATGTCAAAACAGTTTTCTTCAGTAACAAAATATTCTTGGCAACAGTTTCAATGTAAATAAATTAGCGTTCTGTAATTCAAACTTTTAATGCAGTTATTGCGTTGTTATGGAAAATCCTCATTAGGTCAAAATACAGCCAATTCTAAAAGGCTCTGCACATTTAGTTTATTTGATGTTGCTATGAAAACGTATGGGGGGAGGAGGAGGATTTCCAAAATGTGATGATTGGAGTAAAAAACCAGGAGGGACGTTTACCTCACCTCATCCCCCTATGCAATGCATTGAACACTACTTTTACCAGAGTTCATCCTAGAAATGAAAAAGGGCAGGGTGCTATTTTCCAACAAAAGGGTAATTCCTGTTTACGAGGGCACTTTTATGGCAAATTGCAGAAATTTCCATACGCGTTTTCTGCTACAATTTCAGTATTGCTATACTTTTCTACCACGATAAATAATTTTCAATATTTTGAAGAAAAAAAATAATGCAAAATTCCGTGAATCAAACACTCGCTCAGAAACTTAAAAGATATTAAAATTCTGATAAAATGCTTCAGCCCTAATTCTGCTGGAATGAGACTGACAAAATTATTAAAATTAAAGTGAAATATACACAGTAAAATTTTCATCAAATAGTAATTTTTATTAAAATATCAATTTATCGTACAGTAAAATTAAGAAAAGAATGTTTTATTATAACGAAAATGTTTTAGGATAAGAACTTTTCACACTTTCAAAATTTTCTAAAGTTTGAATGAATCAACCTTAAACTTCATCTCTTAGGTTTGCCATTGTTAGATAGAGAATAGAGTTTCTCCAAATTTAACATTATTCATTGTGGGATATCACAAGGAGTATTCCGACTAAAAAACTTGGACCATGTCCTGAAATTTGTGCATTTTTTCCCCCCAAATCGTATCACATTTAGCGTCAAAACAGCGATATTTTTGCCGTGCATGCCGCTATTATGTAAGCTGTAATAGAAGTTTTATTTTTTTAAAAATCGGAAATAATCTGGGATTTTGGTTGCATTCCTGTTATGTTTATTTTAAATATGAAACGGATGTTTAGAAATTAATTGGAAACAGGCAAATTACCAAAAACACCCCTTAAATTTAACAGGAGGACATCGCGATTACGCGTGTCCAAACGGAAATATTCTTTTTAAATTCTTAGTGTAAACATTTGATAGTTATAAACCTTTAACTAAGTTATTCAAGTCTTTCAAATTTCTTTCTTCACTATTTTGAAGGAGGCAAGGTAAAAATCCAGCGAAATACACTTAATCAAAACACGTATGAAATGGCCATTGGAGTTTACTAATGTGCACTTGGGAAATTGTAAGACGGCGCCCTACAATCCACCTACTAATGAAGCACATTATATGAACATCTACTCAATGGTTTCAGTCCCTGATATATACGTTGAGCGTTTGAATGCGCGACAGACGATTTCAGTACAGGTGATCCACATACCGTTGGAAGGGGGAAAAACTCTTTCAGAATGAAGTTTTTTTCTGAGGAAGGACGCTATTTTTATAGAAAAAGGGCAGGCCTCAAAAAATGCCTAGGATGTCATCTTGTCCCATCCCCCTACGCAATGCATTGAGCACTACTTTTACAACATGTGGTTACTTTATTCTTTCCTGAAGATGCAAGATCTCCTTATTTTAATTAGGAGTGTGCAACATCGTGCATTTTTTAATTACTTTATAATATTGGTCATTGCATTAAAATTTATGTTGTTATTTACCGTTTTCATATTTTCACTCATTAAAATAAAAATGGCCAGTGTGGCGATAGTTGTGGAAATATATTTTACATTGGATAAAATAAAATGCCAACATGGAGAAGTTGGCTATGTATTCCATAGTCCTATCCATTGTCCATTCTTGTACGTGAAACAGAAAAATATAAATCGTTGATGGACGATACTCAAGGCAGAAAGCTCTGTGTTAAAGGTACTAATTTTTCAACTTTTTATCACATTTCTACGTTATTTTCAAAGGTGGAGATGATTAGAACACCTTAAGAGACATTAGCACAGAAATTTTAATAAAAATTATTTGAGCCGTGTTTTAGCAATTGCTGAAAAACATGATTTTTTCTTGATTTCAACCTTATGTACATGTGCAATTTTGACAAGAACCTTAATGGTTTAATTCCATGGCCGCCATTAACCCGCACACAAAATTTGAAGATTGCAGGTGAATTGGTTTGGGAGTTATGCTGACCACTTTCATACAGACATTTTTTATTGACCTCTTTATTTAATTCAGGGTATTCCAAAACATGGAGAAATGCAAAAAAAACCCGCATTATTTTTTTACCAAATGCTCTATTTTCATTATAAACGGGTAATTGAAAATAAAAAGAAAGTATGCCCTGTCGTTAAGAGAACAGATATCGAATTAATTACTCGTTGGAAAACTGTTGATGCGTTTGCATGTGTTTACGGCAAACAGATGGCATGCTTTTAACCAAGTCTTAGTCTAAACAAAATAAAGTAGAAAGGGAGGTGAGAAGCCTAAAATAGTTGATGCAACAACTAACAATAAATTTTGATCTCTAGTTTAGTATGCATTTCCTTTATTGTGACTTTCAGTATTCAATGATAATACATCACGACTAGGAGTGCTAACTTTGCACTCAAAAAATCCCATTTCCAGCGCTGGGCTCAAAAGCATTTAGCCACACCCAGTGTGCTAGAGATTCCTCTCCTGATGGCATTTTACTATCAAACCTAAGCAGGCATGACGGAGCTTGTGTGGGATATTTTAGTGTTTGTTAGACTGCGTAGTGGGGTTTTTACGACTTTTCTTCCATTCGAGACGTAAATGTGGGATAGCTTTCTTTTGAACGACCTCACAAATTCCCCTTCAGACAGTGGTTACTCTCAGTAGTCCATGTCTTACTTTTAACGTGTCTCTCTTGACCCATCCTGTTTTCACATTCACTTGGATTTATTTGGGACTTTGAAAATTCAAAAAAATTAGCAATCTGATCTATGGAAAAGTCAAATCGACGAAATATTGTTTTTAAGAATATATTTCGGCTTCTGTCATACAGAAATATGGTACATATAAAAAATATTCAAAAGTAAAGTTACGATTTGACTTATTCAAAGGCACCACAGTCGCTGCAGTAGATTACTCTGTGACTCTTGCAAGTCGGGCACTTAATTTACCTACATAATAACGGGAACTACAAACTCGGGTAAATATCGACCCCACACAAGATTCACTGCGTCACAGTAAACAAGAAACTGAAGGGTCTGGTGACCTCGCCCTATTGTTAGAACCTTGGAACTAAATTATGGCATAGGTCTTCAGTTGATAATGTCACTGACTAACTTAAAAACGTAGTTCAAAGTTTACCTGGGGTAGATATCTACCCCGGTTTGTAGTTCTAAGGGTAAATAAAAAAAAAAACTTTTGAAATTTAGAGAAAATTTTCTTTTCGTAATTAATGAAATAAATATTCTTTCAAATTACTAAAGAAATTATGTTCCCTTCCACAGAACTGCATAAATAGTCTTAGAATTGAGACGGCCTTTACCACCTAAAATATGGCAAAAGTCGAAATATTGCTTGACATAATTTATGCGAGTTCCATTACCGATCACTAGAACAGCATAATACTGATTTTATGAGTGCAAATGAATACAAATTGCATAAACGTTTTTAAAGATATACATTTCTTGATTGCAGGCGAGTTGAAATGTTCAGGTATATTATGCAATTCCTCCAAGAAAGACTAGTCAATATATATGGAGAATCTTCAGTGTTTAATTCTTATTGTCAAAACAAAAACAAGAAAGTAGCTGCTTTACACAGAGGGTGAAAGCTTTCTTTAAAAAATTCAATCAAGTATAGAGTAGAAATCAACTTATAGTGAGTGAAAATCATCTTCTGAAAGAAAATTCTTCCTGCACTTCCCTGTTCTCGTGAGAAAAACTTCATCCCTTTGGATTTCTATAGACATATTTTCAAAACTTATCATGACTTTCACTGAAAAAATGCCAAATGTTTGCGAAATGTGCAACAAAACCTTTTCCGAAATTGGGAAACTTAAACGGCACCTCCTCACTCACACTAGAGAAAAGCCACATTCTCGTGTAATATGAAACAAAACCTTTTCCCTAAGTAAGAATCTGAAACAGTATATCTTCACTCACACTGGAGAAAAGCCATATTCTTGTGAAGTGTGTAGCAAAACATTTACTTTTCGAAGCAGTTTTACAAAACACTTAAACACTCGTTGAAAGAGGATCGCAATGAAATTCGTATTTTTTATTGTATGACCAGTTTTGTAAATTTGTTTAAAAACTAAGTTCTCATCCCATTTTGAATATTATCGCTATAAAACATTCTTTGTTTTTAGAAGCACTTTTTACAAAAAAAAAAAAAAAAAAAAAAAATGTGTGCTCTACATATTCTCATTATGTTATACTTTGTCCGAGGGTTTGTGATTTTTATTTATATTAAATTCTATGAAAACTAGTGTGACATCGTCATTCCTGTGGTTAGTATTTGAACAACAAATAATTTTCATACAAATTTAATATAGATAAGAAACTTTAAAGTGTATTTTCTCAATAGTTAAGAAAAGTCACTTGGACCCCTTTTTTCTCAGGCCCTCAACTGTGAATGAAATAACACATTCAAAATCGCTTTTAAACATTGAGATATTGTGTTATGAGCGACTGCTTTATCTTTGTCGATTTAATTGTAGAATACAAGCTGTTAATAAAAGTAATTATTCCCATACATTTTTTATCGAGTCCTTTTTTTAGGCAATGTTTCTATTGGCTAGCTTTTTTTCAGACACATGCTTTGGGACGATTCATTCTTTTTTCTTGTAAACAAATAATAGTTTAATGCATTGTCATGCGGTAATCCATGTACGTAATGTAATTGAATTTTCATTGCAACATATTTTTCCACTGTTCATCAGTCTCAAGTTTTGAATGTAAATTTGAAAATTTACTTTGATTCATAAAACTGTATGTCTAATTCTAAAAAAACCCTATTCCAAACAAGACTCTTATCAAGTGATAGCATAGGTAATGAAAGTTCTTTACTGAATGGAATATTATCAAGGTGATTTAGAACTTTTTTCTTTTCTTTTTTTAGTCAAATAAACCATTTTAATGAAAATGTTAAAAGACCATAATGAATTTTACATTTTGTCTTTTGTTTGTAACATTTAATAAATTGCAACTTTAAATTATTAAAATTAATTAATCGATTCAGTTACCGGACAATACGGCAGAATGAAATTTTATGAAAAATTAGCTAAAATGTAATTAATACTCTAAATGTAGAGACTTTGCAAACCTGATATCCTATATCTAATTTTTCTCATTATCTCAACTTAAAATCCGATTCCGACCTTAAAAGTTCCGTAACTTTATTTTCAACTATTAGCTATAGATTTAAAATATTAACAATACACGATACATTCTCTCAGTTTTAAAGTCAGCTTCCTGTTTAAAAAGAAAACTGCCAAATATTGATTTGAGACCACTATTTTGGTCTCATTTTTCAGTTCTCTACCTTGTCCTATTATGAGTTCCCTGAAAAAAAAAGTACACTCTTGCGTGAAGTAATAGTTAAACTTTTGTCGACCAAATTTAATAAAAAAAATTCTTTTCAACTTAAAGGTGAAAAATTTGAAATTTTTGACCAATTATTACATTAATAAATAAGCAATAAGTTGAACTATATTCCGTCTGAGTAAATTTAAAAATAGTATAAATGTGCATTGGGTTTTTCATATTAAGGCAGAAGGGACGGTAAATCTAAATGATATTTCGTTTTGGAGAAGGGAAAGGGATGGTAGGCATCAACGTGACAAAATTTTAGGTGTCGGACTCGATCAAGCGTGACATGGTGTGAAGGGGTTAGGAAGGGGTAAAAAAAATCAATATTTTGCTAGATTTAATTTATGCACGTTCACTTAAGAGCGATCACTTAATAACTAGCAAATGAAGTGATCTTATACATTGTAACCAATATAAATGGTATGAAAGTTTCTAAAGTTGTATTTCTTGATTGCAGGCAAGTTCAAATGTCCAGATATATTGAACAGTGCTCAAAGTATTATTCATCAAAATATATGAAGAATCATCAATGTTTATTTCTACTGTCTTAATAGAAATTAGATTGCTTCACACAGATGACGAATGCTTTCCGTAACAAATTCGGTCAAGTGTAAGTGGAAAAATTCAACTTACATTTAAAGTGAGTGCTTGTGTAATGCTTAAAGAACAATTTGCCAGCATCCGCTTCCTTTTTCTCCTAAGACAATACTCATCTCTTTGATTTGTTTATCTTATCAAAACATCATGACAGCAATAGGAAAAAAGCCAAGTGTTTGCGAAATGTGTAGCAGGACATATACTCGAAGTTGCGATCTTAAACGACACCTTCTCACTCATACTGCTGAAAAGCTGCATACTTGTGAAATGTGCAGTAAAACATTTGCTCATATCCGGCACTTTAAACAGCATCTCCTCACTCACACTGGAGAGAAGCCACACTCTTGTGAATTGTGTAGCAAGACATTTACACGAATTGGGGATCTTGAACGGCATCTCCTCACTCACACTGGAGAAAAGCCACATTCTTGTAAAGTGTGTAGCAAATCATTTACTCGAATCGGGAACCTAAAACAGCATCTCCTCACTCACACTGGAGAGAAGCCACACTCTTGTGAAGTGTGCAGTAAAAAATTTTCTCAAGTCGGGAATCTTAAACTGCATCTCCTCACTCACACTGGAGAGAAGCCACACTCTTGTGAATTGTGTAGCAAGACATTTACACGAATTGGGGATCTCAAACTACATCTCCTTACTCACACTGGAGAAAAGCCACATTCTTGTGAAGTGTGCGGAAAATGTTTCTCCAAGAGAGGGAACCTTAATGAACACCTTCTCACGCACACCAGAGAAAAGCTATATCCTTGTGAAGTGTGTAGCAAGACATTTTTACGCTCTCGGGAACTTAAACTGCATCTCCTCACACACACTGGAGAAAAGCCACATTCTTGTGAAGTGTGCAGAAAAACATTTTCTCAATTCGGGAGCCTTAAACGACATCTCCTCACTCACACTGGAGAAAAGCCACATTCTTGTGAATTGTCTAGCAAGACATTTACACGAATTGGGGATCTCAAACTACATCTCCTTACTCACACTGGAGAAAAGCCACACTCTTGTGAAGTGTGCAGTAAAAATTTTTCTCAAGTCGGGAATCTTAAACTGCATCTCCTCACTCACATTGGAGAGAAGCCACACTCTTGTGAATTGTGTAGCAAGACGTTTGTACGAAACAGGGATCTCAAACTACATCTCCGTACTCACACTGGAGAAAAGCCACATTCTTGTAAAGTGTGTAGCAAATCATTTACTCGAATCGGGAACCTTAAACAGCATCTCCTCACTCACACTGGAGAGAAGCCACACTCTTGTGAATTGTGTAGCAAGACATTTACACGAATTGGGGATCTTGAACGGCATCTCCTCACTCACACTGGAGAAAAGCCACATTCTTGTAAAGTGTGTAGCAAATCATTTACTCGAATCGGGAACCTTAAACAGCATCTCCTCACTCACACTGGAGAGAAGCCACACTCTTGTGAATTGTGTAGCAAGACATTTACACGAATTGGGGATCTCAAACTACATCTCCTTACTCACACTGGAGAAAAGCCACATTCTTGTAAAGTGTGTAGCAAATCATTTACTCGAATCGGGAACCTTAAACAGCATCTCCTCACTCACACTGGAGAGAAGCCACACTCTTGTGAATTGTGTAGCAAGACATTTACACGAATTGGGGATCTCAAACTACATCTCCGTACTCACACTGGAGAAAAGCCACATTCTTGTAAAGTGTGTAGCAAATCATTTACTCGAATCGGGAACCTTAAACAGCATCTCCTCACTCACACTGGAGAGAAGCCACACTCTTGTGAATTGTGTAGCAAGACATTTACACGAATTGGGGATCTTGAACGGCATCTCCTCACTCACACTGGAGAAAAGCCACATTCTTGTAAAGTGTGTAGCAAATCATTTACTCGAATCGGGAACCTTAAACAGCATCTCCTCACTCACACTGGAGAGAAGCCACACTCTTGTGAATTGTGTAGCAAGACATTTACACGAATTGGGGATCTCAAACTACATCTCCTTACTCACACTGGAGAAAAGCCACATTCTTGTGAAGTGTGCGGAAAATGTTTCTCCCAGAGAGGGAACCTTAATGAACACCTTCTCACGCACACCAGAGAAAAGCTATATCCTTGTGAAGTGTGCAGAAAAACATTTTCTCAATTCGGGAGCCTTAAACGACATCTCCTCACACACACTGGAGAAAAGCCACATTCTTGTGAAGTGTGCAGAAAAACATTTTCTCAATTCGGGAGCCTTAAACGACATCTCCTCACACACACTGGAGAAAAGCCACATTCTTGTGAAGTGTGCAGAAAAACATTTTCTCAACTCGGGAGCCTTAAACGACATCTCCTCACTCACGCTGGAGAAGTGAGAGTCTTAAAAAATATAAAACCTCAAAAATTTCCCGATTATCCTCCAAAACCCTGATACTTCTCCAGAGAAAAAAATCTTTTCTGAGGTTTTTATAATTATTACATTTTTTGAAAATTGACAGTATATTGCCGATATTGAAGCGTGCTTTGAAAATAATGTGTTAGGAGCCTATGTCAGCTTTAAAATAAATATAACTAAATATTTTAGAATTATTCTTAAAATTTTGGGATTACCCCTAAAATTCCCTCCAAACTTTTTTAATGGAACATGATTAGCTTTTATTTTTATAATATTGCTTGTGGACAAATAATTTGATGACGTGGAGGCAATCCATATTTTATTAAATTCTTTGAGCCCTATATTGTCCACAAAATCATAATACTACAATGTTTGCTGGTGATTGAGGTATCGTATAGTATCTAATGTAAAATGTCCTAGTCATATATTATTTAGTTTTCAGTCTCCTTTTTTAGTAAGGAATTTACAAAGATGTAGCTGTTTTACCACTTAAAAAGGCATTCTAAAGCCTCGGACACGATACGAACGGTAAAAGACTTGCTGCAGACCGATTGAGTAACAGAACGGTGAGAGTTGTTCTGGTTACGATGATAGTGAAGGAGATATTTTCCATAAATTCTAACCGTGACGTCATCCAGCGAACTAGCTGAGCGCTTCATTTTGAGTGATTATCACATACAAGATGAAGTATCTAAAACCAAAATTGTTTAATAGTGGTGAGATTATCACAAAACAGCACTTAAAATCATGTTTTAAAAAATAATAAAATAACATTTCAATTTTATTTCAAAAACCGCCTTCACTCACATTGTGGCCAGAACAACTCCCCACTGAGGTGTTTTGAATTATTGAGCCAGATGATTGAATGATAGTGATACAGTTTTACGAATCTAGGAATATAGTAGATGACTCTTCGAATCATGATTTTTTTCTTTTTCAGAATGATATTGCTGTACACAAGGAAATTTAAAAATTGATATTGTTAACCAGGTAATATGTAAGTGTACATAAGGGACAGTTATTTTGTATTTGTCTAGTTGTTTTGTTGTAAAAATTTCTTTAGGTGAATTTCAAAAACTGATGGTAATGACCTAACTTGATGTCTTGAAAATCAACTGACTTCCATGTCTTGAAAATCTCTTTTTTTAAATGTTTAATTTATTATTGCTTGTACAAATTTGAAAATTTGTTTGAAAACAAATTCTCCTCTTGTCCTAGTAAAACTGGTTTTGTTTTAAAGAACACTTTTATTTAAAAATTGTACTGTGTTTTTTTTATTGCAAATGGAAAAAGTCTTATGATCGCCTCTAAATTCTCTGTTTTGTAAAATAAGATATTGCTTTTTTTTAATTTTTTTTTTTTTTATTTAAATTTTGCTGTAGAATTCAAGTTATGTTGTTGTTGCTTTTCCTCAAAGATCTGATATTTGTCAGTTCAACTCCAGAAGGTTGATGACCATCAGAAAATTGATGGCAATAAGGGGTCTGATGTTAAGTCCGTCCTGGAAAGTCCGACGCAATTCAGAATGTGATCCGGTAAAGCTGGTTGGTCACAGCATTTTTTTTACAAGTGCGGTAAATTTTTGTGCCATGTTCGAATGACAGACATTTTAGGTGGTCACTTGAGAGTCTGGCTAAAGCAGTCTGGATCGCATTTGATTTCCAGATGATATTCCGGAGTACCATTGGTGCGCAGGTAAAATTTGCCAGATTAAATTTTGTTTAGATTTTTCATTGGAATAAAGTTCCCGATAAGTAAGCAAGGAGCCAATGGGCGTTACTTCCTCACTGCCCACTTTGGCCAATTTATCCGCGACCTTATTACCTCTAATATTTACATGTGATGGAATCCATTGAAGATGGACGTCGTGGTTCTGAGAAATCTTTTTCAGTTAGAGCAGAATAGGTGCACTTGTTTCATCGTTTACAGAGGACCAGCCACTAAGATGTTGTAGTGCATTTTAGACGTGTCCGATAGAATCCAAAGTTTTCCAAAATCACATTTATAGGATATGATAGCGTCAAGCCCCTCCTTAATCGCTATTAACTCGCTCCTGAAGACAGAACAAGTGTCAGGATTACGTTGTTTTAGTGAAGTTTCAAGGTGAGGGGTCCTTGGAATGTGTTTTTTCATGTCACGGAAAATCCGATTTCAAGTGATACAAAATTGGGTTTTGGGTGATACGAAGCTGATACAAAATCGGATTTTAAATTATACGAAGCTGATACCAGTGGGACCTGAAGCTGTGCCATCCCTGATATTGTTTGTGGATAAATACTATCATGGGATGTAATGTCATGGAGTCAATCCATTGTCATAAAATACTTTGAGCCCAGTGTTGTGCACAAAATCTTTATCATAGAATGTTTATTCGTGATTGCGGTGTCCCATACCATTCTAGTACCAAAGTCCTAGACGTATATTATTAAAGTTTCTTTTTCACAGATACAAATTTATAAAATTCTAGTTCTCTTGCTGATATTATGACCTGAAAATGTTTACTAAGGTTTCGGGTATGGTAAGAGTGGTGAGCGAGTTGCGGTAAAGTGACTAGACCGAGTTGCGATGAAGTGACTAGAGCAGTGAGTGAGCTGTGGTAAAAGTGACAAGAGCGAGTTGCGGTAAAGTGACTAGACCGAGTTGCGGTGAAGTGACTAGAGCAGTGAGTGAGTTGTGGTAAAAGTGACAAGAGCGAGTTGCGCTAAAGTGCCTAGACCTAGTTGCGGTGAAGTGACTAGAGCAGTGAGTGAGTTGCGGTGAAGTAACTAAAGCAGTGAGTGAGTTGTGGTAAAAGTGACAAGAGCGAGTTGAGGTAAAGTGACTAGACCGAGTTGCTGTGAATTGGCTAGAGTGGTAGGCGAGCTGTGGTAAAAGTGACTCAATGTATACGGATAATTGAAAGTGAAAATTGCTGAACAATATTTATATAGTTGAATATATAATAACTTAAAAAGAAAAAAACACGAAATTTGTACAAATTTCATTTCATTCATTTGTTTAAAGCTGAACTCATCTGCTTATGGGAAAATTGCAGCTTCATTCCAGAAGAGCTAGACCATGTCCATGATGTCGCACACCCTCAAAAAATCCAACACCAAAACAGGGTCGTCGGCCAAATCCTTCTTAGATAGTCCCAGGCACGCGAGGATGTGATCAGTAGAGCAGTGTTTGCAGATTTCGAAGCTCCTGGATCCCTCAGTAAATTTCAATGTCTGAAGTTGGCCACTTCGAAAGCGGGCAAGAGTAGTTTGATACTGTCTATTAAAACCCAGAGCAAGGGATCCCCCTGGACGGGGATATTGATACTAATGGTGCGCTGGGGGGACAATCTCCTAGTACCCTTGTTGGGCTAGGTGGCGAGTTTTCATTTATTCTATAATGGCTTTATCTCTATCTTTATGCCCCACGGAAAGCCTTAATCCCCAGAAAACCAAGCTCACTACCAAAAGAGCCCTCGAAATAGAGGACAATAGTATCAAAAAAAATCCCAGGCATAAAGATATCCCTACATAAAGAACAAACTTTTATCGTACATTCAGATTCGGAAGTATTGGGAAACATGTCAAAATGGTTTAAAGAGTATTTGAGGTAAAGAAAATTAAAAAAAAACAAACAACAACTTAAATCCGGGGACTTTGTGATTGCAACTAATGACAATAGACAGTCACAGTATTTACTTTCAGTTACTACAATAGGCGACATCAGCATATGAGTACCCGTCATAAAGATTTGAATTCCAGTCAATTTAAAGCCAACACCAGGGGGCGCAGTGAGTATTCTAAAAAATTTAGGTAGGAATTTTAGGGATAATTCTTAAAATGTCAGGAACGTTTTAGGCATAATTCAAAAACATTTTGGGATATTTCTTATGAAGCTGATATAGGCTCCTAACTCAGACATTCTTTCCAAAGCATGTCTCAATACCGGCAGAAAATTGACAATCTTCAAAAATTTGAAAGTCAACCAACTTTTAAGCAAAATAACAGTTATATAATTAAACAATTTTGATCTGGAGATCTTTTTTCGGCTTTCGGAGGAAAATCGTATAATTTTATGAGTGCAATGATTTATCTACAAAAACATTAGGGAGCAATTTTAAGGTAATTCTAAAAAATTTATACATTCTTTTCAAAGCATGTTTAAATACCTGAAAAAATTGCCAATTTTTAAAATATTTAATAATTAACAATTAAAATCTCAGAAAATATTTTCTCTCCTGGAGAAATATCCGAGTTTTTTTTGCTGGTTTTGGAAGAAAATCGGGGAAATTTCGAAGTTTATAACTTTTTTTTTTATGAAGCCGAGAGCCGAAACGATTTTTTCAATAATAAGTTTTTTTTTTTATTGTTGGCATTTCATCTATAGGATATGCGGTAGATAAAATGCTGGGTACCTTTGGGCAACTCTCAGAATTCAAGATGGCGGCCACACACCTGAACTGAATCATGCTGCCATCTATCGGCACCTTCTGAAAATACTGCACGACTTCCACAATAACATCTTTGGCGACTTACAGCCAAACAGCAAGAAAAACTCTGGCGACTTACTGCCTCAGGCGCAGGCAACTCAATCGTTAGTCCCTTCGCGACTCACTGGGAAGAGGGTATGTGGTGGTCTCGTATACAAATAACAGATACAACTTCTAGACACCAGAGATCTCTTTTATCTAGTGGATAGAGTATCTAGCAGGAAAAGCAAAGGTCACACGATCGATCCCCAGCGACCGCAAAAAGCACATACGCTTTAAAACTACACGAACAGATCTGAAAGTTTTTATTTGTTGAATATTGCTTAGTTTTTTGTATTTAGTGTTAATTTTGATTAAGTTTTTTTTATAATTTACCAAATATTTTGCAAAACGATTTCTAATAGAACTTTCGAATTGGACTTTTTAAAAATTAAGTTCAAATTTCGATCAGTTTTTCAGGGATTTTGTTTGCGATCTTAGAGTAATTATTATTATTTTTTGCAAGTTCTTTAGAGTTAGATTTTGTACTTTATTGCTGTGAGTTATAACAGAGTGGCCACAAAATTCACGAAAACAAATTCTGTGATTTTACGGCAAACTTTTTTCAAATTCCTCCCACTTTTCCAAATGTGTAGACACCCTGATCAAAAAGAACACTTATGCCAAAGAGATAACACACATTTTCTTTTTTTAATGTTTTGGCAGTAATGAAAACTTTAAATTATTCCGTAACATGACATTTCTAATAGACTGAGAGGCGAGTGCAATATTTGGACCCCATCGAACATCATTTTGAAATTTTTATAGAAATTAGAGAAAAGTGAGTAGATTATGAACCACAGGTCAAAAATCGACTTTTAATAAGTTGAACTAAAATCCAATCGCCAAATGCGCCAAAACTTACCAAATAATGAGCATTTTTTTTTATTTGGTAACCCTCACTCTTTAATTTTCAATTAAGAAGGTTACAGACGATTCAGATATCTGGCGACGGTCTACTTGCATCTATTAAAGGGAGCCAAGTTGGTAAAATATATTACGTCACTTATGACGTAACTGATGTCGCCGATTTGGTTTACTTTTAAAAGATACATTTTCCAAGCCAGAGATCATTTGCGCTTTTTCTCATTGAAAATCAAAATGAAGTGGGTTGCCAGACGAATAAGTTTGTTCTATTTTTGGCAAGTTACGACATATTTGGCAATCGGATTTTAGTTCAACTCATTCCAAGTCAATTATTGATCAGTTTAGGCCATTTTTGCCACGGCAGACCAGTGGATTCCTAATCTACTTACTTTTCTCCAATTTCTATAAAAAATTCAGAATGATGTTCGATGGGGTCCAAAAATTGCAGTCGCCTCTTGGACTATAAAGATTACCGCCACAATTCTAAGCGCAAATGGCGCCAAAATACGGATGAACGGGATGTTACCTTCAAAACAATGATAGCAAATTTCCCTGATTTTCGTGAATTTTAAAAAAATTCCTGATTTTCCAGGTTCTGGGGCCACTCTGTATAAGATTCCTTAGCTTTTTTTTTTTTTTTTTTAAACATAATTTTGTGAATGATTGCAGGTATAGAAAATTTGATCAATAAAAGTCAAGATAAAAATACTACTTTTATTTACAGTGCAAAAGTTTCTGATAATTTTCTCACTGTCGCCACCTAGAAAAAAAAAAGAGAAAACAAAATAATTAAAGGTAGTTCATGTTTTTCACAATGATTAGTCAAACGCTATTTCAGCGCGATTGAATGATAGCAAGTTGGTTTATTAGTATTCCGTAAAAGCGACCTTTTATCGACAGTAACAGCCCCAAAATTTGATAGAATGCATTGTCAACGACATCGAACCTATCTGCCAAGTTTCAGCCTGATTGGATGATGGCAAGGGGGTCCGCAGATTTCGCTCCCCATCGACAAACACACAAAATTAAAGTTAATATAAAGGATTTAAAAAAGGAGCAATTTTTCCCCCATCTAAGTGGGATTTCATCTTATGCGATTACGTGTTAAACAAATAAATTAACGTTAAGCTTCATCTTACAGGCTTCTATTTTGTGTTAACAGGGTTTGGCATAAGACTTTTATAAGTAGACGATTGGGAAATGATACTTACATTTTGATGACTTTGTCTTTTCCTCCACTCACCACCCTCTGGCCGTCTGGGCTCCAGTCAACTGCGTAGATCTGGAAACAAGATCTTAAGACACAGTCCAAAAAATAGTCTAAATATAGCCACTACAAAGTTAATTGGCAAGCAGCAGTTCAAGCAACTAAACAGATGTTAAATATTGAAACAAATGTTAAGAGGAAGTCCTATTAAGAACCATTCCCTATACTCGCTATGTTACCAGTGCATTTAGAAACTACTTTCTAGGAAACCTCCTTGACATTTGGCGAGTAGGTACAATCACTTATGAAAATGACATAATTTAGAAATAGCATCTAATATATTTTATATTTGAAAATCGTTACATATGCAATGGCTCCACCTGGTTTTGTCATTTTAACTCCCTCTTAATCAGTTTCACAAAGCTTTCTTTATTTGTGTCCCTTTCTCGGATCGCCCCTTTCTATCAATTGACCGAGTTGTGTTCTAAACAGGCGAGTTCAGCATTTCGATAAGGGAATACACAGTCATTAGGCATTTGTATCCGATTTTTTTCCACAGTAATGGTTTATCAGGCCAGGCTTAACGTGGATGCTGAACCACAACGAACATCCACACTTAAACTAGAATTCAAAATTTTACTTTTTTCAAAAAGTCAGGGAACAGTCTTTCTTGAAGCAGTTGAACACATTTATTGTTTTACTAATTTGGGAGCAGATAGATTAAAAAGTTGCGTATGAAGAGAGATATCAAAAGAATGAATGTCCTCGAAGAGAGCACTATCATTGCATTAAACTGTGGCAATGAGGAACTTGCACAAGTGAGGAAAATGAATATTTTTTATCTTTATGCTTTCAATTAATCAAAAATCGAGTTTTAAATTAGCCGAAATCAAAGCAAAAGTCACGCGACCAAAAACGCATAAAAAAAACCGTGACGTGGTTACGCAGAGATAAAGTCCCCAAAAGAAGGAGAAACCTAACTTATTCCTCATCTAAAACAGGTTTTAGACTGGTTCATTATCTGCGCATTGACGTTTCACGCAAAAGTGTCTTTTCCCCGCCAAATCGCAAAGTGAAAAACTAAATATTTTTTTTTAACTATTTATCCGAGCTCAAATTTTTGAAAGAATGATATAGTTTTTCGTGATTTTTCTCTACTTTTAATTAAAAATAAAACCAAAAAACGTGAAAGTTCCTCATTGTGCTGAGCTTAGCAGAAATTTAAATACTAAGGGTGTGTTAACTACAACAACAGTCTGACGCAAGAGCGAACAAAACTGCATATTAATTGTGGAACTCGCTGTTAGAAAAGACGCTGACTTAAACGTTTCTCGCACAATTATCTAGCTGTGTGTGTGAATGAATTGGAGAGAGAATTAAAAATAGGAATATGCGCTTTGAAACAATGAATAATTTAATGTTGATTCTAAAAAGAGATTAGTATTACATATCAGAAATAATTTTCATCTGCACAATATTAAAAAAAATGCAATTTTTAATAAATATTTTGTGCAGATTAAATTTAAGTGTTAGTTACACTCATCATTTTTCTAACGGAAGCATTACGACCTTCTAGTTGAGAAATAATTGCCAACAGCTCAAATAGTTTAAAATTAGTCTTCCTTCTGGGTTTGGTTTTGATATGTGACCACACATCACAAATTCCTTCCTGTAATTTTATTTTTATTTTTACACTCACCTCATCAGCGTGTCCAGGCAAATCGATAGCTATCTTGTTTCCTCTCGTATCCCACACTTTGAGCGTAGAATCTGCACTGCCACTCACTAGAAGTCGGCTGTCTGCGGACCACGCAATAACATGAACGCGCTGAACGTGACCTCGCAGAGTTGCAATGAACCTGAGACACGAAAAAATAAAGCATATAATAAGAAATAATACATCACTATACACAAAAATGAGGTTACTCTTATATGACACAAGGGTTATAGAAGGTAACGAAAAGGCTGATGAACTTGCAAAACAGGGATCGTCTTATAATCCAATAGGTGCGGAGCCTTTCTGCGGGATCAATTTGAAGACTGCAAAAGGTGTTCTTCATAAATGGGAAAAACAGGAGATGAATAAAACGTGGCGAAGATCTTCAGGACAAAAACACGCTACAAGTATGATTATCAGATCATCTGTGAAGATTGCCTCTGAAATTCTTAGACACCCAAGACTGAAGATGCAAGCAATTGTGGGCTTCATCACAGGGCATTACCATTTCAGAAAATACCTCCATACAATGGGACTTTTTTAACAAGACCCCATATGCAGGAAATGTCATAAAAACGAGGAAACGGCACATTGTGTTATATATGAATGTGATGCTCTTGCCCTCACTCGACTAACAACTTTAGGAATCACCAACACTAAAGAATTACACCTTAATTCCATCAAGGGTTTGTCAGACTTTATTGCTAAAGTGGGCGATCCGAATAAATGGAGCTAAGAAACATTGGGTTTGGAGTATGGTTCAAAATGCTACCCTAAAGCAGAGGTGCCACATATATGACTAATCCAAAACAAAGAAGAAGATACACAAAAATAATACATAATAATAAAAAATACATCACTACTGTTCGGCGATAGCTCAGTTTTTATGAATTTAATCAAAAAAGGTTCACGACGAGTATTGGCAGCTGTGCACAGTTTTATTAACATTCACAAGTTGGACTGTAAAATAGAATGATAACTAATCCATGGAGTTACCATGAGAACTGAGAGGAATCTCTCACACAGCGCGGGAATCAATCTACAGTAATTAATGGACGAATAAAGAGGGTGGGGTAGGATGCGCGACAGGGTTGCGCAATAACACAGGCGTTAACAACTACAATCAATTGAGACAGGTCATATTGGTATACTACAAGATATTTTTAAGGAAACAATAGTGTTATAATCTTTTATATATTTTCGATTTCTTCCAAATTTTCTTTATAACTGAGGCCAAAGGGGGAAAAAAATGGTTTGTTTCTTGTTACTCGACCGACTCTGAAATTACAATGCAAAATTTCTAACCCTAAAGTTTTTTAGAATTTTTTAAAAATGCACTTGTAAAAAAAATTCTGTTCACTAGAGCGATGAATTGATTATGATGTCACAGTAATCACGTAATAAGAAAAATTACAAGTACCCAATTTGGGGTAAATATCAGGGTATAATATATCCAGAATAAAAAATATATATATATACAAGTATTTTGTATTTTACATCACTTTTACACCACTAATCAATTTTAAATCTAGCATTATTACTCATATATTATTTCCTTTTGGATATTTGCAAAAATTATTAAGCAAAAAACACAAACTTTTTCCTACCAACCTACCCTAATATTTACAGAAACAAACTTTGGGGGGGGGGGGGGGGGGGTAGTTTTTTTTTTTTTTAATTGGAAAAAATTGAATGAGGTGTATTTTTTATAGATTTGAAACTGGAATTTTTTTGAAATAGAAAAACTAGAATGCTGTTAGTTACTTATCTAAAATTTGGACTTTTTATTGCAAATTGAAATTCATTGTTGTCATTTTTTGTTCATCCAAATTCTCATCGTTATTTGAATATATAGAAATTTGAAAAAGCCTTTTTACTTTAAGAAATGGAATTTTGAGATACATTTTTTTTTATAAATTTCAGTAAATCAGTAGAAAAAAATACGAATAATAATAACTTATGAGAGAAGTATACACTCACTTTCCTGTTCGCCCATCCCACAGCTTGATGGACTTGTCAAAAGACGCACTTGCGACTGTTCTTCCATCTGGGGAGTACCGAACATCGTTTATTAGGTTCTGGTGCCCGGTCATGTGTGCTACGGGTGTATTGGTTGTTTCCGGCTTCCATAGAAACAAGGTGAGATCGTCGGAACCACTCACCATCAGCTCACCTGTGGTGCCCTAGAATGACAAGGAGTTTTCTAGAAACTAGGCACTGATATATAAGGTATATATATATAGGAAAAAGGAGTTTTCTAGGAACTGGTGAACTTGTACCAGAATGCAAAGTAAATATGTGGGGAAAAGGAGTTTTCTAGAAATTGGACATTTGTATCAGAAGTAAATATGTGGGAAAAAGTAATTTGCAAGGTAAATTTAGTGGGAAAAACTTTCTCTTCATAAGAACACAGTTTGGAAACCAAAATTATAAGCATAATTTTTCAAGTCTTAATATATATTTCTATTTTTAATGAATTTTATTTCACAAATTACAAGTTACACCACACGATTGCTTAGAAGAATTACGCTTTTGGAACTTCAGAGATATAATTACACTCCAATTTGAAAAGCAGAACTCGGTGCAGCTGGTCGGTGTTAAATTGAATCCTGCGCACACAACATAGAGTATCCAATTCAATTTTTTTAAACATTCAAGTTTGATTAATCAAGAAGTAATGAAGCAAAACATAACACAATGCACAATTGTAAATAAATTATTCGTCAAAAGGTAGCTTAGCTTTAAATTAGATTTAGAAGCATTAGCTTTTAAATTAGAATATTGTCTATCAATTTGAGTTTTGTAAAAAGAAATAGATAAAAAAAGAAACACCATTCAATAAAAATATATAGTGTACAGAATAACATTTTGAATATTGAACAACAAAATCCACTCGTATCAGTTTGATCAGAAAACAGGGGCAAAAACACAATGTTAAAAAGAAGAAAATATATTTGTTTTGAACTACAAATATATCTGAATATTTGTGTACTAATGTGTGTACAGAACAGTGGTGCACCCAGCATTTTTTTCTCAAGAGGATTTTAAGCAAGTTATAGTCTGACAAATTCATTTAAAGTCCACTAAAAATAATGAAATTGTAAAAAAACAGAACTTCTTAGAAAAAAAAATCAGAAATCCGCATAAAGGCGGAAGATTTTCACCCCTGAGAAAAACATAGAAACTAAAAAGAAAACGCCTATTAATTATTCAAAACCATACTCTAATTGTTATCAATTATCTGTTTAAAAAAAAAAAAAAACTGTTTCTGACTGCTTGTTAATATTATTCTATGTTTTGCAAGAGTAAATATTTTTTTTAAAATTTCATTTCTAAATCCATGAATAAGGTTGGTTGTTGGTTGTATTCAGATTATCTGCCGCCGTCAGCAACACGAGGGCTATAATGCGCCGAAACATTCGTCATTAAACAAGCCAACATACATTTACAAACACCCATGCCTAACAGGGGACCCGTAACCTCGCGGTCTAGAAGCCAGTACGCTAACCATTATACCGTTTGGTCGGCCCATGAATAAGGAAATGGGACTCACCACAACTGCTTCATATCGTGCTTTTGCCAGTCTGGACAATTGTTCACCTGGAATTTGAAAGGAGATTAATTTTACAATCTATCGGTTAGACCACATAGTACAAAATACTGTTCCTCACAAAAAGCAGCAATTTTCTATACTGCCTTCACAACAAATTTCTTGTTTCAAAATTTAACAACAAAATTATTTAAATCCATATCTTGAGTTTCCTTTCTCCCAATTTATCTCTTGTATATTTTTAGACTCTACTTAGACTATTATTTTCGACTATTTTACTGAGATTACTTTTAGACTATTACTATCAATATTATCACTGGCAGCGTCAGAGACAGATATAAATGATTTCTCATGTGTTTACATCAATTTGACACTACCTTATTTTTCTCTGCATTCTTGTAATTGTTTGCCTTACTTGTCTTAAATACTTTATTTGGTTTGTTACACAATTCAATTCTAAAGAAATTGTGTCTCAAAAAAATAAAATACTACAAATAGTTTACTGCCATGGTAAGTACAGAAGTATAAGCGCCAAATACACGGAGGCAAAGAGGGCGATCGCCCCTGTACTCCGCCACCAGCAGGGCAAAGGTATAATTTTGCTCCTCTTATAAAATCAGTTTTTCCAATGCACTTATAATTTCAAGTAAATATGTTTTTAATTGTTTCTTATACTTAATTTTTTGGCTTATTTTTTTCCAGTGTACAAAATACAAATTATTGGAAAATCACTTACAATTATTAAAATATGCTGTCATCATTTTTGAGTAATTTCATAATATATATATATATTAAAGTATTGTACGATATTGGAATAAGTAATTTTGTAAAGATGGGATTACCAATATAAAAAATCCAGATTATTTAATTTCTAGATTATCCAGAATTATTCAAATTTGCTTTCTTACTTTTAATGCAATATCATAAAAAATAAATATTTTAAAATAATGTGTGTGATATTGAAATAAATTATTTTATAATGAAGAGTTAAACTGGTTAGTGCTCTTACTTTTTCCATAAAATGTTTCTAAACTAATTTTATACAAATAACTTTACTCTAAACAGTTCGTGAAAAACGTATCGCGTGGTATGAAGCCAAGTTCAATATATTTAGTAGGTAGATCATTAAAAAAGTGGTCTCTGGAAATCTTGGACCTCCCCGAGTTTACCCACTCGAGTTGGGGCGGTCTATAGTAAAATTTTTTCTTCACAATTTATAACTGGACAAGGTGCTGGTTTAGAAAAGTAAACAGAATGTTAGATTGTGTTAATGTTTAGTGTTAGGTTTTATGTCTGTCTTCATCTAAGTGAACATAATGATAAAACCAATTATGCCATTCATTAAAACTCATAACAGTTTAGCTAACATCGCAAGTTTACCAAGACACACAATAATTTAGAACGAAGCATTATAAATTGAATTAATTTCATGATAACAAGTTTGTGGACAAATAGCGTCTGTCCATCACGAGAATAGCTCCCGTCAAGTTGTCTGGTGTAGTGGAAACAAGATTAGAACCATTTTTTTAAGGGGGATTCCAGGAGAAAGACATCATCATATGCTAGCTGAAAACTTGATGACACATTGGCAATATTTCTTAGATCATCAAAATAGATTTACTTAAGTAAAATGGCTTTTCAAATGCAGTATTGCGACATTTCAGGCCCCCAATGTCCAGCATGCGTCACTCCTATTCTGGTTGATTGGTTGTTTTCAGATTATCAGGAGCCGTCAGCAACACGAGTGCTATAATGCGCCAAAACATTCGTCCTTAGAAAAGCCAACATACATTTACAAACACCCATGCCAAACACGGGACTCGGAACCCGCAACCTCGCGGTCTAGAAGCTAGCACGCTAACCACTACACCGTTTGGTCGGCGTCACTCCTATTCTAAATCAACAATTGTCTCTACATTGGCCACCAGGGGTCAAAATTTATAATTGCTCGAGGCAACCAGATTTTTAAATGAGCAACTTAAAAAAATTTAGTTGTCCTTCCTGGGCAACCAGAAGTTTAATTTCTATTCCATAAATTCATGTTTTGTTTTGATAATTAGGTTAAAATGAATCAATTGGATTTCAGCACTTAATTTTATGTGTACGTTAAGGAATTTAAGTTATTTCGAGGTGAGAGACAAAACATTTACCCGTCAATTTCCTGATTACAAGGCTAGGTGATTGCCTCAACTGCAGAATAAGCTAATGACGTTTCATATTCTGTAACAACGAAAACTTCAAACTTCACTTGAGAACAACCAAGATCACTTGAGTGGTTGCACTTAGGGCAACCTTAAAAAAAAACATCATCCTGTGTCACCAAGATTCAACTTTCTAGACAGGAGCTATTATCCTAACAGACAGTATTCTCGCGTAGAATATTGTTGCACAAATTGTCTGTATATAGTGTAAATAGTGACGTATTATTTTAAAATTCTATTGTAATTTATTTTTATCTTATTTTAATTTTTTAACAGCGATTATACAGGTTAGAAAAAGGTGGCAACACCTAAAGCAATCGAGAAATTTCGAGACGTTTCTTTTCCGACGAATTGGCTGGAAATTTTGCGAATATTCTCTCGTGCCAAGTATTTAAAGACCGGAGATAGGGAAAGTTTTCAGATTGACTTCGTTGAAAGCTGATCGCTTTGTTGACCTATTGGAGTGAGCTTGTATAATCGCTGTATTCGAAGCTGTTCTTGTTGAAGCTTGTATTGAAGATTAATAGTGATTGCACTGTTATCTGTGAATAAATTTTGTGAGTTTTCTGAAGAGAATAAATACTAGTTTTTGTCTGAAAAACTGTGCCATCATTGCTTCAGTGGAAAAATTCATAACAATATGTTACTGAATGGAAATGAACTTGCAAGTGATCTCAACTCATGACTTAATTCACTAGAACTAAGGTAGCATATATTTTAAGAACATTCCAAACTTGAAAAGTTTTAGAAATAGAACAATCAAATTTGCATAGATACATTTGACAAACTTCCTAGATTCTTTATAGGAAGTTCTAAAAGCAACATTGGAAATAAGAAGTGCAGAAATATTGTTTCCAAATATTATCAAGGATATCACATAGCTTCTGACATTTTCGTGCAGTTTTAAGCTAGCCTAGAGCAATTTTATATTTAATTTCAAGCAATGTTTAGAAATTTTATGATGAAATATCTTATTGCAGCATTGTTTATCAACTATGTCATCATACATATTGGGCTAAGAAAGCAAGTGTTTATCAATTACGCCATCATATATATTGGCTAAGAAGGCAAGTGTTTATCAATTGTGTCATCATACACATTGGTTAAGGAGGCAAGTGTTTATCAATTATGTCATAAAACATATTGGTTACGAAAGTTACATCATCAAACATATTGGTTAAAAAAGCAATTGTTTATCAATTATGTTATCATACATATTGGCTAAGAAAGCAAGTTGATTTGACAAGTAGTTTCAAAATGTTACCAATGAAAATGATAAAAAGTATCCTTACTAGTCTCTGTGATATCTCTGAATGTGACGGATGCCTTGCTGGGGTCGAAGGGTCCCGTCCTCAGCACGTAGTCTACGTTCAAAGCGATAGCGTTTACCCAGTGAGAGTGTCGCGAAAGGCTGCGACACAGCACACCCTAAAACAAACAACTTTTTATGTATAACTTGATTTCAATTAATTACTATAGTCCAAGACAACTTATTCTGACCTCACTGAATACGCTACAGGGATGTGCGATCCGGTTTTATTATGCGCTGATTTGCTGCACAATCTTACATGTGACGTCTTGAACTGAGAGGAGACAGGGTTAGCCAATAATGATTCGCCAAGTGAGTGACGTAATGAAATAGCTCGATCAAAGCCATATGATTCGTTAATATTCTTATAGTAGTCAGAAGAGAAAAGTATCAAGTAAAATTCAAATTTAACAGCGCTTATCTTCATTTTTTTCTCCATCAACATATATTCAAGTTTATTACAAAACTATGTGTGCAGGTTACCAATATTTCTATACAAGTTGTGATTTGCAGGGAACAATATCTTTTAAACGGAAGGATCCATCCTACGATGTATTCAATGGAGACCACTCGATCCTTTTGACCTGATTTTCGCATGATTAAAATTTAATTATGAAAAATAGTTGAGAAATTCTTTGGATGACGTACGGGACATGTCCGTGTCCTGTGCGCCAGATGCTTATAAACATATATTTGAGCTATTTAAAATAATTTATTTTTCTATAAAACTTTGCCACTAACTAATATTACACAAAACCCAAACTTGGCTACTAGACTCATCATAATTTTGCAATTCTAATCTGTTTACGAATAAAGGAAAGAGAGAAAATGTCCTGTGCATTTCATCCAGAAAATTACTTTAATTTGCCACCAATTAATATTATATAAAACAAAAACATAACCAACAGATTCATCATAAATTTGCATTTCTAATATGGTTACGAGTAGAGAAAAGAACAAAAATTTCCTGTGCATCCTCCAGAAAAAAAAAAACAGTTTAATTTGCCACCAACTAATAAAACAAAACTACTAGATTCATCACAATTTTGCAATTATAATTTGTTTACTAGAGGGGTGAAGATTGCTTCACTATAAAATAACACTACCAACTTCCTACACTACAGGAACACATCTATTTTCACACAAATTAGTTTATCATTCCAACTAAAGGCTCACCTACTTCTACAATAATGATATAAAATAAGAGAACAAACTCAGACTTAAACTTAACAGCTCAACAAAAAAAAATAAGTTAGATGAGAATTTTCGCATTGCCCCACATCTTGAAAGATCACATCTTTTATCTCGTGATGAAATGGATTTCGCATAGTGACAAGAAGAGAAAAGAGTGAAAATGTCCTGTGTATCACGTAGAAAACTGTCCCATTTTAATGTAATGTTGACGTACTAAAAGAAGTACACTGGGAGTTTAAAGTTTTTCTTGGAAATCTCCTTTTCATATTACATTGCAATAATATAGTCGAATGGGACTAAATGCTTCAATGGTCTAGGATATTGCAATACAGTAGACTTTCCTTTAACTGGTGTAACTAGAACCAAGGATATACAGGCTAAGCAAAAATCTGGTTAAAGCAGAGAATTGGAAAAAAAACAGAAAGCTTAGGAATGATAAGAATACTTGATTTGCTGACAATTAAATGAAAAAATCAACAAAGAATTTTTTTTTTAAGATATCATATATCATTAAGATGAATCTTTAAAACAGTAACTTCTTCTACTGGAGACATGAAATTCAATTTCGCATCTTCAGCTTAGTTTCATTAATGTTTAGAGTAAGGTAGGGTAAAATGGATAGTCAAAATATATCGTTAACAATTTTAGAAGTTTCTAATATATTCCTAGTTTTTAAAATTTTATATGGAAGTATGATGCCTAAACTTTATTTTCCAATTTTATTTTTGTTTCAATTATTTGTTTCATATGAATGCCAACAGTAAAAATACTTGTGTACAGTTTCATGCCATATGTTGTCTACTTAAAACTTCTGTCTGTAGCTCAGAATTTTTAATAAAATTACATTCCAATGACTTGAATGTGCTTATTGAACATTTTTATAGTTTATTCAAATTGCAGGTAAAATGAGTTTTTATTTATTTGTTTTAAATCCAATTTTGTGAATTAGAATTAACATATGTAGGTATTTTTAAGATGATAACGTAAAGTTTTTCTGAGAAAAAGTCTTATTTCTTAAAAATTAGAATAAAAATATGTTTTAAAGTATCACATTAAAATACTGTTGTAATATTTAAAGCTTTTAAAAAATTTAAGAAGGATAATTAAAAATCCTTTGTGAAAGGGTTGATTGTTTTCAGATTATCTGGCGCCGTCAGCAACACGAGGGCTATAATGCGCCGAAACATTCGTCATTAGACAAGCCAACATACATTTACAAACACTCATGCCTAACACAGGACTCGAATCCGCAACCTCGCGGTCTAGAAGCTAACCACTACACTGTTTGGTCGGCCCTTTGTGAAAGGGATCAGGAATCTTTCAACTGGACACTTTCATATTATCACTATTCAAAGGAGGACCCGCGTGAAGGCTGTGTGGTTAAAGCTTTGGCCTTGCATGCCAAAGGTACCGGGTTCGAATCCCGTGTTAGGCATGGATGTTCTTAGTGGCTCGGAATCCACGTTAAGCTGTAGGTCCCGGCCGGATTAGCCGTCATTATGCACAAAAATAGGTCATCTCATAAACATTTTTTCTTTTAAAGCTATTTTGCCCGCTATATCTACAACGTAATATATTTGAGCCTTACAGTAACATGCATAAAAAATTCAAATACAAATTAAAGCTAGCAAAGTTTTGACGAATGAAGAAGTCATGATGAGGTTAAAAAGTTAATCTGAGAACCAAAGTACGAAACAGGTTAAAACCAACAAGAATAGAAAGTCAAACGAAACCTAAAAGTAAAGAACAATGAAAATGGGCGCCTACATGTCTAGCATGCATGGGTGAAAGTAGAGTATTTAGGGGGAAAAAAAGAAGACAGAATTTATTGGAAAAATTATTGCAATCAAATAAGACTATATGACATAAAATTTAAAAAAAAATTCAAGGTTGACGAGATTTATGTTTTACCTGATGTGGATGAATAATAAACAATTAATTTAAATTCAATAATTCATTTAAATTCCTATTGATGATGCCAGACAATAGGAATTTAAATGAATTAGCATTGTACGATAGGAGGCATTATATTTTTGCTAGCTTTGAATATTAATAATAATAGCATTTTGCAGTAATTAAGTGTAGTATCGAGAAGAATGTGATTTAAATGAGAATGTTACCAATAAATATTTGAATTGGATGTATTAACCATTTTCAGATTAAAACAAGAGTTTTAAATGATTTTATGGCTTACTATTTTATTTTTCATTAGGCTTGTGCTTTCTTATTTACCGATGGTTTATTATTTATTCCATAGTTTTTATTGTTATACTATAGTATACCCAATTTATCCCACATTATATCCATTTTCACCGGCGAGGGGTAAAATGGGTATAGTAAACATATAAAATGTCTTCTCACAAACATATTTATGTAACATAATAATTAAAAATTATGCTTTCTTATTTCCAAGATGTGCAATGTAAAGAAAAATCAAAATAAAAATTGAATTGCTAAACATTTACAAGAAAATTTTAGCTGAACATTAAAAAACCGTGATTTTTATACCCATTTTACCCCACTCTACCCTATAAAAGCATCGTGTCGAGCAACGTGTTTCCTTAAATCAGATCACTACACACCGAATATATGGCAATTAAAACTGGGATTATCAGAGGTTTATACAGTGTAGAATACTCACATCAGCTGCCCGAAACACCTTCAGCGTTCTGTCTTGCGACGCTGTGTAGACGAGGCCACTGCCTCCCCACCGAACGCACGTTATGCTGCCAGTGTGCGACTGCAGTGTGTGCAACGTCACCCCCAGAACGACATCCCAAACACGCACTGTGCAGTCCTTGGATCCACTTGCGAGACGACGACACTCGCTGTTGCTGCAAAAAGAGATTGCTCGTTACGAAAGGATGAAAAAATACTCGTGTTAATTCAACTTAGGAGGGCAGTATGAAATAGGACTTATGAGGTAGAGTTATTTGTACGAGAGGACTTGGGTTAATTGTTGTTACAAGTGATCGAGCTGTTGAGACAAAGGTCAATGTTTAAGAGAAAGTCATATCCTATACTCGCTAGGCTACAATCTTCTAGCCCTGCAGATTTAATAAAAATAACGAGACCTTAAACAATGAGGAAATTCACGTTTTTTAGTTTTATTTTTAAATAAAAGTAGAGAAAAAATCATGAAAAACAATACCATTCCTTCAAAATTTTGAGCTCGGATAGATAGTTACAAAAATATTTAGTTTTTCACTTTGCGATTTGGCAGGAAAAAGCCACTTTTGCGTGAAACGTCAACGCGCAGATGATGAACCAGTCTAAAACCTGTTTTAGACGAGGAATGAGTGTGGTTTCTCTTTCGTTTCGCGACTTAATCTCTGCGTAACCACGTCATGGTCTTTTCATGCGTTTTTGGTCACATGATTTTTGCTTTGATTTCGGCTAATTTTAAACTCGATTTTTGATTAATTGAAAGCATAAAGATAAAAAATAATTGCACTGCTCAAATATATTCGTTGGATAACACTAGAAAATACAAAAAAGTATTCATTTTCCTCACTTGTGCAAGTTCCTCATTCAATACTTAAACTCTTGGTGCTGGATTGGGTTCAATTCGAATCAACGTTATATTAAACTTTTGAAGACAGCAATCTGGTTTACAAGGTATGTTTTTTTTTATAATAGTATTTGTGAATATTTTTGACTTCTTGTCTGTCCAGCTGGATGCTTAGGGGCTTGAATTGAATTAATATCTTATATCAATCTAATTTCAGAAACGCATCCATTGAAATCTCGACTGGGTTCAAGGCCCTGACAAAGAAACTCAGTCGGGATTTCAAATATTTTTAAGATACATATTTTAATAAGTGTATTTTCTGGCTGTTCTTAGTCTCATTATTTTTATTATATCTGCAGGGTTGTACTGCACATTCTGATTTCATGTAGCATTGTGCTAAGGGTGTGTGTGCTTTCTAACTTTGTTTATAATTTTAACTTTAGTTTAATAGATTTTTTATAACTTTATTGATTTGGAATCTTCTAGTCCAGTGCTTGAAATTTGGTGAGCAAGTACGAAAAAGATCACTTTATGAAATGCCATAAATTGTTTTCATTCAATGTCTACCGATTACAAATGAAAACAGCACATTACAAAAGCAGGTGATATGCATTGACGTAAGGATTTTAAATATAAAATATATTAAGACGCTATTTTGAAGTTTTTAGTTTATGTCGTTTCATTAAGTGATCCGTACCCTATAGGGAAAGATCATTACTAGGGTATCATCTTAAGCTGGGTTATTAAAGACTAAAGTAACTAGTCTCTTTTTAGAAAATACAAAAATAGATAAGTTTCATCAACCTTGATCATTAATTTAAAATAATTAAGAAACTTTTAGTATAAATTCAATTATAAACCGTAAATATAAAACTATTTTATACCAAACGTCAGCTAGAACAACATTCTTTAAACTTCAGTTTGTTTCTTCTTTTAGGTTAATAACTAATTTTTGGTTAACAAAAATGATGATTTGGTAATTGAATGTGTTCAACACAATATATACACACAATACAAAAATAGAACTGAATACTGAAGACAATAGTTACAAATTTGTTTCCCAGTTGCTTTGCTTCACAAAAGGATAGACAAAATTCCAAGTCAAAAAAATTAAAATTTCCTTCATTATGCGTTATATGTTCCCATACGCTGTTTAAACCCAAACCCACTAAAGGTCATGCACGTATATATACGTTATTTGACCCCCAGTTTTTCCAGCAATACACAACATTTTTAAATTTATAAATAGAAGTTAAAATAAGATATTTTTTAAATATTTTTAATAGGATTATAGTTTATAACCTATCTAAAACAAAACAAATTAAAATAATTATGTATTAGAAATATAATTTAAAAATTATTTCAGGGAAAACAACTGTAGAATTTCGCCCATTCCTATGACCGTCAGTGGGTTAATATAACTTAAAATTATTTTTTTTAATTCATTTATATATATTGAATTACAATTGTAACCTGCATAACAAATCAAATAGTAAGATCATTTGCAGTTGGCAGATATGTATATACCTGGATGTACCTGAAGAGACAAAAAAGAATTATATTTGCTGGGTATAAATTCAAGTTAAAAAACACATGCAACTACCTTCTTGCT
The DNA here is from genome assembly GCA_963978545.1 of Linyphia triangularis. Lineage (NCBI taxonomy): Eukaryota > Metazoa > Arthropoda > Arachnida > Araneae > Linyphiidae > Linyphia > Linyphia triangularis. The sequence continues at coordinate 4,318,202 of OZ021728.1, forward strand.
TCCAAGATTTAAAATTCCAGATGATAATGAAACTGTAGATTAATTTAAAAAGGGACACACTCATATACAAATAAATTTGGGATTGTATTTTGAAAATATGCTTCATAGAGGTCACACATGTTAAGATAGCTTAGCATGGATCAGTAACAAACAATTTCTCAACAATAAAAAAATGTGGGATGATTTTTACTATCTCCCGACTTTTCTAAGCCTTCCCTGTTTTTCAGATGTGTGGTAAACTCAACAAAATGATATAAATTCCAAACGAAAATTAAATTTCGACCTTCAGAATTTTAACACGTTAAAAATCAAAGTCCTATGGGTAAGACAAATGAACTCGTAAATTTAAATACGTTAATCTCGAGTTACCTATACTATTGAAAAATTAAATGTATTAAACAGGGTTCCCACTCAAATCACAGAATGAAAATCAACGACTTTTAAGGACCTAAATAACGTTTTTAAAGACATTTAAAAATTTGTTTTCAGGCATCATGTCTCTACATAAATTTTTAATAAAGTATATTCAGCCCAAAAAATTATAAGTTGGTGGATGCGTAATACAAATATGTCAGAAAATTCTGATACGGTACAGATAAGAGGCGGTCACGCTCGGATAGCAAGTCCGAGTTGTATTTTTATAAATTTTGCTGTTGGTTACGCAAGATCTACAAAAATTAAGGACTTTTAAGGTCCTCTAAGCATTTTCAAGGACTTTTAAGCACCTCAAAGCCTTTTCAAGGCCTTGAAAACAAGTTCAAAAGCATTAAGCACTTTTAATGACCGTAGGAACCCTGTTAAAGATCTCCAAGTTTGATGTTTTCAGGGAGTGCAGCGAGTTTTCTAAAAAAAAATTAGGTAGGAATTTTAGGGATAGTTCCAAATATTGAACATTTTTGGGATAATCCTCAAAAATTTTGAGATATTTCTTTTAAAGCTTTCATAGGCTCCTAACGCATATATTCCTTTCAATGCTGGCAAAAATTGAATATTTAAAATATCAGAAAAGATATTCTTCTTTGGAGGGCCGACCAAACGGTATAGTGGTTAGCGTGCTGGCTTCTAGACCGCGAGGTTGCGGGTTCCGAGTCCCGTGTTAGGCATGGGTGTTTGTAAATGTATGTTGGCTAGTTTAATGACGAATGTTTCGGCGCATTATAGCCCTCGTGTAGCTGACGGCGCCAGATAATCTGAAAACAACCAACTCCTTTGGAGGATTACCTGGGTTTTGGAGAAAAATCGGGGAATTTTTGAGGTTTTTAATTTTTTTAGGAATTATCGAAAAATTTAAGTATAATTTTAGGAAGTTTAGATAGAAGCAAAACTTTAAATGAATATTAGGATTTTTAGGGCAAATGCAATCCCTGTATTTATCTATTATGTATTGAAACTTTGAAAGGTGGATTTGCACTTGCTCAAAAGAAAGAGACTTTAGCTAACTGGCTAAAATTAAGAAGTTTAGTACTCCAGTTCAGAGTTCATCCTAGAAATGAAAAAGGGCAGGGTGCTATTTTCCAAAAAAGATCAACTCCTGTCTACGAGGGCACTTTTCTTGCAAATTGCAAGAAATTTTATTCAGGTTTTCTGCCACAATTTCAATATTGTTTTACTTTTCCACCACAATAAATAATTTTAAATTTTCGATTGTTTGAAAAAAATAATAAATAAAAATAATAATAATGCAAAAGACTTGCTCAGAAACTAAAAATATATCAAAATACTGATAAAATGCTTCCCTCCTACTTCTGCTGGAATGGGAATGAGAAAATTATTAAAATTAAAAAACCATCTACACTGTAAAATTTTCATCAAATATTAATTTTTTATAAAAATATCAATTTATAATACATTAAAGAATGTTTTGATGTAATGAATGTTAAGATAAGAACTTTTCACAATGTATCCCCTTACAACATTTTTTAAAGTTTAAATGAATCAACCTTAAACTTTATTTCATAGGTTTGCCATTGTCAGACAAAGAGTAGAGTTTCTCCAAATTTAATATTATTCATTGTGGGAAAGCACAAGGAGTTTTCTAACTTAAGAACTTAGACTATGTCCTAAAATATGTGCATTTCCCCCCCTTTTCTTCCAAATCGGATCAAATTTAGTGTTAAAACGACGATTCTTTGCCATGCATGCCGCTATTATGTAGGCTGTAATAGAAGTTTTATTTTTTAAAAATCGGAAATAATCAGGGATTTTGATTGCATTCCTGTGATGTTTAATTTTAAATACAAAATGGATGTTTAGAGATTAATTGGTAACACCCTAAATTTAACTAGAGGGCATCGTGATTAAGCCTGATCTATACGTTTGAACATTAATGGGCATGCGCAACAGGCGATTTCAGTAGGGGTGATCCAAATATTGCGTAATGTTGGGGGAAAAAAATTAAAGTTTTTCGAATTCTTGCAGGATGCGATTTTTTCTGAAAAAGAGCAGGAAGGGCGCTATTGTTAAAGAAAAGGCAGACCGCGCTGCCCCTCGAAAAATGCCTAGGATGAACTCTGCTCCAGTTTAAACACTGCTCCTTACCTGTGCAGGGGCTCCCAAGAGAGCGAATTTATCCATCCCTTGTGTCCAGTGAGAGTTTTGCCCATCTGTTTCCCTGTTGTAGGATCCCAGATGCAAATCTGATAAAAAGATACAAAATTAGCATACTGAGAAAAGTTATAGGCATTTTGTCATAAGATTTCTTAAATATATATTCAAAGTTTCATAGGATTGCTGACTGTAATGTGTCCAGGAACTAGAATGAATCATTTTTGGTCGAAAGAAGGCGATACTAATATTTAAGCAAAATCACAAAAGAATGAAGTGCAAAGGTCTGCTTACCTGTGCAGGGTAAGCAGTAATACTAATACTTTAACATGGACAAACTAAATTTAGTTTTCTTTCAAATATCTAAAATCTTTATCTATATTGTGATAACATATTTTTTAATCTGATAATGTAGAAGGCCCATCAAGACTAAATTCCAATACCTTTTAAATGGTAGATACGTTAACGTTATTAAAACACACGATCCTTTAAACGGGAGTAAAAAATCTCTTTAGCAAAAAATCTAAAATTTCTTTTTAGCAAAATATTAAAATGGTCATGAAATGGTTATTTAGATTGATGGTTATTTAGAAGAAGAAAAAAAAAATTATTATTCAGACATTTTTTTTTAATATATAGTATTTTTATTAAATTCCTTATTCAGACACTATTTAAAATAAAACTATCATTAACTTGAAATAAAAAGCTACTATAATAAAATATTTACAAGACAGGTATTATATCCTTGTTTCAGGTGTTGGATAAACCGTTATACTTCTTTTAAACTAATTTTACTGCTCTAGAATTTTCCAATATTGCCCATTCAAGGATACTAATGTTTTCCATAAATCAGAGAGCAAAAAGGAGGAAATCCAAAAATTCGTTAAAAAAGCTTGCGGAAGAAATACACAAAAAATCAACAAAAAAAAAAGGTATGCAGGAAGGATGATTCAATAATTTTAAAGATACAATGAAATTTCTCATACTATATAATAATTACATTTTAAATATTAGGAGTTGGGGAAGTAATCTGTGAGGAAAGAGGAGCTAAGAGGGAAAATCTTTTGCTTAGACATGACGAAAAGTATACTTTTTGCAGAAAAAACTGGTTCAGATCAGAAAAATGTGGATCCTCAAAACAGGGACAAAGAGAAGGAAAATGTTACAAACAAATTTCCAAAAAGGAGGAAAACTGTCATCCCTGATAAATATCTGTCGTTGCTATATACATACACTAGCACTAATTTTAACATTCAAGAATTTTTTTTAGCTTTTTTCTAAAAAGCACCAACAGCTGAGCGCATCGGCAATTTTTTTAGAGAACAGGTTTATAAATGGGATGTTTTTATTTTAATGAAACATCTTAAGTTGCATTGATTTTATAAAAATCGAATAATGAGTATCACTTTCAATGTAATGGGGCAAAGTTTGCATTGTGCAGAGAAGAGTGACTTTGTTTAAGTCCTCTGATTTATACACTGAGAGGCAAGTTAAGGTATACAATTGAGATGATTTTCTTTTAAAAACTTTTTGGCTCTATACCAGAATTAAAAATGATGCAATTTTGTATAATAGCTTTTTTTCCTGGTTGATTTTTTAATTAGCTAATTGCAATTAAAATGACTAATTAGGACGTCATTCGAACAGACATAAATAAACTTGTAATTAACTTAAGAGCTGTGATTTTTATTACAAATAAAATATATTATATTGATACGTTTCCATAACGAATTGTGAATTTGGCTTCAATATTTATTAAATTAAAAGTTTGAAAAAATACATAGTTTTTAACCAAAAATTAAGATTAAAATATACATAAAAAATATGTTCATAACAATATATATTAGATTCTAGATGAAAACACATTCACAACTATTGTCTACAAAACGAAATTAGAATTTGTAAGTCGGACCATTTATAATGAAGTCATACAACACCAAAATGTCATTCGTCAGAAAATGCATTTAAAGTTTACAAAACTTATTAATGTGATTCAAAACAGGTTCACAAAACCCACTGTAATTAAAAAAGTAATTCGAATCTCAGAAAGAAAATGATATCATTTTAAAAGTAATGAACTCGGGAATATTTTGAAACAAAAATGTATACTTTGGTGGTCAAATTTCGCAATGCCTAATATATATGTATACCTTAAGGTACTCCATCGAACATCATTCTGAATTATTTATAGAATGTAGAGAAATAGATTACCGATGAATATATTGAAAATTCACTTTAAATGAGTTGAACTAAACTTTATTTCCAAAAATATTCCTTTTTATTCACTACTCTTTCACTTTCAACGAGGAAGGGTACAGACATACTTGCATACAGACACTTCCCATGCATACTTTGAAAAGTTAGCCAAGTTGAAAGTAAATATTACACGCAAGATTTGTTATGACATATTTGGCTATGGATTTAATTGAACTCATTCAAAGTCAATTTTCCAACGCTATTTCTCGTCAGGGAGACGAGTATATTCATAAGCATTTCTCAAGATTCTATACATACAAAATTCAGAATGATGTTCGATGAGGTACTTGCTTCTCACACTGATAGGTGTATACAAATTGGATGGACCAATTTAAGATATAACTAATGCATTATAAGGTATCAGTACAATGGGTAGCATTCTATCCAAAACTGTGTAGAAAGTTTTTCAAGTGTGCACAAATGTGCAATGTGAACACAAATTAAATGGATAGTTCAGTAAATGAATAACGAAAGGTTTGTATTGTAGGGGTATCAGTTCAATGTGTAGCATCCGCCAATAGATGGTGTTTCCTGTTCCCACCAGTAAATTAGTTTCCAACAAACTCAGTAGCATTATAGAAAGCATAGTCACCCATCTTTACCTTGAGGATCCCTTTAGCAGACACGAGTTACAAAGGGCTACATTGGTGACCCGGACGTGATTTAAACACGTCGCATGCACTGACATGGGTTACAAACGGCTGCAAGTATTACATCAAAAGTCTGAGGAAAATTGCTCAAGCGTGGACAAATGTGTAACGTGAAAATAAATTAGATGGATAATTCAGTAAATGAATAACGCAAAATGGGAATTGTAAGGTACCAGTTGAATGCACTTTGTTGTATCCTAAGTTTGTGGATAGTTGCTAAAGTGTGCAAAAATGTGTGGACTTAAATTAAGTGGGCGCAAAAACTAGTTTGTTACAAGTAGTTTGTGATGGTATTTCTTATTTGATATCTGGCAAGGTGACGTAATGAGCAGAATCTCTATAAGGGTTGAGTATATTCTCTCTCTATCTTGTATGTGATGCTTTCCTGCACAATTCTGTGTATGTTTAAGGTTATTATTATTAGTTTTTTTAAAAATAATTTTTCAATCAATCTGTGTTGTACTTTAATGTTGAAATTTAAGCCTCAAAGTTTAATGTTTGTCGTTGAGTACTATCTCTTTATCTTGCCTGTGATATTTTTCGGTGTGTGTTCAAAGGTTTTTTTTTATGAACACTTTTTCAACCAACCCTGTACTGTATGGAAATATCACAAGTTATACAGCCAAACATGTGAGTACATAAGGATATATAATATAGCGAAACCATTTTAATATATTTGACACATCATCCAGTTACCAAAGTGCTCAACTCATTTGTATCCATGAGTGTTATCACTGAGAAGATATGCAGAACCAAAGGTGTAAATAAATAAGAATGTGTAAATGAAACAGAGATGTGTAAATGGAACAGAGATGTGTAAATAGATCAGAATGTGCAAATAGAATATGTAAACAGAGACTGTGTGAACAGAAGAGAACGTACCAATAGAATAAAAAGTGTAAATAGAACAGAATGTGTGAATAGAAAAGAATTTGCCAAAAATGTGAGTAGAACAGGCAGTGTAAACAGAACAGAAGGTGAAAACAGAAGAATGATTACAAAATATGTGAATAGATGATTAACAAATGTAAGAATATAAACGAATGTAAAAATAGAATAAAAAGTGCAAATAGAATAGAAGGTGTAAGTAAGCTTGATTACCCGACTGTTTTTGCATCCTGAAGCCAGCTTCATTCCGTTAGGTGCCCACGCTATGCAGAGGACCCAATGCTTGTGTTCTGGAATTGACAATAAAACATTATACACTGAAGGGGCAACATTTTGGTAATTGATCTTTTTCTTCTATGAGGGATGTATAAAAAATAAAATTTTGTAACTTGTAACAGCTCAACTTTGGCAGAGATTCTGCAATAAGGCAGCAAATAGAAGAAGCAGTAATTTTTGTTTTTAGAAAGGGAAATGCCAATAGTTGTCTTGAACAGGCATGGTTATATGAAAACAATTGTTGGCACCAGAGTCCTATCCAAAAGAAGCAAAATGCTAATGAATTGCCAGTCTCAATGTTTAATCTATAACAAAGATTTAATTTTTCAAAAATTAAATAACAACAAGACGATATAAACTTATAACAAGATACATCAGGATGATGTGGAATGAAATTAATGTAAAAATATGGCATACCAATAAATGTTTCGAAACTAATACTACAATTATTTAGATGGTTTGGAAACAAAAATTTTGTTCTACATATCTGCCAATGATCAATGTAAAACTTTATAGACATACAAAAAAATCTGTGTAAAAAACTTGTACACTTATGTTGTGTACAACAGTTTTACACTATGCACAAGTGGAGCATTTCTAAAAACTGTTAAAAACTAGATCAATAACAAAAGTTAAAACAATGCAAAACTTACAGCAGATCACTGTAAAACCTTAATATACAACGGATGTGTGTTACATTATGCAATGCCCACATTCTTACGCACACATGCTGTTAACAGATCACTGTAAAACCTTAATATACAACGGATGTGTGTTACATTATGCAATGCCCACATTCTTACGCACACATGCTGTTAATTGAGGGTTTGAGAAGGGTCCAAGTGACTTTTCTTAACTTTTGAGAAAATACACTTTTAAGTTTTTTACTTATATTAAACTTGTATGGAAATTATTTGTTCGTATTAGATAGGACAAGTAGTTTAAAACAACGTTTATATTTACTTTGCTTACAATATAGAGACAAGAGCAAGCTATATTACACGCACCCGTATTATCTTCTTTAATGCATACATTTTCCGAAAATACCCATCGAACTGAGTATTCACGCAAGACGATATCAAAAGATGTCAGAAGTAGAAGTCATTCAATAAAAAATTACTTCGTTTTCTGTGCATCAAAATAGCATTTTTGTAGAAATCACGTACTTTTTGGCTTTCTTCAGAAAATTTCAATTGCAAAATAAATTCGCTTAAGCAAATTTGATGTTTAATGACAGATTTTATTGCCAAAATTTTTACCCAGTTATCAACTTGGCGACACTGTTAGCACGAAATATAGCGAAATTTACTCATTTGGGTCATTCCATGTCAAATCAACACAAAAAAGTGACATTTTCAACCCGACCCCTTCAGAATTTAATACAATTTTGCTCACTTGTTGGGTTTATAGAGAAAAGAAAAAATGGCCAATATTAGGTTTGAATATCGTTTGGTTCCTGAAATACGGAGCTTCAAAAATGGGCCAAAAGGTCAAAATTTCGTATTTAAACACTAACCTCTGGAATGAAGATATCACTAGCTTTCATAGAGTTAAATTCAAATAAGAAACTTTAAAGTGTATTTTCTTGAAAGTTTAGAAAAGTCACTTAGACTCCTTTGCTCAAAAGTGTGGTCCGGTATCTGTCCCAACTTATTGTTTGGGCATGAACAGGAAAGGCATTGTGTGGGCCTGCTTGTATAAAAAGAGATGTATTCTGATGTTGTATCGATGTTTAATAAAATTCAAAGAAAAAAAATATTTGTAATGTGCATTGGGCTTAAGGTAACATCGGTCCTACAGCCGAATATAAAGTATTGTTTTTTTATCTCAGATTTCAGCCGTACCTGGTTTGCAACTGTTTTACACTATACAAACTGTTCAAAACCCAATTAATTACACAATTTTAAACTTTGCACAACAGATCTGTAAAACTTTTACACTATGCACACATGCTATATACAGTTGTTTTACACTATGCACAGGTTTTCCAGAAACTGATCCAGAGCAGTTCCACAGCATAATTCACAACTGTTCCAATAATATGTTTCTTACCTTTACACGTGAACTGGGGTGTCTCAGTGGTGACGTCCCACAAACGGACAGTAGTATCTCCCGAGCCACTAGCAAGATGCCTGCAACAAATGAAACATCGTAAGCCGACAGTACAACTTTTAATAGTCATTTCGTCCAGTGAATTCTGAATAGTTTAGAGAATGTAGAAATTAATAGATACATATTAAACATACAACACTGCAGCAGAAAACTTTGCGAACTTGCAACACATCAACGTTCGTAAGTAAACAAACCCCTTTAAAGAAATTAGCTGGTATTTAGAATTTTGCAGCCTTAAATGAGGTACTCAATGGAGTATGCATTGGGAACTGGAGGCTACAGGTTATATAATAGATAGATTTTAAATAAATTGCAACTACATATTATGATAAAAAAAAAAAATTAAGCTATTAAGGCACCCAAAATTAAACCAAAGCAGTTTTGAGTAATCTGCAGAAATTGATAAATCAGTGTAAAACTTTGTAAACTCACAACTGATCAATGTAGAACTTTTTAAATGAAAAAAAATTCAATGTAAAACTTTGTAAGCTTACAACAGACTAGTGTAAAACTTTGTAAACGTACAACTATTCAATGTAAAATTTTGTACATACAACTAGGACCACGAAGGATACATTTACACAAAGCAAACTCATAATAAGAAAAAATTTCAACAAATAGTTCATATTTTGCAGACAATTCTAGAAAAACAATTACATGATACACTCAAAATTTTAATTGAATTGTTTTGAACCAATAACATTCATTCCAAACTTTCCCAGTTAGGTTCAGCCCATAACTTTTATATAAGCTCCTAGAGTGCCATATTTTGCGACGAAAATCTATCGAATATTCTATTCAATTTTGTTATAATTTTTTTGATGAATCCAATAGTAAGTGTACTAAATTGTACGAATTAACTTCCACACAGGTAGTCCTAAACGATCCTGAACAGGTGCAGTTCATTAATGACCACCATTGTGACGTCCAGTCAAGTCCACACTTGGAGTAATGACATAACAAGTAGAATCACTATGCCGATAGCAAATGCTAAAGAGTATTCCAGAAAGCTGAAGTCAATGAGAAGGTTTATATCAGATTGATTGCTTCTTTACTATTCCTGTTCCATGACCCAAATGGGCATTCATCCAGTTTTGGACAGTTATACCATTTTGACCAAACACGCGAATTTAATTAAATCTACTTTTCTCATTCGGAAGAATATCAGGGATTTTGGAGAAAAATTGGGGATTTAAATTTTTTTTAAAGGAATTATCGAAAAATTTAAGTACAATTTTAGGAACTTAAGAGAGAAACAAAAATGTAAGGAATATTAAGATTTTTAGGGTGGATGTGACCTTTGATTTTACTAATAAACAGGTTTTAAGTTATGGTGTTGCATGTGAAAGCCACACGCTACACCCATACCTTCCATCAGGACTGAACGCTGCCGAGATGACGGCCTCGGCGTGGCCAGGAATGGAGGAGGTGCACCTGGTCACAGGGCGCACCCGGAAGCAGGCCTGCTCAGCATACGTTATCTCCAGAACCTTCTCCGTCTCCACGGAGGCATTCTTTGCAAGGCAGCTCTGGAGGCTCTCCTTGATCTGGACGTCGTTCACGAAAAACAGGAAAGGGACGGGCTCCTCCTAGAAATGGACAAGACACAAAACATGAGTTTCTAATCTACTAATAATATAACCCATAAAAACAAAGTTTTTCATATAAATCTTTTATATGCATCGCCAATTTTTATGTTCATTAACAAAAAGCTGTTTCTGTTTCCAGCGTGTGCTAGGTGTTTGCTTCTAATTTTAAATATTAAAAACATCACAATCGACAAAATGCGCTACAAACTACGTTTCGAAATTTATTCTTTACAAAATGAACGTGGATTTATGCACTCACATCCAAATATGTTTTATTTATTCTGATGAAAACAATTTTATTATTTACTAAAACAATTTTGGCAACAGGAAAGAGTTTTTTTTTCAATGATCGGTTATATGTTGTTTTAGTGTGATTGGATGACGGCAAGTTGGTTCATTAGTGATTGGTAAAAGCAACTTTTTAGTGAGAGTTGCAGCCCCAAAATTTGATAGAAAGCATTGTCCTCGATATCAAATTTATCTGCCAAATTTCAGTCCGATTGGATGACAGCAAGAGGGTTAATAGGCCTCCGCTGATTACCATGACACCCACACACAAACAAAATCAAAGGTAATATAAAGGATATAAAACTTTTGATTTTTACAAATTAAAAAAAACTAACCCATAGAAACAAAGTTATAATAAGGAAATAATTCCTTATACGCATTGCAAACTTTTAAATGCAATTTCCACATATTTAAATGATTTTGAGCTTAGGCCAGAAAAAAAATGGGTTGTTTCCTGTAACCTGAACAATCCTAATGTTTTCTTAGACTTACAAAAAATGCAATTATAAATAAATAATAAAACTCATTCATGAAAACAATGTCATAGCAATCACGTAAAAAGTAGTTAAACCTGAAGAAAAATTATAAATACCCCCTAAAATACAAAATTTGGGCAAATACCTGGGGATATACCATAAATATTGATCCCCAAAAATAAATATACCCAAGGATTGTACATCACTGTTCGCGCATCTGTACTAATGCATCAACATTAATACTCATTTATTTCTTTTGCATATTTGCTCAAAATATTTAGCAAAAAAAAAAATCCTACTTAACCTGATATTTTTGCCATGTTATAGGAAACAAATCTTTTCCTTTTCGCCTTAATTCGTGTTTCCATAATGTTTGACCACTACGAAGAAAACTATAGATTCCATGCCATTGAGGGTTTTTTTTGCCACCAAAGTTTGATAGAATAAGTTGGCAATGACAATAAGTTTATCTGCCAAATTTCGGATTGATTGCATTACAGGAAGTGGGTTAATTAGTCCTCCAAAGCAGCTGTAGAAGCGTGTGTTAAAAGCAACCTTTGAGTGACTGCCTCCAGAACTTGTTAGAATACATTGCCATTGAGTCTTAACTGACAAGTTTCAGCTTGATTGGATAACGATAAATAGGTTAATTAACCCTCTGAAGCATTTTGTTGCAAAGCATGAAACACAATCTCCTCTGGAATCAGTAAATGTACAAGAATAGATGTACGCAATGTCTGTAAGGAAACTAGGGGTTTGAATCCTTACGCAAAATATTGTAAATGAAAATACATCAGATTCGTGAAGGATATTTATAGATGAATCAATGCTTCGTCACATAAAGAAATTCACAAAGGAAGAAACTCATAGGTAAAATTGAAGGGTCAAGAATTTTAGAGATTGATGCTTTTATAGGAATTTTATATGTTAAATTGAGTAGTCTGTGGTGTTCCTTTTTCCCCATGATACTACTGACTGCAACAACTGATCATAATCATTAAAAATTGGATACAAAATTTACACACCATAAACAAAGTGACTGAAAAAAAGTCAAATTTGAATATATTATTAACTGGATTTAAACATAATTTTTTGTTTATTTTTCATGTTTATAATTGGAAAAAATAATTTTTTGAACTAAAACCCTCATTCTATGTATAGCTATAAACTATCATCTTTTTAGTGTTAAGCAGTACTGAAATTTTGATCAAAAAGTAGAAATCAGTGTTTCTACTGAACTGCACCATGTCTGTAAAACTCAATAGAATGCATTACCATCTTTGAGCCTATCTGCCAAGTTTCAGCTCGATTGGATGACAGCAAGTGGGTTATTAGTCTTCAACAGATTTGACAAACAAACAACATCAAAGTTAATATACAGGATTTAGAAAAGTCTCACCTTGTTGAGTATCGAGTTGCAGAGGAGCGTAAGTTTGGCGGGGTCAATGTCCAGCGGAAGGTCGAAGGGAGCGCCGGAAACCTCTCCTGCCTCGTTTTTGAAACGAGCCAACACAAAGCCAACATCCTCCTCCATTGGAGAATCTGATTCAGCTAAAATGGGAATCATAATAACGATCCCTGTTAGTTCCAATTTATGCGAGATTTGTTTATGTCAGAACTTTTCTAACAGCGAGTCCCATAATTATTATTCATTATTTATGTATTATAAAGGGAGACTGTAATTAAACTAACACTGCTTAATGTATCATGGAGGCATTAGAAATTGACATATCGTTAGATAAATTTTTTATATTTACTAACATGAGTATCCAACCTGCTTAGGAACGAAGGGAGGTTAGATAATTGAAAATTCTGTAGAACAGAGAAGCATAAAAAATAAAGGGAAAAATAAATTATTCTTTTTTTTATATTTACTTTTGAGGATTGAAATTAGAGCTTTTGTTCTAGTAGTTTTGTAGGCGCAGTGAGTTTTTTAAAAAAATTTAGGGATCATTCCAAAGATTTTAAGAACATTTTAGTGATAGTTCCCAAAAATTTTAGGAATAACTTTAGGGAAAGTTTTTAAAACTATAGGGTAAAATTCTTAAATTTTTTGGGATATTTCTTTTGAAGCTGACATAGGCTCCTAACACAGATATTCTTTCCAAAGCTTGTTTCAATACCAGCAAAAAACTGCCAATATAAAAAAAAAAATTGAATTTATAAAAAATTTTCAGCAAAATAACAGTTATATAACTAAACAATTCACTATTTTAACGTTATGCGGATGTAAAATTCACTATTGTTCTCATATTCAGTCATTGTAATGTATGAGGAGGTAAACAATTGTAATGTATGCAAATTATAAAATAAACAAAAACTATGAAAAATCGGTGAACATATACTTCGGGGTGGCTCTTGGTGAAAATAGGTGCCAATCATGTTCACGTCCGTTGCAAATAGAATGGCACCGAATTACACCGACACATTTAAAAAATTACAAAGCGCATACAATACAATTTTAGCTGCTCGGCTAAAAACTATTAAAAGTGTAAAAAACACAGAATAGAAATACTATTAAACACAAATGAATCACATTACCTAGGGTTCAATCGTATTGTACGATCAACCGCTCAGCGGCGCGATCATACAATAGGAATTAAACCAATTTTAAATTAAAATAAACAAATATTGACTTACCTTATAATGAGGTGTCGGCAACGTACTTACAACCGACATTCAACGTGGGAAATGGTGTTTAGAAATGATCGGTCAAAAAGAGCGTGACACATATCCCAACCAATCATGGTCATGATAAGGTTTCTGTTAGATAAACAGCTTATTTAACTTACTTGTTAATGTACCTGTCTTCATACTTTTTCCCAACCTGTGCCATGAGTGAACCGCCCACTTTTCAAAACTATTGTTTACCTTTTGCTTCAGCTAAAGTTTTAAGTTGAGTTGTATGACTTCTTTCATGAAAGTTTAATAATATTTGTGTTGGTTGTTTCTGAATTTTTGATTGGTCAACTGTGGTATTTTTCCAGGCATGCATTTCTTTGTAATATGCAAATTTATTTCTTATATAAGAAAAAGTTTCTTGTGAAACAGGGCAGATGGTTTCTGACTGCCAGTGAGGTAGTAGTATTGATTATATTATAAATAAACTTTTAACATTTTTGTTTCAACCCCTTGTCCTCAGTTTATTTTTCACTGCATTTATTTTATGAGACAAATTAAAGTATAATCTCTATTTTTAAATCTTATGAGATTATATTAGTTTCCAAAACATAAATCTCGTAAAATGCTAGAGGATGCCAAAAACAGAGCTACATAGCTCAGCCCGGCTCCAATCCAAGGGGCACCCTCAAAATTTGAAGAAAAGTTGACATCTGGACTGACAACAAGTCTCCGTACAGGAATTAAATGGTATCCAAATTAGTAGAATAAGTTTGAATTATTATTGTATCATAATTAAAACGGATGAATGTGAATGTATTTAAATGGTTTTAAAATTCATCAGGGCGACTACAAAATTCAGGAAAAAAAAGTTCCCTGACAATTCCTTCATAGATTTCTACAAAATTCCCTGATTTTAAGACAAACTTACATCCCGAACAAAACGGAAATGTATGCTGAAGAGATAATATGACAGGTTTTTTTTTAAAAACGGTTTTGGCGGTAATGAAAAGTTTCAATCAGTCCGCAACATTAAACATCTTATGATCAACATCACAATTCTCCGGATAAATGGTGCTAAAATATGGATGAGCGGGGAACCTTCAATGCAATACAAAATTTCCCCGATTTTCGTGAAATTAAAAAAATTTCCTTGACATTAGTCTGCTTTTTTCGAGAATCTGAAAGCTCTCCGACATTTCCAGACTCTGTGGCCAATCTGTTCATTATTAGCTACATGGCCTTGATCAGCCTATGAATAAATTGTACCTCACTTTAGATAGTTGTATTTTGTTCACTGTTTTTAGGAATTTAATAAAATTGGTATACGAGTGGGCTAGCTTGACTTGCTAGGCAGCATAATTTGTCTTTATTGTGTTACATTTTATTTATGAACAGTGAAAAAATCTATGAATTTTTAGTTCATAATGTGATCGAGATTTGATGGTATAAGCAACAACTAGTGATAAAGTTAAAATATTTTATTTATTTTGGAAGTGCTAGAATGATTGGTTGTTTTCGGATTATCTGGTGTCGTCAGCAACACAAGGACTATAATGCGCCGAAACATTCGTCATTTGACAAGCCAACATACATACACCATACAAACACCCATGCCTTATACGGGACTCGAACCAGCAACCTTGCGGTCTAGAAGCTAGTATGCTAACCACTATACCGTTTGATCGGCTTGGAAGCGCTAGAAATTTTACTTGGCAACAAATGGAAAACACATAGTTTTAGCCATCAATTTCACCAGGTGTAGAATAGAAATTTCTCCAAAAATAGCTTTTCCAAGTTGTTATTTTGTATTATCAAGATTTGTAATGTGGTCTAAATTTTTCCCTACTAAATTGGGTAAATTCCTAGTTCATGTTTATGGGTTGGCGCACTTTTGAAAAGTTGGCGACGAAGCCAGAATGTCGCCAATTCGGAATTCAAATATGAAAAACGAACCAGCTCCATGATTCGTGGTATAGAAAGGTTGAAGCCAAAGCTCGTCAATAAAAAAAATGGGGTTGCCAAATTTAGAACTGTATCGCCTACAAAACAGCGCCAAATCGGCTTGGCGATATTTTAACGTCAACTAGGAATAGACCCAAAAACGAATCCACTTACATACTGCACATGTATTTTTCATTCAATTCGTTTAGTTGGAACTCGTGGCTAAGTTCCAACTAATTTTTAAGAAAATTTGGTGATTTTAATAAGGTAAATAACTTGATGTGCGTTCATTTTTCATACGAAAACGAGTTTTGTAGAAACCATGAATAATGCTCATAGATACTTTTCGAAAAAGTGTTGAATCTTTTCATCATCTATAAACGTGGAATTCCAAAAAATCCGCATTTTCGTCGTTTAAATTTACCAAAAAATTATGCGGCTTGACTATATTTTACAAAAATATCACTTGTAAAAATCATTTATATCAAAACAAAGATATATAAGACAAAATAAACTAATTTACCTTTTGAAGTAGGCATGAGTTCAGTTTGTTTGGAAACAAATCAAAAGCATGGATATTTAAAAAGAGTCAAAGGTGCAGTTACAAAGTCTTCTAGAAGGAAAAATGTTTGAAGATATTGTGAACAAAAGATGACGTCACAATCTATCTTTATTATATGGAAACGTCATAGTCTACTGTTAAGAGCTCTGAAAATATTCCTGGTTCTAACAGTAAATATGATGAACCTATTAAAAGAACCGTAACATATTTTGAGCAATGTGACAAGTTGAAGTAAATAGTGATAATTGTAGATTGTGGTAATAATGATGATGCAAATGATAATTGTAGTAATAATGATGATGTAAATGATAATTGTAGTAATAATGATGATGAAAATGATAATTGCAGTTATAATGATGATGCAAATGATACTTGTAATAATAATGATGATGAAAATGATAATTGCAGTTATAATGATGATGCAAATGATACTTGTAATAATAATGATGAGACAGTTAAAGATGAAAATGTAAATAGTGTTACGTCAGTTAGTTATGGGCTTCATCAGACAATTTTAGATTCCGAAAAGTTTCACTTTCAATAGAAAAATGATTCTATACTTAAGTTATGTTGGCAAAGTACCAATAAAGGGATTAATATTTTTTTTGGTATTAGATAACTTATTGGTGTTATAGAGATGAGATACTAGGAAAAGAAATGAATCAGCATATTGTTCCTGGTGAACGGAGAAAAAAAAAAATCTGCAGGAAAAAACTGCAATCCACTGAAAAAATGATGCCAAACTGATTGACACTTGAACCCTGTTTTCTTTCTCATGAAGTGCTACCTCCGTTTCGATTAGAATATTGAGTGTAGATTTATATGTTATTGTGTTTTATTTGCATTTTTTTCATTTCCAACTTGTTGTTTACATTTTTAAGTATTAAATTTATTTTCTAGATTTCATTATATGATAACTGTAAAGTGGTGATTCTAGAGAACTGTCTAGGTGATTCACATGTTTAAAATTTAACTTTTTTTGTAATTTAGAACTTAAAATGAGCTGGAAAGTCTTTTAAAATCAAATCTTTCTTGGGGATATGTGAGGCACGCCTGCAGCCCTCTATCATCCTCCTTAAGGTAAGCCGAAATAGTCTCTGATTCTACGCTGAGAGCAGCTACGTTACGAATCTCTAAAATAAAAAGTTCTATTTCATTCACGTTGGCTAAATATTTTAAGTACGCGAATCTTTTACTCTATTAAGTTATTACGTTTCTACGACAAGAGGTTCACAAAGGACAAGCCGGAGTGCCAGTCTCTTTACAGAAGCTGCCGACCAAACGGTATAGTGGTTAGCGTGCTAGCCTCTAGACTGCAAGGTTGCGGGTTCGAGTCCCGTGTTAGGCATGGGTGTTTGTAAATGTATGTTGGCTTGTCTAATGACGACTGTTTCGGCGCATTATAGCCCTCGTGTTGCTGACGGTGCCAGATAATCTGAAAACAACCAACTTTACAGAAGCTATTTCCGAGTATTTAATTTATGCCATTTCATTTAAGTGATCCTTTTCGTACGTACTCAACAAATGTTAAGATTAAGTAGTTTCTAAATGAACTGGACTAGAAGGTTGAAACATAGTGAATATAGGGAATAATCCTTACTAGGACTTCCTTTTAAACGCTGCATTCGAGTCCCAGGAGAAGCCATTTTGTCAAGTGGCTGGTGTCTCCAGCAGATCAAAAGTTTTCTATTTACTGGCACGTCATCTCCTATGCTAAACTTCAACTTAACTAGACATCACTTAGACAGTAGATCGTCACAGTGCTCATAGGTATTTAATCCATTTTGGCGGAGTGAAGACATAATTCTTGCCAAACCTTATAGCCTTTTGTTCTCTACAGGGTTGTGGTTTGGCGAACGTTATGCTTTCACGCCGCCAAAATGGATTAAATACCTATGAGCACTGTGACGATCTACCGTCTAAGCGATGTCTAGTTAAGTTGAAGTTTAGTATATCAGTGGCGGCTCGTGAGTAATAAAAGTGAGGGGGCCAAAATTAATAATGAAAGTTTTCTTTAAGGGTCAGGGGGATTGGAAGGCAAACAAAAATTTCGGAATGCATTTTGATGTTTTTAGCGTATCACAATATTTGGATTGTTATCTATAAAATCGTTTAACTTGGTGGGCAATGCGTTCATCCGAAGTATTTAAAAAAAAAAAAAAAAAAATTTCGAAAAAGTAACATCACTGAAAAAAACCCTTCTGTTTTGTACTTTAAACGCTGTTTTCTCAAAATGATGTTTTTTCAAATAAATGTTCCTTTTTATCAGAATCTACTGAATATTTTGCTTTGAAATTTCTTTTCCTGGTACATATTGTATTTTTACACAAACAGACATATACTTTTACAGAAATGTTGATTAGATTTTTTTTTTTTTTTTTTAATTTTATAAAAAAATTCAAAACATCATAAATCCCAATCGAAATTTTGTTTTTACAAAAGCATATGTCAGTCTATGTAAAAGTGTTAAATATTGGCTATACAAAATTTTAAACCAATGCTACGAGTAGTTTCTGAGAAAAAGGTACATGAAAAAGGCTTTTTTTAGCATGGGCTAGATAGAGCCTTCTCACCCCCTTTAAAAAAAAAAACGGGGGGGGGGGGGGGGAGTGCAAATTTCAAATTCAAAATACATTATTTCCATGTAATTGTATAAAAGTTACACAAAAGCATATACAAACAAAACTATAGGATAAATTGAACAATAAACTTTTGAAAATTAAAAATGAAGTCGGAGAAAAGTGGTGACATTTTTAGAAAAAGTAAAGTATGGGTTTTAAATTATTCATTTGAACTTAAAAATTATGCATATCAATTTATTAATATTTCAGAACGAAATTTTCATTACTCAACATAAACATTTTTAATCTTATATTTTACTGCATAAAAACTTTGGTTGTTCAGTGTGGAGCACTTTTGCCACTTGTGGAACATAACACAAAAAATTAATTATTGTTATCCTTATAAATGGAAATTTCAGAAAACTGAATGAGTTAAAGAAAGTTAATGTTGCAAAATATCTAGGACAAGTTTAAAAAAAAAATCAATTTAAATTTTTTTTATTTAGTAGTTCAATTTATTAGTTCAAAACTAAAATTACATATTTTACTAATTTTCTTAAAAGAAGATGGAATTTCTACTGCAAGTGCAAAAAAATCCGATAAATAACAAACCTGTTGGAATAAGTATTCGATTCGGAAAAGAAAAACAGCTTCTAATCGACCAAACTGGCGATCTTCCACCGAATTGTAGCCAGTTCGAGAAATCCCATTTCGGCTGCAATGTTGCCATGGTAACCGATGTATCAAAATGGAACTTTTCCCTCCACGCAATGTATACGGTATGTGGAGAGATACAGCTTTTTCAGCTGTACTATCGAATTCGATGAACTGTTTGGCTCTTTTGAATCAGGGAAAAGGAGCTACATCTCAACATGATAGGAAGTTTCAATCATTTTGCTTTGAACTTTCCCCGTGGTTATGTGGCAGTTTTTATTTACAAAAATTGTTTTGTTGCCAACGTTTGATCGTCGGAATTAAAAAGGGAGTTTGAAATAGTGCTGGATATGATGGATTAAACACGCTGTCACATTGACCGATTTAGCAAGTTTAAAAGAAAGGAGAATTTAATTTGGTTTTCAAAAAATAAATGCTACCTTTCATTTTCACCTTATAAAAATTGAAAGGAAAATTTGAGTTTGAGTATTACATATAAAAGACTTTGTTTGCGTTCGTGAATGACTGTGAAAAGTGTGAGTGGTGGTGGTGGATCGCATGTTTGCGACTGCACTAGCATTTTCGATCACGGGCCACAATTGAAAACTATCCCAGACGTTTGATTCCAAATTGAAAGTGATTACAAATTTTCTTCAGTTTTATGCACCTTTGTTACTCTTCGAAGAAATTAAAAATATTTCCACGAATTTTTTGTGTGGGAAAAATAAAGCAAACAACAATTTGAATGCAAATTAATTTATTCATGTCAACATAAAATCACAACAAAGCACAACATTCTACAACAACAATCAACTAGATTATACATTTAGAGGAATTTTCATGTGAATCAAAATAGAAATAACATTCGGATTCTTTCAACGGTTTTGTGCTTTCATTATCATTACATACCGTACCATCATACAATTTTGACACCATTTATATCTCCATGACAACTGCACAGGAAGGTATGTGTAACAATGTTAAAGTCAATTCTTTAAGTGTTTTCAGGGAAAAAATGAAACGAACATTGCGATTGGCTAATTGAATGTAAAAATTCAAATTTATTCTGAAAGGCGTGTTGTGATTGGTCACAAGCATATCACAAGTGTTGCCATTCGATGCAACCCCCCTCCTAATAACGTTGTGCAAAATGTTTATTATTCCTAAAACCAGATTACTACTCTGAAGTAATTAAATCATATTCTTTTGGTGTTTTGGCTCGAATAAACTATATTTTTTACTCTGAATGGTTTTTATGGACTTACACACTTAGAAATTTCTGTCTTTCATAAAAAAAAAATAACTGCTTAAAAATCTTATGCTTTTAAAAACGTATAGAAAAATAACTGAAAATCATATTCAAAAATCAATGCTTAATTTAGTATTGCAACAATTCTTTTTTATATTTGAAAAGAAGTTTAAAAGATTAAAGCAATTCTTTTTTTTCATTGACAGAAATTAAGTCACGCGGGGAACTTAAACCGATATTTGTGATATCAAAGAAAATTAGATATTTTTAAGCTCTGTGCAATGCCGAAATAAGTTGGTTTCGAAATAAATGTATTTAAAGAAAGGATATTTATTGGAATGAATTACAACAGAATAATGATGTTTTTTGTCTCTGAATTCATGACACGGTCACTTCCAAATGCGATTTTCTCATGACTTTAGTTTCAAAGTAAACGGTTATCCGCTACGTTGGTGACCCGGACGTGCAAAGATGCGTTTGGTCCAAGAAGAACTTTCATATCAGCTAGCATCTTATTCAACCAATCGCATCATTGGTATTACTCATCGATCTCTAACTGTAACTTCTAGATAGCTCACAAGCGGCCTCTGCTCTGCAAGCCGATTGAATTACCACCATACTCCTCCCCATGTAATGGGATACCCTTGGTTACTGACATACTCTTACTAGTTTTGGGTAGAGTTGTTAACACATATCCCTATGATGACTTTTAAGCCTTCTGCGGCTTCAAGCTAATTACCAATCATGCGCCGTCTGAAAATTGCAGTTGGAAATCAGTAGTATTGCCTTATTCTTATGTTATGCGACACATATTATATTTCTTTTGAACGTTTTTACACTGAAAAATCAATCTTGAACATACTTGAAGATTAGGCATTGGAAGATTTTTTTATTTTTTATTTATTAGATAACACTGTGGGAGCATCATGGAATTAATTAGAACGTTAAATGTTCCATTTCAATTTGAATTTTCCCACTTGCATCACAACTGTACAATTTACGTTTTTGAATAATCCTTCGGAAAATTCAAGCTTAGATTCCCAAACTGTAAGTACGCTTTGTGGACTGACTGTAAAGAATTTAAGAATCTTTAACCCTAAGTATTATTTTATTATAACTAAATTGGTAACAATTTAAATGCCTTCCGATCTTTATCTCAATGAGTTAAATCTTTCTGCAGGTAGGCATACGCAAACTTAGAACAATTTTTTTAACTTTTGAACACTAAAAATTCGTTCTGGTCATTTTGATCGGTCTCTTACATTTGCTGGAAATACACCACACTAACATTGCGCCAATCGTTTTGCCAACTCAAAACAAACAATTTGCGTGAAAAACAGCAACCGAAGCAGTTATAGTCGTCGAAATTCACCCGTGAAAACTCTGCAAAAAACCACGAACAGAAGATTATTTTTCTAGGGCGTTGCGAGAGAAGAGGGCTATGGATTCCCTACCGAAAATATTCTCTTTGTACTTTAGAACACGGAACTCAATGCATTTTATTTTAACTTTAAAGGATCTTAAATCTTGTACCCAATATTTTGTGGTATTTTCTCTACAGTATATTGACTAAGCATAACATTATATTGCAGAGAAACGCCCCCTGCTCAACAAATGTGATTATCACTTGATGGCAAATAAACTGTTTTCATGTGATGTGCGGATAATTGAAAACTCAAGAGCTGGCAGCCTATGCATGGCCTTCAACCCACAGAACTCTCCAGATTTTAACACAAAGAGTAGGATGCGTCGCTACTTTCATCGTAATTCCTTTTTGTTCCAAGTATTGTTGTGTATGTCTTAGTTTGTAATTAAACAGATTAATTAAGTAATGGAAATGAATTCTATATATATACCTTACAATATATTGCTCTTTATTGATAGATATACATGCCGCGAAAATATGAGTATTATTGCTTTATTGTAATGGAGCAATATTATTTTCTTACGTATACGCTTTCATGCCCTGTCCTTTGAAATTAAGTTCGTGGCTTCTTTCCACCAACTCAAAATATAGGAAATGAAATCTAAACAACTGAGGAAGGTAATAAGACGTAAGCATTGAATGACATGAGTGTTTGTTTATAACGTGCTAGAAATTCGATCACATGTGAACCAACTGCGATGATTAATTTATCTCACATCAAATAAACAACCAAAAGAGTATTATTACACACATTCAGAGGGGGGACCATGTTACAGGTGTGGGAATATGGCATCACTTTCGACCCCACTGTTGAAAGAGGCCCGCCCTCTCGCACCTGCAGTTGGTGCCCCACAGGTTGCATCGACATGAAGAATTCTCGCAGCAGTCGTTGGGTTTGCTGTCGCAACCGCCGCCTCGGCGGATGCAGGCACGTCTGAAAAGAGACAACACAGTCACTCAATAAAATTACGTAAAGTCACTCAATAAAATTACGTAAAGTCACTCAATAATTTCTGCAGTCGATGAGGTACTATTCCGTTAAGAGGAAGTCATATAGTCCAACACAACTTATCCTGACCCCCACTGAATACTCTTAGTCCAAGAGGCGACTGCAATTTTTGGACCCCATCGAACATCATTCTGAATTTTTTTATAAAAAATGGAGAATAGTAAGTAGATTACGAATCCACTGGTCTGCCGTGGCAAAAATGGTCGAAACTGATCGAAAATCGACTTGGAATGAATTGAACTAAAATCCGATGGCCAAATATGTCATAACTTGCCAAAAAGAGAACAAACTTTTTCGTCTGGCAACCCATTGCATTTTTATTTCAATGAGAAAAAGCGCAAACGATTTCTGATCTCTGGCTCGGAAAATTTGTATCTTTTAAAAGTAAGCCAAATTGGCGACATTAGTTACGTCATCAGTGACGCAATGTTTATTGCCAACTTGGCTTCCCTTTTAATAGATGCAAGTAGACCGTCGCCAGATTTCTGAATTGTCTACAACCTTCTTAATTGAAAATTAAAGAGTGAGGGTTAACAAATAAAAAAAAAAAATGCTCATTATTTGGCAAGTTATGACGCATTCGGCAATTGGATTTAGTTCAACTTATTAAAAGTCGATTTTTGACCAGTTTCGGCCATTTTTGCCACGGTAGACCAGTGGATTCGTAATCTACTCACTTTCCTCCAATTTCTATAAAAAATTCAGAATGATGTTCGATGGGGTCCAAAAATTTCAGTCGCCTCTATCTGCATTGATGTGCGATCCGGGTTTACTAAGCGCTGATTGGCTGCGCAACAATCTCAGATGTGACGCCTTGAAGTGAGAGGAGGTAGGGTTACCCAATAGTATTTCGCCAAGTGAGTGACGTCATGAAGTAGCTCGGTCAAAGCCATATGATTCGTTAAAACTGTAACCGTGGTTAGAAAAGTAAAGTATTAAGAACAATTAAAATTTAAAAGCGCTTATTTTTTTTTTATCAACATGTATATAAGTTTAATATAAAACTATGTGCTCAGGTTATCAATATTACTATAAAACTTGTGATTTGCTCGGAACTATATCTTTAACGCGGATGGATACATCCTACAGCGCATTCAATGAGGTCAGGATAAGTTGTCTCCGACTATGGTAAGGATCATTTCCTATACTCTCTATGTTATAATCTTCTATCCCTGTTCATTTAGAAACTACTTTCTATAAGACCTAAGTCTAATACATTTTACTCTATAAATGAAAAAAAGAAAAGAAAAAAAAAGCGAAGGACTATTGCAGGTGGAAACCACTGCATATGCGTTGACGTAACGATTTCAAATATAAAATATATTAGACGCTATTTTCGAGTTTTTCATTCATTAAGTGATCATTTTTCTAACTACTCACCTCATTTAAAGGAGGTTTTATACAAATTATTTTATAAATGAGCTTGGCTAGAAGGTTGTAACACAGTGAGTATTAGAGGTCGGAAACATCGATCAAAATATATATCGATATATATATATCGTTGCATAGAAAAAATATATCGATATATCGATACATGACTTTTTTTTATTTGATTTTAAATTTTGCCAGAAACAAAGTTTTTCGGGGATTTCTACTTTTCATGACTGCTTTTTTGTAAGGTGACTACTTTTTCAACTGAAATGGATCTATTTACAGAAAAATAAAGTTATATTTTCGCTTAACTGGATGCAGTGATTTTAAGAAAAATTTAGATAATTTTCAATAGCTTTTAAGTGTATGGCAAAATATTGAATATTGGTGACATTTTAACTGTCTCTCAGCCAAGTTCAAACTTTAGCTTTGAAGTTTTTGAAAAGGGAATAAAGAAAATCGAAAATACACATGGAACTACCAAACGATCATCAAAAAACTAAAAATGTTTGAAAATATCGATATATCGGTGACTTTTATTGATATTTTTAATATCGATATTTTTTAGAAATATTGATAAAAATATCGTCGTATCGATATATCACCGACCTCTAATGAGTATAGGGAAAGATCCTTACTAAGACTTCAAAAAGGGGAATTCTCAGCATTTGGTAATTCAAACTTTTGTTATATTTGTCATAGTGTCCCCTATTGTCGCATATCGGCGCCAATCCGGCAAATGAGTTCAAACCATCTTAATTTTAAACCGCCAAATAACAGTGCTCCTCTATCGAAATAATATTTATGTTTCTATTATAATTTCTCAATAAGATTTAATCTTGGGATACTAAGTGAATGGAATTGCCATAATTATGTTCGCCAAACTTATTTCCTTAGACCGTTGAAACGATCCTTCACTGTGTAGCTGAGGTATTTCACGGGAAGAGTCACCGATTATTCGAACTAAACCAAACCTCCGAGAAGATGAGGGCGTTTCAAAATTTTTGTCGCCAACTTTAAGTTTGGCAATGAACGAAGGGATAACATGCAAGTAAGATTGGTTAATTTACACCACTATGGCTCTAATCTCTTCAGAAAGTATCGCCTTTTACCAATCGCTAAAATGTCAAAATTATTTTTTGGTCTGGTTCCGTTCCCGCCCCTAGCAAAAAGCAAAAAAAAAAAAAGAAGAAAAACAAATAGTTAGTTTTGTTTATAATAGATGGCGCTGTAAAAAAATAGCTCCTTTCTATGTTTTGGTTGTGTGCACGGCTACACTCGATCACGTTCTCTACATATCACTTATACGGTTACCGCAATCATATTTTTTCTTAACACAGTCTGGATGGAATCGCCTCTGCACTTTTCAGCCGTTACTCATTGCCAACTCAACTTACTCTATGCTGATAGTAATGCGTGCGGTATTTTGTGGTTATTATACATTTGTAAATTTAAATATTAATTTAAACAGGGCTCCGATATTCTTGCGGTAGAGTATCGAGCTCATAACCGGAGGGTTGTGGGTGTGTACCTAATGGGTGCACATTAAATCTGTCTCAATGTCCTCTCGTTGGTGTGGTGGGGTCGGAGAAGATTTCGATCTCGTATTCTTCTAGATGCTCAAAATTACGAGACGGCTGTGTTAAGCACTTTATAAGTGGCAGAAATAGGCAGTCGGTAGTTCCAAAAAAAAAAAAAAAAAAAAAAATTTAAACGAATTAATGTTTTCCAAAATAAAAGTTATAAATTTAAGATTGGAAAATAATGTTTCTTGTTCGTTTATTTTTTAATTAAAATAATTTCTTTCAATTACCTAGCTTATATGTTAAAATAAGTATATTACCCCCCTGAATAATTTCACGAATTTTTTTCTAAAAAGAAGTCTTATAAGTAAGCAAACTTTAATATA
Organism: Linyphia triangularis; assembly: GCA_963978545.1. NCBI lineage: Eukaryota > Metazoa > Arthropoda > Arachnida > Araneae > Linyphiidae > Linyphia > Linyphia triangularis. The sequence continues at coordinate 4,344,585 of OZ021728.1, forward strand.
ATCGTACGTTTTGTGTCAATGTAAATCTATCAATTGCTTGAATCATGGAATAAACCTAAAGTTATTTTCTAAATAAAGCAATAAAAAAAAAAAACCTTAAACATTTTCACTTGTATATAATCAATTTCATTTTTGAAACTACTAAAATAATATTTTTTCCGCCGATCGGCCACTGTTTCAACTTATGTTTCCTGAATATGAGATGCGTAAAGTGAGGTTGTCATTCAACGCCACCTAATGACTTGGAAGAAGGATGCCGATTCCGAATTTTTAGGCGATTGCAGCAGCCGTAAAAATGTACTGCAGCGAACGTGATCGAGTGTAGCCATGGGGTATAAAACCTGATAGTTTCCTGTAGAAAAAAAAACCGCACTTCCCTATACCGGATTGTTCGCGAATAACCAATTTTTCGAATGTCATGTTACTTTCGGATGTAGGCCTAGTGTGATGAAAAGAATATTGATAGCTATATAATATTTCAGAATTTTTCAGGGAATTTAGGGTCTTCAGACATTCGAGGGACCTATATTCATGGGCCTTATGGGAAATCAGACCCTGCCTGTAGGAAATAGTGACGAGCAAGGTTTGTACTCACTTGTCCGTCCGTCCGAGGAGGTGATCAAGGGCGTTGTCGCTGTAGTCTTCAGGCAAATTCCGATCTGTAAAAATAAACAGATTTCAAATAAATATGTTTTTTTTTTTAAATTTAAATCCTTTATATTAACTTCAATTTTGAGTGTTTGTGCGGTGCGTGCAAATCTGCGGAGAGCACATAAACTCAATTGGCACCATAAAGCTGAAACTTGTCTTTGCGAATACTTTCTATCAAGTTTTGGGAGCTTACACTAAAAACGCCGCTTTTACCCTCACTTCTATCACAGCTTTGACCGCTTTCTGTCGTCCAAGTGATTTGAAACTGATCACAGAGACTCGATGGTAAGACATTCCATCAAGTTCCGGGGTTAAAAAAGAGTTAATCAATGCCACGTAATAGATGGTTTCCTTCATAGTGTTAGTCAATAATGTTATGAATGTGTTAGTAATAATCACTCTTTATATTGTTTGATACCATTATGAAGAGTCGATCTGAATTCAAAATCCCTTCAATAAGTTCCAATTTTTAACATAAAAGTTGACAATGCATATAAATGCATATAATTTACATCAAAAACTATGTTTTTGCGGGTTAATTTAAACCATAAGACCAATTTTGATTGTGTGTGTACGACTGTCAAATTTGTTGAGGACTATATAACCCACTTACCGTCATCCAATCGAGATGAAACTTGGTAGATTCGTTGTCAACGACAGTTCATTCTATCAAGTTTTGGTATCTGTTACTAAAAGGCTTCTTTGCAAGCGACTATTACTTTGAGGACTAAATAACGCACACACCATCATTCAATTGAATTGACCCGTCAACATATAAGCATACTGTACTTGGATTCAAGTATTGGAAAGATAAAACTTGTGCCATTGGTCAATTTGCTGTCCATCGCAGGAAAATGTGGGATCATAATTACAAAATGGTGAAAGAAGAACTGGTCGAATTATCTAAGATGTAAGTTTCAATAAGGAATTAGCCTAAGATTAAAAAAATATATATATAATTATGACAAATGAAGACATTTATTTTTAAAGGAAACGTTAAATCAGCACATGAAATAAATTCTTATGTGCACATGGACGGCACCAGGAAGGTACAAGGGGGTGCACTTGCAACACCCTACAATTTTGAAAATTAAAAATTTTGTGGAGAAAAGGAGTAAGATTTATTTGAAATGAAAGTATAATATATATATTTAAAATTATTCAATGCACTATAAATTAAATAGTTTATTGAAATAGCTATTAATAGGACCATTAATTAAAATTTCGTTAAGATATCCAATTGAAAAATTAAGGTTTGAACGAAAAATTATCGTTCTTCCATCCTATAGGAAATAATTCTTCCAGCGTCCATGTGTGTGCAAGCTTGCGGCCTCCGATAAAAGATATTCTTCTCCAAGTGGTGAAAAATTCATTTTCTGTTAAGTTGTTGGTCTTTATTAAATTAACTATTTGTTTTTATTGAAGTATGAGGGTAGTGTAGTCACACTTAGTTTGTTATTTCAAAATTGTAATATACTTATCAATATTTGTAAAACTTTTTTTTTTAAATATTTGAATTAGAAATGTTGTTTAATTTGGCTTGTGGTTCCATCTATCTACAAATTTAATAATTCGTAATTTTTTTATTGGTAATTGTTATAAATTACAAAATGTTCATAAAATACACGTAATCGGTGTTGGTTTTTAAAGGAAACTTTCTTTTCATTTGGCATCAAGATGAAATTTCGCGATATCCAATGGGAATCAAGCAGCTCCTTGATCGACACCATTGTTACATAAAGTATTTATGTACATATTGTATAACAGGAGTGTTATTTTTATACGTTGTTCGGTGCGATTATTAATTGTATAGTAACTTATCATATGAAATATAATTTTTGGAAATATAGTTCTTTTAAAAACGAGCTAAATAATTTGAACAAAAAGGAATATCCAAGAATTAATACTGCCTTGCTTAAAACAAATTCATTTTGTACAACAATATTTTCAAAAATAGCAGAACATCTTCAGAAGAATAAATTATTTCAGAAAGTGTTTTGATGTCAGAGATTAGCAGAAAGCAAATTAGTGTTCAAATATTTTTAGAAATGGGTTTAAAAATCATCGTCGTGAAAATGTATTATTACTAGGGTCCTATATAGTATGTGGTACGCCCATAATTTGAATATAATGTGGTGTCTCCATAATTTCAATAAAATGGCGCATTGATGTAGCACTATTTAGAAATTATTTGGATAATATGCGAAAGACTCGGAAAATATATTTAAGGGGGTGGGAGAAAAAATAAACTTTGAATAGAAAATATATTTTAGCAATATTTTATTTATCTGCTTATTAAGGCAAAGAGCAAATACATAACTTTTAATAAAATAATAAGAATTTATATGTTTAGCATAGTATTCGAGTTTTTCACAAACAGGAAGTTTTTTTTTCTCGAAAAATTGAACAAAAAAAATTCGTATTTATTGTTTCCAAAATTTATACTAGCTACAAAATGTGCCCTTGCAAATATTTAAAATATATACTTTGTTGTTAACAACAATTAATTAGATTTAATTCGAATGTGATGATCAGAAGATAAATTATCATTTATACAAAGGTCGCAGTCTTAAAATACAGTTTGCTATTATGCGTTTAGTGAGTCCTTCCCCTGTCTATGGCAATGTATGTATTTTTTTTTTTTTTTTTGCTTTCTTGTATAAACTGTGTGGATGTGTATCTTAATCCCCATAGCTACGTCACAGTCAACTGATAAGTTGACGAGAAAATGAAATTTTCACATCTTAAAATCTCTTTGTACATACAAAAGTTCATTTTTGAGTGAATCATGCACAACAATCACTGATCTTGTCTTTAATTACAACTTCTGGATAGTGCAATATTAGTTATTGAAGTCGAAGAAGGCATAACAACCCCCTTCCCACTCTAGTTGGAATGTGTTTGTAATAGAGGTCGGAAATATCGATCAAAATAAATATCGATACTATATCGTTGCATAGAAAAAAATATCTATAAAATATCGATATATCGATACATGATTTTTTTTATTTGATTTTCAATTTTGCCAGAAGCAAAGTTTTTAGGAGCAAATTTCTACTTTTCAAGAATTCATGCCGAAATTGTTTTAATAAATAAAATATAAAAATTGTTTTAATGAATAAATTATATTATCAATCAGAAGAAATAAAATACATTTGGATGTCAATGCATAAATTTGCATTTATTTTTAAAGAAGAAATTTTGAAAAGTAGTTTACCGCATTTTTTACTGATAGAGATGTTTTTAATATTTAAAATTAGATGCAAATTTCAGGCACACGTTGGCAACAGAAACGGCGCTATGTTAATGACTACTAATAAATGATCTTATCTTTCCATTACATTATGTTTTCTTTTTGGTTAGGGTGCCACTTTAACTGTCTCTCAGCCAAGTCCAAACTTTAGTTTTGCAGTTTTCGATAAGGGATAAAGAAAATCGAAAAAACATATGGAACTACATAACGATCATCAAAAATCTAAAATTGTTTGAAAATATCGATGACTTGTATCGATATTTTTAGTATCGATATTTTTAAAAAGATGTCGGTAAAATTATCGTCATATCGATATATCGCCGACCTCTAATTCAATTGGCTTCACCTGCATGCCGCTTATAAATCATCCAGAAGTTGTAATTAATCAGTGGTGACGATCCGCCAATTTTGTGACGTCACCGCCATGCGCACAGGAGTACCACTCACCCATTGGCGCGGGTGGTAAGGCGAGTGTCGCGTGTAGGACGAGAAGTACCACTAGGGCCGCTGCCACCGGAGAACAATGCATCATGGGAAGAGAACTGCAAAATAAGAGATGATCAGTTACAGAGATTTCATAAAATCACTTTTTTTTAAATATTTTACTCACAGAAAGGGACTCCTAACCTTGAACTTCGAAAGAGACAGAAAGAAGTGGTATATTGGAAGGGGATGGGATTTTAAATACACCACTCTGCAAAATTATATACAAGGAGTTTATACATAACATGAGGGCAGTAAAATGGATAGTAGCAGTGAGAAGGAACTCTCATCCCTGAAATATCCCTCCTTTTTCCCTAGAGGTGTAGAAAGCAATTCGCCTGGACAGTAGAGTCAAACATGTTTGAAATCGCAGACAATTCTGTCCGTGAAGAGACCCACGTGACCTTCGGTAGCCAATAATCTTCCTGATCTCTCTTCCCGCCAGAATTATTATTATTTTTATATCCTCTATGTTGATTTCGATTTTGTTTGTTTGCGGCTGCCAGACAAACCCACTGATCGGATTAAAACTTAGCAGATAGATTCGATGTCGATGACAATGCATTCTATCAAATTTTAAGCAGTCACTCTCACTAAAAGGCCACTTTTACACACTCTTTAATAATCACTACAGAATACTAATCAATTCCATTTAACAGATCATTGTTGAAACTCTTTCCTGTTGCCAAAATTGCTTTAATAATAATTGAAAAAAAAAAGATATGCGTTTTTATTGCCTTACGTCAGACTTAATCAGTTTTCGTAGATCGTTGACTCGTTGTAGAAGATAATAAAAATATTGAAAGGCAACTGCATGTTTAAAGTACCCCATCGAACATCATTCTGATTTTTTTTTTTCCTTTTTGAAGTATGGAAGTATTTTTTGCCAGATGATAAATATCGTCTGCACTCTTCCAAGTTGAAAATTAAAGAGCAGTGGGTTACCACATAAATGAAGAATTATGTGGCAAGTTATGATATATTTGGCAATCGGATATAGTTCAACTTATTCAATGTTCATTTTTGAATAGTTTCGGCCATTTTTCCCAAGGCAGACCAGTGGATTCATGCTCAATCAACATTTCTATAAAAAAAAAATTAAGAAAGACGTTTGATGGGGAACCTAAACTTGCAGTCGCCGGTCGAACTATAATTAAAACGTTTTAAACATTTCCTTTGCGGCGATGAGGATTTCTGCGGTCACCGGGCCTCGATCGTAGTGACCTTTGGTTTTCCTTTCAGATATCTTGCTGCTGTGCAAAAGAGTACTCCACTGCATAGAAGCTTTATCTGTTATTTGAAGGGAATCAGCGTCGAAGGAGCGCTACTGTTGGACCGATCAGCGTCTGATCGGAGTTGGAGGTTTGGGATGTTAATATAGCATAGTGGAGCTCGCAAGTTACGAGGGCTCGTGCGTTGATCGCTTGTCGCGATGAAGTTTCTCTTTTCAGAAGCGCCGATAGATGGCAGCATTTTTCAGTTGTTCGAAGTCACCATTGCGGTGAAGCTGGTTTCTGCTGTCACCAGGCCTCGATCGTGGGACCTTAGATGTTCCTATCAGATATCCTACCGCTATACAAAAGAGTACTCCACTGCATAGAAGCTTTATCTGTTATTTGAAGGCGACACCGCATCTCATTGAAAGACAATCTACACCTTATTATACAGCAGAAGATTTATGTGTTTACTCTCCATTTCCACTAAATATTTTTAATTTGTAGATGATAAAGAATTTAAAGCAAATCGTGGCAGAGCCGCACACTGGTGGCTAAACAGCCGCATGCTTCATCTTGGGAGCCACGGTTCGCTGACCACTAGAATAGTCGACTGGAATAATATATCCCAATCATTTAGTGGACTCAGGGGCCTATTTACCATAAGGCACGTACATACGACTTGCTAATTTCTGAGCCCCCGAAATTGTCTGAAAAGTTCTGAATCATTATGTAAGTATCAATCACTGATCTCTACTACAACTTCTGGATAGCTCATGCTTGGTTACTGACTTGAAGTTGAAGAAGGCTTAATAATCTCCATAGAGATCCATACTAACAACTTTCCCCAAAACTAGTTCAGATTTGTTTGTAACTATGGGCAACCTATTTCAAAGCATTAAAGGGGGAAGTATTCAAATGAATTCATTTGCTTGCAGAGCAGAGACAGCTAATAAGCAATCCAGAAGTTGTAGTAGAGTTGGTCGGTTGTTTTCAAATTATCTGGCGCCGTCAGCAATACGAGGGCTATAATGCGCCGAAACATTCGTCATTAGACAAGCCAACATACATTTACCAACACCCATGCCTAACACGGGACTCGGAACCCGCAACCTCGAGGTCTAGAAGCTAGCACGCTAACCACTATACCGTTTGGTCGACTAAGTTGTAGTAGAGATCAGTTGTATCAATATTCTGTTCAGCGCACTTGATCAATGCCAAAAAAAATAAATATGAAAATATATTTTAATAACTTTAATTAGTTATTAAAATATTCATATCTTGACATTAATTCAATCAAGATGGCAATAGACGATTATCGAAATTGTCATTAATATTTAAATTACACCAATAAATCGTCAATGTGGATACCTCATTCGCTCTATTGTGCCAAGGTCACACTGGATTGTCCTGACCAAGCCAAGAAAATAGCTGCTACTGGCTGGATTGCAGCGCCACTATTATTTTTCACAGTCCACTGCGACAGGAAGGAAAACAAAGAACTTGTTTCCACTGTTTACTATTAGTTGTTTCCGCTCATTTTAACCCTTTGCACTTGAGGCCTTTTTCGCTCGGAGGGACAAGCAACTCGAGACATTTTAGGTTCGGTTGGCGTTTATGGATTTGCTTCATGGAAAACAAAACACAGTCATTGGCTTTGCATCAAATTTCCGCATCAAACCTAGTGGTCCTCTCGTGTTTCGGCATCCAATCGTGTGGCGCCTGAGAGGCGCCACTCGAGTGCAAAGGGTTAATTCAGTGTGGCCCTCAGTGGTGTGGTCTTGGTCGTGCCTATGGTAATCGGTTTTCTAAATCGGGCCCTGTGTGAGCGGGGACTATCGTCTCGGACAACGGTTCCCAACTCGCGGGTTGCGTGGTACTAGGGCGTGGATGCCGGTCGAGAATCTAAGCCAATATACATATTATAGCAGATTCACCAGTAGAGATGGGAACAATCAAGTCACTCGATTCCTCGATTGTTAGCAACAATCAAATTATCCTGTTACGAATTTTTGTATATTTGTAAATATTTCGTAGCATTAACTATGTAAAAAGATAAATTTATGTACATTTCGCACAAGGCAGTGCAAGGGTTTGCTTTCCTGCAATGTGTGTCTTAATGCTTGATAACGAGTTTTACAGAGATAACGATGGGAAGCGAGTTTTACATGGAGCAGGGCATTTAACTTTATGGTAATGGCAATCTCGCCTAATTGGCGAGATAGAGCCAAGTTGACGACGGTTTTGGCGACTAATTTTTGGTCCCCATGTATAGGACTTTTCGACTACGATCTGGAAAGTTCTCCAAATATCAACCTCTAGAAGTTTCAAGAAGGTTTGACTCCTATATAAGGCCGGCCGTGAGTTGAGTCAGTTGAGTCCGTTAGTTGACTGAGTTGAAAGGACTGACTGAGTGGAGATACTGAGTTAGATGTCTCTCAGTGAGCATTCAGAGTAGTTCTACAGCGAACTGTATTGCAATGTCTTTTGCAGCGATTTGTAGCAGTTGTGAAGTTCTTCAACTGCTGTTTGAGCTCTATTGTTGTGTAGAGAGCTGTATTGAGTCTTCTAGAACGAGAAGTTCTGGAGTTGTAAGAGAATCTGCGAAGAGTTATATCGAAATAAATTTCTGCAAGTTTTGATCTGCTTTGGCTTCAAATCTTTCGAACCCATCCACGCAACAATTCGATAGCATTTTTTTTAACTAGTGAATTCCACAGCATGGCTAAAACTATCGAGTTTTGTCTCTGTCATGAACTGTCACTCTCAACAAAAATTTGATTGACTTTTTGTTTTTTAACTTTGACCACTTGTTTTTTTAGTTTTCTTATAGTTCTGTCAGCAAAGTGAATATCATTAAAGTTCTTTTCTTTATAAAAAAAAATATTTTTAAATCCTTCTTGTCCAGTATGTTTTATTAATTACTGATGCACGCACACGAACCTGCAGGACGAAAAAAGTTGGGAGCCGCTAGTCAAGGATATTCTAATAAATTTATAATTTCCAAGTAATTTGACTGCTGATATTGTCTCACAGTTCCAATACGATTTGGACCATAAATATCCCACACAAAAACCGACACATATATGACCATTAGAACCGAATGGTTTAACAACAGCCTCTTGATCTGTCAAATTAGCAAGATGTTCTCTTTGTTCGAAACACGATTCAATTAGTGTCTGTGAATGCTCCCTTCATTAGGAATTCCGGTTGCCATGGAAGTGTCTAAAGCGGCAATTAGGAAGCGAACGCCGACATTTTAATTCCCACATTCCAGAACACTTGACTGTATTAACGTTTCAGGATTTCAAGGAAACGTTTCTCGGAATGGGCGTTATTTATCGCTATTCTTAAATCTCTTGAGCTTCGATAGAAAGTATTATTTTTTTTTTTTTTTTTGGAGCGAGCATACTTTCTATAATTATCGTTGTCCCAAGTCGCCTGCAAAACAGTAAAAAGTTCTTTCTTTTATAACGGCTAAGCAATTTTCTATGTACGTAATTTCAAATAGTGTAAATATTTATTTTTAAAGTTTTATTTTTAATGTTTTTTTCATAAGCAGTAATACTTAGGTTTGACAATGTTGGCAACAGCGAGGAGTTAATCAATGAATTTCGCAACCTTTCGAGCTCGTGCTGGTCTCTCGGTAGATTGCTTTGGATCCTTAAACGTTCGGTATATAAGACCGCAAGAAGTGGTATTCTGTTTTAGTTGGAGATTTAGATCTGTTTATTTCAGCGTTTGTTTATTTCTGTGTAGTTTTGCTACTATCTTTGGACACTATTTGTAACACGTAGCGGCCAAATTGTCAGAATTGAGAATTGGAATTTTGTTAACTTAAATCAGAAGGTTTAGTTTGAAATGTTTGGTATCGAACACTATTAATTTATTGGCATAATGTAGTGACCAGCTTAAGATAAAGACAAAGTTTACGTTCGTCTGTGGTCAACAATCGCAGCCATTGCGATTTGCCAACTATAAGGTCTCATTGAGACAAATTTCCAGACATTTTTTTCAGGAAAACAAGAAATGAGAATAGGATTTGCCAATAATTAAGCAAGCACCACGAACCCACTGGTCTGCCGGGACAAAAATGGGCAAAACTATTCGAATATCGACTTTGAATGATTTGGATTAAATCGGATCGCCAAATATGTCATAACTTCCCAAAAAATAAACATCCTTTGTTTGTCTGGTAACCCACCAACTCTTTAATTTTCAATGAAGAAGAGTGCAGACGATGTTTGTCTTTCATGGCGCCAAGATCTTTTTATCTTTTAGAGTCAGCCAAGTTGGCAATATATATGACGTCATCAGTGACGCAATATTTATCGCCAACTTGGCTCACTTTCAAAAGATGGTAGTATTTTTTGGCTAGAGAATAAATATCGTCTGCTCTTTTCCTCATTGAAAATTAGAGAGTAGTGGGTTACTATTCCCTCCAAAAAAAAAGAGTGCTCGTTATTTGGCAAGTTATGAAATATTTGGCAATCGGATTTAGTTCAACTCATTCAAAGTCGATTTTTGAATATTTTCGGCCATTTTTGCCCCGGCAGACCAGTGGATTCGTGATCTACCAACATTTCTCTACATTGTATGCAAAATTCAGTATGATGTTCGATGAGGTGCCTCAACTGTGTCGTTTATGAAAGATCCTTTAATAGGAAGTAAGGATCATTCCCTCTATGTTACGATCTTCCAGCCCAGTGCATTTAGAAACTATTTTCTAGAAAAAAATCCTTGACATTTGGTGAGTAGGTACTAAAATGACCCCGTAATGACACGACATAAATTTCTTTCATTTAATGTGTCTTTATCATAAATGAAGATTAAAATAGTGTTGCGTGTTTGAAAGACTTGAACACTTGAAGAAATTTATTCCGATATAACTCTTCGTAGATTCTTTTACAACTCCAGAACTTCCCGTTCTAGTAGACACAATACAACTCTTTACACAACAATGGAGCACAAACAGCAGTTAAACTTGATACACAACTGCTAAAATCGACGCAAAAGACAATGCAATACAGTTCTCGTTCGCAATACAGCTCTCTGAATGCTCGTTGAGAGGCAACTAACTCAGTATAGCTCCACTAACTCGATCACCCTCTCTCTCGGTCTTACATAGGGAGGCGAATCTTCGCGAAACTTCTAGAGATAGAAATTTAGAGAATTTTCCAGATAGCAGTAGAAAAGCCTTATACAAGTACATGGGGACCTAAAATGTCACCAAATGGTCGCCAACTTGGCGAGATTACCATTAACCATAATGTTAAATAGCCTGCCCCTTGTAAAACACGTTTTCCTGCATGATCCCTGTAGAACTCGCTTTCAAGCATTAAGAGGCACATTGCAGGAAAGCGAAGTAAAGAACTCTTGCACTGTCTTATGCGAAATTTACGTAAATTTTCCTTTTTAAGTAATTAATACTTAGAAATATTTACAAATATACAGAAATTCGTAACAACAGCAAAAACATAACCACTGTATATGCATTGAACGTAAGGATTTGAAAATACAAAATAAAATATATTGGACGTTATTTTCGTGCTTTTAATTTATGTCATTTTATCAAGTGATCTTTTTGGTGCCCACACACCAAACGGTTTTATACGCAGTAGTTTGTAAATGAGTTGGACTTGAATATCGTAACATAGCGAGTGTAGAGAGCGAAACTATTAGGACTTACTGTTTAAGTGCAGTGAATTACTCTTTACTGTGAGTGACCTTTTCCACTTGATGCTCGTGCAACTACCGTACATCGATCGACCTGTTGCGTGCGGGGACCGAGTCACGGAATACTGTCGGGAGCACTTTGTTGTGCTCTTGAATAATTATATCGGTTTTTCTCCGCCACTTCTAGAGCGTTTCATTTTTAACTTTTCTTTTTATTGAACGTAAGAAACAATTAAACAACTCTCAATAGAAAAGAAAATCGAGTTTGTATTATGGCAGAAAGTTTTTCCATTAACGTCAGACGAAAAGTGTTTCAGAAATGTTGTGGATTTACTCTCGGTAAAAAAATATTATAGGAAAGGAATAAATGAATAATAAACAAATATTTCATATTATTTCTGTACAGTATTTTTTTTTTTTTTTTTGGACGATCAGATTTTTTTCTTTTTATATACAATTCAAAATAAATAAATGATAAACAAATTTTTAAATCCTTTACATTAACATAGATTTTGTTTGAGTTTGGCTGCTGCAAAGGCCTAATTAACCCACTTGCCAGGTTGGAAATTGACATTTAGATTCAATGTCGATAACAATGCATTCTATCAAGTTTTGGGGGTTGTCACTTTTGCCAAAGAGTCGTTTTTACACAAGTTTCTATAATCATTTTGGAATGCTAATAAACCCCATTTTACCTATCACCGATGAAACTCTTTCCTGTTGCCAACATTATTTTAATCAAAATTAATTAAAAATAATTAGACATGAGTGTATAAATTAACATTCCTTTAAAAAAAAAATCAATTTAATTAGTCCTCCGGAAAGTCAATAGAAACGAAAGTGGACTTTCAGTGATAGCCACTAAAACTCGATAGAATGCATTATCTTCGATTTTCGAGTCTGTCTGCTAAGTTGCAGATCGATAGTATGATGAAAGGTAGGTTTATTAGTCTTCAACAGATTAGAAAAAAAAAAAAAAATAATAATTAAAAAAATCGAAGTTAAAACAAAAAAATTTAAAAAAGAAAAATTTAAATTAATATAATAATCAAGTGCAATGGCTCAATCCATAAGTAAAGGTCTTGATGGCGTTCAATGGCTTTTTTTATAAAAAAAAAAACCCACCTTCCTTTCACCTTTTCAAACGTATAAAGAGTCTCTTAAGAAAACCAACCATTTCTTTGAATTCTTTACAGAGACATATTTTATTTTTCTCAAGAGTATCGAAATATAATATTTATCGGGGTTATTGAACAAGAAGAAAAATGAAGAAATAACAAACACTTAAAAAATCGTGCTCATTCAACGAATTGTGACATTTTAGTATTTTCCAACGGGAGTGCTTTTTGTTTGTCAAGATTTTCATTGCAATCGCGAATAAATTTGACTCTTCTTTGCATATATATAAAGTCAAAAGTTCATCTGTATTTCCGCTTTAATAAGATACCGATGTTAAAAGTTGGGTTACAAATATTATCAGAATTTATTTATATAAATAGTTGTTGATTAATCCTTTATTTTTTTTTTTAATTACAAATTCAAAAGAAAAATATTAATTATGAAAAGTATTAATTTTGTTTGCTAATGCAAATGATCTTCGTATACACTAACGTATTCAAAGGCACTTCCGAAACATTTTGCAATATTGAAATAAACGCCTTTGAGTTAGATAGGTACATCGGAATTTTTTTTTTTATTACACTTATATACTGACGTGGACTGGTTTATTTATCGTTTTTATAGTGTGACTAGCTGAATACCCGTGCTGCGCTACGAAATTTTACCATTAGCATTTTAGCAATCAAAAGACATTCATGTATTCTACACTTCAGACGTTTGCTCCCTTTTCGATCCCGACAAATTGATTTATCAAAATAGGAACTCTCCTTTGTTGACATTTTAAACGAAATTTATAATTGTGAATAGTAAACTGGAATAGTTTATTGTGTTTATGTTTGCTCTTAGTTCTAAATTTCAAAGTAGTAGCTGTATTGGAATTAAGTTAATTAGACATTAAGTTAATCCTCGTATAGTTTCAATGTTGCGTCGTCTTTTCATCCCTTAAAAATTCGTTAATCGATATTGGAATGACTTATTTTTTTAACATTTGCAAAATAATATCAGAAAAATGACTACATTGGAAGAGGAACATTCGGATATCCCTCGTTTGGAACATTTAACCCCTTTTCGACCACTTAAAGTGTGTTAATCGAGATCGGAATAGTTTACTTTTTCTATTTTTACCATTCTTGATATTTGTGCCGATTTTCAGAGTTGTGACTATGTGGGAAGTAGGATTTTCGAATGTCCCCCGTTTGGAACGTTTAACCCCTTTTCGACCCCTTAAAGTGGGTTAATCGAGATCGGAATAGTTTACTTTTTCTATTTTTACCATTGTTGATATTTGTGCCGATTTTCAGAGTTGTGACTATGTGGGAAGTAGGATTTTCGAATGTCCCCCGTTTGGAACGTTTGACCCCTTTTCGACCCCTTATAGTGTGTTAATCGAGATCGGAATAGTTTACTTTTTCTATTTTTACCATTGTTGATATTTGTGTCGATTTTCAGAGTTGTGACTATGTGGGAAGTAGGATTTTCGAATGTCCCCCGTTTGGAACGTTTAACCCCTTTTCGACCCCTTATAGTGTGTTAATCGAGATCGGAATAGTTTACTTTTTCTATTTTTACCATTGTTGATATTTGTGCCGATTTTCAGAGTTGTGACTATGTGGGAAGTAGGATTTTCGAATGTCCCCCGTTTGGAACGTTTCACCCCTTTTCGACCCCTTAAAGTGTGTTAATCGAGATCGGAATAGTTTACTTTTTCTATTTTTACCATTGTTGATATTTGTGCCGATTTTCAGAGTTGTGACTATGTGGGAAGTAGGATTTTCGAATGTCCCCCGTTTGGAACGTTTGACCCCTTTTCGACCCCTTAAAGTGGGTTAATCGAGATCGGAATAGTTTACTTTTTCTATTTTTACCATTGTTGATATTTGTGCCGATTTTCAGAGTTGTGACTATGTGGGAAGTAGGATTTTCGAATGTCCCCCGTTTGGAACGTTTAACCCCTTTTCGACCCCTTATAGTGTGTTAATCGAGATCGGAATAGTTTACTTTTTCTATTTTTACCATTGTTGATATTTGTGCCGATTTTCAGAGTTGTGACTATGTGGGAAGTAGGATTTTCGAATGTCCCCCGTTTGGAACGTTTGACCCCTTTTCGACCCCTTAAAGTGTGTTAATCGAGATCGGAATAGTTTACTTTTTCTATTTTTACCATTGTTGATATTTGTGCCGATTTTCAGAGTTGTGACTATGTGGGAAGTAGGATTTTCGAATGTCCCCCGTTTGGAACGTTTGACCCCTTTTCGACCCCTTAAAGTGTGTTAATCGAGATCGGAATAGTTTACTTTTTCTATTTTTACCATTGTTGATATTTGTGCCGATTTTCAGAGTTGTGACTATGTGGGAAGTGGGAGAATTAGTGATGAGTGAGTCAGTGAGTCAGTGAGTGAGTGAGTGAGTGAGTGAGGGCTTTGCCTTATATATATAGAGATCATTCATTTAGAAAAACGAATGGCCAGTTAAGCGATATTTTTGGCGATAATTCTTATACGGGACTTTAGAAAAATCTCCGCTAAAATGGTGGTGATATACTTTTCGAAATTCTTATATTATGCTTTCATGTAAGTGAAACAGTGGAAGAAAATTGTCGTTGAAGAGCGATGCTCAAAGGGAGGAGAACTCTGTGTTGAAGACATTCGCTTTTTAATTTTTACAACATTTTAACGGGAATTTCGAAGATGGGGAACGCATTAACAGGCATTGACACAGTGATTTTTATCAAAATCGTCAAAGCCGTTCCTTAGCAATTACTGACCTACCTTATGCGAATGCGGAATTTTGACGAAAACCTTAATGGTAGGTCCCATGGCCACCACTACACCAACTTCGAACATCGTAATCAATTCGTTCGGGAGTTATGCTGACAATGTAAACAGAGACATCCATTTTTTACCTGACCGCTTTTTTTAAGTCAGAATGTTCCCAAAACAAAGAAATTTTTTTTTTTTTTAATTGAAGAAAATACTTTTATTACTCTATATTAACGCATGGATAGTTGAAAGTAAAAGAAAATAGAGACATACGTATATACTGTTTTTTTAAAGAGGTAGTGTTATAAGCAGGTGCCTCTAACAAAGTGATTATCGCCTTGGACAGGTTCAAAATGTATTTAACTGAATATGAATTATGCCAGGACCAAATAAAACATCATTTATATGAGCGCGTTGAATACACTATAACGATGTGTGAACCGGTTTTACTGATTGTCTAATCGGAACGATGTGAGGCCGATTCTTTAAAACTCTTATAGTATCCATGGTTAAAAAAGTAAAATATTAATAAAAATTCAAACTTAAAAGCGCTTGTTTTCTTTTTGTTATCGACATGTATTCAGGTTTAATACAAATCTATGTGAGCGGGTTATCAATATTACTATAAAAGTTGTGGTTTGTACTAGAGGTTGGAAATATCGATCAAAATAAATATCAATATCATATCGTTGCAAAGAAAAACATATCGATATATCGATACATGATTTTGTCAATTTGATTTTCAATTTTGCCAGAATCAAAGTTTTTCGGGGCAAATTTCTACTTTTCATAATTGCTTTTTGGTAGGGTGACTACTTTATCAACTGAAATGGATATATTACAAAAAAAAAAAAAAAAAAAGTTACATTTTTGCTTAATTGGTGCAGTGATTTAAAAAAAAAAAATTAGATAATTTTCAATATCTTTTAAGTGTATGGAAAATATTGAATATTGGTGCCATTTTAACTGTCTCTCAGCCAAGTTCAAAATTTAGTTTTGAAGTTTTTGAAAAGGGAACAAAGAAAATCGAAAAAACACACGGAACTGCAAAATGATCATCAAAAAACTAAAAATGTTTGAAAATATCGATATATCGCTGACTTTTATCGATACTTTTAATATCGATATTTTTTTAGAAATATCGATAAAAATATCGCCGTATCGATATATCGCCGACCTCTAGTATATACTCAATGCTCAAGTAATGTTGTATAAAAGTACAGTTAGTTAGAAAAGATAGCATTAAAGTTAGAAATATCACGTTTAAAAAAAAAAATCAAAGTTACAATTCTTACATAGTTAGCAAATGACTGTTTTTCAAAATAAAATATATCATACTTCTAATTTGAGTAGTAATACATAAAGAGAAAACACTTAAAATAAAAAGGAATTAATCATTCCAAATTGATTTATCTTTTATTTTTAGGAAACTAAGTCCACTTCTGCCATCCTTAGCAACTGTCTGCCCCTACTCCGATACTGCAGCCTTTTCTAAAAGGGGTTGGGAAACAACGTTATTTAAAATCGTTAATATACTCGCTAATATGTTTGCCTTTATGAAATGAACGTCTGAGAATATCTCATACAGCGAGTTCCGAGATATTTTAGACGTTACAGAAAATCACACACAATTATCCAAATTTACAATCAGACAAAACACATTAAGCATGCTGCCGGGATACAGAGATTTCCACTTTGTATCCAATTTACATTAAAATAGCTTATTTGATTTAAAACACGCTAAAAATACAATATTTTTTTTTACTTTGAAGCAAAATACTAAAATCCTGCATTGTAGAATTTAACAGCTTTTTATCAGATTGGCATTAAAATGCTTATTTCATTCACGATCTGTGAACGTTGCGTATACTTCTGATCTTCTTATTCTAATCTAACAAATAGGCTGAGTACTAACATTTTGCATACATATAAATTAACTTTGGCGACTTCTTATCTCATTTGCATTAAAATGGTTTATTTCATAGACAATTTGTCCATATGTTAAGCTAATGATGGCAGTTTTAGTTTAAGTTTTGTAACTCGTTCTTAAATCGGCAATTACGAAAAACACTAAAAATCCGCCAATATGGAATTACTCTTTCACAACTCTGCCCCCAATTTTCATTAAAATGGGTTGTTTAACAAACAATCAGTATTGATTACGCTAACAATATGCTTTATTCTAAAGAAGTCCTAACACGCGCTTAAATTACAATAACTAAACTTCTAAAATTCTATAATTAAACTTGCAACTTTATAATTTAATAAACAATTTACATTAAAATGGTTTTATTGACAAACAATTTGTGAGAGTTATTCAAACACTATTCTTATTCGAAGAAGTTTTGTAAAAAGTACTTAAATGAACAATTACGCTTGATAAAATTCAACAAATTTCGAATTTAATTCTAACAACATTATGTAATTTACATAAAAATGTCCTATTTGATAAATCTCCTGTATACGTTTATACTAATAATATTCTTTACCTTAAAGAATTATGCAACTCACACTTAAATAAGCAATAACGCAAAATATTAACATATTGTAAATATAGTATTTAATTCTTACAATTTCTATCTAACTTACTGTAAAAAAATATTTACTAAACAATCTTACCCTAACAGTACATGTACTAGAAATACTCTAAATAAGTTTTATAACTCGTATTTAAATCGAAAATTACGCAAAATACTAAAATTCTGCGCACGAAGTATTTAACTCTAACTACTTTTTATCCAATTGACATGAAAACGTCTTATTTGATAAACTATCAGTATATGTTACGTTAACAATATTCTTTACACTAGAAAAGTTATGAAACTGTATTTAAATTGAAAATTACGCAAAATACTAAAATTCTGCTAGTTAACTTTTACAACTTTTTATCCAATTCAATTGAAAATGTCTTATATGATAATCTGTATATGTTACGTTAACAATAATCTTTATTACAAGAAGGTTTGTAACTGTATTTATGAAATTTATGCAATATATTACAATTATTTGATTTAATTTTAGATTTTTTTTTATCCAAATTTACATGAAAATGTCTCATTTGATAAATAATCTATTACGCCGACAATATTCTTTATTCTAAAGCAGTTTCGTAACTATATTTAAATTGAAAATTACGCAAAAAATATTAAAATTTTGTGAGTTAACAACTTTTTATCCTTATTTACATAAAAACGTCTTACTGCATAAACAATCTGTGTATGTTACGTTAATAATAATCTTTATTCCATTAAAGAAGTTTTGTAACTCGTACTTAAAAATTGAAAATTACGCAAACCACAAAAATTCTGAGTCGGTAGAATTTAGTTTTTACAATTTTTTTATCCAATTTATATATCAAAAATGGTTTGCTTGATAAACAATTTGTGTACGTTACGATAGCAACATTTGTTTCTGTATGGAAAGTTTTGCGATTCCTATTTTAACAACTAAAAATCGAATTCGATCAGTTTCTTCTAGTAACATATCATTTGGGCGCAAAAAGCACACAAGCGTCGGATTTCCAATTAATCGAAACGTTTTGTCCATTTTCCGTACTTCTGAAATTTTAATGAAAAAGTCGTCCGACTTCACACTTTCGATTAAAAAAAAAATCCCCCTATCATAAAATTCTGAAATAGTTATTTATGCAACTGTTTGAGAAAGTAATCAAACGAGGTAAAATGAATAATTTACCCGAGTTTGAAAAAGTATTTTCTCTTGTGTTGCGTACAATATATTTTATAATCCCGTGTTATAAAATATTTTTAATACATATATTTGTTAATATTGGCAACTACAGTCAATGAATTTCCTTCTGAAAATATGTCATTTCAATAGCGAGACTATATAATATTTGGGCACGAGGCTTCCGAGAAAGTACTTTTTCACATTAGTACGAGAAAGTAACTTTCCTGCACTCCTCGCTGTGAAGTGCTGTTTTCGCAAACGATTTCTGATTAAAAATGATTAAATTGTAATTTTTTTTTGCTCGCAGTTATAAAAGCAATATTCTTTATTTTAAAGAAGTTTTATGACCTGCGCTCAAATTAACACAGTTACGCAAAATATGTATATATATTTTTCCCTGCAAAGTATGTCGAATTTAACTCAAACAAAATTTTTGGCTAATCTACGTTAAATTGGTTTGTTTGATAAAGTTGGTTGGTTGTATTCAGATTATCTGGCGCCGTCAGCAACACGAGGGCTATAATGCGCCGAAACATTTCGTCATTTAACAAACCAACATACATTTACAAACATCCATGCCAACACGGGACTCGAACCCGCAACCTCGCGGTCTAGAAGCCAGCACGCTAACCACTATACCGTTTGGTCGGCGTTTGTTTGATAAAGAGTATTTCTAGTAAGGAATATTTGTTCCTTATTGTAAGTAATGATTTTTTTTTTTTTTTACTTCTTTAGATAAACAACCTTTACATTAATGTTTAGCTTAAGAGTTTTTCGAACGAACGAGTTACTTTTTTTAGTACTCTTCTTCTACGATATTCGAATAAAAAAAAAAGTAAAAATAAATAAAAAAAAAAAAGAAACACTTTGCGTTAAAAATTAATTAAAAAAGTTAATGTAAGACAATTTAAGAGCAGAAAAAATATTATTCCCAAGAATTTGGTTATTTTTATCGTAATCACATGTACGAAATTCGAAGAAAATGGTACGGGAGTTGACTGTACGGAAAACATACGGAATGTACGGAAAACGGACATCATTGAAGAGCCAATTACCGCTCTAGAGGAGAGGAGATAAAAAAAAAATTAAATTTTTCTGTAACTATATCATGTGCGAAGTTTTTTTAGAAAACCGCTACGGGACCGTGTTTCTATTGAAAGATAGTGATAGCTGACTTACTGTGAGATTGAAGTTGTGATAGCTGGTTCTGAGAGCCGTGGTGAGAGTGAGAATTGTGTGAGGGCTATCGGCGAAAGCGCCCCTTTAAATGGGGAATATTGCGCCTGCGCACAGCCACTGGTCGATGGGGAAGCAACACCTTTAGAGTAATAACCGAATTAAGAAGAAAAATGCCCGAAAAGGGAAAAATATCCCGACCCATTTCCCTACGGGATCATGAGAATACAGAGAAAATTCCCCAAGATTTACATTAGGAAAAGATTTAAAAAAAAAAAAAAAAAAAAAAAAAAAAAAAAAATGAAATAGAAGGATCTTTAAGACAAAGAATGGGAATTGAATAGACGCTGTTTGCTCAAAATACTTCTTTATATATGTAGTAAATTATACCAAAATGACTAATTTATGGGAAATAAGCTGCATGACCTGACGTTGCCAATATATAAACGGATCCCTTTATAAGCCGATCATATTGTTCTGTGGTTGGTTAGTTTTGTACTCTCTACGACCTATTTTCGTGTATCATAGTTCGTGAACTACAGCTTTACGTGGATTTCGAACCACAAAAAATATCTGTTCCTAACCGAGGATTCGAACACGGCATCTTTGACCTTTCGAGCGCCGGACGCCAGAGTTGTAGTGCTAAAACATTTCTTCCCGGAACGTAAGCTTCCCGAACCTTTTTTTTAATTATAAAATAAAAATTCCCATTATTTTTCATAACTTACCATATAAAATAATATAACCCATAAAAAAAAGAGTTTTTAACTCGTTGACTGGCACGGAATTTTGCACGATTCCGCTCTAAAGAGCCAATTTGATTTAACCTTTAACAGCTGTATGCTGTCTGACAGGCCTCGAGTCATTTTTTTTACCCACCCACTCAAATACTTCAACTTTGACTTTTATATTAATTTTTCCGATACTTTGTTTCTTAAATTTTAAACTGCCGTTCGCTAATTTCTTTGGCGCAGTATGAGCCACGTGTTGCCCTTGCGCCAAAATTATCAAACCACCCAACCACAGCACTCGTCGACGCGTTGATTGGAGAAAGAGATTGAACCAGTGGTGTGAGTTAAATGCAACTCATATGGCAGTCAAAGTGTTAATATAAATCCAGTATATGCATTGCCAATTTTTATATTCATTAACACAGTGCCGATTCTGTAAACAGCGAGTGCTTGGTGTTTGCGTGTAACTTTGAATATCAAAAACATTTCTATCAGCAAAATGAGATATGTTTCAAAAATTTATTTATTAAAATAAACGTGATTTTATGCACTCACATCCAAATATCTTTTATTTATTCTGGTTAAAACTATTTTATTATTTATTTATTGAAACAATTTTGGCAACATGAAAGGGTTTCTTCAATGATTGGTAAAATGCTATATCAGCGCAAATGGATGATGAAAAGTTGGTTTATTAGTATTAGTGACAGTCTCAAAATTTGATAAATGCATTGTCATCGACATCGAATCTACCTGCCAAGTTACAGCCCGATTGGGTGATGGCAAGTGGGTTAATAGGCCTCCGCCGATTTGCCCGCCATCAACATACCCATCTAACAAGCGATTTTAGGTGGCAAATTTAAAAAGCACATTGAGCAGAAATTTTGTGTTTATGGCCTTTTCGAAACATTTAGAATTGAATTAAAAAAAAAAAATATGTGGGAATTGTCTATTTAAATCAAATTAATAATAAAACATAATAATGAATTTTTTTTTAAATTCTGCTTACAAATAGCAAATCAAGATCGCAAGAACTACTCATGTTTAAAATTTCAGAGTTCTACGTAAATTGGAAGTGTAACGACACGAGTAATTTTAAAAGAACTGTGAACGTTAACCCTTTTTTTTTTTTTTTTTGCACAACGAAATTTTACCATGTGCATTATTTTAGCTATTTGTGAGGCCTCGCGTTGAGGAAACCCATCATTGGTGTATAGGTCCCAGTTTTTAGCGCTTCGCTCGCAGGAAGGTTCATCGCTACGCAAAATTAAGCTCACTTCGTTTGCTGAAAAGCTCATTGACACATAAGCACCAGCTTACTTAAATCGTTGAATTCCTCTTATGAACCTTAAATACGCACGGATTCACGCGTCATCATCAAAATAATCTGAACTTTCATTACATAGTTTTTTTTTTATTTTCTTTAAAAGAAACACACACAATTCCCATTAAAGATATTAAAAAAATTATTATTGTAATTTCCGTTAATTAGTGGTCGAACACTCTTTACGTTACCCCCCCCCCCCCCGCATTAGCTCAAAATAAAATCGTGTAACAACGGTGAAATCTTTCATCAGAATGCAGTTCCATTTAGATTAGAAGACTTTATTCCGGGGGCCCTAAATGGGAATAGTTTTAAATTCCTGGGTTAAATGAAGCGGCATGTCACGGAAGAAAAGCATTTCCCGGCGTCCGATGGAGCGGAAGAATGTACTGATTGTTTTCTGGACGATAAATCGTGTATTCGTTAGGAAGAACGGATTTCGAATTCTTGAGAGGGCTATACGATTTGTTAGTTTAATCGACTGTTCTAATAGGGATCGCCTGTCTGCCCTTTTCCCTATAGACATAGTTCTTCTACTAAATGGTGACTACTAAATAGTTTGAGGAAAACATTTGAGGCATTCTGTATAAAGACCTGGGTTTTATGGCCGACCAAACGGTATAGTGGTTAGCGTGCTAGCT
The DNA here is from genome assembly GCA_963978545.1 of Linyphia triangularis. Classification (NCBI taxonomy): domain Eukaryota; kingdom Metazoa; phylum Arthropoda; class Arachnida; order Araneae; family Linyphiidae; genus Linyphia; species Linyphia triangularis. The sequence continues at coordinate 4,367,299 of OZ021728.1, forward strand.
TCTAGACCGCGAGGTTGCGGGTTCCGAGTCTCGTGTTAGGCGTGGGTGTTCGTAAATGTATGTTGGCTTGTCTAATGACGAATGTTTCGGCGCATTATAGCCCTCGTGTTGCTGACGGCGCCAGATAATCTGAAAACCAACCAACCTGGGTTTTATGAATTGTTGTGAATTTTCCACAGAGGCAACGATTGCGCAGTTTTTATGAGATAAAAACTGTTATTTATTCGCTCTTGAAAAGCACACAGAATTTAATCGAAGAACAGTGCAAACAATATCAAGCTTCAACATAAACTTCAATAACAACAAATTCGAATTCGGCGATAATTCAGGTCAGGCACACTCAAAGCGTTCAGCTTTCATCGAGTTCCAAAGTCAAACTGAAAGCTTTCCGGATCTGCGGTCTTGTTTACACAGGCGCGTGAGAACATTCTAGAAATATCCAGCCAATTCGTCGAAAAAGAAACATCTCGAAATTTCTCGGTTGTTTTAGGTGTTGCCACCTTTTTCTAATCTGTATTATCGCTGTTAATAAATAAATAAAAAAAAATTACAATAGAATTTTAAAGTAATACGTCACTATTTTCACTCTGTACAGAAAATTTGTGTAACAATATTACTCGAGTTAACCCTCGTGATATGTATAATTAAATATCGGTAATTAACAACGGTAATTAAATATCATTAAATATTTTGACAGGAGAAATAACCGAGTGTTTTTATTATTATTTTTATTATTCAGTTTCATAAGTCAGCTTATTAGACTAAGAGGTGACCGAAAGTTTAGATACTTCATCGAATATCATTCTGAATTTTTAATAGAATGTAGAGAAATGTTAGCAAATCATGAATCCACTGGTCTGCCGGAGTAAAAATGGCAAAAAAAAAATTCAATTTAGTTTCAATGAGTTGAAACTGAATCCGATTACCATATGTGTCATAACTCGTCAAATAATGAGCACTCTTTTTTGTTTGGTAACACACCACTTTTTATTTTTCAAATAAGAAAGTTGCTGACGATTTGTCTTTCTTGGCGTCAAGATCTTTTATCTTTTAAAAGTCAGTCAAATTTTATATAGACATTACGTTATTAAGTGACGTAATATTCATCGCCAACTTGGCTCATTTTTAAAAGGTGGTAGTATTTTCGCCAGAGAATAAATATCGTCTGCACTCTTCCTCATTGAAAATTAAAGAACAATGGGTTACCACTGTTACGAATTTCTGTATATTTGTAAATATTTCGTAGCATTAATTATGTAAAAAGGGCAATTTATGTACATTTCGGATAAGGCAGAGCAAGAGTTTGTTTTCCCGCAATGTGTCTCTTAATGCTTGATAACGAGTTTTACAGAGATAACGCTGGGAAGCGAGTTTTACAAAGAGCAGGGCATGTAACATTATGCTAATGGAAATCTCGCCAAATTGGCGAGATAGAGCCAAGTTGGCGATGGTTTTGGTGACATTTTCGGTCCCTATGTACATGTATAGGACTTTTCGACTACGATCTGGAAAGTCCTACAAATTTCTATCTCTAGAAGATTCACGAAGGATTGACTTTCCTATAGAAGCCCGGCCATGAGTCCGTTAGTAGACTAGAATTACTTAGTTGAGTTACTGACTGAGTGGAGTTACCGAGTTAGCTGTCTCTCAGTGAGCATTCAGAGAGTTCCGAAAGTGAACTGTATTGCATTGTCTTTTGCAGCGATTTGAGCAGTTGTGTTGTAAATTTTTAACTGCTGTTTTGTGCTCTATTGTTGTGAAAAGAGCTGTATTGTGTCTACTAGAACGAGAAGTTCTGGAGTTGTAAGAGAATCTGCGAAGAGTTACATCGGAATAAATTTCTGCAAGTTTTGATCTGCTTTGGCTTCAAATCTTTCAAACCCATCAACGCAACACCACATACAAAAAATTATCTTTCTTGACTCGGACTAATGACAATTTATAAAAGGCCCTCATTGACTTAACACATTCTACCTTCAACTGTAACCACAATTTATAAATTTGGTATAAATGTCCACAAGAAAAAGAACACACTTAGAAAAAGAAGCTATTCTGATTAACTTATTTTAGGATATTGAATAAGGGGTAAAATGTTCCATACTTGAAATATCCCAACGTTCTATTTCCAATGTATCCACAACTCTTAAATTTCAACTAATGTCAACAAGCACAAAAAAAAAAAAAATGTAAGCTCAATCGATCTCGAATAAACCTATTTTAAGGGGTCGCACAACAGTGTGTCGCCTAATACAAGCCAGAAAGGACAAAAACATTTTATTCTACAATTTGATTAATCTGGTTATGATGAATAATATTTTGTTGTATTATTGAATAATTAAGAATTTTGTGATAATTTAGAAGCTTGGAGAATATTTATATAAAAAACAAGTACGAAATAAAAAAAAAGTATATTTAAAAAAAACAAAAAACATCGGTGTTATTATAACAAAAAAAATTATGTACACCATTTAACACACGGCATAAATTATGCAATAAAATTTACTTATGCAACTTGTAGTTTAGATTACAGACACAGACAACATTAAATGAAATTAGCCAATAATAGTCAAGACTAATAACTATCATCACGTGACTCAATCTCCTAATCAGACTCCATCATCTTCGTTGTCATACTTCATCGTCATACGGATGAACACTACTTGCTACCTGATATATTGGTATTGAAGACTGGACAAATTAAGTTCAGAACTTCCCTCCGGTAATTTCTCGGTTCTCTTTCCAGGCATTCTTGCAAGACCGGACGTTAACGGAAGCGTATTCAGTAAATCTATATTCGTGGAAATACGTGACTGTTTTCTTATATAGTGCTCAGGTGATTCTACAACACTTTTTATTTAGGGCCTCTTGAGATTCTTCCGAGATTTGTCCGTCTGGAAAAAGGCATGTTTTAATAACCTCTGTACTATGCACCAGAATTTTGTGCATAAACAGGCATATATAGTACCACAAATACTGATAAAGATACAGGGTTCCGATTTCAGAATAAAGTTTTCAAATTCGATAAAATTAATGTCATACTCGGAGGACAGCGTTCTTAACAAAATATTAAACTTTTTAATAAGATTAACATTTCTTGTTAACTCACTACTCATTTTCGATTTCATAAAGAACCTGCGAATTGTGTTCCCATAATCAGATTTTGGTTTGTGCACACTGGGTCCCATGTGGATTTTAAACTTTTGTTTGTATGGTTCTGAACATTGTTGCACACTAGATTCATCGTCATCACCTCTAGTTTGCCACTTTTTTTTTAATCCAAACAATAGCTAATGTGTAACAAGCACTCAAAGGAGCGAATCTAAGAATACAAAATAGACAAACCGAAACCGTAATCTTCTATTTTCATAATTACGTCCTTTAATTCGCCTTTCGTCATTTTGGTAGTAGCCCCACAGATGGAAAATGTTTATGGAGAACGCGTGTCAGTCAAAGCATCGCACACTTACCATCTGTAAGTAAAAGGTCGGGTTTCACAGTAATTTGAGATTTACCAACACTGCAAGATGTTAAGATAGTTCTTCTAAAACTTGATTAGTTTCTATTATAGTGAATTCATTTGTTTCTTTTAAAAAATAAGTCTAATTAATAAACGACAATAGAGTGTGGATGATGTTGGCGGATTTTGCCAACAAATATTTTGGCTGTTACTCAACATCAATGGAGCAAATGCAAATACAACAAATTAATCAACATCAATGGAACAAATGCAAATACAAACAGAAACCCATCAGTAGCATTGGAGTTCTCAAATATCTGTTTATACGTGCTATGACCAGAGCTCCTGTCAGCGCCACATTCTCATTTGCTAATTAATGTGAATGATTAATTAGAAAGTACGTTTTTTAGAACTTCCACTTTGCGCTTTAATTAAACGTTTATTAGTTTATCCAGTATGACTCAAAGTTTAATTTCAGCTCGCATTTATGTCACAGAAATATGTTCATCTGAAGGGTAACACAACTTTTTTGGGGTTGGTTGGTTGTTTTTAGATTATCTGGCGCCGTCAGCAACACGAGGGCTATAATTCGCCGTACTACTTTTTTGACTTTCATAGACTATGATAAGATGGAAACACTTGATGACCCGCCTTCAATGACCACTTTCGTGTCTGTTTACAAGAATGACTGGTGCATTTTTAGTCTACGTAATAAGCTAATGCCTCTTCACTGTTCAAGTGCCTGTCACCACAAATTATATCACCATATCTCTCTGAAGATTCCAAGTTTTTTTTTCTAATCAAAGTAGCTTCGTTTCTGTGACCAGACAAACGATTTCTTACTTGAACAGTTGTGGTCAACTCAACCATTCGCATTTCAACCATACGTGTCATAATTTTGAATGAAGAATCTTCAAAGTTCTTTTTGAGTCGAACTTGAGGCCAGCAACTTACAGATGATGATGAAGTACAGGATTGATGCATACTTATTACCAATTTCATATTTGCTCCCTTTGATAAACTTATAATGTTATTTAAAAAATGGTCCATCATCCCATTCACTGCATTTAACTTTTCAGATAATTTTGACAAAAATCGAGAAATTTTTAATCGCGCTTATTACTCATCGAACAAAGAATATTTGCCATTAAGTATTATTTCAAATTTTGACCTATGAGTGGTTGTTACTCTCATGGTATCATGGTAAACGATTCTTTAAGTTGACTTTTGTCCACCTAGATTGTACTAAGCGACTCCCTATGGGTTGGAAAGGGGCAAAAATTCAAAATATGGAGTATCCCTTTTGCTGATAAAACTAGACGCTGAAGATTGGTGCAAATGATCACAAATCTGAACATAGTGTAACACATCAATAGACATATCTATCACTATTTCAAATCACCACCCTTTAGAATAGAAAAAGGATCAAACTTTCTAAATGCGGAAGAATATTTCCCATTCAGCCAGAATGCTGAAAAAATAGCATCCTTTTTTTTTGTGTGTTTGATAACCCACCACTCTTTAATTTTCAATTAAGAAGGTTGCTGACAATTTGTCTTTCTTCTAGTGAACATCTTTCATTTTTTAAAAGTGAGCCAAATCGGCAATGAATATTACATTATCAGTGGCGTAATATTTATCGCCAACTTGGCTCACTTTAAAAAAAAAAAGGGGAAATGTTTTTCGCCAGAGAATAAATATCGTCTGCACTCTTCCTCATTGAAAATTAGAGAGCAGCGGGTTACCACCATCGATGGTTACCACATAAAAATAATTGGTTAACTTTTTTCTTTTGAAAATGCCAGGTCTCTTCCTCTAAAAATGTTCTTATTGTTATAATATATTACAATTTTTTTTTTTTTTTTTTTTTTTTTTTTTTAAAATTCGAGTAGCAAAAAAAAAGGTTTTAGAGGTCCCTCAAGCTAATAGAAAATAGGGAATTCGTGCAAAATTTGGATTTATAATTAAATTGCAGACAGTAAAACTGTAACTTACCAATATTTTTTTTATCCTAAACTTGATTAAAAATGTACATATGTTTATAAATTTGAATGAAAAAAATTGAATTATCATACAAATATCTGATATATTTTATATTTTTTGGTCATTTCTCTTCGAATGCTTTTCAAAATTTATTAATCTGCTGTCTGTAATGCTTTCAACAAGTATACGATTTATTAGGAACGCCAACGTCTTCGCCGTGAAACTGTTGGACAATTAAAAACACAGTCTGAAGCATCAAAGTCAATTGGGATGGTAAATTGTTACCCAAATCGTTATCAAAAAGCATAGGGAAGATTGATCGTTCCAGCGGTACTACTAGTTTCTTCTGCGCAAGATAGAAATACAAAGCTTCTCGACGTTGTAAGCTATTGTCTGAAATTAACAAAGCAGCAGTTGATGCTGTTTTCGAGCTCTTACATTCGTGGAAGTGTGAATCCGAAGTAATTGGTACGTGTTTCGATACAACTGCATCAAACACTGGAAGATTCTATCGAGCATGTGCTCTTCTTCAGAAAAGAATAGCGCAGAAATCTTTTGTAGATAGCATGTCGGCACAGCGTTGCCAGATCTGGGACTTAAAATTCTTAGGTGAGCAATTTTTCATAATGCTATTTGTACATAGTATATTTATTAAAATTTTTACCTTTTGAAATATCAATAATACTTTAAAATTTAACCCTTCCTGCACTTTAAAAAGTACCAAAAAAAAAGGCGCTAAGTCGAAATACAGGTGTGGGAAAAACAACAGCTAAGTATTAAAAATACTACGTCTGGCAATGCTGTGTCGGCATCACTATTATTTGAGAGAGGTCTAAGCTCAACCACCATCAACCAAAAAAAGCAACCAATACCCTATTACAGGCAGTTTAAAGATTTTTATTTCTTATCAATTAAAGAATGCTACAAAACTACCTATGGATGATTACAGAGAGTTGCGCACTGTCTTATACTTCGTAAATGGTTGGATTAGACATTCAATTTAGCATTCGGAAACCAGGTGCTCATCACCGAGCTCGCTGTATGAAAATGGTTACTCCATGAAAATGGAATTATAGTTTAATGGCAATGAATTTATAATGGCATTAACTGTTGGAAAGTTTCAAGGTATTGTTACACAAATTTTCTGTACATAGTTGTAAATAGTGACGTATTACTTTAAAATTCTATTGTATTTTATTTTATCTTATTCTATTTATTAACATCGATAATACAGGTTAGAAAAAAAGATGGCAACACCTAAAGCAACCGGGAAATTTCGAGATGTTTCTTTTATTCGACGAGTTGGCTGGATATTTCGAGAAGGTTCTCAAGCGCCTGTATAAATACGACGGACAGTTTGACTTCGGAACTCGATGAAAGCCGAGCGCTTTGAGTGTGCCTGACCTGAATTATCGCTGAATTCGGAGTTGTTTTTATTGAAGCTTGATAGTGATTGCTCTGTTCTTCGAATAACTTTTGTGAGCTCTTGAAGAGAGAATAAATATTTTTATCCAGTAAAAACTGCGCAATCATTTCCTCTGTGGAAAATTCATAACAGTATGAAACGATTTAATCGGTTTGTTGCGTGTATATATACGCAGTCTTGGTTTAAAAGTGTTGCTTTGTGTTGTACTGCTGTTGATGCCCACCCTAATGATGCTTTACTAATTCAAAGGGTTAAAGAATATGATGCTGAAAAATCAAGCAATAAAAGATTAAAAATGATTTTATGTTATTCCAAGTGTTTAAGTGGAAAACTGGAAACACTCTTAGCTTGTTTTCAAATCTTGTTTCTAATGAATCTTGTTTCTTGTTCGAATTCAAACCTATTACAAAATACTTTCTCTTTAGTTGGATGATATGTGTATTTTTTAAAGTTTTTTTTTTTTAAACAACTAAAATAGAAGATAGTTTCTTCAGTGTACCAGTTAGATATTGGCCCGAAACGCCATCGTATAAAAAACCCTACAATCTTTGCTAAAATCTCGTCTTGCGTAAATGATGTTGCTGAAAAAGCCGTTGCCTTGATCTTTGACTTTAATTGTGCGACAAAAAAAGGAAGAACAAAATCAGAAGTCCCTATGAGGAAATCGAATCTATAACAGAAATCTATATCAAGGAAGGAAATTAATCTGTAACAGAAGAAAGCAGGGATCAGTTTCCGCAGGGGGTAAAAGACATCATAAAGGCACACCATAATCTTTATTGCGAGAACAGGGAGAAAACAGCACCAACAAAAACCAATATTCGCCAACGAGAACATATATCTCCTCTCAGATCCAAACCAGTATAAGTCGCAATTGTACAACTTTATATGACAGTGAAGAAACTAAATTTCACTCCCTTTGGACTCTTTGCATAACCCTGTCTTATTACGCTTTCTAAATGCATTAGAAATTATTATGAGTGAGTTATGAAGTTATGATTCGATAGAAGACAAGCTTTTAAGACAATTATCTGCAATAAAAAAAAAATCGACAAGTTTGGACTTACGCTCGTTTTGCTCCGATGTACAGATATTGGGTTGTGTAGTTTTTTTAACATGAGGCTCAATGAATCGTTAGACTGTGGGTCGTATTGGATTTTTCCTGGCGCGATAACTACACGAGTTGCTCTACTGGGACAAAAGGAACAAGCATGCAGGGCTTTTTTTTTGACATGTAGTTTTTTATTTATATGAAGTAAATGCGATGGCGATCGTCTCGATAGATGAAAGTTTTACCGCTTTCTCTTATTCCAGATACAAATAGTTCCCCTTGAAATATCTGCCGACCAAACGGTATAGTGGTTAGCGTGTTAGCTTCTAGACCGCAAGGTTGCGGGTTCCGAGTCCCGTGTAAGGCATGGGTGTTTGCAAATGTATGTTGGCTTGTCTAATGACGAATGTTTCGGCGCATTATAGCCCTCGTGTTGTTGACGGCGTCAGATAATCTGAAAACAACCAACCCTTGAAAGATCTCTCTTAAGTCATTCTCCCTTAATATTTATCCTGGTCTGTACTGGTCCACATAATGTCTGAGTGGTTACAGCTCTTGGTACGGCGTATATTAAAGTGTCGTATTCGAATTAGGCGAAGATGTTCTTTGTGAATTCGTTGTTCGTTCAGAATCCACGTTAAGCTGTAGATCCCGACCTGATCAGCCGTTATTGTGCACAAAAATAAGTTGTTGAGCGTACAAACCAACCAACCTGCTTTATTCTCACAATTATGAGCTACCTTGACATTGGAAGATAGGCTGTGGGATAAATCCTTCCGCGTTTAGATATAGTTCAAGAAAAATTTAACAATAGAAGTGCTCAAATTTTTGTTTGCATAATACCAGTGGCGGCTCGTGCACTACAGCCAGTGCAGCCGGGCTGCATCTAAATTTACTAGTTCAAAACTAAAATGATATATTTTACAATTTTCTAAAATGAAGATCCAATATCTACGGTAAGTGTAAAAAATCTAATAAACAGCCTCAATACTCAATTCACGAGGGAAAAGAAACGTTTCCAATCAAGGTGATCTTCCTCCGGATGGCAGCCATGTGTTCCTGAAACACGTTTCGGCTGAGACGTCGTTATGGTAACCAATGGAATATAATAAATCTTTCCCTCCCCTCCACCCGTAATGTGTAGCGAGGCAGCCAGATCAGCGATTTTCCAACGTAGGCTGCACTTGAGAATTTCTGCTTTAAAATAATATCTAGATGGAATTTTCGCAAGATAACACTAAGTATACTATTTTGTTCTGAAAATAAATTTGAATATTTTAAACTCATTATCTAAAAAATTGTGTTTCTTGGCACGTGAAACTTCATTTAAACAGTGATGACTGAAGTTTGATATAATTTTTTTGAAAAATGATTTTATAATTCAAATCTGCATTAACTATTAGATGTTTCGAGCCCCAGTCAAATTGATTGGAAAAGAAAATGAATTTTGCTGGATTTTTAAATGCCAAAGTTTTTAGAAAAATTGCGATTTTTTTCTACTTTCAATGTTAAAAAATTCTATTAAAAAAACTATAAATCCTCGAAACTAGATGGAGGTTCATAACATTAAGAATGATATTACGAACAATTTCCACCAGAATTTCTTTTTTTTTTGGCCCTATAAAACTCGAATAATCACTATTCAAAAATACGCTAATTATAACGAGTTAAATGTTAATTACTTAATTAATTTTTGAATAAAGCCGAAATTTTTTTCATTTAAACATCATTACTAATTACTTTTAAGTGCGACAAAATTCGATTTTTAAAATGTTAATTAAAAAAAAAAAATTAGGTGTAATTGTGCATGATTGTGAACGGGGTGGGAACGGGGGGTGAGGGGTTGCTTGGAAATCGCATGTTTCCAGGCTGCACTAATATTTTCGATCACGGGCTGCCACTGTATAATACTTAAATATCGAAAAATATACCGCCAAAATCGCCACTTTTGGTGGAGATAATAGAATAGTCTCCAAAAATATAGCCAAACTGGCCATAATTTCTGAATAAATAATGAAAATTTAAAAACGGTAATTGACGTCGTAATTTTATAGCTAAATGTTAATAGTTTAATTTTTAAGGAAAACTACTTTCAATAGTTTTGTGATTTTATCAAAATTGATCAGGAAAATGAAGCAACTGTCGTCATCAGATTATCCGATTTAAATTGAAGATTATGAGTAGGTAAAATTGCCATCAATTTGCCGCATTAATAGGTGACCACATTTAAAAAAAAAAAAAATCACTGCTCAAATAGCGAAAAGCAAAGTGAATACATGACCGAATGAATTAAGTGAATCTATGTGAATAAAAAAAAAAGAATTTGTAAGTTTGTTAATCTCTAGAAAGTAAATTCCACTACTTGGAGAACTCTGAAATTTTAAACATAAGTAGTATTCAACCCTAATTGTGCACCTCATATCCAAGATGTTAAATTTTTGTTAGTTATTTTTTTATATAAACGTGCTGGAAAAACAACCACTCATCGCCAGTTCAAAAACGCCCTGCAGATGGCAGCATGCAGTCTAGCCTTACTTCGGTGTCTACTATCTTCAGGGACATTTTAACAAGAAATTAATAGTATTTTATTTAACAAACCAGCATTTATTTCTCGAACAGGGAAGGGGAGGGGGGGAGGGTACCTAACAGGAGGAAAAAAGATTAAAAATTGTAACTAACATAATTTTTAATTAAGGTTGATGGATGAATTAAAATTATCAATTTAACTTCACTCGATGAGAGTGAGTCTAAAAACACGTAGTGTCTGATATAGCAAAGGATTGTTTGGACTGAACTGTTGACCATGACGTCACCTCTTGCAGCCTGAATAACTTTTGTTTTGTTTTTGATGTATGTTTATGATGTTTTTATGCCTGTTCAACATTTCACTATCAACTGTTATTTTCGGGGGATGGGGAAGGGGGAACAAAGTTTGCATTCTGATTGGATAACAGAATGTTATAGTTCGAATTTGTTTTTAAAGGCGTATTGCGATTGGTCACAAGCGTGACCTAAGTGTTGCCAACTACGATGGAACTTTCTAAAAATAAGGCTTAGTAATTCATACGGAACATTGGAAGCATTTGGTTACCTGTCTATGTGTCTTTTAAAGTATCACAAAATTTTAAATAAAATCAAACTTTCACCGAATTTAAAGGTTGTTCTCTATTAATCTCGATTTACTGACTCTAGTACATAGACAATTTCGACTTTCTTTTATAAAGTGCATTCGGACAGACACTTCATTTAAATTTCTACTATTCGTATTCCCAAATTGTGTTGTTATGTCCTATTTAATACTCAATAAGCCCTCAATTCGCTTTCTTGTCGAAATATCCAATCACAGCCATCAAACCACATTTCGTGACGTCATTTCTTTCCCCTATTTCCATCGGAACAAGACGCTACGAAAATATTTAAATAACCTCGATCTCACTCCATCATCCGAGACCAAAAAACAAATCGTCGGTCTCTTGGATCGACCAATCACGACCCTGGATTTTGCCCAATGATGATGTCACGATTATGGCCTTTGTTCTAAGAGAGCGTAGGTTTCTATAAATGGTATTTACGGGCGCCGTGTGTTCTTGTCGGAATGCGAATTTGGCGACACAAATGAACAGCGGAATTGTTGTTCGGGTACCTTAATCGAAATACCGCCGCACAATCGCCAAACTACATCATCGACATATTGCGGAAGGGTAAAATTGGAAAAGCTTTTCGGGGGACGTGTCCAAATTTTGTGTTGCAATTCATAGCTTTAACACTAGTGACCATTTTCAATTATACACACGCTATGAAAGTATTGCATTAGTTCCAACTATAATCTCTCCCCCCCCCCCCTCCTCATTTCTTCACGTTTTGGACATTCCGAGTCCAAAGAAGTGGCCTAAACTAGGGGTGCGGAACATCGGACAACTTTCGATTACGCTATGATATTGGTCATTGCGTTAAAACTTATATTATTTACCGTTTTAATATTTTCACTTATTTAAATAATTATATAATCCATAAAACAGAGTTTTTAAAAAAATCTTTCACATGCATTTTCATTTGCACAGCAGATCGATGTCTACTTTTAACCTACTTCCCGCTCCCGAGCGATACAAAACCTAGGATTCGAGAACGACCGAAATCCTCCAAAAACCCAACAGATTTTAATCCATATCGTTTGAGCCGGTTTTTTTCTTTTTTTTTTTCTTCTTTTTTTTTTTCAGCGATTGCTGAAAAACATGATTTTTCATGATTTCCACCACATGCGCATGCGCGATTTTGGCGAAAACTTCGATGGTTAGGTCCCATTAACCCGCACACAAAATTTGAACTTCGTAGGTCAGTTTTTTCGGGAGTTATGCTGACCACATACACACAGACATTTTTTCTAGATAACTTTTTTGAAATGAGGGTGTTTCAAACTGTGGAGGAATGCAAAAAAAAAAAAAAAAAAAAAAAAAAAAAAAATCAAACATATCAGTACTTGAAAGTAAAAATGTCTTTAGTCAGAATAATGGCTCAATGGGCTGACGTACGACGTTCAAATTTTGCTTAAGGTTCACTGGTGGCCTTGGGACCGGTCGTTAAGGTTTACGTTAAAATAGCGCATGCGCATCAGGTGGATGAAATTGAAACATTCATGTTTTGCAGTAGGTGACAAAAAAAAAAAAAAAAAAAAAAAAAAAAAAAAAAAAACCATGCTTCAACGTTTCAGATAAAAACCGGTGTTGTAATGCCTCTTAAAGTATTTTAAACATCCCCACCCTTGGAATTGCAGTAAAAATTCGCTAAATACGTTAAAAAATGAACATCTTTAACACAGAGTTTTCTCCTCTTGAGCGTTAACCATCAATGACTGTAGTACTTCCACTTTCTTGCTATGCAAAATCGTTATTTATTCTATCTATAAAACTAGAAAGTCGTATAAAGAATAATGTAACAATTGCCGTCAAAAATATTGTCGATTTCGCCAATTTGATGATATAATTTGAACAATGCTATAATTATAGACAAACCCGCCAAGTTGATGCACATCTTGAATTTATATAGTGTAATTGGAAAGTTGTACGATGCATTCGACACCATCAGTTTACTTCACCCTCCCCCCCACACACTCGCCTCCCCCACCTTCTTGCATTTATAGCATGCAAACTTCACCACGGTGCCTTAATGATTGTAAGCTTTGTTAAATTTACTTTTTCTCGAAAATTCAATTAATACGGTCAACATAGGGTTGTGAAAGTATTGCATTTGATCAATAACCCCCCCCCCCCCTCCTAACTCTACTAGTTTTGGAAAGTGCTGAATTCAAAAGAGTAGTTTAAAGTATACATATACAATTGAGATGATTTTCTTTAATTTTTAGGTTATAATTTCAAACTCTTTGGCAGTATATCAAAATTTAAAAATGATGCATTTTTATATACAAACTTTATTTTTTCGGCAATTTTTTAATCATCTAATTGCAATTAAAGTGACTAATTAGGACATTATTAGAACATGCATAAATAAACTCGTAATTAACTTAGAGGTATTATTTTTATTGCAAATAAGAGATGTTATATTGAAGCATGTTCCTATGGAGAATTTTGAATTTGGCTTCAATATTTATTTAATTATAAGTTTTTAAATAGAAAGTTTTAAAAAATACTTAATTTTTAACAAAGGTTGAAATTTGCATAAAAAATGTGTTTATAACAATATATAATAGATTCTCCATAGAAAACACATTCACAACTATTGTCTACAAAACAAAATTTGAATTTTGTAAATCGAACCATTTATTACGAAGTTATGACCGTTGGCGTAAAGTCATAACACCAAAATGTAAATCTTCAGAAAACGCGTTTAAAGTTTACTACACTAACAAAACCCACTGTAATTCAAAAAGTAATTTGAGTCTCAGAAAATGGTATCATTTTAATGGTAATGAATTCGGGAATATTTTAAAAACAAAAAACAAAAACGCAAACTTGAGTCAAATTTCGCGATTCCTAATGTATATGTATACCTTAAGAAAAGAGTCAGTGTGTCCGTATGTCTCTCCATCTGTGGTCAGCATAACTCCCGAACGGATTGATCTACAATGCTCAACTTTTGCATACGGGTTAAAGGTTGCCATGGGATCTGTCAATAAGGTTTTTGTCAAAATTGCGATTGTGGATTGGGTAGATTCCACTGAAAAAATTGTGTTTTTCAGTAATTGTTAAAAAATAGCTATAGCGATTTTGATCAAAATCGGTGTGATAATGTCTTTAAAGGTGATTTAAACATTCCCATCTTCGAAATTTCCATAGAAATGCAATAAAAGCTTTACAATATTGAAAAACGATTGTCTTTAAAGCAAAGTTCTCTTTCATCGAGCATCGCCTGACAACGAATATTTCTCTTTTCCAAGAAAAAATAATGTAATATTGTAATATTTATCGAAAAACATATCGCCCATTTCGACGTTTTAAAAGGTTTTTTTTTTTTTTAAATGTTACCTGGATTTTTTTTTTTTAAATAACTAAAATATGAAAACAGAAACGGTAAATTCTATGAATCCATAGCAAATTTAAATGCATGGAAAGCATGGATTCAGAATAAGTCCTCGTAAGGATGATTCACTATATTCGCTATGTTACGATCTTCTGCCCCAGTGCATATAGAAACTACTTTTTCAAAATCTTGAAATTTGGGGAGTAGATACGCAAAAGATCATTTAATGAAATGGTATAAATTGTTTTCATTTAAAATGAAAAATAACAAAAGGCAAAACCAGATGGAGCTACTGCATATGCAATGACGTAAGGATTTAAAATATTGTTGCGTTGTACGGGTTCGAAAGATTTGACGCCAAAGCAGATCAAAACTTGCAGAAATTTATTCCAAAATAACTCTTCACAGTTCTCTTACAGCTCCAGAACTTCTCGTTCTAGTAGACACAATACAGCTCTTTTCACCTCAACAGAGCACAGAACCGAAGTTAAAAACTTGACAATCCAACTGCTAAATCGCCGCAAAAGACAATGCAAAACAGTTCGCTTTAGAATGCTCAGTATCTCAAGTCAGGAATACAGCTCTCACAATGAACGTTGAGAGACAACTCACTCAGTGATTCAAAATCAACTATCTATCTAACCCCACTCACGGGAGTCCTTATATAGGGGAGGCTGCGAATCTTCACGAACCTTCTAGAGATGGATGTCTGGAGAACCTTCCGGATAGTAGTCGAAAATACCTATACATGTACATACATGGGATACATGTACCGAAAATGTCGCCAAATGGTCGCCAAGTTTGGCGACAAAAATTAGTCGCCAAAACCATCGCCAACTTGGCTCTATCTCGCCAATTTGGCGAGATTCCCATTACCATAATGTTAAATGCCCTGCCCCTTGAAACTCGCTTCCTAGAGTTACCTCTGTAAAACTCGCTATCAAACATTGAGAGATTCATTGCTGGGAAACAAACCAAGACGAACCATTGCACTGCCTTACGCGAGATGAACATAAATTTTACTATTTACAAAATTA
The DNA here is from genome assembly GCA_963978545.1 of Linyphia triangularis. NCBI lineage: Eukaryota > Metazoa > Arthropoda > Arachnida > Araneae > Linyphiidae > Linyphia > Linyphia triangularis. The sequence continues at coordinate 4,382,727 of OZ021728.1, forward strand.
ACACTACGAAATATTTACAAATATACAAAAATTCGTAACAATATAAAATAAAACATATTGTTGCGTGGATAGGTTCGAAAGATTTGAAGCTAAAGCAGATCAACAATTGCAGAAATTTATTCCAATATAACTCTTCACAGATTCCTTTACAACTCCAGAACTTCTCGTTCTAGTAGACAGAATACAGCTCTCTTCACAACAATAGAGCACAAAACAGCAGCTAAACTTGACACGCTAAATCACCGCAAAAGACAATGCAATACAGTTCGCTTTAGAACTACTCGGAATGTTCACTGAGACTCAGTAATTTCAGTCAACTAAATGACTAACCAACCAGTGACTCAACTCAGTCAACTAACTCAGCAACTAACTCCAGTCAACTAAGTCAATGACTCAACTGACTCACGGCCGGTCTTATATAGGAGAGGCGAGCCTTGGTGAATCTTCCAGAGATAGATATTTGGAGAACTTTCCAGATCGTAGTCGAAAAGTCCTATACATGTACATGGGGATCGAAAATGTCGCCAAATGGTCGCCAAGTTTGTCGACAAAACTTAGTCGCCAAAACCGTCACCAACTTGGCTCTATCTCGCCAATTTGGCGAGATTGCCATTACCATAATGTTATATGCCCTGCTCCTTGTAAAACTCGCTTCCCAGCGTTATCTCTGTAAAACTCATTATCAAGCATTAATAGACACACTGCAGGGAAGCCAACTTAAGACGAACTATTACACTGCCTTATGCAAAATGTACATAAATTTTCCTATTTACAAAATTGACACTACGAAATATTTACAAATATACAAAAATTCGTAACAATATTAGACGCTATTTTCGAGTTTTTAATTTATATCATTTTATTAAGTGATTATTTTCGTATTTACTTCCCGAATTCCAATGTTTTCTACAAAGTAGTTTCTAAATGCACTGGGCTACAAGATTGTAACATATCGAGTGTAGGAAATGATACTTACTTGGACTTATATGGGAAAATGAAAATAGTGAGATTTGGTTCCTTACCCCTAGTTTATTCAAAATTCATTGACGTAATTTTTTTTTAGATGTTAATAATAATAAGTGAAAATGTAAGATTAAATATATTTTTTTAGACTCATCTGCTGCGTGAATTTTTTTCGATCAAGCAGTGCGGAGGAGCGCATTCCGTCTGAGAAACATCAAATTTTAGGTCAAGAAAATAAAATTATACGCCAGAAAGCAATTTCCATGCCAAAAAAGTAAATAAACTCAATCTCCCAGTATTTTCTTTTTTACATTAAGCAAATTTTTTTTTAAGCAAATACATAATGTTTTTACAATACATAATGTAATGTTTTCCTTTCCTTTTGATTTTGTAATTGTTTTACAAATTATTTGTAATTTAAAATTAGCTAAAGTTGACGCAATTTTAAGAGGTAAGCAGCAACCAAATTCCAACTCGGTTTAAGCGGATATTGAAATAATCCTAATTCATTTCTATTAATCAAGTTATATTAATTAAAAACAAATCGACATTAAGTCGTACATAGAGCAGAGAATAACTGTTGCCAGGCACTAAGATTTTTTTATTTTTATTATGAAAATTTATGTACGAAAAGTAACCTTCTAGAAAAGCCATATGAAAACCCAACACTTCGTGCATGGGCCGTCATTTGCTGTTCTGCAATTTCAGTAACAGCCCCAGAAACTTAATAGAGTCATAGACAACAAATCTATCTGACAAGTTACTTCTCGATTGGATAACGGCAAGTGGGTTAATTAGTCGTTCGGGTAAGAGTTGTGTGCGTAAATGTTTAGTAATAACCCTCAAAACTTGATAGAATACATCGACAACGAATTTGTGTCAAGTTTCAGCTCAATTCGATGACAGCAAGTGGATTAATTAGCCCTCCGAACAGCCCGCCTTCCACAAACTCACAAGATAGAAGTTGTTGTTGTTAATAATAATAATAATATAAATAATAATAATAATAATAATAATATAAATAATAATAATAATATAAATAATAATAATAATAATATAAATAATAATAATAATAATAATAATAATATAAATAATAATAATAATATAAATAATAATAATAATATAAATAATAATAATATAAATAATAATAATATAAATAATAATACTATAAATAATAATAATACTATAAATAATAATAATAATATAAATAATAATAATATAAATAATAATAATATAAATAATAATAATAATATAAATAATAATAATAATATAAATAATAATAATAAAAATAATAATAATATAAATAATAATAATATAAATAATAATAATAATATAAATAATAATAATATAAATAATATAAATGATAATAATCATAATCATCATAATCATCATAATAATTATCATAATCATCATCAACAACAATAATATAACCCATAAAAGCAAAGTGTTTAATATAAATCCTTTACATGCATCGCCAATTTTTAAATTCAATAACAAAGCGGCGTTTCTGTTGCCAGCGTGTGCTTGGCGTTGGCATGTAATTATAAATATTAAAAACATCTCTATTAGCTAAATATGTGGCAAACTGCGTTTCAAAATTTATTTATTAAAAATGAAAGTGAATTTATGCACTCGCATCCGAATATCTTTTATTTATTCCGATTAAAACAATTTTATTATTTATTTGTTAAAAATATTTTGGCAACAGAAAAGGTTTTTTTTTCAATGATTTATTAAATGCTATTTCAGAAAGATTGGATAACGGCAATTTGGTTGATTAGTATTTCACAAAAACGACCTTTTAGTGACTGCAGAATGTGTAGAATACATTGTCATCGACACCGAATCTATAAAGAAAAAAAAAATTTCAAGGGGCAGCGCATTTAACATTATGGTAATGGGAATCTCGCCAAATTGGCAAAATAGAGCCAAGTTGGCGACGGTTTTGGCAACTAATTTGTGTCGCCAAATTTGGCGAGAAATCGCCAAATATCGCCAAACTTGGCGACCATTTGGCGACGTTTTCGGTACATGTATAGGACTTTTCGACTACGATCTGGAAAGTTCTCCAAATTTCTCTCTCTGGAAGGTTCGTGAAGATTCACCACTCCTATATAAGGACGGCCGTGAGTAGGGTTAGTCAGTTCTTGGATTTTGAGTCACTGAATTAGTTGACTGGAGATACTGAGCGAATTGTATTGCATTGTCTTTTGCGGCGATTTAGCAGTTGTTTGTCAAGTTTTTAACTGCTGTTTTGTGCTCTATTGAGGTGAAAAGAGCTGTATTGTGTCTACTAGAACGAGAAGTTCTGGAGCTGTAAAGAAATCTGTGAAGAGTTATACTGGAATATATTTCTGCAAGTTTTGATCTGCTTTGGCTTCAAATCTTTCGAACCCATCCAAGCAACAATATTATACAGGGTGGTCATAAAGTAACCTTACCGATCTATGGACCTCTAGCTCCCGTTCCGTTCAACCGATCGAGACGAGATTTCAGGTATATTTATTCAGAGGTATGAACTCGGGATTCCCGCTCACGGTTGCGGTTATTAGTTACCGATACTGGAAATTTTCGAATGACAAAACCTACTCTTTTTCCTGTCGCAAAATGTTCAGCGTATGCGAAAACCCTAAAGAGCATTGGAACGGTAAGTGTATCCCAAAAAACGGACGCGTTATGCCCGCACAAAACAACAGCTCTGAGAACGGCCCACAGAAACACGATCGTTGCACACGGTGGCCTCTCGCCAGAGATTCAGCATAGAAAGTCGATAAAATTGCCTGCGATAGCACCCATGTGAACTTTGACCTCTTGTCATAAGCAAATTTCCACCGTGGGCCCCGGTCGTGTTTTTGTTGATCGTTCGCAGAACTGTTTTTTTGTGCGGGCATAACGTGTCCGTCTTTCGGGATACACGTACCGTTCCAACGCTCATTAGGTTTTTCGCATGCGCTGAGCATTTTACGACAGTAAAAAGTGGGTGTTGTCATTCGAAAATGTTGAGTTTCGTTAAGTATAACCGTGAGAGCCCTTTTGTTGCCATTCACAGAATACCCAGCTCATACTTCTGAATAGCTGAAATCTCATCTCGATCTGTTGAACGGAACGGAAGCTTGAGTATCGGCAAACTTATTTTATGACCATCCTGTATACTAGACGCTATATTTCATGTAACTTCATTAAGTGATAGTTTTCATTCTTACTGACCACAAGTCAAGGTGGCTATGGAGCACTAATTCTAATGCACTTAGAGAAGATTGCAACGTAGTTAAGTTTTCGTTCATTTTCGCAACGTAACGACGCTCCCTCGCATTACATTCCCTGTCATAATGTGCATAAACCTGTTTCGTAAAACGCAACTTCCCCTCCAGGGTCGTAAAATTTTACGCGCGAACATTACTGGTTGACACACTCGGCTCTTTGCGCATAAAAGACGCATCAGTCAAAGGTACACCGTCTTCTCAAGCATATCACACATCTTTATATACTTTATTAGAAGGGGAAGGGGGGGGGGGTGGCTTTTTAGCTCTGGCACGGGAAAGGAGAGACATTTTCCGAGACAAAACTCTGAAAATAAAACGTAATGGAAAGCACAGTTTCGAATTCTGGAGCTGGCGAAAAACTGCTTTTCTTTGAGCGGGTGAAAGGGGCCATAGAGATATCACGATTGTATCTTGTATCGGTAAGTTCAATTTTAGAAAATATTAAACACTAGAATGCAGTGGCGACCCGTGGTCAAAAATGTTAATGCAGCGGGAAAAGTGACTTCTCCCTCCCCCACTTCCATTCCTCCATTTCACCATTCTGAAGCATGGAGCCCTGTCATAAGTAAGTTATAAAAAAAACTTCATTTTTTTTTCTCTTATCATTTTATAAATATTGAAAGTAAACTTTGAGTTTGAGTAAGATTAAAGAATTTCCATCATTCATGAATGAAAATTCTTTAATCTTACTCAAACGCAAAGTTTACTTTCGATTTTTACAAAATGATACGAGAAAGAAAATGATTTTTTTTTTATAACTTACCCATGACGGAGCTCCATGTTTCAGAATGGTTCAATTGTAAGTTCTAGTATTAACTTAAGAAGTAACAATAAAACACATGTGTAAACTTATCACGAAATTATTTTCGTTTGGGGGGGAGTGGGGGAATTCTATGAAATGCTCGTTTCTCTTCCACACACTCATGGGCGTCCCCAGGATTATTTGTAGGGGGGGGGGGGGGTGCACACGAGATCCATTTCACTGGGTGCTTGACAACTTTTCCTCGTTCATATATGACAACACAAATTAGTATTTAGTGTTCACTGTTGCTCTATTTTATGAAATAATGAAATCTATTCATGTTAAGTCAGCATTATTAATGTTAAGTCATCAAATCATTAAACACGAGGCCCCCAACAACTAGTTCTCAACCCATTTACGTTGCATCTGTACTCTGGTAAAATATACAAAAAGGCACAAAATATTAGTGGGTTTTTTCTGCAATGAAAGGAACATGTACATACAAAAATGAAACAAAAACCTTAGTCCCCCATTCTACGAAATACTCAACTGAAATCTAAAATAAAATTCAGTATTATCTCAATCATTTCCAAAAGCAATACATTTCTAGGTATTTAACAACGGAAATAATTCAGACCTACCCGCCTTTTACCTCCCAACCGAAGTTTTCAAATTGCGCTAACTGATTTTTTTTTTCTTTTATATTTTCTAATAAATCCCATGTCGCCAAAAAAAGAAAAACCGATTCCTTCTCTCAGAAAAAAAAAATCTAATTAAAGGAAAAAGTAAAAATATGCCAAGTATAAAAAATAATACCACAAAACTAGAGTGAACGCCTACATTTGATAGATTCGATTTCTTTATTCAAAAAGAAAGGAAAAAAATAAACAAAGAAGAGAACTTAAATATAGAAGCCGTTACTATTGCACATCACAACAAAAAATATTTTTAAAATAACATTTGATTATTTCCTGCGAATTTATGGCTTTTGAAAGAATTTTACTATCAAAATCCACGGGGGGTGCAAGTGCACCCCCTGGGCACCCTCCTGGGAGCACCCATGCACCCACTCACACACGCGTCAATCAGTACACCGAATTTACAAGTACAGCCGGAGTCCTGAAATTTGGCGCCGCCACGCCATATACATTTAGCGTGGAGAGAGATTCCATACTAGCAGTTGTTTCCATGGCAACGGTGCAGCCCTTTTGGAACTCTCACTCTCTGGCTGTACTCTCTCGACCATCGTCAGATTCAGTTGATTTGAGCGGGGTTTCTTTCCCCTCAATTGTACATTGCGCAACAGCTTTGTTATTTATCGGAGTTATTTTTACTAACCATTGAAATCCCATCTTCATTTGCGATTTTAATCTAAAATTAGTAAAATAAGTAATCAAAGTTGAGTTGCATTTAGTAAATTTCAATTTTGAACTATTATTTAGATGCAGCTCGGCTGTACTTGCGGTTCACCACGAAAAACAAAAATTAAGCTTCATGTTATGGGCTTCTTTTTAAGTAATTTGTCCAAAATACGTCATTACGTAGAACAGATTTCTCCACTACGTGACCCGAAGAAACTAGATAAAGAAACTTTTAGTACGATGATATTCATGAATAATAAATGCAGGAATAACTTAATAAATCGTCCAAATGAGATTCAGTTAAGATGATACGACAAAAACGAAGGTATTTGGAGGTATAGTATAAATATTATTATTAAATGTTATGTAAATTCACATTGTCAAGTTGGAACAGAAGATTGACTTCTTATTTTGATTTACCTAATAATAAAAATTTTTATTTTTAAATTATTTGAAAGAAAAAAATATAATAAAATTACTTATGATATTCGGTTAAGATAAGAAAATCAATATTTTTTTTTCAGTCTTCAAAAATACTTCATATTGTTACAACGATAATAATTAAAGATACATATAGAGACTGATTCGGTATAAAATCGAAGAATACATCTGAATTCTTCATCAAAGCAATTTTTCATCGTTACTCATCGAATACTAGTATAAGACCTCCCAGAAGGCATTCTCCTTCGATACTTGGACTAAGAAATGCAGATCTTCTTACTCTTTGGAATTTTTTCCAATTGCTCCTGTTTGGAGTTACTCCTAGTGCTCCTCGTTTGATTTTTTCAATTTATCCAACTGCTCCTCTTTGAAGTTTTTCTACTACTCAACTTTACATTTTTTTTTTATGTATATATATATCTTCTCCCTCTTTGGTGTTTTCTACAATTACTGCTCTTTTGGAGTTTTTTTCTTTCTATTTTTCCCTTTTGGAGTTTTTTGAATTTCTCGCCTTTGCTATTCACCAATTGCACGCTTTTTCTTTTTTTATCTTGCTCCTTTGTGTTTTTTCTATTGTATGGCATTTAAGCTTTTTGTCTTTTATTTTTCCCCTTTGGTGATTTTTCAAGCTTATTGCGGAGCTTTTTCAATTGCTCTTCCTTAGAGTTCTTCGATTGTTCCTCTTTGGAGTATTTTTCAATTATTTTTCCCCTTTAGAGTTTTCCCTGCCTTGCCCTATTTTAATGTTTATTTCAATTGTACCACTTAGGTTTTTCTTCAATTGCTGCTTTATGGAGTTCTTAGAATTTTTTCAACTGTTCATCTTTGATTTTTTAAATTGCTCCTCTTTGGAATTTTTTTAATCTTGCTCCTTTTATTTATTTTCTCAATTTTTCGTCTTTGCAATTTTTTTTTTTTTTAAATCTTCTTTCCCCTTTGTCTCTTTTTCTATTGTTTGGCTTTTAGGCATTTTTGTCTTTTATTTCAATTACTCACCCTTGTTTTTGCAATTGCTCCTCCTTGGAGATTTTTCATCTCAATCTGGTGCTTTGTCAATTCATCTTCTTTTGGAGTTTTTCCACTTGCTCCTCTGTGGAGTTTTTCCCATTTTTTTTTTTCGTTTTGGAGTTTTTTCAATAGCTCTTTGTGATATTTGGTCGAAATCCTTTTTTTTTTTTTTTGGGCGCTTTTTTTGGCATTTTTTCAATTGCTTTTCTTTGGAATTTTTTCAATTGCTCCTTTTTAGTGTATTTTTCTTAAATTGCTCTTCTTTGGTGTCTTTTCCTTCAGTTGCTTCTCGTAGTAGTTTTTTCAGTTGCTCCTCATCGGAGAATTTACACCTGCTCCTCAATCGCGTCTTTTCAATTGTTCTACTTGAATGCGGTTTTCATTTCCTCTACTTTTAAAGTTTACCAATTGCTCCTTTTATGAGTTTTTTCACTTGCTCTTCTTTTGAAAAGTTTTCAATTGCCACTTCCTTGCAGTTTTCACTCATTGAGCGAACCCAATCTTAAACTACGCGGTTTCTAAAAAGCAACTGCCCATCGCAACAAGATCTCCGACTCGCCATTCCAAATCTCCACGTTTATCGACCACCTTGCCTGAAATTAATTTAAGTCTCCTGTTTTTCGTCAAACGAAGAAAAGTTCTTCGGCGTAATTGCGCAGTAGAGGATGCCTCGCCGGAAAGCGGAGACCCCCCTTACATTATTAGGTTGTTTATTATTATTTTTTGTCGAATTTATTAGTTTAGTGCGTTGGCGGAAAACAAGGTTAACTGCATTTAAAGCGGGGAAAACAAATTACTGTCTTGGGGAAGCCAGAAAGTTTTCTTAACTTTTTTTTTTATTAAGAAAAACGAGCTTGAGTGATGTTATGTTCATTTTTCAGCAAGAAATTAAAAAGTGCTTTTGGCGTCGTTGGCGGATAACTAATCGGGGTGTGCCACCAGCGGAGGCTTTTAACTCTAAGCGATCGATATTTCTTTAAGTATATGTCCCCATCTTTTTTTTACTTTCAATTACCCATATGTTTACATAGGGTAATAAAAGTGTTTTTTTCGATCCCAAGAAGAAGGAAAAAAAAAAAATCATCGATTTTTTTTCTTCTCATTTCTCCACGTTTTGAACCCCTGACTTCAAAAAAGTGGTCTAGAAAAAATGTTCTGCATGTGTGCAGGACTTGTGTAGACCGAATTGATATACGATGTTTAAATTTAGTGGGCGTGGTAGTGGTGGCCATGGGGTCTGTCATTAAGGTTTTCGTCAAATTTGCGCGTGCGTATAAGGTAGCTGTCTTCGAAAAAATCATGTTTTTCAGTTATTGCGGTTCTAACGATTTCGATCAAAATCGCTGTGGTAATGCCTTTTAAAGTGCTCGAAACATGCCCAAGTTCTAAGTACTTGTAGAAATTCAATAAAGGCGTAAAAAGTTGAAAAACGAACGTTCTTAACATTGAGTTGTCATTCCTTGAGCATTACCCATCGCAGCCCGTTTCACTTACTGTAAAGGAATTATCACTTGACATATCGCCAATTTGGCGTTTTTTTTGTTTTTTTTGCGGTTTATGTAATACCTCGAAAGATATCACTAAACTGGGCATTCTTTTTCAATAAATGTAAATATAAAAGCAATTTCCCGGTACATACCATATTTTGCATTTTATCCTAATTTAACTAGAAAACATCAAAATGAAATTGTATGTCAGATTATCTGGATTAGTAAAGATACATAAAAAAAATTAGGGGTGTGGAACATCGCACAACTTTCAACTGCACTATAATATTGTCACTGCATTAAAATTTGACAAGGTGTTATTTACCGTTTCCATATTTCCACTTATTTAAATAAAAATGGCCAGTTTGGCGATATTTTTTTGTCAATAATTTTACGAAATTGGTGATGTTATTCGATAGACTGTCCTTTCTTGTGTAATGAAACAGAAAACTATCATTCGTTGATGGGCGATGCCCAAGGGCAGAGAGCTCTGTGTCGCACTAGCTTCTCAATTGTTTACGCTTTTACCGCATTTGTACTGGAATTTCGAAGCTGGGGATGATTAGAACACCTTAAGAGGCATTAGCACAGAGATTTTAATCAAAATCGTTAGAGCCGTTTTTTGGCAATTGCTGAAAAACATGACTTTTCATGATTTCAACCTTATGCGCATGCGCGATTTTCACGAAAACCTCAATGGTTGGTCCTATGACCACCACTAACCCGCACACCAAATTTTAACATCGTAAGGTCGATTTGTTCAGGATTTATGCTGACCACAGATGGAGAGACATACGGACACACTAACTCTTTTCTTAAACTACTCTTTTGAATTCAGGGTGTTCCAAAATGTGGAGAAACGGGGAAAAAAATCGATTTTGTTTTTGACCAAATGCTATACTCTCATTACCCTATGTAAACATATGGGTAATTAAAAGTAAAAAACTCGGTTCAAATTGGTTCAGTAGAACTCAAGTTCTAATCATATCAGATTTCACCCACAAAATAACGGAAGGAATTCAAGTGCTCGATCATATGGATCACATTCAAGGTACTTGTAAGCAAACTAGTGGTTAAACTGTTTTTATGGGGACTGTGTTACTGTTTTTATACTTTTCTTCACTTATTTCGAAAAAATTGCCAGTTTGGCAATATTTTTCGACGATAATTCTTAAACGGATTTAAAAAAAAAAAAAATATTGCCCGAATAGTGATTTTGGCGATATACTTTTCAATAATTCTTATATTATCCTTTTTCGTAAGTGAAACAGAGGAGATGAGAGAAACGGTCGTTGATGAGCGATGCTCGAGGAAAGAGAACTCTGTGCTGAACGTGTGTAATTAGTTGTGTCATTAATATTTCATCTTTTTACACCTTCATAGCATTTTTACTGACTGTGATGCAGAGGTGAGGATGTTTAGAACATCTTAAGGGGCATTACCTCAGCGATTTTGATCACAATCATTACAGCCGTTTTTCAGCAATTACTGAAAAACATGATTTTTCCAATGGCAGCTACCATATACGCATGCGCAATTTTGGGGGTAGGTCCCACGGCCATCACTAGCCCGGATACCGAATTTGAACTTCGTAGATAAATTCGTTCGGGAGTTATGCTGACCACGTACATACCGACAGACATTTTTTTTTTTTCAAAACCACTTTTTTTAAGTCAGGATGTTCCAAAACTTGCAGAAATGGGGAAAAATAAATAGAATTTTTTTTTTTTTTTTACCGAAAAGATTACTTTCACTACCTTGTGTTAAGAAATGGGAAATTGAAATAAAAATCTCGGTTCAAATCGGTTCAGTAGATATCCAGATAACCCTCTTAGGGTGTATGGGGGTGATTTTTCGAAATCTCATACTAACAGCGAACACTTTTCTTTTTTTGAATGTCAAGAGTGCCAAATTTCATCGCGATCGAAATAAAACTGAAGATTTGTATTTACTAACAAACACTCATACTGGAGTGTTTCACGTACAATTCTTTATACCTTACGACAGATTTGTACTCGAAAACAGCATTTATTTTCTCCACCTCTGTTGATCTCCTTTTTCCCAACAAGATCCCTGGTTGTCATGGCAAACAAACAAACAAGATTGAACCCGTTTCCGCACTCAAGGAATCTTCTTGGATTAATCCTTATTGGTAAGAAAGGAAATCTTTCTTCCCGAATAGAAATCATGATTAATTTGGGAACAAAGAAGATTTTGTAACGGGGATTACGATACGACCTTTGGGACACGATTTTCCTTTGCGTTTCTTTCTCCTTTTTCTTCCTGTTATGTTTTTTGAGTTTGTAGGTAAAAAAAAAAAAATAATAACGGACAAGTTGAGCATTTAATTTTTTTTTTTTTATTAGGAGTGACGAAAGACAACCAAAACTAGAAAATTATTTGAAATTCGTTCAATATTTCTCGAGTTATGAGTTTCAATTTCCCACTTTTAAAAGCGTGGCAAAAACGAGACTAGCTTAGCTGTGACGTCATACTACGTCATAATCCTATTTTTGTTTCGCGCGATCTTGAAAACTATCGTGAATTTATTCGCATTGCTATAGCACGTTTGGCTTTTTTTTTTTAATCTTGTATTCTTTTAATCTATTTAAAATTATGTCCTTAAATTCAGCGTACAAACATTGCGTCGTCCCGAAATGTAGGAATACTTCAATCACGAACACTTCTGAATTATTTATCAGAGTTCTTAAATACACAGACATCTGCAAAAAGTGGTGTAAAGCCATTAAACGGGACGATATTTCTGCAAAAAGTACCCGATACGTTTGAGAAAATCATTTTTATTGGAGTATTTTACATTCATTACTTTTATTTTTATATAATGATTTAATTATTTTGGAATTCTATCATTTATAGTAGCTCGTGATATACAGTGACTCGCAAAAGTTTTCGTACAATTTAAAGAAAAAGTCATGTAACCTGGAATTGAATTCGAATATTAATCTCTATATATATAAGGCAAAGCCCTCACTCACTGACTCACTCATCACTAATTCTCCCACTTCCCACATAGTCACAACTCTGAAAATCGGCACAAATATCAACAATGGTAAAAATAGAAAAAGTAAACTATTCCGATCTCGATTAACCAACTTTAAGGGGTCGAAAAGGGGTTAAACGTTCCAAAAGGGGGACATTTGAATATCCTACTTCTCACATAGTCACAACTCTGAAAATCGGCACAAATATCAACAATGGTAAAAATAGAAAAAGTAAACTATTCCGATCTCGATTAACCCACTTTAAGGGGTCGAAAAGGGGTTAAACGTTCCAAACGAGGGACATTCGAAAATCCTACTTCTCATTTCGTCACAACTCTAAAAATTGGTGAGAATATCAATAAAGACAAACGAAGAAAAAGTAAGTTATTCCGATCTCGATTAACCCACTTTAAGGGGTGGAACAGGGGTTAAACGTTCCAAACGAGGGATATTCGAATGTCCTACTTCCCCTTTCGTCACAACTCTGAAATCTGGTGCAAGTATCAACAAAAACAAACGTATAAAAAGTAAGCTATTCCGATCTCTATTTACCCACTCTAAGAGGTCAAAAAGGGGTTAAACGTTCCAAACGAGGGATATTCGAATGTACCACTTCCCATATGGTCACAACTCTAAAAATTGGTACAAATGTCAACAATGGTAAACATAGAAAAAGTTAGCTATTCCGATCTCGATGAACCCACTTTAAGAGGTCAAAAAGGGGTTAAACGTTCCAAACGAGCGATATATTCGAATGTCCTACTTCTCATATTTTCACAATTCTAAAAACTGGTGTGAATATCAATAAAGACAAACGCAGAAAAAGTAAACTATTCCGATCTCGGGTGGATCAAGGGGTGGAAAAGGGGTTAAACGTTCCAAACGAGGAATATTCGAATGTACCACTTCCCATATGGTCACAACTCGGAAATTTGGTACAAATGTCAAAAAAGATTAAACATAGAAAAAGTAAGCTATTCTGTTCTCGATTAACCAACTTTAAGGGGTCGAGAAGGGGTTAAATGTTCCAAACGAGGGATATCCGAATGTTCCTCTTCCAATGTAGTCATTTTTCTGATATTTTTTTGCAAATGTTAAAAAAATAAGTCATTCCAATATCGATTAACGAATTTTTAAGGGATGAAAAGACGACGCAACATTGAAACTATACAAGGATTAACTTAATGTCTAATTAACTTAATTCCAATACAGCTACTACTTTGAAATTTAGAACTAAGAGCAAACATAAACACAATAAACTATACCAGTTTACTATTCACAATTATAAATTTCGTTTAAAATGTCAACAAAGGAAAGTTCCTATTTTGATAAATCAATTTGTCGGGATCGAAATGGGAGCAAACTGAATGTCTTTTGATCGCTAAAATGCTAATGGTAAAATTTCGTAGCGCAGCACGGGTATTCCTATATATTTTTTTTATCGAATCTTTAATGAATTCTGAATCAAACCTTTTTTTTAAAAAAAACCCTCTCTTTTAACTTGCACATAGCTCACAGCATAGCCTCCATATGTTTCCCTCGCAGTTCTGTAAAATTTTTTTTATAAATATTAAGGATTTTAAAATAAAACCGGTATAATTATTTTTGTTAGTTAAAACTTTTACAGGCTTTATATGAAAATTGCAAAAAAATTTAGAAAAACAATCCGTTTTTGATATCATTATTATTTTGGATAAAAATTAATAGCGCATTGACTATGTAATGGCATATTCACATAGCCAGAAAATAAAACAAGATTCATTAGGTTGCCTATACTTGTGATCTTAAAGTATATGTAATCTGTTAAAAACGAATGCCAATTAAAAATACATCTACAGGAATGGAGCAGGGCATAAAAGAAATATGAGAAAAAATAATAATAAACTAGAAGCTTTTTAAGCCTTTCAAGATAATAAGAGTTCGTCCTTGCGTGCTAACATCGTCCGACTGTTCTTACTGAACTAAAATTATTTTTAAAAAAAAAAAGCAGGTCAAAGAAAATTGTATCAGCGTTTTAATTGAACAGGGATATACAAACAAAATTAAAAGAGATGTATAAACAAAATTAAATTGTCGTTGGCTTCTATTCGGCTTTGACAATTTGAAAGAATTTATTAAAACGATTCATTTTATTTTCTTGGTAATAAATGTCGCCAACTTTGTGGATGAGAGATATGCAAGTTGTTCAAAGAAGTAAGAGAGTGTTCTTGAAAATGGGAAACTAATATTTCTAGCGGGATATAAATTAATCTGAACTGATAAAAGAATGCTTTCAGTAAAAAAAAAAATGCTAGATTCAAAATAATGGCAAACTTTTTTTTTTTTTTACTCAGTCGGATTTTCATGGCAGTTGTCTACATAGAAAGTCAAGTTACAGACATTTCACCTATTAGTAAAAAATGTGGTAACTTCTACCATTTGAGTCCATCTATTTAATCATTTTATTTTAAAAATAATACTGGATACAACTACACTATGGAAAACTAGTATTTTTATAACTTTAGTAGGAGTGAAGAGCTGTTTAAAAACGGACTGAAAGTTTTCAAAATAGCATAAAAAAATTGATGAACAAGGACAAAGTCATTTGTTTCTTGTACAAGAATCAAATGAACTTGTATAAGAATGACTTGTACAAGAACAGAATGAAAACTCTTGAACGTGAATTTTAATTGAATATACAGTTTCTCGTTAAATACGATTTGTATAGTTCGTAAGGTACGTAAAATTTTGAGCTTCGAAAATATTGGCGAGTTGTCACTGCAATGTTCTTCAGTTTAACTGGATGGAATGATAATTGAAAATAAAAACTTGCAATAAAAATAAGTCATATTCAATCAAGTTAGAGACAAATGAAAAACTGTCTGTAAAATGGGTACATACCTTTCAGATTTTACACCACGAATATCAAGAAATTTGTAAGACGTCGTAGGTAAACAAATGAAGGAGACAATTTTCCATCGGATTATGACGTCAAATCTAACCAGCCAATGATGGAACGTTTTGCGGTTACGTCACGATTCCACTGTTTTTACGATTTTTCTTCTTTCGATGTTTCATTAAATAAATTTTTAATCGCAATATAACTTACATATTCGGAATCAGCTTTACTTTCTTTATTAAAATGTATTGCTTTCGACCAGTTTAAAAAAATACTCAATTTCTTCATTTTAAAATGCTTAAAAGGAAGTCCTAGTTAAACTCATTCTCTATACTCGCTATGTAACAGTCTTCTAGCACCTAGTGCATTTAGATACTAATTTCTAAAAAACCTTAAAATTTGGAGAGTTAGGTACGAAAAAGATCACTGAATGGAAAGAGAAAAAAAAAATTGTTTTAATTTAATGTCTTATCTATTGGAAATGAAAACTAAAAAAGCAAAAGATGAAATCAGGTGGAGCTACTGCATATACATTGACAAAAGGAATTCAAATATAAAATAAAATATTGTCACTAATCTCTGTATATTTGCAAATATTTCGTAGTATTAGTAATGTAAAGGAAAATTTATGTACATTTCGCATAGGGCAATGCAAGGGTTTGCTTTCCTACAATGTGACCCTTAATGCTTGAAAACGAGTTTTACAGAGATAATGCATGGGAAGCGAGTTTTACAAAGAGCAGGCCATTTAACATTATGGTAATGGCAATCTCGCCAAATTAGCGAGATAGAGCCAAGTTGGCGACTATTTGGTGACATTTTCGGTCCCCATGTACATGTATAATGCTTTTCGACTACGGTCTAGAAAGTTCTCCAAATATCTATCTTTAGAAGATTCACGAAGTATTGACTCCTATATAAGACCGGCCGTGAGTGGAGTTAGTTAGTTGAGTCCGTTAGTTGACTGGAATTACTGAGTTGAGATACTGAGTCTCAGTGAGCATTCAGAGATAGTTTCGAAAGTGAACTGTATTGCATTGTCTTTTGCGGCGATTTTTAGCAATTGTGTTTTCAAGTTTTTAACTGCTGTTTTGTGCTCTATTGTTGTGAAAAGAGCTGTATTGAGTCTAATTAGAACGAAAAGTTCTGGAGTTGTAAGAGAATCTGTGAAGAGTGATATCGGAATAAATGTCTGCAAGTTTTGATCTGCTTTGGCTTCAAATCTTTCGAACCCATCCACGCAACAATATATTAGACGTTCAGGTTTTTAATTTATGTCATTTCATGAAGTAATGATTTTCGCACCTACTCACCAAATGTCAAGGTTTTGTTCAAAATAGTTTCTTAAAGCAATGGGCTAGAAGATAGCAACAGAGCGAGTACAGGGAATGATCCTTACTAGGAATTCCTCTTAAATATATTGTTGCGTGGATGGGTTCGAAAGATTTGAAGCCAAAGCAGATCAAAACTTGCAGAAATTTATTCCGATATCACTCTTCGCAGATTCTCTTACAACTCCAGAACTTTCCGTTCTAATTAGACTCAATACAGCTCTTTACATAGTAATGGAGCACAAACAGCAGTTAAAAACAAACTAGATACACAACTGCTAAAATCGACGCAAAAGACAATGCAATACAGTTCACTTCCGGAACTACTCTGAATGCTCGATGAGAGACAAGTAAGTAACTAGATCACCCGCTCTCTTGGCCTTATATAGAAAAGCCAATCCTTCGCGAATTTTCTAGAGATAGAAATTTGGAAATTTCTCCAGATCGCAGTCACTATACAGGTAAATGGGGACCGAAAATGTCGCCAAATGGTCTTCAAGTTTGGCTACAATTGGCGATTTCTCGTCAAATTTGGCGAGCAAAATTAGTCGCCAAAACCGTAGCCAACTTGGCTCTATCTCGCCAAGGGACCGAGATTTCCATTGACCATTGTTAAATGGCCTTCTCTCTGTAAAACTCGTTTTCCAGCATTATCTCTGTAAAAATCGTTTTCCAGCAATAAGAGACGCATTGCAGGAAAGCGAAGTAAAAACAAACTCTTGCACTGCATGTACATAAATTTTTCTTTTTACATTATTAATACTTCGAAATATGTACAAATATACAGAAATTGGTAACAATATGTATATTTTTTCCCGTAAGAAGATTTTCAGAGGCGAAATAAAATCTCGTGAAAATTGATTTCTTAAGATAACTGGGAATATCGCACAACTTTCAATTACACTATTAAGCCGTACGCCAACTTAGCGAATTGGGGGATAATTGTTATATTGGTTAAAAAACATCGCCAGATTGGCGAAGTGAGCGATGTTTTCGTAAATGGGCAATGCTCGAGGAAAGAGAACTTTGTAATCATGACACTCATTTTCCAACTGTTTAAGCTTTTATCGAATTTTTACGGGGATTTCGGAGGTTAGGATGTTTCAAACATCTTAAAAGTCATTTCTATAACGAATTTCCTTAAAATCATTAGAGCTTTTTTTTTTATAAGATAATTTTTAATGGAAGCGCGCATGCGCTGCTTTGACGAAAACTTTAATTGCACTTTTTAAATCCGCCATTGACTCGTATATGAAGGTTTCATCACATCGTTCATCAATTCGTTTGGTTCAATAGTTACTCTGTCCACAGACAATTTTTTGTAGAAAATTTTGTAGGACAATTTTTTGAAAAAATATTGCTAATTATTTGTTTTAATTATAGCTTTTGTGCCATTTAGCAAAGGACATGTATTCTATTGTTTTTTTTCCCCTTAAGACTGATGGAAACGAAATACTCCCAAATAAATATGAACTTTTCAAAAAGTTTTTTAAAAAAACTCATTAATTTAGCAATTGCAATTATTGATTAGAATAAATAAAATAACATAAAAAAAAAAATAAAAAAAAAAAAATAAATAAAAATATAAAATAAAAAAAAATAAAAAAAAAATAGAATAAAATAAATAAAAAAATGGTTACGTGGCACTAGCCGACGTGTCACGAGCCAACAGGGAAAAATGGTACCACTAGCGCACAAACACCTGTTTATAAGGGGAAGGAAATCCGCTACAAGGTAACATGGTACCAGAAGCGCACAAACTCTAGTTTCTCAGGGGCTCACTTCTTCATTTTACAGGAGCGAACAAAAACAGATTTATTCAACTAAGTAAACGATAGGTTTTCTTTATTTTAAAGAGATAAATCTCCAAAACTATTTTTTTGCGGCTAAATTTGTTACTCAGTGTATGCAGTACATATTAATAGAACTTACAATAACAAAATACGCATTTTTATGTTTTTATTAGATACTAGGTTTTTAAATTGGAGAGCCGATTAGTATTTCTTATGATGAAAATGTTCTGTTTAAATTAGAAGTTTCATTCCGTTGCACTTTTGGGGCTTATTTTAAATTCTGGTAAGTTTTTGGTTTTCATATGTTTAGTTTGATTGCTTTATTTAGAGTTCCTCATTTCCACTGTGTTCTGTAGTGTTGTAAATTTTACATTTGCCAATAAAATGGCCTGCACGTTTGCAGTTTTACATGAATGCTCATCTTTTAATACAATCAGAATGCGACATTTTTATACTTATCATCCCCATTGTTTTTAATTTTAAGTTCACCACCTCACATATCTATTTTATATCAAATGGAACATATCCATATTATACAAAACGAATATGCAAGATGGTGTATGGACATATCCATTTATATTAAAGGCATATCATAAGTTTGATGGAAACATTGAAAAAATAAGAATATCCAATGGATGAAATTTTGTTTCGAAAATATTTATAGTAACTTTAAAAAAAAAAATGCATTGGTTATACCTTAACGAGTTTTTACGTGAATGTTTTTAAGTTGTTGTAACCTTCTTCTTTCTTGTTTATTTTGAGGCTAAATTTAGCTTTGAATACTAGCGAAAATGCTTCTTATTTGTAAGTATGCGTAGATTCAAAATCAGAGACCTTTTTGAATTGTGTCTGAAAGAATGTTCTAATAATGATAAATCCAACGCAATTTTTAATCACATATGTAAAACTGTTGGGGAAATAATAAATTTTTCGACTGAGAATGATATAAAACAAAATTAGACGCGTGTACAGTCATTTTAGAAGTTTCAAACAAGTCTGCAAAAAAGACTATTATTATTTGGCAGCAATTTTGAAAAGAAGTCAACTTAAGTCCATCACCGCCAGCTAAAATGAAGAAAATAAATTTTTGTAACAGCGTGCAAAAAATTAAACTTTTAAATCATTTGGAATCAAAAATAGTGGCGAAAGTGTCACTTTTTCGAGAGGAATGCGGGAAAGTAACTTTTTCGCACTAGTATGAAAATGAAATTTCTCGCACGCCTCGTGCGCAAATAACATATAGTCTTGCCATTGGAATGACATATTTTCAGAAGAAATTCCTTGACACGAATTGGCAACATTAATAAATATATATATTAAAAATATTTTTTTGCCCGTAATAATAAAAAATATTAAATGCAACACATAGGAAGAAGGTTCATCGTTGCACAAAATCGAGCTCACTTCGTTCACTGAAAAGTTCATTAACACATAAGCACAGGCTTACTTCACACGTTGAAAAGTTCATTGCTATGCAAGCATAGGCTCGCTTCGCTTGCTTAGAGGTTCATTGCTGCTTAAGCATAAGCTCGCTTCACTCATTAAAATCTAATTGCCACGTAAAGCCTTAATAAAGAAACAAAAAATCCCCGTTAATATCCCGTTAATACAATACCCCTTTAAGATTATTTTAACACTTGTTTGTGGAAAGCAAAATTGGAAGGCCAAAAGTACTTATTTAGAAACTTTCAGAGCTTTAAGCCTATTAAAAGTTGCTTTTTGTGAAAATATTAATTAAAAAACAAATTAAAATGTTAACCTTCTTTTTATCAAAAGTCCAATTAGAAGGCCAAAACAACTTGTATTGAAAATTTCAGAACTGTAACCCATTTCGAAATAGTTTTGTGAAATATATGTTAAAGTTAGAAAAAAATAATTAAAAAACAAATAAAATTTTAAAGTTCTGTTTTTCAAAAGTCTAATTAGAAGGCCAAAATTACTTATGTTGAAAATTTCAGAGCTGTAGCCCAATTAGAAATTGTTTTGTAAAATATTTATTAATTAATTACAAAAAATTAGTTAAAAAAGAACTAAATAAAATTTAAAATTCTGTTTTTCGATAGTCTAATTAGAAGACCAAAACTACTTATTTTGAATTAAAAAAATTAACTAAAAAAGAACTAAATAAAAATTTGAAATTCTTTTTTTCAAAAGTCCAATTAGAAGGCCAAAATTACTTATGCGGAAAATTTCAGAGCTGTGGTAGCTCTATTAGAAATCGTTTTGTAAAATATATATTAATTAATTAAAAAAATTAATTTAAAAATAACTAATTTAAATTTTAACATTCTGATTTTCAAAAGTCCAATTAGAAGGCTAAAGCTACTTATGTTGAAAATTTCAGAGCTGTATCTCTATTTTAAGTCACTTTGTAAAAAAAATTAATTCAAAAAGAGCTAATTAAAATTTTAACATTCTGTTTGACATAAGTAAAATTAGGAGGCCTAAACTTCTTATGTTGAAAATTTCAGAGCTCTACTCCAATTTTAAGTAGGTTTCTATAGATCCACAGACAGACACACAGCTTGTTTTATTATTATAGATAACCAACACATTATAAAACACCTTATAAGCACATTTGTTATAAACTGTGTATTTTTTCAAACTTTTTATTTAAAAACTTGTAATTAAATAAATATTGAAGCCAGATTCACAATTCTTCATGTCTCGCACATCCGCATGTCCGTTCTAATAACATCCTAATTAGTCATTTTAATTGCAATTAGCTAATTAAAAAATTAACGGAAGAATAAAGTTTACGTTTAAAAATGCATCATTTTTAATTTTGATGTACTGTTAAGAAGTTTGAAATTATAACATAAAAATTAAAGAATGGAGATCCTACCCTCTGCACATAAACTAGCAGTTTGTGCGCTCATGGTACCATTCGCTTGATAAATGAGAGGCAACTCTCTTCCCCCCCCCCAAATACTGCAGGTGTTTGTGCGCTCTTGGTACGATGCGCTCATGACACGTCGGCTCGTGCCACGACACCAAAAAGGTTGGTTATTGTCACAAGAAATCCACAGCTGCATATATTTTCACACTTGTTCATTAATTTTTATTAAAATTTAATTGTTAAACAAAATGAAGGTTTTTTTCAAATGCAAATTTAGTTTTTTTTTTTAATGAGAAATAGGTTGGTTTTATTTTATGGCACAAGGACAACACTTCGGCCCTACTGCGCCGAGAAATATTTAGCCATATTCGGAAATACCTATAAAATACTTCAAATATATCTATCATGTACAATTCGGTTCCAGCAAAACTCTTCCCATAAATATTAATGCTCGTTAGTTACAGAAAAAAATCTTTTTAAATTTAGATAGCTGGAAACCAAATACAATTAAGTTCTATCACAATATCTCAATTTAGAGCCAAGATGTGAATTCTTAATTATTCTTTCACACACTGTTTTACACAGGTTGATACTAACCTCGGCAAAACCCTTATGTACGACGCATTTGTATTTTAGGCTTAACCGAGTATTATTAGCGATTTTCGATACTTCTATTCCGAACTTCCGGTTGAATTTTGGTGTCGAAGCTCTTTCACTTCACATATCGCATGTATCTGTTGCATTTGTCGTTTTCGTCTCGGAATGTTGATATAAGCTACTCTCATAACAAGTTGCAGTGGTGCAGATAAAGAAATATTGCAGGAATTTCCAACAAGTATGCAAAACTCTAAATGCCAACTCGTATGCAAATTGAAACTCTAAATTCCTATTTCGGCCGCTTGTGACCTTCTCGTGTTTCCATCGACCGTCTGAACAAAAGGGGGCATGCGCACGAACACCACCCCTCGTTCGAAAGTCTCGCATTATCGTCTGAGATTTCCGGTCGCGCGAACTTATCCACCCTACTCGGCAACCCCCAATAAAAGGTGAGTCAACAATACAAATTCATATT
This sequence comes from Linyphia triangularis, assembly GCA_963978545.1. Taxonomy (NCBI): domain Eukaryota; kingdom Metazoa; phylum Arthropoda; class Arachnida; order Araneae; family Linyphiidae; genus Linyphia; species Linyphia triangularis. Next base: position 4,404,907 of record OZ021728.1, read on the forward strand.
CTGAACGTTGTTCTCTATAAATAGAATGATGTCTTTCTTGTTCTTATGTAAATAAAAAAAAAATACTTTAGAATTTAACTATTTGTGTTGGCAGCTTGAAAACTCTAGAATCTCTATAATTCATAACGTTCTTCATATTCGTAATATGACATTCTTATATTCATATTTATTCATATTGGTAAAATTTTTTTTTCATATTGGTAATATAACATTCTTTATTCATATTGGTAACAATTTTTTTTTAAATATTCGTAACATATCATTTTTACGAATATTAACGTAACGACGGCGCTTTTAGTATAACATTTCGAAATTTTACTTAAGGACATCATGATGTTAAAAAGTAGTTAATATATATATATATTTAAAAAAAAAGTTTTAGTCAAGAACATCATGTTAAAAAGTAGTTTATATATATATATTTTAAAAAGTTTTCGTCAAAATTTTTAATTTTTAATTAGTTTTATAATGGGTTTACTTTACATTCTATTTTATTTAGTAAATCTGCGTAAAATAGTTTTTCTTCTGTAAATAAATCTTAGAATATGACTACTTTGAAAACTCACAATTCTCTAAAACTCATTACATTCTTCGTATTCGAAATTTCGCTCCCCATTGAACGGCATTTTGAGTTGTTGTAGAATGCTTATACTGGTCAAGCCGGGACAAGAGAGCCAAGTTGGCAATAAATATATTACGTGATGAAAGCCAACTTGACTCACTTTTAAAATATGCAAATACTATACTAAACTTCAACTTAACTAGACATCACTTAGACGGTAGATCGTGACAGTGCTCATAGGTATTTAATCCATTTTGGCGGAGCGAAGACATAATTCTCGCCAAACCTTAGAGCCTTTTGTTCTCTTGTGGTTTGGCGAACATTATGCTTTCACGCCGCCAAAATGGATTAAATACCTATGAGCACTGAGACGTCTAAGTGATGTCTAGTTAAGTTGAAGTTTATAGGCTCCAGAAATCTACAATTGACTTCCTCATTGAAAATTGAAGGACAACTTGCTACCAAATAAACTAGGGATGCGGAACCATCACACAACTATTAATTAGATTATATTACTGATGCGGATTTGTGTCATTTACCGTTTTTATATTTCCATCATTCGTTTAGAAAAAAATGGCCAGTTTGGCGATACTTTTTGCGATAATTCTCGCATTATCCTTTCTTTATAAGTGACGATGGTTAGAGGAGAAAAAACGATCGTTGATGAGTGTGTTCAAGCAACTGTTGAAGGCATTCGTTTTTGCTACTTTTTACGCCATTAAAGCATTTTCGTGGGAATTTAGGAGGTGGGGATGTTTAGAACACCTTAAGAGGCATTACCATAGCGATTTCGAACAAAATCGTTAGAGCCGTTTTTTAGCAATAATTGAAAAACATGACTTTTTTCAGTGGCAAGCGCGATTTTGACGAAAACCTTAATGGTAGGTCCCATGGCCCCCACCAACTCGCACAACAAATTTGAACATCGTAGGTCAATTTGTTCGGGAGTTATGCCGACCATAGACAAACAGACATTTTTTATTTTTTTTTATTTTGACCGAATGATATACTTTCATTACCCTAGGTATGGATAATTGAATGTAAAAAAAGAACTCGTTACTTGGCAAGTTATGACATGTTTGGCGATCGACAGTGTCGGTTCAGTTTCGTAACAGTTTCGGTACTTTTTGCTACTTCAAACCAAATTCCTAATCTACTAGCATTTATCTATATTGTACAAAAATTTGGAATGGTGTTCGATGAGGTTCCTCATCTTGTAATCGGCTCTCAGTCTACTACTTTACGTTCGAATTTATTCTATTTTTTTTCTACGTAAAAAAAAGTTGGACAGTTCACTAAAACGCCATTTTCTATTGGTCGAGATTCCAAGCGTATTTAATTTGGCAAGATATTCTCACCGAAATCTCACGTTGAAGACTTTCGATTATTAAACTTTGCTAATTTGAAGTTACTTTTTTTTTTATACAAAGAAAAAAAAAAATTCGCCAAGTTGGTGACTTCGGCGAAACACTTGCTAAAAAAATTTGTCACTTCATATCCAATCAGTGTTTGCCAGTTAAATATTTCCAAAGGGTATTTTCACCCCCTTTCTAAATTTCAAGCGGTATTTTTAAAATTCAAAGGCAATTAATTTTTTTAAAAAACTAACGTAAAATAGGTTTTTTGACAAAATCAATAACTACATCAATTACAGTGATCGATCACCACGTCAATGTCCCGCGAAAACTATCGGCTAAACGACGGCGAAGTAAAATTTGACGGCTTACGATATTCCGAAACCAAAATTTGATAGAATGCATCGACGTCAAACCTATCTGCCAAGTTTCAGCCCGATTGGATGACGGAAAGGGCGTTAATTATGTCTCTGCAAATTTGCCCGCCATCGACATACACTCTCACACAAAATCAAAGTTAATAAAAAAAGATTAAAAAAAAAAAAAAGTTTTTTTTTATACCATAGGGTTTCCAATTCGTGTATATTCAGGTCAAATTTCATGTCATTCTGGCCACTCTTCTTTGTACAGATTTTTGAAGGACACTTTTACGACATCAGTTACATTTTCACTCGAATGTATATATAAAAAAAACTTTAAGAAAAATAATTAAAAATCTAATTAAATTTTTAATGTTCTGTTTGTCAAAAGTTCAATTAGAAGATCAAAACTGCTGATGTTGAACATTTCAGAACCCTATTGGAAGTCTGAAGACCAGCGTTCGCCACTAATTTTTAGAGACGAGCCGCATGACTTATGCTGGAACTTTCCGCGGGCCGCAGATTTATACCGAATACGCCAATAAATAAATTGCTTTACTACATAAGTTCAATGTTAGAAATGTGATAATTACTAAAGAATCAACAATATAAAACAATTTTGAAAACTAAAACAATAATCTAACTTTTTTATAATAATAAAATAACAATTGATATTTGATTCTTGTTTCAAATAATTAAAAAAATAACTTTCTTTACATCGTAAATGAAAGTCATAAAAGAAGTTAATCTTTTGTGACAATATTACGATGTGACTTGACATAAACTCATAATCAATAAAGATATTTAAACCATACCTCCTAAATCTTCCATTTTAGTCGATGTTAATTGCGAGACGATAACGGCTGGTCCGCTTTTCACTATCTACTTAGCGTTTAAAACTAGTCCTCGACGCCATTATTGCACTGGAGTCATAGAGATCGCGATACTTCTTTTCACGTCAAAACCAAAGGGGCCAGTATGCATTAAAACACCCAACACCTGCCCATCACATTCAGAAAAGCAGAAATCGAATTGTGCCATTCACGAATCGAGGGGGTAGGGTATCGTAAGTACTAAGCAATGCGTCATTGTTAATAATTCAAACTATAGCTTTTTTTCTTTTCTTTTTTTCTCGATGGCAGTCTCAGAAAAAGGGAAAAAAATAAGGATTTTTCTGACTTACTGACCCGGGCCACTTAATGGAAAACGCGGTTTTTGATAGTAAACACATACTATTGTAGGCAAATTAAAATTAATTCCGCAAAATTTGATTTTTGCTCTTCCGAACTGTCGGCGGGCCGGAGAAAAAGTTGTCGCGGGCCGTCTTGTGGCTAACGCTGCTGTAGACCCACAGACTCATTGATTCTGATAATATAAATGCGGGTTGTCTTTAATGGAATGACTCGAAGACGTTTCTGCTTGTTTTTTTTTGACGGACTACTCTCTGTAATCAATGGGCTCTAAAGATGTAGTACTCTTGTTGCCCATGCTCTGACGAAATTAACCCACCAATAACAGCGACAATCGTTCTTTTTTCCCTCCAGAATTCGTGATGCAGTTGACTTTGGCGAAGGCCTTGGCTGTCCTTCTCCTGTTCGTGACGGTGATGGAAGCCGCTCTGCCTTACCCGCCGACTTTAGGTAAGTCTCTTCATTTTTATCTCTTAAGAAGAAGTTCTATCATTTCCCTACGGTACAGTCTTCTAGCCCATTTACAAACTACTTTTTATAAAACTCCTTGACATTTGGTGAACAGAAACGAAAAAGATCACTCAATGAAATAACAAACTGTTTTAATTTAATGTCCATTAAAGCGTATGTAGCTTTCGTTGAGGGCGACGAGACTCGACCGCGAGACCATTGGATCTCGAGACAGATACTTTACCGCTGTGCAAAAGAGTACTCCAGTGCGCAGAAGTTTTATCTGTTATTTGAGGTCGCCACACAGCCTCCTCCCAGCGACGAAGGAGCGATACTGTTGTTCATATCAACGTCTGATTGGAGTTGGAGGTTTGGGATGCTAGTTGCATCGTTGTGTCCGCTTGTTGCGGTGTTGCACGCGAGTTGCGTATGTGATCGCTTGTTGCGATGAAATTTCTCCTTTTCAGAAGCGCCGATAGATGGCAGCATGATTCGTTTTAGTCCGATGTCCCCAATAAAGCGTATGTAGCTTTCGTTGAGGGCGACGAGACTCGATCGCGAGACCATTGGATCTCGAGACAGATACTTTACCGCTGTGCAAAAGAGTACTCCAGTGCGCAGAAGTTTTATCTGTTATTTGAGGTCGCCACACAGCCTCCTCCCAGCGACGAAGGAGCGATACTGTTGTTCATATCAACGTCTGATTGGAGTTGGAGGTTTGGGATGCTAGTTGCATCGTTGTGTCCGCTTGTTGCGGTGTTGCACGCGAGTTGCGTATGTGATCGCTTGTTGCGATGAAATTTCTCCTTTTCAGAAGCGCCGATAGATGGCAGCATGATTCGTTTTAGTCCGATGTCCCCAATAAAGCGTATGTAGCTTTCGTTGAGGGCGACGAGACTCGATCGCGAGACTTTTGGATCTCGAGACGGATACTTTACCACTGTGCAAAAGAGTACTCCAGTGCACAAAAGTTTTATCTGTTATTTGAGGTCGCCATATCCACCTATTATAAAGAAAATTAAAATAGCAAAAGACAAAACCAGGTGGAGCTACTGCATACGCATTGACGTAAGGATTTGAAATAAAAAATAAAATATATCTGACGCTATTTTCGAGTTTTTAATTTTTATGTCATTTCTTGATGTGATCTTTTTTCGTGCCTATTCTCCAAATGTGAAGGTTTTCTACCAAGTAGTTTCTAAATGCATCGGGCTACAAGATTGTAACATAGCGAGTACAGGGAAATGATCCTTACTAGGTCTTCCTCTTAACCTTGTTCATTTAGTGGAGTTTCACCTTCCATATGAATAGACCAAGATTTCTAAAGTGTATGTAAATACCGCCAAGTGGATTTGGCGCCTTTTTGTAGGCGATAAAGTTTTACATTTGGCAACATTCACATTTGCCGCGCATGCGCTACAGAGATTTTACAGTAGCCTCAATTTTCCTCCACAAACTTGCATCTTTATGAACTGTATTTTATTGATTATTTTCCTATTCCTTTTATTTTTAGTCATCGTTTAATACTAACGGCCACTTTTCATTACTGCCATTTGGTGAATTCGGAATCACCCACCATATGTAGTTTATTTTGAATCAGCCACCATCTTGTGCATTTGAAATCAGCTTCCATATTGAATTGGCGTGGTTTTGGCCTTGTCGTCGACAACTTTTCAAAAAACGCGCTAACCCATACACGGAAATAACTGAAAATTTTAAAAAAGTTCTTTCCACTCGCCAACTTTCCCAAGACACACCTATTGCCCACCAGATGGCTGTGTGGTTAGAGTTCTGACACCGCATGCCAAAGGTGTTCGAATCCCGGGTTAGACATGGATATTCGTTGTGGTTCGGAATCCAAGTTAAGCTGTAGGTGCCGGCCGCATTTAAGCATACCTCACATTGATATTCAAACCCCTGAAGGGAATGAGAGTGCGCCGTTGGCTCATACGTTGCTTTCATGGAATCCACTAAACACCTGGCAATGTTTACTGTGTCGACACAGAGAATTAAACGCATGTTTTAAATCTCGAGTTTAGGAACTGATTTTTAAATGAGAATGTTTTATAAATGATAATTTTATTCCTGATTAATGTTTTACTTCAATTGAATCTATCTTCTATCTTCAGTATACTAAAAAACCAACTTGCAGTCATCCAATCGCGCTGAAATTTGACAGGCAGATTCGTTGTCGATAAGGCAGATTCGTTGTCGTAGATCCGGATCCAAGGGGAATTCGTGAAATTTAATATCGGCTCTCTTTCCAGAATATGAAGTACAGTGTGGTACGCAACTATTCACCATGTTTAGTTTTAAATGATAATGAAATTAATTAATAAATGTAAATCTATGAAGATGGCATCAATTCTATTTGCAAAATATATTAGAAATTAAAAAAATTAAATCAAAAACTGCGATGAAATTTTTTTAGAACGCCAGCTAAAATAAAAATATCCATGGCTGCCAACTCTGAAATCACGAGAATTGACAACGACGACTTTTTAATTTAATTTTTATAATTTCTAATATTTTTTTAAAAATACGACAAAGAATTCCAAACTCTGTTTCTATAAAGAGTAATGAAATTTAAATTCAAAAATAGGCCTTATTTTAAATAAACAACTGAATTCTAAAAATAGATATCAATATTTGATGCTTAATAATCAACAAAAAGCAATTTTTTTAAAATTAAATGATAGTTTTTGCATGAAATATGAATAATAAATTGTCGCGATTGAACTGTGTATAAATTTATTTCATTCTTTAATATTATCGTTTGGCAATATTCGCCGTGTTCTTTTTGCATTTTAAAAATAAAGTAATTTTGTCCTCTTAGTAACGTTTTCGTATTTGACCAAGCAAAGAAAACGCATGCTACTGTTTTGGTTGGAATGCAGCGCCACTAGTCCACTGCGGCTGTTTCCACTCTTTACTATTAGTTGTCACGGCCTGGTTCAATCAAGTTCGGCCTTGATCAATGCGACGCATAAATTTTTTGAGAGCCTTTTTGTTATAATAATTTTTATGGCACAGATGTAGAATATGACATTTCTTCGACATGATTGGATGTTATTTATTATATAGGTGTTGTTTTTTTTCCGGATAAATGCTGTTTCTGGAAATAGATTTTAAGTTTTCTTTTAATTTGGGGATACTTTATATTATTTACATTTTTAATTAATTTTAGTGTTATTTTAATTTTATTACTATTAGTATTTTAATTTAATTATTATTAATATTTTAAACTTATTCCATTATTATTTATATTTTGATTTTGACCCTTTTTGCTATTACCAAATAAAAAATATCGCCAAATCTCCTATTCTACATCTGTTCCTATTTTATAATAATAATAAATGTTAATAAATATTGAGCTTTTTTAATATTGTATAATTGTATATAAGAAATATTGTATTGTAATATTGTATATAAGAAATATTTTAATGTACAGTCTAGTATTATATTGGATTACAATATTGTGAACATAAGTTATGACAATAAATTTATATTTATCCATTTTATGATAGTTGAAGTTATAGAAATTATAAAGATGTCTATTCTACAATTTAACTGTAAGTAAAAAATGAAATATAAATATAATATCGTTCGATTTTTCTTTCAATCCACAAATTAAAAAGACATTTTTTATTTTTTTACATAAAAAGTCTTCACTGAATATTAATTATCACGACTCTTACATGGTAAAAATATTTCATAAAAGCTAAATTGGGATTTGTTAAATTTTCATATAGATGGCACCACTATTCAAATTTTCAATTAATTATTATTAAAAATCTGTTTTACGATTATTTATTAGTATATTACAATTTTGAAGTCTCAAACTAACTTAGTGCGACTATACAATCATCAAACTTCATTAAAAAAGCTACACCAATAAGAAATACCAGCAAACATAACTTTTCTCATTTAATAAGAATATGGCTTCGTCGAATTCAGCGCTGGTCTTAATACTGTAAAAAGGATTTTTTTTCATACAGTGATTTGACGTTGCTTGTAATGAAAACAATATCTTCCTTTTTTTTTATAATCATATTTTCAAAAACAAACGAAGAAAATACCAATTTTCTAAAGGAACTATCAATTTCCCATTCAGCATGCAGCCGCCATTTTGTGTGGGCGTTACTTCTTCGCAGACTGACATGGGAAAATTGACCAATGGCGCGGCCTTTTTCTGTATAATGGTTTGAATCAAAGTGAGGAATGCTTAAATGCGTCCCAGCCCGATTAGCCGTCATTGTGCACAAGTATAGGTGAGCGCACAAACGAAAAAACACCAAGTACACGCTGATAACAGAATCTGCACTTTATATAAAAATTGGCAATGTCGATCACGGATTTATATCAAAAACTTTGTTTTGATGGATTATATTTATTTTCCTGTCACTTTCCTCGCTGTCTTTTTAATTTTCAAACGCCAGAGAGATGCAAGCTTTGGCGTTCTTAATTTAAATTAATCCAGCAATACTTCAGTATTTAAAACCTTGTAATCGTATACATGAGAAATCTGATTTCGTGATTTAAGCATTTCAAAAATTATTTTTATGTAGTTTTATTTTTATGCGTTTTAAATTAATGATTTATATATATATATATATATATATATATATATATATATATATATATATATATATATATATATATATATATATATATATATATTGTGTGCATGCTTAAATTTGATTTGTGTAAGTGTTGTGTTGAGTTGTTAAGATTTTCAATGCCGGATAGTTTTTAGCCTAGTTAAGATTTTGTTTTATCTTAGGTTAAAAAGGTTATCAAAAGGTTATCAATGAATATAAGAATAGATCATAAACAAATAACATGCCATCAATGACTTAAATGAATAATAGGTTAGGTAAAAAAAAAAGGATGAGGGGTTGTAAAATGATTGTCCACAAAAAGGCGCCGAATTGACGATATTTACACGTCAGCTAGGAATCGGTCCATTTCTAAAACTCATTTCATTTTTCAGATCGGAATCTGCCAGAAGACTACAGTGACAACAACTTAGAGAACTTCCTCGGACACGCAGACAAGTAAGGAATTACCATCAAATATAAGAACAGATCATAAACAAATAACATGCCATCACTGACTTAAATGAATGAATAATAACTTCGCCAAATTAGCTCAGTTTGATAAAAAAGAAAAAAGTATTTGACACTAGAAATAAAAATAGTCTGTTCTTGTCTTCACTGAAAATTAAAGAGTTACAAATCCATCCATCCATCCATTAATCAATCAATCATCTCCTTGTATTAAAAAAAACCCCTAAGGATTGAAAATTGTTCAAAGAGTAGTATATTAGAGAGAGAGGCCACAAAATCGAGGAAAAAAGTTCCCCGATAGATTTTTAAGAAATTCTCCAATTTTTAAGGATTTTTTTTTCTTCAAATTTCTCCAATTTTTCTAGATCAAATAGAACTTAGCCAATTTTATCAATTTTTTAAAAATAGTTTTGGCAGTAAATGAAAAGTTTCAATTATACCGTAACATGAAACTTCTAAAGATTGCTGCAATTCTCTGGGAAAATGGCGCCAAAATACGGATAAATGGGAAAACTTACCTTCAAAACAATAGAAAAATTCACCGATTCTCGCAAAATTTAAAAAAAAAATTCCCCGACATTTGCGTAATTTTTTCCAGAATCAGAAAGCCCTGATTTCCAAATTTTCCAGTTTCTGTAGCCATTATGTAATTAATAATTTATCAATCATTCATCTTTTTATTTTGGTTTAATGCACCCGAAGAACATTTTTGTAATTGACCGTTTGCTTTACAGGCTTTGCTTAAAATAAAAATTAAGTTACATTTAAAATACATCATCCATGAAAATCACCCTATCCATTTCCCCCCCCCTATTCTTTACTATATTTTGAGTATTTTTACAATTTACATTGATGCTTTATCTTAACGGGGAAGTTCTAAGTAACGATTATTCCCTATACTCGCTATGTTTCAATTTCCTAGCTCAGTTCATTTAGAAACTACTTGGTAGATAACTTGAAATTGGGTGAGTAGGTTGGAAATTGATCACTTGATGTCATCTTTATATCTTTAATTGGAGTCTTTAATTGATGACAAATTGTCATCAATTAAAAACTCCAAAATAGCCTCGAAGGTACTTTAATTTTATATTTGAAAATCCTTACGTCAGTGCATATACAGTGGCGCCACCTCCAATAGTCTTTCGTTATTTTCAAATTTCATTTATAAAATAAAATATTGTTGTGTGGATGGGGTCGAAAGACTTGAAGCCAAAGCGGATCAAAACTTGCAGAAATATATTCCGATATAACTCTTGGCAGATTCTCTTACAACTCCTGAACTTCTCGTTCTAGTAGACTCAATACAGCTCTATACACAACAATAGAGCACAAACAGCAGTTAACTTGACACACAACTGCTAAATCGCAGCAAAAGTCAATGCAATTCAGTTCGCTTTCGGAACTCTTTGAATGCTCTCTGACAGACAACCAAGTCAGTAACTCCACTCAGTCAGTATCTCAACTAACTCAGTAATTTCAGTCAACTAACTGACTCAACTCACGGCCGGCCTTCTTGAAACTCCTAGAGGTAGATATTTGGAGAACTTTCCAGATCGTAGTCGAAAGTCCTATAGATGTACATGGGGACCGAAAATGTCGCCAAATGGTCGCCAAGTTTGGCGACATTTGGCAATTTCTCGCCAAATTTGGCGACAAAAATTAGTCGCCAAAACCGTCGCCAACTTGGCTCTATCTCGCCAATTTGGCGAAATTGCCATTACCATAATGTTAAATGCCCTGTTCCTTGTAAAACTCGCTTCCCAGCGTTATCTCTGTAAAACTAGTTATCAAGCATTAAGACACAGATTGCAGGAAAGCGAACTCTTGCGCTGCCTTATGCGAAATGTTCAGAAATTTATCTTTTTACATAATTAATGCTACGAAATATTTACAAATATACAGAAATTCTTAACAGTATAATATTCGCTATTTTCGAGTTTTTAATTTATGTCATTTCCTTAAGTGATCTTTTCCGTACCTATACTCACCAAATGTCAAGGTGGTTAAACAAAGTAGTTTCTAAATGCACTGGGCTAAAAAAGATTGTAATATAGAGCGAGTGTAGGTAATGATCCTTACTGAGATTTCCTCTTAACAGAAAAAGATATTATACCTCGTAAAAGAAACCCTTCCTGCGTAATTGAATTCTTTTAGAACGACTAGAGCCTAATTGCCAGTGACATTGAAGCGAATTGTTAGTGACAGTAACTGTCACAATCCAGCCTGCTTCTAATATATCAGAGGGATCATTGGATTGCCTCCCAGGTGAATAGACATTTTAACGAGAGAAATATGTCTGTATCTATAATAATCTTCACATGGAAAAGCGAAGTGAGGAGAAGGAAATTTCGATCCGCACCAGACAAGAACCATTTAAAGCAGCGTTCGCCACTAACTTTTAGAGGTGGGCCGTATTGACTTATGTTGGAGATTTTCGCGGACCGGACACATCAATAGATACATCTTTAATTATTATCAATGTAACAGTCCGAGAGGCGACTGCTATTTTTGGACCCAATCAAACATCACTTTGAATTTTTTGTAGAAGTTGGAGAAAAGTGAGTAGATCACGAATCCACTGGTCAGCCGTAGCAAAAATGGCCGAAACTGTTCAAAAACTGACTTGGAATGAGTTGAACTAAAATCCGATTGCCAAATATGTCATAACTTTCCAAAAACAGAGCACATTTTCTTGTCTGGCAACCCACTTCATTTTGATTTTCAATGAGAAAAGCGCAAACGATTTCTGATCTCTGGCTCGGAAAACTTGTATCTTTTAAAAGCAAGCCAAATTGGCGATATCAGTGACGTAATGTATATTGCCAATTTGATTCATTTGTGAAAGATGCAAGTAAGCCATAGCACACATCCTAATCGTCTGCAACCTTCTTAATTGAAAATTAAAGAGTGAGGGTTATGAAATAAAAAAAAAAAAAAATGCTCATTATTTGGCAAGTTATGGCGCATTTGGCAATCGGATTTATTTCAACTTATTTAAAGTCGATTTTTGACCAGATTCGGCCATTTTTGCCACGGCAGACCAGTGGATTCGTAATCTACTCACTTTTCTAAAACTTCTATAAAAAAATTCAGAATGATGTTAGATGGGATAAAAAATTGCAGTCGCCTCTCAGTCTATTATATAGCATTTCTGAAACCTGAAAAAAAAATATTGATTTTTTTTTTTTATCTTAATAAAATTACAATTGATGTTTGATTCTTTTTCCAAATAATTAAAAAATAATAATTTCTATTATTAGCTAATTAAAGTATAAAAAAAAGGGTGAATCTTTTGTTCCAACGTAACTGTGGAACTAGATCTAACTTTTAATAAAAGTATTTAAACTGTGCTTCCAGAGTACTCTGTTTTAGTCGATATCAATTGTGAGACGATGGCGGTCGAAATCGTTCAGTTTATTTTATGACTGAGTCGATGTGAGTTATTGCAGCCAGTCTTAGTAAATTGTCCAAATGAGATTCAGTTCCAAGTTTTTCCAGTATTTATTCTTCATAAAAACCATCTTGCCTTCTTCAAGGAATTTCTTCAGGCACGTAGTGGAGAACTTCGTTCTACATAGCTAACACGTAATAGTTCGGACAAATTAAAATTATGTAAAAAAATAGTTTATGCCGTGAAATTTGTTTTTTTAATCTTCTCTGCTGTCGCCAAAAAAATTTGTCGCGGGCTGATTTAAAGGAACTGTCGGAAAATACTCCCTATATTGAGAGGTATAAAATTGTCTATTTGCTGACGATTTTTCGTTCATGACCTTTCATCTTTAAAAACTGGCGCCAAGTTGGCAATAAATATTACAGTGACGTATATTTATCGCCAGCCTCGGCTCACTTTTAAAAGCTAGAAGTAGTTTTTCGCCAAAGAATAAATATCGTCTGCACTCTTCCTCATTGAAAATTAAAGAGCAGCGGGTTACCACATAAAAAAAGAATGCTCATTATTTGGCAAGTTATGATATATTTGGCAATCGGATTTAGTTCAACTCATTTCAAGTCGATTTTTGAATAGCCATTTTTGCACCGGCAGACCAGTGGATCTACTAAAATGTCTCTACATTTTATAAAAAAAAAAAACAATCTCTGAATTATGTTCATTAGGGTTACCTAAACTTACAGTCGCCTGTCGGACTACTAACTTTGAAATGAAGGGAACTGCGAAATATTGAGAGTCAGAAAGGACAAACAAGTGATACGTTGGACCTATGGAAATAATAAATTAATTACAGCAGGTTTTCACAATTGATTGATGGAAGTGCGTTTGATGCATATGTGTTACCGATGAGGCCCATTTTCGATTTGGAGATTTGTCAATAAACAAAAGGGGGGAATAAGCCCGTCAGTGTGCTTTTAAAATCACTGCATTCTGTAATACTGACCGTTTAGTGCAGCGTTAGCCACTACGCAGCCCGCAACAGATTTTTCTAAAGCCCACAGCAGAAGATTAAAAAAAAATCAAATTGCACGGTATGGAATTTTTTCTTTTTACATAACTGTAATTTATCTAAAATAAGAGGTGTTAATTATTTCAGAACAGAGTTCTCCACGACGTGGCCAAAGAAACTAGATGAAGAAGCTATCAGCAAGGCGGTTTTCATCAAGAATAAATACACGAGAAATAACAACTGAATTAGAAAATTTGTAAAATTGACTGCAACAAATACTCCGAAAGACGTCGACTGTGTCATAAAATAAACAACGATTTGGATCCCCATCAACTCCTAATTGGTATCGATTAGAAAGGAGTAATCTGGAAGTACAGTTTAAAAACTTTTATTAACAGTTAGGTCAAGTCGCATCGTCCCGTTTAAACAAAATATTAACTTCTTTTTTTAGACTTTGATTTACTTTTATTGAAAAAACTACTATTTTTTTTAATTATTTGAAAGAAAGAAAAAAAAAGAATCAAATTTCAATTGTAATTTTATTAAGATAAAAAATATTTTTCCCCCCAGTTCTCAGAAATGCAATATATTGTTAAATCGATAATAATTAAAGATGCATGTTTTAGTATATCCGGCCCGCGAAAAGCTCCAACATAAGTCATAAGGGCCCGCCTTTAAAAGTTAGTGGCGAACGCCGGTATCTAGTAAAGGAGCATTATGGCTCTTTTGCATGATGGATACTATATACTCATTCTTCTATATTCATATTTTACAACGATGTGTTGAAACCTTTTATTATTGTAATTAATTTTGCACAACGGTGATTATAAAATTCCACAACTGTCTCTCCCATATACCACTTGTACCTTCTTTCTGTCTCTCCCTGTTTAGCAGTTATGTCGAGTCCTTTCGGAAATGCACTGTAGAATATAGGCAGCCCTAATTTATTGTCGGAGCCTGAATAAACCAACCGAAATGCACTTTGTACATGCACTACCATGTAGAAGTGATCCTTAAAATATATCGTTAAATGTCAAATGGGTAGATGTCAATAGATTTCGATCTGACATGATTCATTTTTACATTTAGCGATTCAAATAATATATTAAATAGAACTGAAAGAATGGTTCATACTTTCGGAAATGAATCTTCAATGAAAATATTTATAGGACATATATTTAAAACTCTATTGGATTGTTTACCTTTATTAGATCTTCATTAATAACGATTTTCCCTAAAAGGTATTAACGTATAGGATATAAACTTAGGAATAACCTTATCTTTATTAATAAAGTCTATTAAAGATAGCTGAGGGCGGACCGAGCTCAACCTGCGTATGTGAGATTGGTAAATATTGTCAAATTCCTTAAGTTTCCTCAAAGTACTTAAATTGAGGTTTTCCCTTTTCATAGTGCTGCCACCTACTGTATGCTATCCTAACTTCTCACAATTTAATAACCATAATTTTTTCTTCTTTTTTTTAACTTCGTTTTTCCAATAAATATTACAATGTGCATTTGATTTAATTAAACTATTCGTCTAAATTGGTATATCATTGATCAGTTTTGGCTTTGTATGAAGTAAGAGAATGAGATCACCAAAGAACGCCCGCCCAGAAATAAATAGATCAGACTTTACTTTACTAGAAAACTTTATTATTTTAGAACTTTTTTTTTCTAATTTGCCCGATGATTCGGTTTCAGTATTGAATGGATTGATTGCGTTTGTAACAGTGTTACGTTATTAACTGTAAAAAGCTTTTTCAGCAACATGTCAAAATGCATTCAACAGTTAAAATGTTGCTATTTTTCAATCATTGTTGAAGCATTCATTCAGATATCACACATAAAAGTATTAATACTATTATTTAAAACACTAGTACGTATTATAGCGGTTTCAGCAAAGAAAGTGTTGTTGTTACTAACACCGTAGACGTATTATTACGGTTCCAGAAACAAAAAAGAGTAAATGTTAAAAACACCATAGACCGTATTGTTATGATTTCAGAAGCAAAAAGGGGTTAATGTTACAAACACCATAGACCGCATTATTACAATTTCGTAAACAATACTGGTTAATGTTACAAACACTGTAGACCGTATTATTACGGTTTCAGAAATATTAAGAAACACCGTAGACCGTATTATTCCGGTATTCGTCTTCAAAAGGGGGTTAAAATGATCTTGTTTCTTGCAGGCGTTCTTGCATCCGTCGCGGGGCCGGGTGCGACCACAAGCCGAACGACTGCTGCCCGAACTCGACCTGCAGGTGCAACCTGTGGGGCGCCAACTGCAGGTGCGAGAGGGTGGGGCTGCTCCAGCAGTGGGGCAGGAAGAGGAAGTAGAACAACTCAACTCCAACTGTAGACATTCTCCCACCTTTCGATAGACCCTTTCATTGTGTGCCATCTTTGCATTTTAGAGTTTATCGTTCTTAAAACTTGACAACGACTTTTGACATTCTTTTTTCGGATATTTGTGGCAGTTTGCGGCGAAAAAATTTCTTCAATTGAATGTGCGATTGAAAAAACATTTTGGTTAGGCACTAATTTATTCAGATGATTATACAGTGGAGTGGAAGGGGAGGTGGAACGCACCTTCTATAAAAATGTTATTGTAGGAGTATTTTGCAATTAAAAGTTATTCATAAAAATTGATACTTACATATTTTCCCGTCAACCGTGTTAGCGAGATAAGAAACTTGGCCAAGCGTATTTCCTTCGTTCGTCGAAATGGTCTGTCTTGTTGAATGACTGGAACATCATTTAACTAAGGCTTTCCACGGGAAGGCACTGTCGCTGGTCCGAGTCGAACCGGACCTCCGAGAAGGCGAGGCGCATTTTCTCACTAATAAAAAATTCACTAACGGTCAGCGGGATGATTCGTATATTAAAAAAAAATTTATATAATTTCATTCGTATTTTATATTTTAAATTAAACATATAATTAAAATATTTTATATCATACCACTACCTTTCAATGTTTTTACACAGCGGGTAAGGTTTTCAATTTTTAATTCAAAACATTCTATAGGTAATTCAACCAATTCTAATCATTTGAGTTAATATCGAAGGGAGTATAAAAAAAAAAAAAAATCAACGACTAGTAGACAATTAAATGAGATTCGAAATTTTCTCTTGTCACATGATCAGTTCAATAGTAAAGAGACATCACGTGCACTATTTTATCCATTCAATAATTCCTTTACGTTTTGTGCACACTTTCCATTTAATACGTCACTGACGTCTTTTCAGGCTTTGAATGCGAAACTATTTTGTTTTAAACTATGCTTATTTGATCCATTGTCCATATTTGACGATTGAGTTTTAGACGTTTCCTTACAGCTTGTAAACAAAATTATACTTTTTTTTTAATTTCTGGACACGTTTGTAAGCAAGGTTATACAATAACTGTTGTCGAGGATTATAAGCATTCTGTGTATGATGCCCCTGGCAACTGAAGATTCCAGCATGGGGACAACTCAGCTCTACTCGACGGTAGACTTCCGGTCTTCAATAATAAAACAACTGTCAAAATATCTCTTACATTTAGAACAGTTAATCAATTTTTGAGCGAATTCATGTTTCTTTATAGAGTGCTGACATTTCTTGCGAATGAACCCAAAAAGAAGAAAAAATTGCTCTTTGGAATAACCTAAATCCTATGAAGGTCCTCATACAGACAATAATGTTTATTGAATTGAATACATGTTTATTATCAATAGAATATTAGTTTTACTTTAATCTAAGCCTATAATTTTAAATTATTTCTACCAAAATATGCTATTTTTTTTACTAACTACTCTTTTGTTATCAAATAGCAATGACAGCAGACGGTGTTTCATACTTTTCGTAACGACCAGTAGATGGCAGTGCTGATTGTGGGATGCTATTGGTTGATAACTATGCAGTGTACAGTTAGTTGTTGCTCAAATTCTGATTTAAGGACCTTTTAAAAAATAATTTTAACGTTATTTGATTCACAATCAACAGTGCCATCTATTGAGGGTTCTGGAAAGCACGAAACATTCCCTACTACCATCATTGTTAATTAATACATTGCATTTTTAAACGACTTTCTAAGAAACTTGTGTTTATTAATAAGGAATTTTAAATTAATAAGGAGTCACTTTCGAGGCCTAAATATCACAGTAATGTACTTCTTTAAATCATGATTCTCACCTAAACACATAAGTAGATTGGACTCGATTATTATATAGCAAATAATAATTTAGTATTTTACTGCCTATACTACTAATGCTAGATTTCACCTAATCACAATATTGAAAGCAACATTGTTTTAAAAATATGTTAAAAATGTTTTGTAAAATAGAACTAGTGTATTACATGTTAATAAACGAAATGTGAAAGACATATAATTTGTGGTTTTCAAATATTATTATATTATTGTTTAACGTTTCAGAAAATTTTAATGAGTGCTTGCGCCAATTTGGGGGCAGCTGTTGAAAAAAAGCTTTCCATTATTGTTATTTCATTTTCGGCATTAACGAACTGAATTTTTAATAAATAAGGGCTCAACCTAAATGTATTGTTGTGTATTGTAAAATAATTGTATTTATAGTAATGTCTCGGCAGATGTTGCATCTTGAGGAAGTAGGAAAATTTCATCATACCAGATGGCAAATTTGTCTTTAAAGCTAAATTATTATGAAATTTTCTCATTATTAAGGACTTGTGATTAAAAAAAAAAAAAAATCCTATCTATTGTTTAGCGTTTCTAAAAAACACATTTGTAAATAAATAATTTTTAAAATTGTTTTTCATAGAATGTCAGAGGCGAAGTTTTTTTTTTTTTTTTTAAAGAATTATTTACCTATCGTGTTTTTCCAGTCTTCTATATAGCTATGCTACGTTCATGTCATCTATCAAAAGTTAGCAGTCACGTATAAGTCTTTGGAATTCCACATCGTGCAATGTTACTCCGTATCTAGATAAGATGCTAAAAAAAAAATCAACTTAACATTAAATTGAATTCATTTATGACCACAAAATTAAAAATGAAAAAATAATTTAAACGCATATTCAACAATAGATTGGGTTTGTGAACAGAAGTCAGACGTTATCGCATGAAATACGAGTTTTAGGATGTGTCAGAAACGTCATATCATTAGTGTGATGAATCAATGTGAATGAGATTTGTTGAACCTTCTTCTTGATGTACCACCCTCTTTTAGTATATTAATAAAAACTAGATTCACATCTAGATGAACTTCGTGTCTCTTTTCACTGCAGCATAGGAATAAAGTATACATTGCACATATGTCACGTTACACTGCGAGGCTAACACTAATGTTTTTATACATATTAATGTTTTTGTTTTATACGATATTACATTTATATGATACTTTTAATTTAATTTTTTTAAAAGTTGAACTAGGGGTGTGGCACATCGCACAACCTTCAATTACACTATATTACTGATGCGGATTCGTGTCATTTATCGTTTACACATCATTCGTTAATGACCAATTTGGCGATTATTTTTACGATAATTCTTACAATGGTCTTTAAAAAAAAAAGCACCTTTGCCAAAATGGTGATTTTGGTGATATACTTTTAGGTAGTTCTTATATTATCCTTTCTTATAAGTGAAACTGAGGAGAGGAGAAAAAACGATCATTAATGAGCTATGTTCAAGCAACTATGTGTTGAAGGCATTCGTTTTTCAACTTTTTAATCCATTAAAGCATTTTTACGGGAATTTCGGAGAGGGGATGTTTAGAATACCTTAAGAGACACACACAGTACCCACATTAATTTTTATCAAAATCGTTTGAGCCTTCACTGGAAAAAAAATGATTTTTTCAATGGCAGCTACCTTATGCGCAAGCACAATTTTGACGAAAACCTTAATGGTAGGTTCTTGTGCCATCACCAACCCGCACACCAAATTTGAATGTCGGTGGTCAATTTGTTCGGGAGTTATGCTGACCACGTACACACATACATTTTTTCTAGATCAGTTTTTTGAAATCAACATGTTCCAAAACGTGGAGAAATGCAGAACCCCCCCCCCCCCCAAAAAAAAAACATTTTTTTTGACGGATTACCATACTTCCCCCCCCCCCCCTATGTATACATATGGGCAATTGAAAGTAATAAGTTGACTTAATTATTATTTTTTTTTTTGTAACATTCTATGTTATCAATTATACAGTGGTTTGAAAATTAGTTTATGATCAATAAATATTGGTTAAAGAAAATATAAATGGTCTGTGTCGTATCATCGTTTTTTTACCCCCATCTGTTGAGGAATTAAAATTGTTCTATTATTTATTGTATTCTAAGTTATTTGTTCTATTCTAAGATGTACATTTGGGTGTCCCAGGAGAGACCGAACCCCCGACACTGGTGAAGTTTTATAAGGGGGTGGTCCTGTCAAAAGACTGCATTGGATGTCGTAAATGGACAACAAAACACAAGCCAAATATGCGTCTTGGAAAGGTGACCACAACTGTTCCATGAACTATAATGGATCATCAACGAGTATGGAAGCGCTTGGTGCAGGAAGGATATTTCTACGATCCAAAGACTCTAGGAGACTAGAATATACAGAATATTATGGAGACAGCAAGAGTATGTCTGTAAGTGAATTAAAACCGTATGCAGGAAAGGTTATTCTTAATCCGAAAAGATTAGGGACTGCATTGAGGAAGTTCAAGAAAGATAAACGTGGACTTGGGGGTAAAGGAAAGTTGACGGCAAACCAAATCAATAAATTGCATAATTATTGCTGTATTTTACTTCGTAACAGTGCTGCATTGGTAAAAGCAATGTCCAATGTCCACCGATTGTACCGTCATCAAGAATACCGTTTCCATAGAAAAGGATCTTTATTTCACACACATTGGTGAATCACGGGACAAGGCACATTTCACACAACAAACACGAAACATTTAAAATTTAAGAGAAACAATTATAGATATAAAGATTTTGCCATTCTTCTTCCAGTCCGAGTCGTCTAGTCTCGTCTTCTTCTTCAAAACCAAAACAGGCAGCACACCAAAACTCACTGCAGCGCCACCTAGTGAAACAAAACTAAATTCTGTGATGTTACACGATGCCCATCCTCTCCATACTAAAGTCCAAAAGTGATAGATAATTGATGCTTTTACCAGCATTTGGAAAGTCAAGTAGCTACAAGGGAGGGTTGCCATTCAATGTAATGCAGCAAATAAAAACCAATCTATGAAAGGATGACCGTTCCAGAAATGTTATCAAAATGATTTCTACAAATGAAAGCTTTCATTCTATGATATGAGAAACGATGTCCAAAGATAAAGTTCGCGTGTGTTGTCTACTATGCGGTTTTAGGGGCTTATTTTACAGAGCGACTCGAATTCAGTCGCGCACACAAGCCACTCTACATGGACCATTGCAATTCTATGGAGCTTATTATACTCAACCACAGAAGTGGCTAGAGTTTAGTCGGCTTGGAGAATTGGGATTTTATCTTCTAGGTTCTGAGTTTTCAGAAATATTGCATTGCAGCCTGAAAAGGTGACACTGATTACAATGGCTTGCATTTTGTTCCACAATTTTCTTATGAGTAGCCAAGCCTCAGAGCAAGTATACAACCTCCCTGGTATTATGGACACGTATGGCCGCAATGGTATTTTGATTCAACACGGAACCTGGCGACAAGAAGTAAATGAACTGTGTGCAATCATTGTATGGATAGCCAGAGTACCCCGCAGATCAACAAACGACGCTTTAAAAATTAGAGAAGAATTCGTAACATATTTTGCTAACAACTTTGAACTTCCAGTTCATTTTTAATGCCTTCGTTGTGTTCAATACTTACATCATTACTGTGTAAGCAAACTATGAACTGTTTGTATTATTTTGGGATTAGAATATATGTTAAATTATTTGCAAAAACTTGGGGAGACAGACAAAATATCTGAAATAAATATGAAGTGGTGTTGTTATGTGTAGGAATATAAATTAATTCTGTAATTATTTCATCTATTTACTAAATATTACTTTCAATTTACAAGCCTTTGTCATTACACGAACACTCGATATAACAGATAAGTCAATGATACATATTGTATATTTTTGGTTAAAATGCGTTATACGGCGGCACTTGGCGGTTTTCGAACTTTTCCGCAAAACGTAAACAATGGAGAACTCCGACGTTAAAGCAAACCTATAACGACGAAAAATAAAGTGATTCCGAATTGACTGGAGAAACCAAAGCAACGCCGGAAAGTGAAAAATTGAGAATTGAACCCGCTTCAGGATTTGAAAGGGTCAAGTCCACTGCAAAAGCCGTTAAGCTATAGTTACGATGCAAGTAATAGCAAAGTTAAGTGTTTTCACTTTTGATCTCAATTACATTTATATTAACCCTTTGCACTCCAGGCCTTTTTCGCGCAGAAGGACCAGCAACTCGAATCATTTTAGGTTCGGTTGGCGTTTATTGGTTGGTTGTATTCAGATTATCTGGCTCCGTCAGCAACACGAGGGCTATAATGCGCCGAAACATTCGCCAACATACATTTACAAACACCCATGCCAACACGGGACTCGAAACCCGCAACCTCGCGGTCTAGAAGCTAGCACGCTAACCACTATACCGTTTGGTCGGCCGGTTGGCGTTTACGGATTTTCTTCATGGAAACTAAACACAGTCATTGGCCTTGCATCAAATTTCCACATCTGAACCTAGAGGTCCTCTCGTGTTTCGGCATCCAATCGTGTGGCGCCTGAGAGGCGCCGCTGGAGTGCAAAGGGTTAAAAACGTACATCCACGGAAGAAGTTAAAAAAAAGAGTTGCGAAAGTTTATTCGATACTGTCGAATCGTTGCAAAAAATAATTGAAAAAAGGTTAAGCAATTTTAATTTTAAACGATACGTGAAAAATAGTCAAATGAAATTTTACCCCTTATTTAAAATTGAACTTTTACAATAACCACACTTCCACAATATTTATATTTTTAATCACTTGCTAAGAGCACTAAAAAGTAAGGAACTGACCCCAAAATCAATTTTTTTTAATTACTTGGTAATTTAAAACTATCTAAGAAGTAAGATGTTTACGTCCTAAAACTCATATTTTATAAACTATTTTGGTGGCCGAACGACCACCAAAATATAGTTTTGATTTTTATTGGCATATATGGTTTCAGTCTCAACAATAAAAAGTTATGTATAGTCAAATCCGCACTTAAATCTTTTATCCGTTCTCCCGGTTGGTTGGTTGTTTTCAGATTATCTGGCGCCAACACGATGGCTATAATGCGCCGAAACATTCGTCATTAGACAAGCCAACGTACATTTACAAACACCCATGCCTAACACGGGACTCGAACCCGCAACCTCGCGGTCTAGAAGCTAGTGTGCTAATCACTATACCGTTTGGTCGGCTCCGTTCTCCCGGAAGGTTATATGTTGTTATTGTTATACGTTAACACATTCACTGCCGATCACGTCTCAGTGCGGAATGTCTTGTTAATCCTCAGTAGTCTGTCCTGAGCAGTAGGGCGTATAGAAAAAAAATCGAAATTTTTCAAATCTTTTAGTGGCAGTGCGAAAAATTTGTGGACACCCATCACTAATACGTGTGTGAAATTTTAAAACTCTGGGTTAATATCTTCTGTCGCCTCAATAACTCGAAAGTTCCGAAATTTGGGCTAAAAGTGATTAAAATTCAAAAATTCATAAAAAATTCCAGATTTTGCTGTAAGTTTAAGGATGGTGCTTACTAGTTACTATTTTTGACAACAACAACTATAATTTTTTTTTATAATTATAAGGTAATATCTTCTGCTACCTCAGCAACACCAAATTTCAAAAAATAAAAGGCTAAATTTCAAAAAAATACATGTCACACTTACCTCATTTTAAAGGGATCAGAAATTTTATTGCCTTTCAAATATACAATTGACGATAGCATTACTACTTGTAATCCTTTTTTGTCTCAAATTTCGATATGTGTTTTCTGGATTCTAGAGTAGCTCTTATGAATTTATCCCTGTTTTCAGGCCCAACTGTTTTCTCGGAGGCTGCCGTGACAAGTTTCACAATTCGCTCGACTGCTTGTGTATGATGTGAAGGAAATTGTATGAAGTGCCAGCAGGTCTTCGGCATACCGTCCTCTGTCATTTTCAAAAGATATTGAGAACTTATCTCTCGGAGAACTGGCGGCGATGTCACAAAACAATTTTTCCAGTCAATAAGACCAATGTAGTCTTCAGTTTTAAAATTGATATCAGGAATAACGAATTTGCGCACACCTCGGCTAATTTCTCTTGCCTTTATTATTCTTCGAGCTGCAATGATTCTGATATGACAACTTTCATTGGTTAACATGGCCAAAAGCATTTTTTCTGGAGCAGCAAAATAAGCGTTTCGAGAAATAACTGAATCGATTACGTCACAATACTTCTTAGGCAAGTACCGAGATGAGCTTATGAAATGCCACAGATGTCTTGGAGCGTCTTTTATGGAGTAATTAATCTTAATTCGGAACCATGAGGGTGCGTAGACTCTTAGAATGAATTCAATTAAAGTTAGTAGCTCATTTGATGGGTCTGATATAGATATATATAACCTCAGTATTCGATTTGCAGTTGTTAGCCAGCGGGCCAAATTCAACGTCCATGGGGTTCTCGGTTAGCTAGATCTAAACTACAAATGCCAGAACTAATGGCAGTGCAAATGTCGAATAAGTATTTCTGATCTGAACTGAGTAATCTACTATCAATGTGTGGCAACTCGCATTTAATATTATTAAAAGCAACGACTGAAAGTTTTTCACATCCTTTAAGCTTTCGTCCAATGTCTCCAGTGTAAGATGAAGGGTCAGAAGACTTGCCGTCTATTGACTGGAATAAGTGTCGTAATGTCAACTCATTAAAATGAAGTAAGCAGACAATCCATTGGAGTGGTCTCTGAAGTTTCATTTCAAGCCTGCGAATTACACCAGTAAACATTTCTGTGTTCACCACAGTGCCGTCACACCCAACAACTGTGAGCTTGCTAAAATTATCCAAAAAAGTACTTGTTAGGTACTAGTAAATGATGTTCGATACATGAAGACTACATCCACTTTCAGGTGTAACATCCCCACGAACGAAGAACCAGGCTCCGATACAATACAGTTATGCGCTTCTACAATTTGTTCTTTGGAACTGCTTTCCCTCGAGTGTTTCTGATGTTAAAGTTTTGTCATGCCGGCCATCAAAATAAAGGCCAGATAGCTTGGAACAAATTTCATTTAATTTTGATACCATTTGCTTGTAAACTCTTGATTTTTCCCTCCATACTTTGTTTTTGTCAGTGACGAGACTGAAATTAGATTCCGATATTATACCCAAATCTTTCATAATACTCGATGCAATAGCAGCCGTGGCTCTGTTAGAAACACCATATCTTTGACTGACAATAATTGTGTTGTTCAATTTTACACGCATCTGAAGACTCCTTGAATCCTGCTGAAGAAACGGTGTGTAGGGTGCGTCTTTGGTATCCACCTCCACCTCCATCAAATCTTCATTTTCCAGAGTAAAGCTTGAAACAGAAGCAGGAGACGCATTTTTTTTACTTTGCACAGGATTTTGTTGTACTCGCATTTGACGTTTCGGAAGTACTTTTGTTTCGGGTACATCAACACTTCCAATGAACATTTTTCTTTCCGTTCTTTGGTCTTTGAGGAACGCCTGCTCATTTGACTGAACTTCGTTCTCTTTTGGACAGATACACTCCTTAAAAATAGCACATTTACAGGAAGATATGTCGAATAGTTTCTTTGCTTCCGTTTTAAAGTTTTCAACATTTTCAAGCGTAGTCTTGCTTCTTCCCACACGTTTTATATTTTTCATGATTGAACGATATTTTTTATGGTAAGCGTGTATCATATCACAAACACGCTTATGTGAAACAGAAGGAATGGACGAATCGAAGTTATAAACTTTCAATTTTCAAAGCAACAGTTTCTGCAATAACAGAGAAGCATGGTTCTTTATTTTCATCAGTTTCATTACCAATACGCCATCTCTCACGAGCGCAACATCTTATAACGTCTTCATGTGTTGGAAGCATGCGTGAAAAATCCTTCGGTGTTCCAAAAATAGGGCATTGCAGCATTTGTCGACTTGAAAACTTTGAATGCGATGATTCTTGGATTTCTAATATTTACCAATATCTTTTACTAACAAATGACTACGACACTAAGCTACGAGTAAAAAAAAATCCTTAAAAAGAAACGACTACATTGCTGCAAATATGTTTGATATGAAGATCGAAACTAATTGAAAGAAAATATTCTAGAGTTAGACTAAATACTAAACAAATCAAAATGATCACGTGATTTATTGGTCGCTCCGATTTGTTTCTCGGGGTGAAAATAGGGGTGTTCCACTTTACTTTTCTGGTAGTACGCCAAACCCAGTGAGGTAGAAGATATTAACCAATAATTCTACAATACATTCTTGCATGTTGTTGAAAAAGGTAATTTTTATTACGTTATACCTCAAAACGATCAACAAAATCTGTGACTGCTGATTAAATTTTGAATTTTTTGGTAAATTTGAATAATTTTTATTCAAATTTTTGGAATTTCCGGTTCACTGAGGCGACAGAAGATATTAACCTATAATTTAAAAAAAAATTATAGTTCTTGTTAAACAATACTAACATTTAACCACTACCCCCAATAGTTAAACGAAATATGGGAATTTTAAGGAATTTTTTAATTTTAAACACTTTTAGCCCAATTTTCGGAATTTTGGGGGTCATTGAGGCGACAGAAGATATTAACCCAGAGTTTTAAAATTTCACACACTTATTACTGATGAGTGTCCACAAAATTTCCGCACTGCAGCTAAGAGATTTGATAAACTTCGATTTTTTCGATACGCCCTACTGAACAGACTACCCGATTGGAGTTTCCGCTGTTTGCTGGAATTATCTGAAACTGTGTTTTAAAAAGGTTAACCTTATGGAGGAAGAGAAGATGTATCTGATATTTGTGTTACATGACAAGCATTATTTTGTTACTTAAGTTAATTCTAGCATGAACGGAAACTCCGATAGGGTAGAGTCTGATCAGGACAGACTACTGGGGAGTAACAAGACATTCCTCGCTGATACGTAATCGCCAGCGAATGTGAAGTTTTTTTTGTAGTAATGTATGTCAAATTTAATTCTTACAATATCTTCGGTATTGTGTACAGACATAATAACTGAAATAAGTATGAAATGTTGTTGTTATGGTAGGAATATTAATCAGTTCTGCACTTTTTTTTTCCTATTTACTAAATATTACTTTCGCTTTATAAGCCTTTGCCCTTACACAAATAAATTATATAACATATATGTCAATTTTTGCACAAATTATGTTTGTTTATTCATACAATATGTGTATATATTTTTCCCTAATTACGTTACACATTAACAATACGTTTGTCAGCTAATAATATATAAATGTATTAAAAAGACGAAAACATTTGTTCATTTTACTTACCGATAAGCATCGGTGTTAACAGTTGTTGTGGTTGGTTGGTTGGTTGTATTTAGATTATCTGGCGCCGTCAGCAATACGAGGGCTATAATGCGCCGAAACATTCGTCATTAGACAAGCCAACATACATTTGCAAACACCCATGCCAAACAGTTGTTGTGATTTCATATACTGGTGTCAGAAACTGTTCCATATAATCATAGGAATCATAGACCTCTTCAGCACCAGCTCCTGGTCGAATTACACGCCTTCTTCTTCCGAAGGTGACCCCTAAAAGTTGCCATTTAAGGATTCTTTCTTTTTCCTTCAATTCGGTTACTGGACGGTTAAGTTGTAAGCCCAAAGGGCACCAAGCATCTGCCACTTTTGTTGCTTTCCTTGTGTTGTACGTATGTTGGATCCTGCAACACCGACTCAACATGATAAGCTTCTAAAAACTCAAGTACTATGTCATTTGTCCAATCCATGTTTAGTAAACACAAAAATGATAACTGAATTAACCACGAGCGCAAGCGAGAATGAACTATGGTCGCCTCTCGGGCAGACTCGACTTGTTTGACTCGTGCCAAAAAACCGACTCCAGACGGAGAGCAGGCGAGCCCGAGCGTAGGCGTGGCTTGCCGAGTCAGGGCGGAAGAAGCCGAGAGCACAAAGTACACTCTCCCACCCGCTCGTCTTGTCTCGGCGAGAGTGTACTAGTACCATGAGAATTTCCGAAGATGTTCGGTGGTCTACATCGCAGCAGAGGCAAAAAAGTAGCAAATATTTGCGGGGTCTTAAAAAAAGGAAGAAGGCCCAACATAAGCAACTGGAGGATTCTAAAACGTCAATTTGGAAATGACAGGTTAGTTTTAGCAATATTTTATGAAAGTGTGTTTCGTAAACTTTAAACTTGATTTCTGAAGAATTGTATTTTCATTATGCATTGCTTCATTCCAACGGTGATAACTCGAAGTTGTAATTAACATAAGACAATAATTTTGCATTTGGAATGTCATTCTACAAACAATTTCCAACCAAAATTATTGTCCTAGGTTTATAACAACTTGAGTAATAACCATTAGAAAAACATGCTAATTAGCTAACAAAAGTAAATCAGCTAATTAGCATTTGATATATATATATATATATATATATATATATATATATATATATATATATATATATATATATATATATATATATATATATTAAATTTTATTTTGTGTATCATTATGAATTTTAAAGCTGTTTCTTGCATGAAACAACTGGATTTTTGAAATGATAATTTAAAAAAAAAAATTCTAGTGTGTACGTAAACTTTAAGAAAATTAATCTTTTGATCTGATCAAATTACCGAGGTATTAGTCTCCTTAGTACAACGCATAAGATATTGTCATATATTCTATTTGAGAGACCTTTTGTTGTTCCCCGAATTGGAAACTATCAATGCGTCTAAGGAAATTAAACCATTGACTATATTTTTGGACTGAGACAAATTCTTGAAAAGACCATTGAATTTGGTATTGATGTTCACTCTGTTTATTGATTTCCTAACGGTTTTTGATTGTGTTAGTAGGGAAAAACTATTTAAGGCAGTGGAGGAACTTCGTATTCCATCAAAGCTTATTTTGTTAGAGACAAGTTCAAAGACAAGAATTCGAATTCCGAGTGAGTTGTCAGAGGAATTATCTCATAATGGATTTCGCAGCAGGGGGATTCATTTTCAGGTCTGCTTTTTAACTCAGTTTTGGAAAAAGATTTTGAGAGACTCTGGTATAAACTTGAGGGGACATACTTTCTTTAGGTCTTTTAAGATTATGCTGATGATGTTGTTATTGTATTTAAACATAAATCATGAAAACCGCCCCGAAATGTATGCTTTCTTAAAAGATTAATTATAAGAATTCACCCCATATTACTTTGGAAACTTACAATTCTTCATGTGTGCTTATTTTTAAATATTTGGGATCAGAAATTAATTGTCAAATTAATATCTTACTTTAAATAAAAAGTAGAATTGTGCGTAATAATTCTTCATTTGCAGAAGAACTAAATTCTTGTAATATAAAACCCTGATTTGACCTATTTTGATCCATGGTTTTAAATATGGACTTTGCCAAGATTTGATGCGACACTTTTGGGTACATTTGAGTGAAAGATCTGAAGGACTATTCTTGGGGGGGGGGGGGGGGGGGTTAAGGGAAAAGGATTGTCGGCGTAGACGGTGCAATACTGAAATTTATAAAGGCTATAAAGACCCTGGTATTATAAAATTTATCAAGATCAATAGATTAAACTGGGCTGCTCATGTTTTTAGAATGTATGATTGAAGCCCTGTAAAAAAAGCTCACGTTGGCGAAGCTTCAGGGACAAATACAAATTTTAAGACCTTCAACAGGCTGAAGGGTCCCAACAGGGTTGATCGAGTAACTATATATAAATACTCGTATATAGAAATAGAAAATAATTTGCATACAATAGTTACAGGATCATGCACACAATATACAATAGTTACAGGATTATACAATTCAATACACATAATGCAATACAGCCGATCAAACGGTATAGTGGTTAGCGTGCTAGCTTCTAGACCGCGAGGTTGCGAGTCCCGTGTTAAGGCATGGGTGTTTGTAAATGTACGTTAGCTTGTATAATGATGAATACTTCGGTGCATTATAGCCCTCGTGTTGCTGACGGCGCCAGATAATCTGGAAACAACCAACCATAATACAATACAATATACAAAGTTGACACAGCGTTTGACAATCATACTGGAAAGATGCAATACATAATGCAAGATGGCAAATTTTATAAAAACCAACAGTACGCAAACATAAGTAACCAAATATGTAACAAAATAATCTAAATTAAATATATACAAAGTACAAAATATAAGTTACTTACCTAGCCAGTGTAATTCAATTATTGTCCATTGATGATCCCCCAGTGCTTATCAAACTGTTTCTTAAAATTCTTTACGCTCACTGAATTTACAACATTTGCTGGTAAATCATTCCAATCATTGATTATCCTATTGTAAAAATAGTGTTTTCGCCCTTCCCTATTAAATTGAGATTTGAACAATTTGCACCCATTTCCTCGTGTTTTATTGTCAGTACCCCTAAATTCCCCATGTGCAATACATTTAAAAAACTAGATCAAATCTCCTCTTGCCCTTCTTTCCTGCAGTGTATACATGTTTAATTTTTTCAATGTATCCTCAAATGCCGTGCCCGAAGTACCCTGAATTATTTTTGTTGCTCTGTGTTGAACTTAGCCGATCAAACGGTATAGTGGTTAGCGCGCTAGCTTCTAGACCGCAAGGTTGCTGGTTTGAGTCCCGTGTAAGGCATGGGTGTTTGTAAATGTATGTTGGCTTGTCTAATGACGAATGCTTTGGCGCATTATAGCCCTCGTGTTTCTGACGGCGCCAGATAATCTGAAAACAACCAACTGTGTTGAACTTATGACCAAAACTGTACTGCATATTCAAGGTGCGGCCTAACCAAACCTCTATACAATGGTAGTATGATATCACCAGATCTAGATGAAACACTTTTTTATATATAACCTAACATCCTATTTGCCTTGTCACTAGCCGCCCCACATTGTTGCCCCATCTTAAAATCTTTACTAGCCAACACCCCCAGATCACTGACAACGTTAGTATCATTTATTGTAATCCCCTGTAAATTGTAAGACGCATTTAGATTTTGGTTCCCCATGTGTAAAATCTGACTTTTGCTAATATTAAATGACATTCACCATTTAATAGCCCAAACAGATATCCTATATAAATCTTAATTGAAATTGTACTATCTGCTCCTCTGAGTTAGAAAGTCCCATGATTTTTAACCTTTGATAATAACACTGATAAATAATTTAGAAGTGTTCGTGAATGAAGTATTCCTACATTTCGGGACGAGGTAATGTTTGTACTCTGAATTTAAGGACATAATTTTAAATAGATTAAAAGAATACAAGATTAAAAAAAAGCCAAACGTGCTATAGCAAGTGAATAAATTCACGATAGTTTCCAAGATCGCGCGAAACAAAAATAGGGTTATGACGTAGGGTGACGTCACAGCCAAACCAGGCTCGTTTTTGCCGCGCTTTTAAAAGTGGGAAATTGAAACTCATATAACTCGAGAAATATTAAACGGATTCCAAAAAAATTTCTAGTTTTGGTTGTCTTTCGTCACTCTTAATAAAAAAAAAATTAAAAAGAAAAAAAAAAGCTCAACTTGTCCATTGCCTACTAAACACACATTAACTATTTGTCAGAAACCTCACGATAAATCTTGGTGTCCACTTTCGCTAAACAGAGCAGAGCAGATCAGAGCGGAGTGGATTAGAGCCAATTACGAGGCTGTCAACGTCCATTGTAGCACGAGGCTCGTGCTATAGTAGACATTGGCAGCCTTGTAATTGGCTCTAATCCACTCCGCTCTGATCTGCTCTGCTTAGCGATAGTGGACGCCAAGCTATCCCATAGAGAACGGTAGGATGCCATGGCGTCACAGTTATAACGTACCGTTTCGATCGGACTGCGATCGCACGAGGTTTTCGGGCATATTCTTTTCTTAATATTTAAATAACTAATTTTTTCAAAGAACTTTTGCTTGAATATTTTGAATCTGTAAGAAATTCTTCGTAAATATAAACTAATTTCACTAGTTTTTAAAAAAATGCGGGAATTGTCCATTGTGCATTGCGCAACAGATTTGCGATTTATTGGAGATTTTTTTTTTACTTTCAGTAGAAATTCCATCTTTATTTGTGATTCTAATTTACATTTAAGAAAGTTATTAAAATATCAGGGTGGCCACAAAATTCAGGAAAAAAAGTTTCCTGATAATTCCCTGATTTCCCTGACGGATTTCTAAAAAATTCCCTGATTTTAGAGCAAACTTTTTTTCAAATTTCCCCAATTTTCTTAGGTTTTTCAAATGTTTAGATACCCTGATCAAATAGAACATGTATGTTAAAGAGATAATATACAATTAAAAAAAAAATAGTTTTGCTGGTAACGAAAAGTTTAAGTTATTCAGTAACATTAAACTTCTAATAGCTTACCACAATAAATCTCCATGTAAATAGTGCCAAAATATGGATGAACGTTCCTTAAACAATACAAAATTTCCCTGATTTTCATGAAATTTTAAAAAGTTCCCTGATATTTCCCTGATTTTTTCCAGAATGAGAAAGCTTCCTGACATTTCAGGTTTTCCCGGTTCTGTGACCACTCTGAATAAATAATCAAGGTTGACTAGCAATTGGTACATTTTATTTTTAAACTAATAATTTAGATGTATCCTGGTTGTACTTGCTGTACCTCACGAGCCTCCACTGGTCTCAAATACTCACTAGCAGATTAGAGTCAATTATTACACAAAGAATCTACAATATCGCTTGACAAAATGTTTGCTTTATACACCCAAAGATCCATTTTCCCTTACAATGTATCCAACAGAGCCACAACGGACATCGCATACCTAACACTTGGATTCGAATCCGTCACCATTGGAGTGATCGACCAGAGCCGCGCAACCATCAGTGGAACATCTCTCGGGCGTCATTCCGAGCGTACGCTCCATTTGAGTTTATACATATCCAACCGAGTTTTATTTCTGACCCCCTCACCTACCCGCAACCTCCTTCACCAAAAATTCAAAAAAAAACAACAAGCAAACAAAAAATAAATAAATAGAGAAAAAAAAATATCCTTCTAACGTCTCTCCATGAACATTCATCTCTAAAAAGGAAGAAATCCTCTGAAATTCCATCTTTTCTCCAGAAGATGGTCGGTTATCTTTTCGAAACTTCCTTCGATGGCGGCAGGGGGCGTCATAAACAACCCGTTATCTGTCCGGTCGCAGCCCCTGTCTCTCGGGGCTCATCATCCATAATATCTGTTGCTCCGGCAACCGGGTTTTGTTTTTATGATCCAAAAGTTGTTTTTGTTTATGGGCGGTGAGGAGGCACGTCAGTTAGAATACGGATTTCAAAGTACCCTGAGGAGCATAGGCGCCAACTATGAGGGGTCAAAAGGGCAACAACTTGGGCGCATATTTCCTACCTTTACACGCATTCGGACAAGGTAAAATAATGCCGCGCACTGATTGGTTGACAGCTTTCTCTATTGTTGGCATCTACAAATGGAGAATTGAATGCTTTTGGAAGAAAATTTTACCGAGATAATAATGCTGACAATAGTATGCAATATAACTTATTTCAGTAACTGAATCTTTTTATTTATGTGCATGAGCCCTTTTTAAAAGAAAAGTTGTTCGTTTTAACAGTATTTATGTAAACGTGGAATTTATATCAACATGAAATGCATATTTCAACATTTCAAAAATTGCTCCAAATAACTATAGATTTTTAAGAAGCGCATTTTTACCTTATTTATAAAGGATGATGGAAGCTTTCCTTACGAAAACAAGACATCAGTTTTTTTTTTTTTTTTTTTTTTTTTTTTTTTTTTTTTTTTTTGCTCTTAAGTGTCAGTTAAAAAAAATGCAATAGCTTGCACTCGCAATGGTGAAAATGAAGAATCTAGGCCAACTGCGACAACCAGCCAATCAGCATCCGAATGCATGTAAAGGTAGGAGATATGCAAGAGGACCCCGCTCAAAAATATCTAAAAATGCGGGGTTTTTTTCCAAAATAAATATTGCGTTAAAAGAAAAATTCGCAATGTTCCAACGAGAAAAAAATAAATAAATCTCATAAAAATAGAAACTAAATACAATATTTGTAAGCGCACACTGACACTAGCAAACCATCTCCCCCAAATGAGAATCAAGCAAGTGTAGCAGCTCTTTTTGATAAAATTATATATTTCAGAGTATTGGGGTATGATATTGGACTCAGTAATTTTGTAATGATGAGATTACTGGTATAGGTTCTTGTTTCATTAATTATTGTCCAGAATTATTGACATTTTCTTTCTTTCCTTTAGTACAGTATCATAAAAGTATATGCCGACCGAACGGTATAGTGGTTAGCGTACTAGCTTCTAGACCGCGAGCTTCCGAGTCCCGTGTTAGGCATGGGTGTTTCGCAATGGCGGTTCCAGCCTGGGGGCGCGGGGGGCGCGCGCCCCTCCCTCAGCTTGAGTCTATTTTTTTTTTTTTTTTTCAATTTACAAAAAAAAATTCCACATTTTTGTTAAAAATAAGTTTACGCAACAAACATATTTCGACCTTCATCTAATTTCCGAAAAAAGCAACAATAAAAAAGCTTACTTTTGGATCAAGGTTCTTTTTATCGCCTTCTCCCTTCTCATTCAATCGGACTTTGTAAGACTGTAAAAGCAATCAAACCTCCACCCCCTTGATCTTGAAGACATCTTCACGACACTTCAAAACACATCCCTTTCTGTTGAAAGTATCCTGGGATCGAATTATGAATAAGTATTCTTCCCGTCCTGCAGGACCAAAGATAACTTTTTCTGTCGGGTGGGAGGAAGAAATTTTAACTCTCACATGCGTAATGTTCAACGCCAACCAAGGAGGAAAAAGAATAGTGAGAGGTTGATTATTTGGTTACCTCGGAAATTGCCTCCTTCATTCAGCTGGACATGGTAATTGGCTAAACTTTAAAGTTTTGATAGAAAGGAAGTGGAAAGTTGTTTATAAACTGCATAAGAACTCGTCCAGCTCTAGCTCATGTTTCGGCTTGTAAATAAGTACCATATTTGAATTCAGATTAATAATCCTCCTTTGCAACACCACAGTGGAAAGGTATGCCATTTTTTTTTTACAAGAAATAGACTTACAAACAGTTTTGTAAAAAGTATTATCTGTGTAAAGTAACAGTACTCGGTGGGTGCCCACGGGAAGCCGAAAGATCTACTTTTTTTAGTGATTATTTCGGGGGTTCGGGGAGGGGGGAAGATCTTGTTTTACGATATTATATAATGTCAAATTTTATCACTGGACTTTTTCATGTAATTTTTTAATTTTATCATTAGACTTTTTTCATGTGTAAGTATGACTATTGGCCATAGAGACTTCGAAACTGGAATTTTTGTAATAACTGAGCAATAATTAAATTGTATTTGTTTCTATTGCCTTATTAAAAACATTACTTATAATTATTAGTAAAACATTCTCTTTGGAAAACAATTTTTCCCTACATACTTTAGATTATTCGAGTAGCTATGGATTATCCAGTAAAACTACGTATTTTGACTTATTAAGCTCACTGCATTAATATTTTATGAATATGACAAATTTTGATGTACAATTACTGATTTCCTAGTTTGATGTAAGTATATAGTGTAAGATTTATACTTGGTCAGTTATACAGCAAATAAAAGTAGCAAGTTCCCGCTTTCATTGGAATTTCTTCAGTATAATCGATACCTCCGTAAATGTAGCTTGCTAAAATGTTTAATAGGTACTGTACTTTTTGAATACAATTTTTTTATTAAATAAAAGAGTTAATGAAAAAACAAAAGAACAGTGATAACCACCCTACGCTAAGCTATCAAGTCGGAGATGTGACGAATGTGGGTGCGGGGGGGGGGGGATCAATCAATGGATAAAGATGTTCTTGAAGTATATTTTTTGAATACTGTTTAGTTTTTTTTTTTTTTTTTTTTTTTTTTGTACCTTTTTTTAATATTTAATTTCGTTCTGACTAAGGCACGGCAAATTATTGCGCCCCTCCCTCAGTAAAATCCTAGATCCGCCCCTGGGTGTTTGTAAATGTATGTTGGCTTGTCTAATGACGAATGTTCGGCGCATTATAGCCCTCGTGTTGCTGACGGTGCCAGATAATCTGAAAACATAGTTATGTTACAATCTTCTACCCCAGTGCATTTAGAAACTACTTTCTCTAAGACCTTGACATTTGGTGAGTAGGTACGAAAAGGATCACTTAATGAAATGACATCAATTGAAAACTCTAAAAAGGCATCAATATATTTTATTCTATATTTGAAATCCTTACGTCAATGCACATGCAGTGGCTCCGTCTTTTGATACTTTAATTTTCATTTATACTCGATAGACATTAAATGAAAACAATTCATGTCATTTCATTAAGTGATATTTTACGAACCTACACACCAAATGCCAAAAAGGTTTTATACCAAGTAGTTGTCTAAGCTCGAATGTTTCGGCGCATTATAGCCCTCGTGTTGCTGACGGTGCCAGATAATCTGAAAACATAGTTATGTTACAATCTTCTACCCCAGTGCATTTAGAAACTACTTTCTCTAAGACCTTGACATTTGGTGAGTAGGTACGAAAAGGATCACTTAATGAAATGACATCAATTGAAAACTCTAAAAAGGCATCAATATATTTTATTCTATATTTGAAATCCTTACGTCAATGCACATGCAGTGGCTCCGTCTTTTGATACTTTAATTTTCATTTATACTCGATAGACATTAAATGAAAACAATTCATGTCATTTCATTAAGTGATATTTTACGAACCTACACACCAAATGCCAAAAAGGTTTTATACCAAGTAGTTGTCTAAGCTCGAATGTTTCGGCGCATTATAGCCCTCGTGTTGCTGACGGTGCCAGATAATCTGAAAACATAGTTATGTTACAATCTTCTACCCCAGTGCATTTAGAAACTACTTTCTCTAAGACCTTGACATTTGGTGAGTAGGTACGAAAAGGATCACTTAATGAAATGACATCAATTGAAAACTCTAAAAAGGCATCAATATATTTTATTCTATATTTGAAATCCTTACGTCAATGCACATGCAGTGGCTCCACCTGGTTTTGTCTTTTGATACTTTAATTTTCATTTATACTCGATAGACATTAAATGAAAACAATTCATGTCATTTCATTAAGTGATATTTTACGAACCTACACACCAAATGCCAAAAAGGTTTTATACCAAGTAGTTGTCTAAGCTCGAATGTTTCGGCGCATTATAGCCCTCGTGTTGCTGACGGTGCCAGATAATCTGAAAACATAGTTATGTTACAATCTTCTACCCCAGTGCATTTAGAAACTACTTTCTCTAAGACCTTGACATTTGGTGAGTAGGTACGAAAAGGATCACTTAATGAAATGACATCAATTGAAAACTCTAAAAAGGCATCAATATATTTTATTCTATATTTGAAATCCTTACGTCAATGCACATGCAGTGGCTCCGTCTTTTGATACTTTAATTTTCATTTATACTCGATAGACATTAAATGAAAACAATTCATGTCATTTCATTAAGTGATATTTTACGAACCTACACACCAAATGCCAAAAAGGTTTTATACCAAGTAGTTGTCTAAGCTCGAATGTTTCGGCGCATTATAGCCCTCGTGTTGCTGACGGTGCCAGATAATCTGAAAACATAGTTATGTTACAATCTTCTACCCCAGTGCATTTAGAAACTACTTTCTCTAAGACCTTGACATTTGGTGAGTAGGTACGAAAAGGATCACTTAATGAAATGACATCAATTGAAAACTCTAAAAAGGCATCAATATATTTTATTCTATATTTGAAATCCTTACGTCAATGCACATGCAGTGGCTCCGTCTTTTGATACTTTAATTTTCATTTATACTCGATAGACATTAAATGAAAACAATTCATGTCATTTCATTAAGTGATATTTTACGAACCTACACACCAAATGCCAAAAAGATTTTATACCAAGTAGTTGTCTAAGCTCGAATGTTTCGGCGCATTATAGCCCTCGTGTTGCTGACGGTGCCAGATAATCTGAAAACATAGTTATGTTACAATCTTCTACCCCAGTGCATTTAGAAACTACTTTCTCTAAGACCTTGACATTTGGTGAGTAGGTACGAAAAGGATCACTTAATGAAATGACATCAATTGAAAACTCTAAAAAGGCATCAATATATTTTATTCTATATTTGAAATCCTTACGTCAATGCACATGCAGTGGCTCCGTCTTTTGGTACTTTAATTTTCATTTATACTCGATAGACATTAAATGAAAACAATTCATGTCATTTCATTAAGTGATATTTTACGAACCTACACACCAAATGCCAAAAAGATTTTATACCAAGTAGTTGTCTAAGCTCGAATGTTTCGGCGCATTATAGCCCTCGTGTTGCTGACGGTGCCAGATAATCTGAAAACATAGTTATGTTACAATCTTCTACCCCAGTGCATTTAGAAACTACTTTCTCTAAGACCTTGACATTTGGTGAGTAGGTACGAAAAGGATCACTTAATGAAATGACATCAATTGAAAACTCTAAAAAGGCATCAATATATTTTATTCTATATTTGAAATCCTTACGTCAATGCACATGCAGTGGCTCCACCTGGTTTTGTCTTTTGATACTTTAATTTTCATTTATACTCGATAGACATTAAATGAAAACAATTCATGTCATTTCATTAAGTGATATTTTACGAACCTACACACCAAATGCCAAAAAGGTTTTATACCAAGTAGTTGTCTAAGCTCGAATGTTTCGGCGCATTATAGCCCTCGTGTTGCTGACGGTGCCAGATAATCTGAAAACATAGTTATGTTACAATCTTCTACCCCAGTGCATTTAGAAACTACTTTCTCTAAGACCTTGACATTTGGTGAGTAGGTACGAAAAGGATCACTTAATGAAATGACATCAATTGAAAACTCTAAAAAGGCATCAATATATTTTATTCTATATTTGAAATCCTTACGTCAATGCACATGCAGTGGCTCCGTCTTTTGATACTTTAATTTTCATTTATACTCGATAGACATTAAATGAAAACAATTCATGTCATTTCATTAAGTGATATTTTACGAACCTACACACCAAATGCCAAAAAGATTTTATACCAAGTAGTTGTCTAAGCTCGAATGTTTCGGCGCATTATAGCCCTCGTGTTGCTGACGGCGCCAGATAATCTGAAAACAACCAACCCTTTGAATACTTTTTTTATTCCTAACGTATTTACAAACTGATCTTTCATGTCACAGTGTATACTTAGGTGATTGCTAATCTTTCAAATGCAAACTCGACAACCACGCACAAAATAAGTAACTTTTAAAAGCTGCAGTGTCACATGTTTCGAACGCGAGATGAGGAATGAACTGTTCAGTTTACGGTCGCAGATACACCTTTTGATAAACGAGTCTTTAAATTGGACGTTACATGTTTGGAGGCATAAGCTCCGACTTTTCACTTTTACTGCGAGAATTCGATGGAGAAAGGAGGTAGGAGTTTTGCGGTTTCTACTAAAGAAGACGTTACTGAGAGCAAGGGGGCGAACCAGAGTCAGAACACGCCCCCCTCCTAAGATTACTAACATCCCTGTGTTTTGTTATGATTGAATAAGAAGAACTTAACTATCGCAAATAATTTCAAATGGTTACGTTTTTAATCATTCATAATTCAGGCAGAGTGTGTCTACTATATCGCACTCGATTAGGTCTAAGAAACTGTTACGAATTTCTGTATATTTGTAAATATTTCTTAGCATTAATTATGTAAAAACATAAATTTATGTACATTTCGCATAAGGCAGTGCAATAGTTTGTTTTCCTGCAATGAGTCTCTTGATGCTTGATAACGAGTTTTACAGAGGTAATGCTGGGAAGCGAGTTTTACAAAGAGCAGGGCATTTAACATTATGGTAGTGGCAATCTCGCCAAGTTGGCGACGGTTTTGGCGACTAATTTTTGTCGCCAAATTTGGCGAGAAATCGCCAAATGTTGCCAAACTTGGCGACCATTTGGAGACATTTTCGGTCCCCATGTACATGTATAGGACTTTTCGACTACGATCTGGAAAGTTCTCCAAATATCTACCTCTAGAAGTTTCAAGAAGGTTTGACTTCTATATAAGCCCTGCCATGAGTTAGTTGAGTCAGTTAGTTGACTGGAATTACTGAATCTCAGTGAGCATTCAGAGTAGTATTGCATTGTCTTTTGCAGCGATTTTAGCAGTTGTGTTGTCAAGTTTTTAACTGCTGTTTTGTGCTCTATTGCTGTGAAAAGAGCTGTATTGAGTCTACTAGAACGAGAAGTTCTGAAGTTGTAAGAGAATCTGTGAAGAGTGATATTGGAATAAATTTCTGCAAGTTTTGATCTGCTTTGGCTTCAAGTCTTTCGAACTCATCCACGCAACAAAACTTTGAAATAAATAACTGATTTGTATATCTCCTAGCATAAAAAAATACCCATTACGCATCAATTTTGGTCTAATTAGGTCAAATATAAAGTGTCGTTTGAAAGAAATGTAAAAATATGGATGTTTCCGTTTTACAAATACAGTCGTAACGTGATTGCCATTACCATATTGTTAAATGGCAATGCTCTTTGTAAAACTCGCTTCCCAGCATTATCTCTGTAAAACTCGTTTTCAAGCATTAAGACACATATTGCAGGGAAGCCAAGTAAAGAACTCTTGCACTGCCTTATGCGAAGTGTACATAAATTGATCTTTTTACATAATTAATGCTACGAAATATTTATAAAAATATACAGAAATTCGTAACAGTACCTTATGCGTACAGTGTACCCACTAAATGGAGTCTCCTTCTCCAAACAAATACCACCTCTCTCATTGATTCCGCTTTCGTAAACATATCTTTTATAGAGAGTAACTCATAGAGTACTGAAGGAAAAAAAAAAGAAGAGAAAAATGCATCCGATTTTCAAACAAATAACACAATGTTCAATCGTAAATAAAGCACTCCTTAGACTTTCAATTTGTATATCATTTATCAATTTTCATTTTGGGTAAAGGGACAAAAAGGGGTCGTCAGAAAAAAATAAATAAAAACATCATCCAGAAATAATATACAAGATGTACAACACAAGTTAAAAAGCTGCATGAATTAAAGCGGACATTTTCTTGTATATTGATCATAGGAGATCTTCGCCTGATGCCCAAAGTAGTTTCCTTTTATTGGAATGTATGAATGTCGATTTGCATGTGAAAGACAAATGTAAAGTAGGGGGGATGATGTCGTTTTCACTTTTAGTTGAAAATGAATTATTGAATGAGAAACATGAACGGAAAGATTAACTCCTGGATTTTTTATTTTTTTTATTTATCTTTACATTTCTTCGGTCTTTGGGTACATTTGTTCAAGAGCCTGTTGGATGAATAAAATTCTGTAGAGAGTCAAAGTTTTTGTTTTTTTCGTTTAATGCGAATGGAGTTCATTCATAATTCATGAACTATAACGACTTTCCGAAACGCACATGAAAGGATTTCAATCAGGTTATCTGAAATTTTTTCCCCCTTTAAAAAAAAAAAAAAAAAAAAAAAAAAAAAAAAAAAAAAAATCCTTTATATTAAATTAGGCTTTATGTGAATGTTGGTCGATGGCGTGCAAGTCTGGGGATCTCTAATTAAACCTCTTTCCGTCATCCAGTCGGTCTGAAACTTGGCAGATAGATTCGATGTTGACGACACTACAAATTTTGGTGGCTCTCCCTAAAAAGGTAGCTTTTACGGAATATAAAAAAACAACTTGCGGTTCAAATAGCATTTAACCTACCATTGAAGAAATTCTTTCCTGTTACCAACATTGCTTTAATAAATAAATAATAAAATTGTTTTAATCAGGATGAAAAAAAAAAATTATTTGGTTTTAAATGCATAAATTTGCATTCAATTTTATTTAATAAATTTTGAAAAGTAGTTTACCAAATATTTTGCTGGTAGAAATGGTGTTTGCCTCTAATTTTAAATATTTAAAACCAATCCCACCCATAAAAACAAAGTTTTTATATTGTTTTAAATCCTTTTTATATTGAATTCGGCTTTGTTCGCCGACCAAACGGTATAGTGGTTAGCTTCTAGACCGCGAGGTTGCGAGTCCCGTGTTAGGCATGGGTGTTTGTAAATGTATGTTGGCTTGTCTAATGACGAATGTTTCGGCGCATTATAGCCCTCGTGTTGCTGACGGCGCCAGATAATCTGAAAATAGCCAGTCAGCTTTGTTCGTGGCGGGGATTTTTTGCGAAAGCCTAATTAACTCGGTTGCCATCATCCTCAAGATGACATTTGACAAATTGGCTCGTTGTCGATGCTTTTATCAAGTTTTAGGGAAAAAAACATAATGGAATAGATGTTCTTCAC
Organism: Linyphia triangularis; assembly: GCA_963978545.1. Taxonomy (NCBI): domain Eukaryota; kingdom Metazoa; phylum Arthropoda; class Arachnida; order Araneae; family Linyphiidae; genus Linyphia; species Linyphia triangularis. Next base: position 4,446,811 of record OZ021728.1, read on the forward strand.
ATACACTCCTCTATATTATTGCGTGGATGGGTTCGAAAGATTTGAAGCCAAAGCAGATCAAAACTTGCAAAACTTTATTCCAATATTCGCAGATTCCTTTACAACTCCAGAACTTCTCCTTCTAGTAGACTTAATACAGCTCTTTTCACAACAATAGAGCACAAAACAGAAGTTAAAAACTTGACAACACACCTGTAAAATCGTCGCAAAAGACAATGCAATACAGTTCGTTCTAGAACTACTCTGAATGCTCACTGAGAGACAGCTAGCTCAGTATCTCGACTCAGTAATTTCAGTCAACTCACTCAGTCAACTAACTAACTCGGGCTTATATAGGGGAGGCGAACCTTCTTGAAACTTCCAGAGATAGAAATTTGGAGAACTTTCCAGATCGTAGTCGAAAAGCCCTATACATGTACATGGGGACCAAAAATGATGCCAAATGGTAAAATGTAGTAGCCAAAACCATCGCTATTTTGCCATTACCATAATGTTAAATGGCCTTGTAAAACTAGCTTCCCAGCATTATCTTTGTAAAACTAGTTTTAAAGCAATAAAAGACACACACCCAAAGCAAACTCTTGCACTGCCTTATGCGAAATGTGCATAAATTTTCCTATTTACATAATCAATACTACGGAATATTTACAAATATACAGAAATTCGTAACAATATGATACATTATAATGTGTAACTATACTGTATTGCGAATGTGCCAGTAAAATGTTTTGACTGGTGTTTATTTTTGTTTATAACTCTGGGTCTTAAATCCAAGGGTAGTGTTTTGAATTGGTAAAAAGTGTGATTCCCACTTAAAGCGTTCCCACTTAATGTTTGGGCATACTCAGGTAAGGCATTTTTTTTTTTTAATTCGTAGTCTATGAGTTGAACAATTCAGGTGGCGCAGGGAGTTTTCTAAAAAAAAATTAGGTAGGAATTTTAAGGATAATCCCAAAAAATTTGGGAACATTTTAGGGACAATTGAAAAAAAAAAATTTTAGGGATAATTCTTAACGCGTTTTAAAATTTTCTCTAAAATTTTATTTCTTTTGAAGCTGGCGTATTGTCCCAACACAGACATATTCTTTTCAAAGCTTGTTTCAGTGCTAGAGGTCGGAAATATCGCTCAAAATGAATATCGATACTATATAGCTGCATAGAAAAAAATATCGATATATCGATACACGAATTTTTTTGTTATTTTAATTTTGCCAGAAACGAAGTTTTTCAGGACAAATTACTATTTTTCATTCTTTTTTTAAGGTGACTACTTTTCTAACTGGAATGGATCTATTACAAAAGAAAAAGTTATGTTATCGCTTTAATTGGTGCGATAGTTTTAAGAAAAATTTCGATAATTTTCAATAGCTTTAAATGGCAAGGCTGATTATTTAGCGTAATATTTTTACAATGTAAATAATTGAAAAATTAACAGATTGATGAATATATATATATATATATAATTAACACGTTTTTTCCAATTTAATTTTAATTTTCAAAAGCCAGGGAGGTGTGTCCCCCCCTTGTACCCTCCTGTAGGCGCCCATGATTATGAAGTGTATGGCAAAATATTGAACATTGGTGTTATTTTAACTGCCTCTCAGGCAAGTCCAAATTTTAGTTTTGATGTTTTTGAAAAAGGAATAAAGAAAATCGAAAAAACACATGAAACTGCAGAACGATCATTAAAAAAAAAGTTTGAAAAATCGATATATCGGTAACTTTTATCGATATTTTTAAATCGATATATATATATATTTTAAATATCGATAAAAGAAATCGTCGTATCGATATATCGCCGACCTCTATTCAATACCGGCAAAAAAACCTGCCAATTTTCAAAAAATTGAACGTCAAACAACTTTTTTTTAGCAAAATAACAGTTACATAATTCAACAGTTATACTATTTTGACAAACATGCAAATGAAATTAACTTTTCCTATCCGGAGGAATATTGGGGTGGTTTGTTTTTTTGAGGGATTTGCAGGAAAATTGGTTCATTTTCGAGCTTTTTAATTTCTTTTAGGAATTATCAAAAAATGTAAGTACAATTTTAGGATTTTTAGGGAGAAACAAAAAATTTAAGGACTATTAGGAATTTTAGGGCGACCTTTGATAATTGTTTACAGAGTAACACTGATTTAAGTTTAGTTATTTAAGGATAGTAAAATAAAATCTACAGAAATCGCACACAATTTTCAAGGAAACACTTTGGACATATATTGTAGATGCTAAAAATAAAGAGAACAGAGAGTGCATAGGGAAACCCTTCTCAAACATAAATTCTTGAAAGAGAATGTCTCTTTGGACGTTCGTTATAACCAAAAAAACAAAACAAAAAAGTGATTTTTTTTTAACATTTTCTCTCAGTTGTTTGGAAAGAATCGAAAGTGGCACGTTCGCCTCGACAGAAAGAGACACCCCGTGTCGGAGACATCAAAGAGAGATACGGTGACATTCGAACGACAGTGGAATTGTTGTTTGTTTTTTTACGTCGTTCGGAAATTCAGCACCGAGATTTATGCCGCGGATTATCATTCTGCGTATGCAATACGACTTTTTACCAAAAGTATTGGTTTTCTTTGAGAACTCTTTTGATAACTTTGGCAAAAACTGTGAAAGAATATCGCTTGAAAAGGATATGATAGGATATATTAATAAGACAGATGTGAAAATAAAATTAGGCAGTTTAGCATTTTTTTAGATATTTTTTGAGATTATTAATTTAATGAAATTTTCGACAATTTTGATGTAAAAAGTAGTTTTAAAATTCTAGTTTGGGCTAAGAGTGTAGAGCTCTTACAAACAGGTAGATCAAGGATCAGTGGACTGCAGCATCGCAACCGCATGCGGCTTTTTTCATGGATATTGCGGTTTTTCGAATTCTAAGTAATTGAACCTAAGTATTGTTACAAAAATCATTCGTATATAACTGTAAATAATGACGTATTTCTTTTAAAGTTCTATTTTTTTTTTCTTAAATTTATTTACTAACAGCTAACATACAGGTTATTTACTAACATACAGGTTAGAAAAAAGTGACATCATCAAAATCAATCTGGAAATTTCGAGGCATTTCCTGTCACGTGATTGGTCACTGGATTTTGCTAGAAAATTCTGTCGCGGGACTCTAAAAGGTAGCGGAAAAAGAACTGTTCGGAAACCATCGGATATTCTCTTTACTTTCGCTGTGCCTGAATTATCGCTATGTTCAAAATTGTACGTACCGAAACTTATATTCAAACTTGATAGAAATTGTTCTGTGGTTCGGAGAAGCTTTGTAAGCCTTTGAAAGAAGAATACATTTTAGTTTTTATTTGTTAAAAATTGCGTCGTCATTTCCTCTGCGAAAATTTCATAACAGTATGTTTCTACACTATTCTCCGGCATCGGTGCGGAATTTCGATGGCATCGCAACGAAACTTGTCTTAATGACGTCACGTCTTGTGTTTCATCGAGCTTTTGTTGACGTTCATTGTTCTTTCGTCTCCGACTGAGTTAGAATAGAATCTTTGACTGTACGCGTTTCGCAGTTGCGCTTGCAGTTAAAACGTCTTTTGCTTTTGATGCTCGATTTTGCTTTCGATTTAGTTTCGGACAGTTCCACTTTTTATGCGTGAAAGGAAGGTAACACGATTGCAACGACTGATTGCAGAGGTCACATTTATAACATATTTCTAGAATTTTTAACTACAGCGCCATCATCTGTTCGCAACATTTACATCTAATTTTCAAAATTTTTGTTTCAGATTTTTGTAGCTTGCAACATTTATATACTGTTTGTTTCATTCTTCCATCGATCTTTGATTTCGAGTTCATTTAATTTCAAAATCAAGGTGTCCTTCACTGGCCACCCTGTATATGCATGACCGCAGGAGAGGTCATGCATATTGTTACGAATTTTTCCGCTGAGGCAATGATGGCACAGTTTTCACGGTTTAAAAATATTTATTCTCTCTTCAGCAAACTCACAAAATTTATTCACAGGCAACAGTTTAATTACTCTCAAGCTTCAACAAAAATAATTTCGAATTCAGCGATTATACAAGCTCACTCCAATAGGTAAACAAAGCGATAAGCTTTCAACGAAGTCCGAAGTCAATCTGAAAACTTTCCAGTTCTCCAGTCTTTTATATACAAGCGCGTGAGACATTCGCGAAATTTCCAGCCAATTCATCGGAAAAGAAATATTTTGAAACTTCTCGATTGCTTTAGGTGTTGCCACCTTTTTCTAACTTGTATAATCGCTGTTAATAAATAAAATAAGATAAAAATAAATTGCCATAGAATTTTAAAATAATACGTCACTATTTACACTATATAGACAATTTGTGCAACATTTCCCCCTTCTTAAAGACTGCACCTCCCGGGCAGTGAAGTCCTTAAGAGAAAAGGCAATTCAATCACTTCTACTATAATATGGGGCTAGTCTATTGTTATGTACAACTCTAGGTTTACAGGAGGGTGTCCGTTGAATCCTTACCACGACGTCGTTGATCTTCTTAAGGACCACATACGGCCCTTCCCAGTTCGTCTGGAGCTTAGGGGAGAGTCCTTTTTGACGTTTAGGATTCCATAACCACACCTTGTCACCTTCCTGGAATGAACGTTCCGTGGCCTTGGCATCGTAGCGGACCTTCATGCGCTCCGTCATGATGTTGATTCTTTCTCTGGCGAACCGATGTACGGCTTCCAAACGTGCCTGGAGATCATCTAGATACTAGACAGGCGAGGAAGGGGTGTCCGGTGGTCGTCCAAAGAGGAGGTCGCAGGGTAGTCTAAGGTCTCTTCCGAAAATCATTTCAGATGGTGTATATCCGGTGGTCTCGTGAGTAGCACTTCTGTAGGCCAAAAGGAACAGTGGAAGTTTCTGATCCCAATCTTGCTGGTTCTTGGAAACAAACAAGGAGAGATGATTCAGAATCGTTCTATTAAATCGTTCAACCATTCCATCGGATTGTGGGTGCAGGGGAGTTGTACGAGTCTTTTCCATGTCGAGCAAGTCACACAGCCCAGTGAAGACGGCAGAGTTGAAGTTCGTCCCCTGATCGGAATGTATCAGCAGGGGTACGCCAAATCGGGAGATCCAATTCCGTACGGCCGACCAAACGGTGTAGTGGTTAGCGTGCTAGCTTCTAGACCGCGAGGTTGCGGGTTCGAGTCGCGTGTTAGGCATGGGTGTTTGTAAATGTATGTTGGCTTGTCTAATGACGAATGTTTCGGCGCATTATAGCCCTCGTGTTGCTGACGGCGCCAGATAATCTGAAAACAACCAACCAATTCCGTACGAGGACTTCTGCTACGGTTGTGGCTTCCTGGTCCGGAATCGCGTATGCTTCTGGCCATTTGCTAAAGTAGTCCATGACAACTAGGATGTATTTGTTGCCATTAGTTGTGTGAGGTAGGGGGCCTAAGACGTCCAAAGCAATTCTTTCGAATGGTGCTCCTACGTTGTAACGTTGCAACTTTCCACGAGTTCGGGTCTTCGGTCCCTTCCGCGAATTGCATGCATCACAGGACTTGCACCACTTCTCCACGTCGGATTTTGCTTTGTCCCAGAAGAATCTTTCCCTAACTTTCTGAAGAGTTTTCGTGACACCAAAATGTCCTCCAGTAGAACTGCTGTGAAGTTCTTCTAGAACGTTGGTAACTCTAGAACTTGGAAGGATTAATTGCCACCGGAAGCTTTTGCCGTCATCGGACTCCCATCGACGGTAGAGTATTCCATTCTTCAAGTGCAAAGATTCCCACATAGCCCAATATCTCTTCATTGTTGGGCTATAGCATGCAATTTCCTGCCAACTGGGTTTTCCGATAGCCGCTTCCATGAATTCAATTAGAGGTTTCAAGTCCTGATCTTCAACCTGACTTTTTCGAACATTCTGGTCACTCCAAGGGTCCAAGTCTGAAGTAGTTGAGGTGGTAGTTATTTTCCGAACGGCCGATGTGTTAACCCCAAACTTAGACTCGGCATTGGAACAAAATCGACAGTTCTCCGGACATGGTCTTCTAGAAAGAGCGTCTGCATTCCCATGGAACGTTCCTTTTCTGTGATGGATATCCATGTCGTATTCCTGCAGGCGCTGAATCCACCTTGCTATTTGTCCCTCTGTATTCTTGAAATTCAGCAACCAAGTCAGAGACGCATGATCAGTTCTTAAAAGGAATTTTCGGCCGTACAAGTAATGATGAAAGTGCTCAACGGCTTTTACTATTGCCAGAAACTCCTTTCTTGTGACGCAGTAGTTCCGCTCGGATCTTGACAGGCTCTTACTAAAATAAGCGATGACTTACTCCTGTCCTTCAATTTCCTGGGAAAGAACGGCGCCCACTCCCTCTTTGCTGGCATCTGTATCCAAAATAAAGCCCTTGTTAACATCGGGAAAAGCCAAAACAGGCGACGATGTTAAAGCGTTCTTCAGTTGATTGAAGGAGTCGTCACAGTCGGCAGTCCATAGGAACTTCTGCTTGCTCTCTGTTAGTCGATGCAAGGGTCTGGCGATCTTGGAGAAACCTTTCACGAATTTACGGTAATACGTGCACAGGCCTAGGAAGCTTCGCAATTGATGAACGTCTTGCGGTCGAGACCAAATTTGCACAGCATGGATCTTGGCTGGATCTGTACTTACTCCATCGGATGAGATGATATGTCCGAGATAACTGACTTTCCGCCTAAAGAGCTTACATTTTGATGGGCTAAGTTTCAAGTGGGCTTCCCTAAGCTTCAAGAACACGTTCTTCACATTTTGCAAGTGTTGATCAAAACTCCGCCCGGTGATAATGATATCGTCCAAATATACCAGACAGGTCTCGTAGGAAAGTCCTCTAAGCACAGTCTCCATTAGTCGCTCGAACGTAGCCGGTGCATTACACAAGCCAAACGGCATAACTTGAAACTGCCATAATCCTTGGCCGGTAGTGAAGGCAGTCTTCTCACGATCGTCGGGATGTATCTCCACTTGCCAGTATCCACTCTTTAAATCCAAAGTTGAAAACCACTGGTTCCCCGATAGAGTGTCCAAAGTGTCATCAATCCTTGGCAGAGGGTAGCTGTCCTTTTTCGTAATTTCGTTCAGTTTCCTGTAATCCACACAAAACCTGGTGGAACCATCCTTCTTTCGAACGAGTACGATTGGAGAGGCCCATGGACTTGAGGAGGGTTCGATAACTCTATTATCTTCCATTTCATGTAACAGTTTCCCGACCTCCTCTTGTTTTGCGAAAGGAAGTCTTCGAGGATGTTGTTTAATAGGTAAATGGGTCCCAGTATCGATTCGATGTTGAGTAAGCTCTGTTCTTCCTACATCTTTCGATGACATGGAGAAAATGTCTTGAAATTCTTTTATAAGGTTTCCGACAATCTTCTCTTGCCTTCTTTCTAACCGAGAGTCCTCGAGAAGCTGGTCCACTAAATCCGCGGGTGGTGCGGTCGGAAGCTCCTTCGATCCTCGTTCGATGCTTGTAACAGGTGTGCAAGTGGCAATTTCTTCTCTTTTCTTGATAACTCTCTTAGAATCACCGATGTTGGCCATTCTCACATGCACCACCTCTTGAGAGAGATCCACAAGCGTCGCTCCTACTAGCACTCCTCTCGGGACGCTATTCGCTGATGGGAAGTCCGTTACTCCAAATCGGAAGGCCTTCGGGAGCTCTGTTGAACCTTTTACAACCAAATCTGTCATGGAGGGGATGGTGATGTCTTCAAGACCTACTATTCGATATGCACATGGCTCTTCCGAGTCCAAACCGAACAATGGAACTTCTTCTTTCCCTGTTTGAAGCTCGCCTTTCTCGAAATTCAAAGTAATTCCATTTTTCTTTAAAAAGTCCAATCCCAGAATACATGGGTCAATAATTTCAGCGACGTAAACGGTGTGAGTGTAGGTGTGAAATCCAAAAGAGATGTTGACATTTAATTTCCCATGCACAGAAATTTTGTCACCAGTCACAGTTTGTAGTGAAATTGAAGGCGCCGTGTAAAGAGGTTGGCTGTCCTGGCGCAAGGCTACATCCGTCCGTAAGATGGTTACATTTGCCCCTGAGTCAACTATTAGACGACAGGGAGTTCCATTGATCTTGCCCTCCACGAATAAACCATGGTTTCCTCCTTGAAGGGATGAGATGTGATAGAAGCTGAGTGGGGCACCACCTGATCTACACGGCGACCTCCGCCTCGCGAGATAGCCGCTCTTTAGTTTAACTCTTGAGGCTCGGACGAGGGTCTGTCCCCTCTCCTGTCCAATTCAGGGCAATCACGTCTGAAATGTCCTTCCCGGTTGCAGAGCCAACAAACCACTCTAGTTTTTCGATCCCTCGAGCCAGGAATATTTCTCATAATTCGCTCCATCTTGTTTTCCAGTTCTTGAAACTTCTTCGTGAAAAGTTCAGAGGAATCGTCTGCCAATGTTCCACGTACGAAACGCCAATCTTTTCTAGAAGCTTGCTGTTCGGCTTCTACTCTCATGGCATAGACGAGGGTGGACTTTAGATCTTTGCTGTCTGACATCCTGGTAGCTTGCTGTATGTCGAGATCTTTGATAGCATCCACGAAATACTGAAGAGACAGGTTATCTCGTACGTCCGAGGGACAGTCTGGGAAAGCGAGGAGCGACAGTCTTTCTATATCCGATGCCAATTCTTGAAGAGTTTCATTGGCCTTCTGCTGTCTCACTTTCAATTGCAGTCTGTTGTAATCCTTTAGATGCTGCTCCCCAAACCTTAACTCCAACGCACTTGCCAGCGCCACAAATTCTCCCCGCTTCTCTTCAGGTAGTGTCTGTAAAATGTCAGCAGCTTCACCTCGAAGAGATGCTGCGAGATGGAATGCCTTCGAAGTATCGTCCCAACCATTCGCAGAAGCAATAATTTCAAACTGCGTTTGATAAACGCGCCAAGACGACCTCCCATCAAAAGTGGCTACTTTGATGTTGGAACGTGGCGCAATGAAGGGAGTGGAAACATTATCCCATTTAGGCGTTGCAACGGTCATAGCTCCCCCCGTTTCAATTTTCCGTAGCCTTTCTTCAACAGCGTCATGAAACTTTTCCTGTTCCTCTTTCATGGTGGAAACCTTTTCTTCGATTTCATTCCTCACAGTCACAAGATCTTCTTTCTTTGTAGAAACCTTTTCTCCCAAGTAGTCAACTTTCCCATTAACCACCTCAAAACTCTCACTGATTTCTTTTCTTACTTCACTCAGAACATCTTCTTTTACCGATTGTAGAACACTTGTAGTAGTCTCTATTATCGTAGATTCCACCATTGTAGCCAGTTCGGATTGCATTTCTTCTTTAATCCCAATTATAGCTGCTGATGTGGATTCTCGGCAGGTGGCGATTGCAGCGGCGAGTTCGGCATTTGTCGTTTCTTGACGGGCTTGACCAGCGGCGATTGTAGCGGCGAGTTCGGCATTTGTCGTTTCTTGACGGGCTTGACCAGCGGCAATTGTAGCGGCTGTTAATTCTTGTCCGGCTTTTATTTCAGCAGCGGTTGATTCTTGTCCAGCTTTTATTTCGGCGGCGGTGGTTTCCTGTTGGGCCTTCATTCCAACAATCATTTCCATCAACTGCTTCATTTGGTCTTCCATCATTCCTCTAGTTGTCGGCATTCAAAATTACGAGATCCCACTTCTGACACCACTGTTACGAATTTTTCCGCTGAGGCAATGATGGCACAGTTTTCACGGTTTAAAAATATTTATTCTCTCTTCAGCAAACTCACAAAATTTATTCACAGGCAACAGTTTAATTACTCTCAAGCTTCAACAAAAATAATTTCGAATTCAGCGATTATACAAGCTCACTCCAATAGGTAAACAAAGCGATAAGCTTTCAACGAAGTCCGAAGTCAATCTGAAAACTTTCCAGTTCTCCAGTCTTTTATATACAAGCGCGTGAGACATTCGCGAAATTTCCAGCCAATTCATCGGAAAAGAAATATTTTGAAACTTCTCGATTGCTTTAGGTGTTGCCACCTTTTTCTAACTTGTATAATCGCTGTTAATAAATAAAATAAGATAAAAATAAATTGCCATAGAATTTTAAAATAATACGTCACTATTTACACTATATAGACAATTTGTGCAACATTTCCCCCTTCTTAAAGACTGCACCTCCCGGGCAGTGAAGTCCTTAAGAGAAAAGGCAATTCAATCACTTCTACTATAATATGGGGCTAGTCTATTGTTATGTACAACTCTAGGTTTACAGGAGGGTGTCCGTTGAATCCTTACCACGACGTCGTTGATCTTCTTAAGGACCACATACGGCCCTTCCCAGTTCGTCTGGAGCTTAGGGGAGAGTCCTTTTTGACGTTTAGGATTCCATAACCACACCTTGTCACCTTCCTGGAATGAACGTTCCGTGGCCTTGGCATCGTAGCGGACCTTCATGCGCTCCGTCATGATGTTGATTCTTTCTCTGGCGAACCGATGTACGGCTTCCAAACGTGCCTGGAGATCATCTAGATACTAGACAGGCGAGGAAGGGGTGTCCGGTGGTCGTCCAAAGAGGAGGTCGCAGGGTAGTCTAAGGTCTCTTCCGAAAATCATTTCAGATGGTGTATATCCGGTGGTCTCGTGAGTAGCACTTCTGTAGGCCAAAAGGAACAGTGGAAGTTTCTGATCCCAATCTTGCTGGTTCTTGGAAACAAACAAGGAGAGATGATTCAGAATCGTTCTATTAAATCGTTCAACCATTCCATCGGATTGTGGGTGCAGGGGAGTTGTACGAGTCTTTTCCATGTCGAGCAAGTCACACAGCCCAGTGAAGACGGCAGAGTTGAAGTTCGTCCCCTGATCGGAATGTATCAGCAGGGGTACGCCAAATCGGGAGATCCAATTCCGTACGGCCGACCAAACGGTGTAGTGGTTAGCGTGCTAGCTTCTAGACCGCGAGGTTGCGGGTTCGAGTCGCGTGTTAGGCATGGGTGTTTGTAAATGTATGTTGGCTTGTCTAATGACGAATGTTTCGGCGCATTATAGCCCTCGTGTTGCTGACGGCGCCAGATAATCTGAAAACAACCAACCAATTCCGTACGAGGACTTCTGCTACGGTTGTGGCTTCCTGGTCCGGAATCGCGTATGCTTCTGGCCATTTGCTAAAGTAGTCCATGACAACTAGGATGTATTTGTTGCCATTAGTTGTGTGAGGTAGGGGGCCTAAGACGTCCAAAGCAATTCTTTCGAATGGTGCTCCTACGTTGTAACGTTGCAACTTTCCACGAGTTCGGGTCTTCGGTCCCTTCCGCGAATTGCATGCATCACAGGACTTGCACCACTTCTCCACGTCGGATTTTGCTTTGTCCCAGAAGAATCTTTCCCTAACTTTCTGAAGAGTTTTCGTGACACCAAAATGTCCTCCAGTAGAACTGCTGTGAAGTTCTTCTAGAACGTTGGTAACTCTAGAACTTGGAAGGATTAATTGCCACCGGAAGCTTTTGCCGTCATCGGACTCCCATCGACGGTAGAGTATTCCATTCTTCAAGTGCAAAGATTCCCACATAGCCCAATATCTCTTCATTGTTGGGCTATAGCATGCAATTTCCTGCCAACTGGGTTTTCCGATAGCCGCTTCCATGAATTCAATTAGAGGTTTCAAGTCCTGATCTTCAACCTGACTTTTTCGAACATTCTGGTCACTCCAAGGGTCCAAGTCTGAAGTAGTTGAGGTGGTAGTTATTTTCCGAACGGCCGATGTGTTAACCCCAAACTTAGACTCGGCATTGGAACAAAATCGACAGTTCTCCGGACATGGTCTTCTAGAAAGAGCGTCTGCATTCCCATGGAACGTTCCTTTTCTGTGATGGATATCCATGTCGTATTCCTGCAGGCGCTGAATCCACCTTGCTATTTGTCCCTCTGTATTCTTGAAATTCAGCAACCAAGTCAGAGACGCATGATCAGTTCTTAAAAGGAATTTTCGGCCGTACAAGTAATGATGAAAGTGCTCAACGGCTTTTACTATTGCCAGAAACTCCTTTCTTGTGACGCAGTAGTTCCGCTCGGATCTTGACAGGCTCTTACTAAAATAAGCGATGACTTACTCCTGTCCTTCAATTTCCTGGGAAAGAACGGCGCCCACTCCCTCTTTGCTGGCATCTGTATCCAAAATAAAGCCCTTGTTAACATCGGGAAAAGCCAAAACAGGCGACGATGTTAAAGCGTTCTTCAGTTGATTGAAGGAGTCGTCACAGTCGGCAGTCCATAGGAACTTCTGCTTGCTCTCTGTTAGTCGATGCAAGGGTCTGGCGATCTTGGAGAAACCTTTCACGAATTTACGGTAATACGTGCACAGGCCTAGGAAGCTTCGCAATTGATGAACGTCTTGCGGTCGAGACCAAATTTGCACAGCATGGATCTTGGCTGGATCTGTACTTACTCCATCGGATGAGATGATATGTCCGAGATAACTGACTTTCCGCCTAAAGAGCTTACATTTTGATGGGCTAAGTTTCAAGTGGGCTTCCCTAAGCTTCAAGAACACGTTCTTCACATTTTGCAAGTGTTGATCAAAACTCCGCCCGGTGATAATGATATCGTCCAAATATACCAGACAGGTCTCGTAGGAAAGTCCTCTAAGCACAGTCTCCATTAGTCGCTCGAACGTAGCCGGTGCATTACACAAGCCAAACGGCATAACTTGAAACTGCCATAATCCTTGGCCGGTAGTGAAGGCAGTCTTCTCACGATCGTCGGGATGTATCTCCACTTGCCAGTATCCACTCTTTAAATCCAAAGTTGAAAACCACTGGTTCCCCGATAGAGTGTCCAAAGTGTCATCAATCCTTGGCAGAGGGTAGCTGTCCTTTTTCGTAATTTCGTTCAGTTTCCTGTAATCCACACAAAACCTGGTGGAACCATCCTTCTTTCGAACGAGTACGATTGGAGAGGCCCATGGACTTGAGGAGGGTTCGATAACTCTATTATCTTCCATTTCATGTAACAGTTTCCCGACCTCCTCTTGTTTTGCGAAAGGAAGTCTTCGAGGATGTTGTTTAATAGGTAAATGGGTCCCAGTATCGATTCGATGTTGAGTAAGCTCTGTTCTTCCTACATCTTTCGATGACATGGAGAAAATGTCTTGAAATTCTTTTATAAGGTTTCCGACAATCTTCTCTTGCCTTCTTTCTAACCGAGAGTCCTCGAGAAGCTGGTCCACTAAATCCGCGGGTGGTGCGGTCGGAAGCTCCTTCGATCCTCGTTCGATGCTTGTAACAGGTGTGCAAGTGGCAATTTCTTCTCTTTTCTTGATAACTCTCTTAGAATCACCGATGTTGGCCATTCTCACATGCACCACCTCTTGAGAGAGATCCACAAGCGTCGCTCCTACTAGCACTCCTCTCGGGACGCTATTCGCTGATGGGAAGTCCGTTACTCCAAATCGGAAGGCCTTCGGGAGCTCTGTTGAACCTTTTACAACCAAATCTGTCATGGAGGGGATGGTGATGTCTTCAAGACCTACTATTCGATATGCACATGGCTCTTCCGAGTCCAAACCGAACAATGGAACTTCTTCTTTCCCTGTTTGAAGCTCGCCTTTCTCGAAATTCAAAGTAATTCCATTTTTCTTTAAAAAGTCCAATCCCAGAATACATGGGTCAATAATTTCAGCGACGTAAACGGTGTGAGTGTAGGTGTGAAATCCAAAAGAGATGTTGACATTTAATTTCCCATGCACAGAAATTTTGTCACCAGTCACAGTTTGTAGTGAAATTGAAGGCGCCGTGTAAAGAGGTTGGCTGTCCTGGCGCAAGGCTACATCCGTCCGTAAGATGGTTACATTTGCCCCTGAGTCAACTATTAGACGACAGGGAGTTCCATTGATCTTGCCCTCCACGAATAAACCATGGTTTCCTCCTTGAAGGGATGAGATGTGATAGAAGCTGAGTGGGGCACCACCTGATCTACACGGCGACCTCCGCCTCGCGAGATAGCCGCTCTTTAGTTTAACTCTTGAGGCTCGGACGAGGGTCTGTCCCCTCTCCTGTCCAATTCAGGGCAATCACGTCTGAAATGTCCTTCCCGGTTGCAGAGCCAACAAACCACTCTAGTTTTTCGATCCCTCGAGCCAGGAATATTTCTCATAATTCGCTCCATCTTGTTTTCCAGTTCTTGAAACTTCTTCGTGAAAAGTTCAGAGGAATCGTCTGCCAATGTTCCACGTACGAAACGCCAATCTTTTCTAGAAGCTTGCTGTTCGGCTTCTACTCTCATGGCATAGACGAGGGTGGACTTTAGATCTTTGCTGTCTGACATCCTGGTAGCTTGCTGTATGTCGAGATCTTTGATAGCATCCACGAAATACTGAAGAGACAGGTTATCTCGTACGTCCGAGGGACAGTCTGGGAAAGCGAGGAGCGACAGTCTTTCTATATCCGATGCCAATTCTTGAAGAGTTTCATTGGCCTTCTGCTGTCTCACTTTCAATTGCAGTCTGTTGTAATCCTTTAGATGCTGCTCCCCAAACCTTAACTCCAACGCACTTGCCAGCGCCACAAATTCTCCCCGCTTCTCTTCAGGTAGTGTCTGTAAAATGTCAGCAGCTTCACCTCGAAGAGATGCTGCGAGATGGAATGCCTTCGAAGTATCGTCCCAACCATTCGCAGAAGCAATAATTTCAAACTGCGTTTGATAAACGCGCCAAGACGACCTCCCATCAAAAGTGGCTACTTTGATGTTGGAACGTGGCGCAATGAAGGGAGTGGAAACATTATCCCATTTAGGCGTTGCAACGGTCATAGCTCCCCCCGTTTCAATTTTCCGTAGCCTTTCTTCAACAGCGTCATGAAACTTTTCCTGTTCCTCTTTCATGGTGGAAACCTTTTCTTCGATTTCATTCCTCACAGTCACAAGATCTTCTTTCTTTGTAGAAACCTTTTCTCCCAAGTAGTCAACTTTCCCATTAACCACCTCAAAACTCTCACTGATTTCTTTTCTTACTTCACTCAGAACATCTTCTTTTACCGATTGTAGAACACTTGTAGTAGTCTCTATTATCGTAGATTCCACCATTGTAGCCAGTTCGGATTGCATTTCTTCTTTAATCCCAATTATAGCTGCTGATGTGGATTCTCGGCAGGTGGCGATTGCAGCGGCGAGTTCGGCATTTGTCGTTTCTTGACGGGCTTGACCAGCGGCGATTGTAGCGGCGAGTTCGGCATTTGTCGTTTCTTGACGGGCTTGACCAGCGGCAATTGTAGCGGCTGTTAATTCTTGTCCGGCTTTTATTTCAGCAGCGGTTGATTCTTGTCCAGCTTTTATTTCGGCGGCGGTGGTTTCCTGTTGGGCCTTCATTCCAACAATCATTTCCATCAACTGCTTCATTTGGTCTTCCATCATTCCTCTAGTTGTCGGCATTCAAAATTACGAGATCCCACTTCTGACACCACTGTTACGAATTTTTCCGCTGAGGCAATGATGGCACAGTTTTCACGGTTTAAAAATATTTATTCTCTCTTCAGCAAACTCACAAAATTTATTCACAGGCAACAGTTTAATTACTCTCAAGCTTCAACAAAAATAATTTCGAATTCAGCGATTATACAAGCTCACTCCAATAGGTAAACAAAGCGATAAGCTTTCAACGAAGTCCGAAGTCAATCTGAAAACTTTCCAGTTCTCCAGTCTTTTATATACAAGCGCGTGAGACATTCGCGAAATTTCCAGCCAATTCATCGGAAAAGAAATATTTTGAAACTTCTCGATTGCTTTAGGTGTTGCCACCTTTTTCTAACTTGTATAATCGCTGTTAATAAATAAAATAAGATAAAAATAAATTGCCATAGAATTTTAAAATAATACGTCACTATTTACACTATATAGACAATTTGTGCAACATTTCCCCCTTCTTAAAGACTGCACCTCCCGGGCAGTGAAGTCCTTAAGAGAAAAGGCAATTCAATCACTTCTACTATAATATGGGGCTAGTCTATTGTTATGTACAACTCTAGGTTTACAGGAGGGTGTCCGTTGAATCCTTACCACGACGTCGTTGATCTTCTTAAGGACCACATACGGCCCTTCCCAGTTCGTCTGGAGCTTAGGGGAGAGTCCTTTTTGACGTTTAGGATTCCATAACCACACCTTGTCACCTTCCTGGAATGAACGTTCCGTGGCCTTGGCATCGTAGCGGACCTTCATGCGCTCCGTCATGATGTTGATTCTTTCTCTGGCGAACCGATGTACGGCTTCCAAACGTGCCTGGAGATCATCTAGATACTAGACAGGCGAGGAAGGGGTGTCCGGTGGTCGTCCAAAGAGGAGGTCGCAGGGTAGTCTAAGGTCTCTTCCGAAAATCATTTCAGATGGTGTATATCCGGTGGTCTCGTGAGTAGCACTTCTGTAGGCCAAAAGGAACAGTGGAAGTTTCTGATCCCAATCTTGCTGGTTCTTGGAAACAAACAAGGAGAGATGATTCAGAATCGTTCTATTAAATCGTTCAACCATTCCATCGGATTGTGGGTGCAGGGGAGTTGTACGAGTCTTTTCCATGTCGAGCAAGTCACACAGCCCAGTGAAGACGGCAGAGTTGAAGTTCGTCCCCTGATCGGAATGTATCAGCAGGGGTACGCCAAATCGGGAGATCCAATTCCGTACGGCCGACCAAACGGTGTAGTGGTTAGCGTGCTAGCTTCTAGACCGCGAGGTTGCGGGTTCGAGTCGCGTGTTAGGCATGGGTGTTTGTAAATGTATGTTGGCTTGTCTAATGACGAATGTTTCGGCGCATTATAGCCCTCGTGTTGCTGACGGCGCCAGATAATCTGAAAACAACCAACCAATTCCGTACGAGGACTTCTGCTACGGTTGTGGCTTCCTGGTCCGGAATCGCGTATGCTTCTGGCCATTTGCTAAAGTAGTCCATGACAACTAGGATGTATTTGTTGCCATTAGTTGTGTGAGGTAGGGGGCCTAAGACGTCCAAAGCAATTCTTTCGAATGGTGCTCCTACGTTGTAACGTTGCAACTTTCCACGAGTTCGGGTCTTCGGTCCCTTCCGCGAATTGCATGCATCACAGGACTTGCACCACTTCTCCACGTCGGATTTTGCTTTGTCCCAGAAGAATCTTTCCCTAACTTTCTGAAGAGTTTTCGTGACACCAAAATGTCCTCCAGTAGAACTGCTGTGAAGTTCTTCTAGAACGTTGGTAACTCTAGAACTTGGAAGGATTAATTGCCACCGGAAGCTTTTGCCGTCATCGGACTCCCATCGACGGTAGAGTATTCCATTCTTCAAGTGCAAAGATTCCCACATAGCCCAATATCTCTTCATTGTTGGGCTATAGCATGCAATTTCCTGCCAACTGGGTTTTCCGATAGCCGCTTCCATGAATTCAATTAGAGGTTTCAAGTCCTGATCTTCAACCTGACTTTTTCGAACATTCTGGTCACTCCAAGGGTCCAAGTCTGAAGTAGTTGAGGTGGTAGTTATTTTCCGAACGGCCGATGTGTTAACCCCAAACTTAGACTCGGCATTGGAACAAAATCGACAGTTCTCCGGACATGGTCTTCTAGAAAGAGCGTCTGCATTCCCATGGAACGTTCCTTTTCTGTGATGGATATCCATGTCGTATTCCTGCAGGCGCTGAATCCACCTTGCTATTTGTCCCTCTGTATTCTTGAAATTCAGCAACCAAGTCAGAGACGCATGATCAGTTCTTAAAAGGAATTTTCGGCCGTACAAGTAATGATGAAAGTGCTCAACGGCTTTTACTATTGCCAGAAACTCCTTTCTTGTGACGCAGTAGTTCCGCTCGGATCTTGACAGGCTCTTACTAAAATAAGCGATGACTTACTCCTGTCCTTCAATTTCCTGGGAAAGAACGGCGCCCACTCCCTCTTTGCTGGCATCTGTATCCAAAATAAAGCCCTTGTTAACATCGGGAAAAGCCAAAACAGGCGACGATGTTAAAGCGTTCTTCAGTTGATTGAAGGAGTCGTCACAGTCGGCAGTCCATAGGAACTTCTGCTTGCTCTCTGTTAGTCGATGCAAGGGTCTGGCGATCTTGGAGAAACCTTTCACGAATTTACGGTAATACGTGCACAGGCCTAGGAAGCTTCGCAATTGATGAACGTCTTGCGGTCGAGACCAAATTTGCACAGCATGGATCTTGGCTGGATCTGTACTTACTCCATCGGATGAGATGATATGTCCGAGATAACTGACTTTCCGCCTAAAGAGCTTACATTTTGATGGGCTAAGTTTCAAGTGGGCTTCCCTAAGCTTCAAGAACACGTTCTTCACATTTTGCAAGTGTTGATCAAAACTCCGCCCGGTGATAATGATATCGTCCAAATATACCAGACAGGTCTCGTAGGAAAGTCCTCTAAGCACAGTCTCCATTAGTCGCTCGAACGTAGCCGGTGCATTACACAAGCCAAACGGCATAACTTGAAACTGCCATAATCCTTGGCCGGTAGTGAAGGCAGTCTTCTCACGATCGTCGGGATGTATCTCCACTTGCCAGTATCCACTCTTTAAATCCAAAGTTGAAAACCACTGGTTCCCCGATAGAGTGTCCAAAGTGTCATCAATCCTTGGCAGAGGGTAGCTGTCCTTTTTCGTAATTTCGTTCAGTTTCCTGTAATCCACACAAAACCTGGTGGAACCATCCTTCTTTCGAACGAGTACGATTGGAGAGGCCCATGGACTTGAGGAGGGTTCGATAACTCTATTATCTTCCATTTCATGTAACAGTTTCCCGACCTCCTCTTGTTTTGCGAAAGGAAGTCTTCGAGGATGTTGTTTAATAGGTAAATGGGTCCCAGTATCGATTCGATGTTGAGTAAGCTCTGTTCTTCCTACATCTTTCGATGACATGGAGAAAATGTCTTGAAATTCTTTTATAAGGTTTCCGACAATCTTCTCTTGCCTTCTTTCTAACCGAGAGTCCTCGAGAAGCTGGTCCACTAAATCCGCGGGTGGTGCGGTCGGAAGCTCCTTCGATCCTCGTTCGATGCTTGTAACAGGTGTGCAAGTGGCAATTTCTTCTCTTTTCTTGATAACTCTCTTAGAATCACCGATGTTGGCCATTCTCACATGCACCACCTCTTGAGAGAGATCCACAAGCGTCGCTCCTACTAGCACTCCTCTCGGGACGCTATTCGCTGATGGGAAGTCCGTTACTCCAAATCGGAAGGCCTTCGGGAGCTCTGTTGAACCTTTTACAACCAAATCTGTCATGGAGGGGATGGTGATGTCTTCAAGACCTACTATTCGATATGCACATGGCTCTTCCGAGTCCAAACCGAACAATGGAACTTCTTCTTTCCCTGTTTGAAGCTCGCCTTTCTCGAAATTCAAAGTAATTCCATTTTTCTTTAAAAAGTCCAATCCCAGAATACATGGGTCAATAATTTCAGCGACGTAAACGGTGTGAGTGTAGGTGTGAAATCCAAAAGAGATGTTGACATTTAATTTCCCATGCACAGAAATTTTGTCACCAGTCACAGTTTGTAGTGAAATTGAAGGCGCCGTGTAAAGAGGTTGGCTGTCCTGGCGCAAGGCTACATCCGTCCGTAAGATGGTTACATTTGCCCCTGAGTCAACTATTAGACGACAGGGAGTTCCATTGATCTTGCCCTCCACGAATAAACCATGGTTTCCTCCTTGAAGGGATGAGATGTGATAGAAGCTGAGTGGGGCACCACCTGATCTACACGGCGACCTCCGCCTCGCGAGATAGCCGCTCTTTAGTTTAACTCTTGAGGCTCGGACGAGGGTCTGTCCCCTCTCCTGTCCAATTCAGGGCAATCACGTCTGAAATGTCCTTCCCGGTTGCAGAGCCAACAAACCACTCTAGTTTTTCGATCCCTCGAGCCAGGAATATTTCTCATAATTCGCTCCATCTTGTTTTCCAGTTCTTGAAACTTCTTCGTGAAAAGTTCAGAGGAATCGTCTGCCAATGTTCCACGTACGAAACGCCAATCTTTTCTAGAAGCTTGCTGTTCGGCTTCTACTCTCATGGCATAGACGAGGGTGGACTTTAGATCTTTGCTGTCTGACATCCTGGTAGCTTGCTGTATGTCGAGATCTTTGATAGCATCCACGAAATACTGAAGAGACAGGTTATCTCGTACGTCCGAGGGACAGTCTGGGAAAGCGAGGAGCGACAGTCTTTCTATATCCGATGCCAATTCTTGAAGAGTTTCATTGGCCTTCTGCTGTCTCACTTTCAATTGCAGTCTGTTGTAATCCTTTAGATGCTGCTCCCCAAACCTTAACTCCAACGCACTTGCCAGCGCCACAAATTCTCCCCGCTTCTCTTCAGGTAGTGTCTGTAAAATGTCAGCAGCTTCACCTCGAAGAGATGCTGCGAGATGGAATGCCTTCGAAGTATCGTCCCAACCATTCGCAGAAGCAATAATTTCAAACTGCGTTTGATAAACGCGCCAAGACGACCTCCCATCAAAAGTGGCTACTTTGATGTTGGAACGTGGCGCAATGAAGGGAGTGGAAACATTATCCCATTTAGGCGTTGCAACGGTCATAGCTCCCCCCGTTTCAATTTTCCGTAGCCTTTCTTCAACAGCGTCATGAAACTTTTCCTGTTCCTCTTTCATGGTGGAAACCTTTTCTTCGATTTCATTCCTCACAGTCACAAGATCTTCTTTCTTTGTAGAAACCTTTTCTCCCAAGTAGTCAACTTTCCCATTAACCACCTCAAAACTCTCACTGATTTCTTTTCTTACTTCACTCAGAACATCTTCTTTTACCGATTGTAGAACACTTGTAGTAGTCTCTATTATCGTAGATTCCACCATTGTAGCCAGTTCGGATTGCATTTCTTCTTTAATCCCAATTATAGCTGCTGATGTGGATTCTCGGCAGGTGGCGATTGCAGCGGCGAGTTCGGCATTTGTCGTTTCTTGACGGGCTTGACCAGCGGCGATTGTAGCGGCGAGTTCGGCATTTGTCGTTTCTTGACGGGCTTGACCAGCGGCAATTGTAGCGGCTGTTAATTCTTGTCCGGCTTTTATTTCAGCAGCGGTTGATTCTTGTCCAGCTTTTATTTCGGCGGCGGTGGTTTCCTGTTGGGCCTTCATTCCAACAATCATTTCCATCAACTGCTTCATTTGGTCTTCCATCATTCCTCTAGTTGTCGGCATTCAAAATTACGAGATCCCACTTCTGACACCACTGTTACGAATTTTTCCGCTGAGGCAATGATGGCACAGTTTTCACGGTTTAAAAATATTTATTCTCTCTTCAGCAAACTCACAAAATTTATTCACAGGCAACAGTTTAATTACTCTCAAGCTTCAACAAAAATAATTTCGAATTCAGCGATTATACAAGCTCACTCCAATAGGTAAACAAAGCGATAAGCTTTCAACGAAGTCCGAAGTCAATCTGAAAACTTTCCAGTTCTCCAGTCTTTTATATACAAGCGCGTGAGACATTCGCGAAATTTCCAGCCAATTCATCGGAAAAGAAATATTTTGAAACTTCTCGATTGCTTTAGGTGTTGCCACCTTTTTCTAACTTGTATAATCGCTGTTAATAAATAAAATAAGATAAAAATAAATTGCCATAGAATTTTAAAATAATACGTCACTATTTACACTATATAGACAATTTGTGCAACATTTCCCCCTTCTTAAAGACTGCACCTCCCGGGCAGTGAAGTCCTTAAGAGAAAAGGCAATTCAATCACTTCTACTATAATATGGGGCTAGTCTATTGTTATGTACAACTCTAGGTTTACAGGAGGGTGTCCGTTGAATCCTTACCACGACGTCGTTGATCTTCTTAAGGACCACATACGGCCCTTCCCAGTTCGTCTGGAGCTTAGGGGAGAGTCCTTTTTGACGTTTAGGATTCCATAACCACACCTTGTCACCTTCCTGGAATGAACGTTCCGTGGCCTTGGCATCGTAGCGGACCTTCATGCGCTCCGTCATGATGTTGATTCTTTCTCTGGCGAACCGATGTACGGCTTCCAAACGTGCCTGGAGATCATCTAGATACTAGACAGGCGAGGAAGGGGTGTCCGGTGGTCGTCCAAAGAGGAGGTCGCAGGGTAGTCTAAGGTCTCTTCCGAAAATCATTTCAGATGGTGTATATCCGGTGGTCTCGTGAGTAGCACTTCTGTAGGCCAAAAGGAACAGTGGAAGTTTCTGATCCCAATCTTGCTGGTTCTTGGAAACAAACAAGGAGAGATGATTCAGAATCGTTCTATTAAATCGTTCAACCATTCCATCGGATTGTGGGTGCAGGGGAGTTGTACGAGTCTTTTCCATGTCGAGCAAGTCACACAGCCCAGTGAAGACGGCAGAGTTGAAGTTCGTCCCCTGATCGGAATGTATCAGCAGGGGTACGCCAAATCGGGAGATCCAATTCCGTACGGCCGACCAAACGGTGTAGTGGTTAGCGTGCTAGCTTCTAGACCGCGAGGTTGCGGGTTCGAGTCGCGTGTTAGGCATGGGTGTTTGTAAATGTATGTTGGCTTGTCTAATGACGAATGTTTCGGCGCATTATAGCCCTCGTGTTGCTGACGGCGCCAGATAATCTGAAAACAACCAACCAATTCCGTACGAGGACTTCTGCTACGGTTGTGGCTTCCTGGTCCGGAATCGCGTATGCTTCTGGCCATTTGCTAAAGTAGTCCATGACAACTAGGATGTATTTGTTGCCATTAGTTGTGTGAGGTAGGGGGCCTAAGACGTCCAAAGCAATTCTTTCGAATGGTGCTCCTACGTTGTAACGTTGCAACTTTCCACGAGTTCGGGTCTTCGGTCCCTTCCGCGAATTGCATGCATCACAGGACTTGCACCACTTCTCCACGTCGGATTTTGCTTTGTCCCAGAAGAATCTTTCCCTAACTTTCTGAAGAGTTTTCGTGACACCAAAATGTCCTCCAGTAGAACTGCTGTGAAGTTCTTCTAGAACGTTGGTAACTCTAGAACTTGGAAGGATTAATTGCCACCGGAAGCTTTTGCCGTCATCGGACTCCCATCGACGGTAGAGTATTCCATTCTTCAAGTGCAAAGATTCCCACATAGCCCAATATCTCTTCATTGTTGGGCTATAGCATGCAATTTCCTGCCAACTGGGTTTTCCGATAGCCGCTTCCATGAATTCAATTAGAGGTTTCAAGTCCTGATCTTCAACCTGACTTTTTCGAACATTCTGGTCACTCCAAGGGTCCAAGTCTGAAGTAGTTGAGGTGGTAGTTATTTTCCGAACGGCCGATGTGTTAACCCCAAACTTAGACTCGGCATTGGAACAAAATCGACAGTTCTCCGGACATGGTCTTCTAGAAAGAGCGTCTGCATTCCCATGGAACGTTCCTTTTCTGTGATGGATATCCATGTCGTATTCCTGCAGGCGCTGAATCCACCTTGCTATTTGTCCCTCTGTATTCTTGAAATTCAGCAACCAAGTCAGAGACGCATGATCAGTTCTTAAAAGGAATTTTCGGCCGTACAAGTAATGATGAAAGTGCTCAACGGCTTTTACTATTGCCAGAAACTCCTTTCTTGTGACGCAGTAGTTCCGCTCGGATCTTGACAGGCTCTTACTAAAATAAGCGATGACTTACTCCTGTCCTTCAATTTCCTGGGAAAGAACGGCGCCCACTCCCTCTTTGCTGGCATCTGTATCCAAAATAAAGCCCTTGTTAACATCGGGAAAAGCCAAAACAGGCGACGATGTTAAAGCGTTCTTCAGTTGATTGAAGGAGTCGTCACAGTCGGCAGTCCATAGGAACTTCTGCTTGCTCTCTGTTAGTCGATGCAAGGGTCTGGCGATCTTGGAGAAACCTTTCACGAATTTACGGTAATACGTGCACAGGCCTAGGAAGCTTCGCAATTGATGAACGTCTTGCGGTCGAGACCAAATTTGCACAGCATGGATCTTGGCTGGATCTGTACTTACTCCATCGGATGAGATGATATGTCCGAGATAACTGACTTTCCGCCTAAAGAGCTTACATTTTGATGGGCTAAGTTTCAAGTGGGCTTCCCTAAGCTTCAAGAACACGTTCTTCACATTTTGCAAGTGTTGATCAAAACTCCGCCCGGTGATAATGATATCGTCCAAATATACCAGACAGGTCTCGTAGGAAAGTCCTCTAAGCACAGTCTCCATTAGTCGCTCGAACGTAGCCGGTGCATTACACAAGCCAAACGGCATAACTTGAAACTGCCATAATCCTTGGCCGGTAGTGAAGGCAGTCTTCTCACGATCGTCGGGATGTATCTCCACTTGCCAGTATCCACTCTTTAAATCCAAAGTTGAAAACCACTGGTTCCCCGATAGAGTGTCCAAAGTGTCATCAATCCTTGGCAGAGGGTAGCTGTCCTTTTTCGTAATTTCGTTCAGTTTCCTGTAATCCACACAAAACCTGGTGGAACCATCCTTCTTTCGAACGAGTACGATTGGAGAGGCCCATGGACTTGAGGAGGGTTCGATAACTCTATTATCTTCCATTTCATGTAACAGTTTCCCGACCTCCTCTTGTTTTGCGAAAGGAAGTCTTCGAGGATGTTGTTTAATAGGTAAATGGGTCCCAGTATCGATTCGATGTTGAGTAAGCTCTGTTCTTCCTACATCTTTCGATGACATGGAGAAAATGTCTTGAAATTCTTTTATAAGGTTTCCGACAATCTTCTCTTGCCTTCTTTCTAACCGAGAGTCCTCGAGAAGCTGGTCCACTAAATCCGCGGGTGGTGCGGTCGGAAGCTCCTTCGATCCTCGTTCGATGCTTGTAACAGGTGTGCAAGTGGCAATTTCTTCTCTTTTCTTGATAACTCTCTTAGAATCACCGATGTTGGCCATTCTCACATGCACCACCTCTTGAGAGAGATCCACAAGCGTCGCTCCTACTAGCACTCCTCTCGGGACGCTATTCGCTGATGGGAAGTCCGTTACTCCAAATCGGAAGGCCTTCGGGAGCTCTGTTGAACCTTTTACAACCAAATCTGTCATGGAGGGGATGGTGATGTCTTCAAGACCTACTATTCGATATGCACATGGCTCTTCCGAGTCCAAACCGAACAATGGAACTTCTTCTTTCCCTGTTTGAAGCTCGCCTTTCTCGAAATTCAAAGTAATTCCATTTTTCTTTAAAAAGTCCAATCCCAGAATACATGGGTCAATAATTTCAGCGACGTAAACGGTGTGAGTGTAGGTGTGAAATCCAAAAGAGATGTTGACATTTAATTTCCCATGCACAGAAATTTTGTCACCAGTCACAGTTTGTAGTGAAATTGAAGGCGCCGTGTAAAGAGGTTGGCTGTCCTGGCGCAAGGCTACATCCGTCCGTAAGATGGTTACATTTGCCCCTGAGTCAACTATTAGACGACAGGGAGTTCCATTGATCTTGCCCTCCACGAATAAACCATGGTTTCCTCCTTGAAGGGATGAGATGTGATAGAAGCTGAGTGGGGCACCACCTGATCTACACGGCGACCTCCGCCTCGCGAGATAGCCGCTCTTTAGTTTAACTCTTGAGGCTCGGACGAGGGTCTGTCCCCTCTCCTGTCCAATTCAGGGCAATCACGTCTGAAATGTCCTTCCCGGTTGCAGAGCCAACAAACCACTCTAGTTTTTCGATCCCTCGAGCCAGGAATATTTCTCATAATTCGCTCCATCTTGTTTTCCAGTTCTTGAAACTTCTTCGTGAAAAGTTCAGAGGAATCGTCTGCCAATGTTCCACGTACGAAACGCCAATCTTTTCTAGAAGCTTGCTGTTCGGCTTCTACTCTCATGGCATAGACGAGGGTGGACTTTAGATCTTTGCTGTCTGACATCCTGGTAGCTTGCTGTATGTCGAGATCTTTGATAGCATCCACGAAATACTGAAGAGACAGGTTATCTCGTACGTCCGAGGGACAGTCTGGGAAAGCGAGGAGCGACAGTCTTTCTATATCCGATGCCAATTCTTGAAGAGTTTCATTGGCCTTCTGCTGTCTCACTTTCAATTGCAGTCTGTTGTAATCCTTTAGATGCTGCTCCCCAAACCTTAACTCCAACGCACTTGCCAGCGCCACAAATTCTCCCCGCTTCTCTTCAGGTAGTGTCTGTAAAATGTCAGCAGCTTCACCTCGAAGAGATGCTGCGAGATGGAATGCCTTCGAAGTATCGTCCCAACCATTCGCAGAAGCAATAATTTCAAACTGCGTTTGATAAACGCGCCAAGACGACCTCCCATCAAAAGTGGCTACTTTGATGTTGGAACGTGGCGCAATGAAGGGAGTGGAAACATTATCCCATTTAGGCGTTGCAACGGTCATAGCTCCCCCCGTTTCAATTTTCCGTAGCCTTTCTTCAACAGCGTCATGAAACTTTTCCTGTTCCTCTTTCATGGTGGAAACCTTTTCTTCGATTTCATTCCTCACAGTCACAAGATCTTCTTTCTTTGTAGAAACCTTTTCTCCCAAGTAGTCAACTTTCCCATTAACCACCTCAAAACTCTCACTGATTTCTTTTCTTACTTCACTCAGAACATCTTCTTTTACCGATTGTAGAACACTTGTAGTAGTCTCTATTATCGTAGATTCCACCATTGTAGCCAGTTCGGATTGCATTTCTTCTTTAATCCCAATTATAGCTGCTGATGTGGATTCTCGGCAGGTGGCGATTGCAGCGGCGAGTTCGGCATTTGTCGTTTCTTGACGGGCTTGACCAGCGGCGATTGTAGCGGCGAGTTCGGCATTTGTCGTTTCTTGACGGGCTTGACCAGCGGCAATTGTAGCGGCTGTTAATTCTTGTCCGGCTTTTATTTCAGCAGCGGTTGATTCTTGTCCAGCTTTTATTTCGGCGGCGGTGGTTTCCTGTTGGGCCTTCATTCCAACAATCATTTCCATCAACTGCTTCATTTGGTCTTCCATCATTCCTCTAGTTGTCGGCATTCAAAATTACGAGATCCCACTTCTGACACCACTGTTACGAATTTTTCCGCTGAGGCAATGATGGCACAGTTTTCACGGTTTAAAAATATTTATTCTCTCTTCAGCAAACTCACAAAATTTATTCACAGGCAACAGTTTAATTACTCTCAAGCTTCAACAAAAATAATTTCGAATTCAGCGATTATACAAGCTCACTCCAATAGGTAAACAAAGCGATAAGCTTTCAACGAAGTCCGAAGTCAATCTGAAAACTTTCCAGTTCTCCAGTCTTTTATATACAAGCGCGTGAGACATTCGCGAAATTTCCAGCCAATTCATCGGAAAAGAAATATTTTGAAACTTCTCGATTGCTTTAGGTGTTGCCACCTTTTTCTAACTTGTATAATCGCTGTTAATAAATAAAATAAGATAAAAATAAATTGCCATAGAATTTTAAAATAATACGTCACTATTTACACTATATAGACAATTTGTGCAACATTTCCCCCTTCTTAAAGACTGCACCTCCCGGGCAGTGAAGTCCTTAAGAGAAAAGGCAATTCAATCACTTCTACTATAATATGGGGCTAGTCTATTGTTATGTACAACTCTAGGTTTACAGGAGGGTGTCCGTTGAATCCTTACCACGACGTCGTTGATCTTCTTAAGGACCACATACGGCCCTTCCCAGTTCGTCTGGAGCTTAGGGGAGAGTCCTTTTTGACGTTTAGGATTCCATAACCACACCTTGTCACCTTCCTGGAATGAACGTTCCGTGGCCTTGGCATCGTAGCGGACCTTCATGCGCTCCGTCATGATGTTGATTCTTTCTCTGGCGAACCGATGTACGGCTTCCAAACGTGCCTGGAGATCATCTAGATACTAGACAGGCGAGGAAGGGGTGTCCGGTGGTCGTCCAAAGAGGAGGTCGCAGGGTAGTCTAAGGTCTCTTCCGAAAATCATTTCAGATGGTGTATATCCGGTGGTCTCGTGAGTAGCACTTCTGTAGGCCAAAAGGAACAGTGGAAGTTTCTGATCCCAATCTTGCTGGTTCTTGGAAACAAACAAGGAGAGATGATTCAGAATCGTTCTATTAAATCGTTCAACCATTCCATCGGATTGTGGGTGCAGGGGAGTTGTACGAGTCTTTTCCATGTCGAGCAAGTCACACAGCCCAGTGAAGACGGCAGAGTTGAAGTTCGTCCCCTGATCGGAATGTATCAGCAGGGGTACGCCAAATCGGGAGATCCAATTCCGTACGGCCGACCAAACGGTGTAGTGGTTAGCGTGCTAGCTTCTAGACCGCGAGGTTGCGGGTTCGAGTCGCGTGTTAGGCATGGGTGTTTGTAAATGTATGTTGGCTTGTCTAATGACGAATGTTTCGGCGCATTATAGCCCTCGTGTTGCTGACGGCGCCAGATAATCTGAAAACAACCAACCAATTCCGTACGAGGACTTCTGCTACGGTTGTGGCTTCCTGGTCCGGAATCGCGTATGCTTCTGGCCATTTGCTAAAGTAGTCCATGACAACTAGGATGTATTTGTTGCCATTAGTTGTGTGAGGTAGGGGGCCTAAGACGTCCAAAGCAATTCTTTCGAATGGTGCTCCTACGTTGTAACGTTGCAACTTTCCACGAGTTCGGGTCTTCGGTCCCTTCCGCGAATTGCATGCATCACAGGACTTGCACCACTTCTCCACGTCGGATTTTGCTTTGTCCCAGAAGAATCTTTCCCTAACTTTCTGAAGAGTTTTCGTGACACCAAAATGTCCTCCAGTAGAACTGCTGTGAAGTTCTTCTAGAACGTTGGTAACTCTAGAACTTGGAAGGATTAATTGCCACCGGAAGCTTTTGCCGTCATCGGACTCCCATCGACGGTAGAGTATTCCATTCTTCAAGTGCAAAGATTCCCACATAGCCCAATATCTCTTCATTGTTGGGCTATAGCATGCAATTTCCTGCCAACTGGGTTTTCCGATAGCCGCTTCCATGAATTCAATTAGAGGTTTCAAGTCCTGATCTTCAACCTGACTTTTTCGAACATTCTGGTCACTCCAAGGGTCCAAGTCTGAAGTAGTTGAGGTGGTAGTTATTTTCCGAACGGCCGATGTGTTAACCCCAAACTTAGACTCGGCATTGGAACAAAATCGACAGTTCTCCGGACATGGTCTTCTAGAAAGAGCGTCTGCATTCCCATGGAACGTTCCTTTTCTGTGATGGATATCCATGTCGTATTCCTGCAGGCGCTGAATCCACCTTGCTATTTGTCCCTCTGTATTCTTGAAATTCAGCAACCAAGTCAGAGACGCATGATCAGTTCTTAAAAGGAATTTTCGGCCGTACAAGTAATGATGAAAGTGCTCAACGGCTTTTACTATTGCCAGAAACTCCTTTCTTGTGACGCAGTAGTTCCGCTCGGATCTTGACAGGCTCTTACTAAAATAAGCGATGACTTACTCCTGTCCTTCAATTTCCTGGGAAAGAACGGCGCCCACTCCCTCTTTGCTGGCATCTGTATCCAAAATAAAGCCCTTGTTAACATCGGGAAAAGCCAAAACAGGCGACGATGTTAAAGCGTTCTTCAGTTGATTGAAGGAGTCGTCACAGTCGGCAGTCCATAGGAACTTCTGCTTGCTCTCTGTTAGTCGATGCAAGGGTCTGGCGATCTTGGAGAAACCTTTCACGAATTTACGGTAATACGTGCACAGGCCTAGGAAGCTTCGCAATTGATGAACGTCTTGCGGTCGAGACCAAATTTGCACAGCATGGATCTTGGCTGGATCTGTACTTACTCCATCGGATGAGATGATATGTCCGAGATAACTGACTTTCCGCCTAAAGAGCTTACATTTTGATGGGCTAAGTTTCAAGTGGGCTTCCCTAAGCTTCAAGAACACGTTCTTCACATTTTGCAAGTGTTGATCAAAACTCCGCCCGGTGATAATGATATCGTCCAAATATACCAGACAGGTCTCGTAGGAAAGTCCTCTAAGCACAGTCTCCATTAGTCGCTCGAACGTAGCCGGTGCATTACACAAGCCAAACGGCATAACTTGAAACTGCCATAATCCTTGGCCGGTAGTGAAGGCAGTCTTCTCACGATCGTCGGGATGTATCTCCACTTGCCAGTATCCACTCTTTAAATCCAAAGTTGAAAACCACTGGTTCCCCGATAGAGTGTCCAAAGTGTCATCAATCCTTGGCAGAGGGTAGCTGTCCTTTTTCGTAATTTCGTTCAGTTTCCTGTAATCCACACAAAACCTGGTGGAACCATCCTTCTTTCGAACGAGTACGATTGGAGAGGCCCATGGACTTGAGGAGGGTTCGATAACTCTATTATCTTCCATTTCATGTAACAGTTTCCCGACCTCCTCTTGTTTTGCGAAAGGAAGTCTTCGAGGATGTTGTTTAATAGGTAAATGGGTCCCAGTATCGATTCGATGTTGAGTAAGCTCTGTTCTTCCTACATCTTTCGATGACATGGAGAAAATGTCTTGAAATTCTTTTATAAGGTTTCCGACAATCTTCTCTTGCCTTCTTTCTAACCGAGAGTCCTCGAGAAGCTGGTCCACTAAATCCGCGGGTGGTGCGGTCGGAAGCTCCTTCGATCCTCGTTCGATGCTTGTAACAGGTGTGCAAGTGGCAATTTCTTCTCTTTTCTTGATAACTCTCTTAGAATCACCGATGTTGGCCATTCTCACATGCACCACCTCTTGAGAGAGATCCACAAGCGTCGCTCCTACTAGCACTCCTCTCGGGACGCTATTCGCTGATGGGAAGTCCGTTACTCCAAATCGGAAGGCCTTCGGGAGCTCTGTTGAACCTTTTACAACCAAATCTGTCATGGAGGGGATGGTGATGTCTTCAAGACCTACTATTCGATATGCACATGGCTCTTCCGAGTCCAAACCGAACAATGGAACTTCTTCTTTCCCTGTTTGAAGCTCGCCTTTCTCGAAATTCAAAGTAATTCCATTTTTCTTTAAAAAGTCCAATCCCAGAATACATGGGTCAATAATTTCAGCGACGTAAACGGTGTGAGTGTAGGTGTGAAATCCAAAAGAGATGTTGACATTTAATTTCCCATGCACAGAAATTTTGTCACCAGTCACAGTTTGTAGTGAAATTGAAGGCGCCGTGTAAAGAGGTTGGCTGTCCTGGCGCAAGGCTACATCCGTCCGTAAGATGGTTACATTTGCCCCTGAGTCAACTATTAGACGACAGGGAGTTCCATTGATCTTGCCCTCCACGAATAAACCATGGTTTCCTCCTTGAAGGGATGAGATGTGATAGAAGCTGAGTGGGGCACCACCTGATCTACACGGCGACCTCCGCCTCGCGAGATAGCCGCTCTTTAGTTTAACTCTTGAGGCTCGGACGAGGGTCTGTCCCCTCTCCTGTCCAATTCAGGGCAATCACGTCTGAAATGTCCTTCCCGGTTGCAGAGCCAACAAACCACTCTAGTTTTTCGATCCCTCGAGCCAGGAATATTTCTCATAATTCGCTCCATCTTGTTTTCCAGTTCTTGAAACTTCTTCGTGAAAAGTTCAGAGGAATCGTCTGCCAATGTTCCACGTACGAAACGCCAATCTTTTCTAGAAGCTTGCTGTTCGGCTTCTACTCTCATGGCATAGACGAGGGTGGACTTTAGATCTTTGCTGTCTGACATCCTGGTAGCTTGCTGTATGTCGAGATCTTTGATAGCATCCACGAAATACTGAAGAGACAGGTTATCTCGTACGTCCGAGGGACAGTCTGGGAAAGCGAGGAGCGACAGTCTTTCTATATCCGATGCCAATTCTTGAAGAGTTTCATTGGCCTTCTGCTGTCTCACTTTCAATTGCAGTCTGTTGTAATCCTTT
The DNA here is from genome assembly GCA_963978545.1 of Linyphia triangularis. Lineage (NCBI taxonomy): Eukaryota > Metazoa > Arthropoda > Arachnida > Araneae > Linyphiidae > Linyphia > Linyphia triangularis. The sequence continues at coordinate 4,478,503 of OZ021728.1, forward strand.
AGATGCTGCTCCCCAAACCTTAACTCCAACGCACTTGCCAGCGCCACAAATTCTCCCCGCTTCTCTTCAGGTAGTGTCTGTAAAATGTCAGCAGCTTCACCTCGAAGAGATGCTGCGAGATGGAATGCCTTCGAAGTATCGTCCCAACCATTCGCAGAAGCAATAATTTCAAACTGCGTTTGATAAACGCGCCAAGACGACCTCCCATCAAAAGTGGCTACTTTGATGTTGGAACGTGGCGCAATGAAGGGAGTGGAAACATTATCCCATTTAGGCGTTGCAACGGTCATAGCTCCCCCCGTTTCAATTTTCCGTAGCCTTTCTTCAACAGCGTCATGAAACTTTTCCTGTTCCTCTTTCATGGTGGAAACCTTTTCTTCGATTTCATTCCTCACAGTCACAAGATCTTCTTTCTTTGTAGAAACCTTTTCTCCCAAGTAGTCAACTTTCCCATTAACCACCTCAAAACTCTCACTGATTTCTTTTCTTACTTCACTCAGAACATCTTCTTTTACCGATTGTAGAACACTTGTAGTAGTCTCTATTATCGTAGATTCCACCATTGTAGCCAGTTCGGATTGCATTTCTTCTTTAATCCCAATTATAGCTGCTGATGTGGATTCTCGGCAGGTGGCGATTGCAGCGGCGAGTTCGGCATTTGTCGTTTCTTGACGGGCTTGACCAGCGGCGATTGTAGCGGCGAGTTCGGCATTTGTCGTTTCTTGACGGGCTTGACCAGCGGCAATTGTAGCGGCTGTTAATTCTTGTCCGGCTTTTATTTCAGCAGCGGTTGATTCTTGTCCAGCTTTTATTTCGGCGGCGGTGGTTTCCTGTTGGGCCTTCATTCCAACAATCATTTCCATCAACTGCTTCATTTGGTCTTCCATCATTCCTCTAGTTGTCGGCATTCAAAATTACGAGATCCCACTTCTGACACCACTGTTACGAATTTTTCCGCTGAGGCAATGATGGCACAGTTTTCACGGTTTAAAAATATTTATTCTCTCTTCAGCAAACTCACAAAATTTATTCACAGGCAACAGTTTAATTACTCTCAAGCTTCAACAAAAATAATTTCGAATTCAGCGATTATACAAGCTCACTCCAATAGGTAAACAAAGCGATAAGCTTTCAACGAAGTCCGAAGTCAATCTGAAAACTTTCCAGTTCTCCAGTCTTTTATATACAAGCGCGTGAGACATTCGCGAAATTTCCAGCCAATTCATCGGAAAAGAAATATCTCGAAACTTCGCGATTGCTTTAGGTTGTTGCCACCTTTTTCTAACTTGTATAATCGCTGTTAATAAATAAAATAAGATAAAAATAAATTACCATAGAATTTTAAAATAATACGTCACTATTTACACTATATAGACAATTTGTGCAACAATATAAACAATTTAAATCGCATTTATACTTGGCAAATAGGAAACATTATTTTTACATTATACTAAACTCCAACTTAACTTCACATCACTAGACGATAGATCTTCACCGTGCTCATAGGCAATTAATCCATTTTAGCGGAGTGAGGACATAATTCTCGCCAAACCTTGTAGCTTTTTACAGGGTTGTGCTTTGGCGAATATTATGCTTTCACGCGGCCAAAATGGATTAAATACCTATGAGCATTGTGAAGATCTACCGTCTAGTGATGTCAAGTTAAGTTGAAGTTTAGTATAGAGTAATTGATAAGAGTGTAACAATATGCCAGACCACATTATAAATGGTGTCAACAGTTTTAAAAGACAGCTTTTTTGGGAGAATTGTTCAGAAAAGTTACATTGGACCAAACTTGATGGCCCTTGCAATTTTAGTTGGTGGTCATTTTTGTATTTGTATAGGGGCAGCACCAATATGAACTAATATTTTTATACCATTTTTAGGGTATAAAAATAAGAGGTTGGCGATATATCGATACGACGATATTTTAATCGATATTTTGAAGAAAAAAAATCGATTTTAAAAATATCGATACAAGTCGCCGATATATCAATTTTTTCAAACATTTTTAGTTTTTTGATGATCGTTTTGTAGTTCCATGTTTTTGGTTTTTTTTCTTTATTCCCTTTTCAAAACCTTCAAAACTAAAGTTTGGACTTGGCTGGGAGACAGTTAAAATGGCACCCTAACTAAAAAGAAAACATAATGTAATGGAAAGATAAGATCATTTATTAGTAGTCATTAACACAGCGCCGTTTCTGTTGCCAACGTGTGCCTGGAATTTGCATCTAATTTTAAATATTAAAAACATCTCTATCAGTAAAATATGCGGTAAACTACTTTTTAAAATTTCTTCTTTAAGAATAAATGGGAATTTATACATTCACATCTAAATGTATTTTATATATTCTGATTGATAATATAATTTATTTATTAAAAAAAATATATTTATTAAACCAATTTTTATAATTTATTTACTAAACCAATTTTTATAATTTATTTATTTAACCAATTTTTATAATTTATTTATTAAACCAATTTTTGTAATTTATTAAACCAATTTTTATAATTTATTTATTAAACCAATTTTTATAATTTATTACCTAAACCAATTTTTATAATTTATTTATTAAACCAATTTTTATAATTTATTTACTAAAACAATTTTTACAATTTATTTATTAAAACAATTTTGTCATGAAATCATGAAAAGTAGAAATTTGCCTCGAAAAACTTCGTTTCTGGCAAAATTGAAAATCAAATAAAAAAAAAATCATGCATCGAGGTATCGATATTTTATCAATATTTTTTCCTATACAACGATATAGTATCGACATTTATTTTGATTGATATTTCCGACCTCTAATAAAAAGGGCAGATGAGACAGGTCAGTAGTGTATTTCTGTTTTCAATGAACCCATTCAATGCAGTCCATTATTTTTTTAATTCATGACTTTCCTCGTCAATTTTTCTCTTAATTATTTTGGACGGAGTCGAGCTCATGTTTTGCCCAACATAGCATTTCAAAAGCAAATGTAAAGGCAAAAGGCGTTTCTACAGTGCACACTACAGCAAAAATTGTACAGCGAAAGGTTCTAACTATCTCAGCCGGTTGGTTGGTTTGTACGCTCGACGACCTATTTTGTTTTGCACAATAGCGGCTAATCATGCCGGGGCCTACAGCTTAAAATGGAGTCCGAATCACAACGAACATCCATCCCAGAATTCAAACCAGACACCTTCTGTATGTGAGACCAGAGCGCTAACTCCACAGCTATCGGGAGAGCTCTATCTCAGTCGGATACCAAAGAACCTCAAACGTTAACAAAGGCCGGCGAAACGGTATAGTGGTTAGCGTGCTAGCTTCTAGACCGCGAGTCCCGCATGGGTGTTTGTAAATGTATGTTGGCTTGTCTAATGACGAATGTTTCGGCGCATTATAGTTGCTGACGGCGCCAGATAATCTGAAAACAGCCAACCAACTTTAACAAAGGCTTGATGCAACCACGACTTTGACGCACACTGATTGCTTTGACTGAGAAGAATTCCATAGCACGCTTGTGAACGCTAATTTAATTTGGTATTTGAGAACGGTCCACTTGGCCAATCTCTGTGTGTTCCGCCGCGTTTTCCTTATTTCTTGGGTTTGAGATAACGCAGAAAGTTTATAATACAAAGCACCAATTTATTATCATTTATCAGTTTATTTTTAGCTTTAGTTGCTTAGAACGCAACAAATATCCATGAGAAAAGCCGCGATCGGTAGACACCTGCACCGAGCAATCTCACAGGCAGTCCGTTTGCACAAGCTATGTTGACTCCGATCTTTTGTGGTTTTTACGAATAATTAAGCCCTAATTCCTCCCAAGAAAAAAAACATGAAATTCGGGCACGTTTCCAATAAAATGACGCAATCTTTCCCAAACAACTTCGACAAAAGTCTTTCAAAGACATCACATCCAAAAAAATATCGCGACAGGGTATTTAAGAGACTTCTGTCACCCCAAGTGCTATTTTAAGGAAGTAAGCCGATGACACATATTGGCACCTGATTACACTTCCAAAGTTGTTGACAAAGTAAACATCATTAAAATCCCATCACACTTCTGATCGGGGGAAAAGTTTGGAATGTCCTCGGGGGAACCCCTTACGCCTAATTAAACATCCTTAATTATATATCCCCCGAGGATTAGACTGACGGAAGAGGAAGCACTTTTCTCGTAAATTGTCACTTTTCACTCTCCCTAACCCTTCTTGGACCCTAATGGGCGTAAGCGTTACGATGATTAGACTTTTCACCATTGTTATAGAGATAAACTCCACTTTTACGTGGGTTTTTATGTTTTCCGGGTGTTCTTAAAGAGGGAGTAAATATACGGTCGAATACTATAACCCGTAAAAGTGAAGTTTTTAATAATAAATACTTTATAAATTCATTGCCAATTTTTATATTCTTTAATATAGTTGCGATTCTATTGTCAGCGTGCGGTTGGCGTTTTCGTCTAATTTTAAATATTAACCCTTTTTGCACTCGAGGCCTTTTTCGCGCGGAGGGACCAGCTACTCGAGACATTTTAGGTGCGGTTGGCGTTTATGGATTTGCTTCATAGAAACAAAACACAGTCATTGGCCTTGCATCAAATTTCCGCATCAAACCTAGTGGTCCTCTCGTGTTTCGGCATCCAATGAGAGGCGCCGCTCGATTGCAAAGGATTAAAACATCTCTATCAGCAAAATACGTTTCAAAATTTATTTATGAAAGATGAATGTGAATTTATGCAATCTCACACGTGTCCTGTTATCTTTTATTTATTCTGATTAAAATGATTTTGGCAACAGGAAAGAGTCTCAACAAATGATCGGTTAAATGGGATTTATTAGTATTCCAAAACGATTATATAAACGTCTGAAAAAGCGACCTTTTAGTGACAGTGACATACCCCGAAATTTGGTAGAATGCATTGTCATCGATGTCGAATCTATCTGCCAAGTTTCGGATATATATAGCTTCCGCATACCTGTCCGGCAGACACACACACAAAATCAAAATTAATGTGAAGGATTTAAAAAAGAATTCCTCGCAACAAAAAAAAAGAAAGAAAAGCACGGACCCGAAATAATAATATATATAAGATAAGAAAAACAGGTGGTATTTATAGTATTCCTCCACAAACAATTTTTTAGACGTCAAAAGCACCTCCCCGGAATATGATGTTCGGGGTCCATTTGCTCCGCTGTATTTCGGGAGCGAATTCCATCATTTACTTTTCTGTTTCCCGGATATTTTCTCCAGGATGTGGGTTAAAAAGAAAATTCTTTTTTTGGTGTGCGGAGCGGATTTCGAGCCGTAAAATATATCCGAATGGAAGAGAGTCCAAGGCTCTGATTTTTCTTTTTTTTTTTGTGTAGAGGTCTGCTCGAGATGTGACTGAATGACTATGAAATACGCGGTGTCACGTTATAAAGTTGGACACATTTTGATGTTGAATTATTCATAAAATAATGAAGACAAATTTAAATTGAAAACACTAATGATTAGATAGACTCAAAAAGTTTTATGGCCCTTTTCAATGGACTTGAACATGGGCGCCGCACGGAGAATATCAAGTCAGTAGTCAATTTCGCGCCAGGATACGGGCATGCAAGTTGGCATCCACAGAGCAGTGGCGGCTCGTGAGTAAAAAAAGTGAGGGGGCCCAAATTTACAATGACGTGTTTTTATTTATGGAAGGGGGGGGGGGGGTAAGGAGAGTGCAGATTTCAAAGTAAATGAATTCCATGTAATTAAATAAATGTTATTCAAATGCATAACACATAAAACTATGAGAAAAATTAAACAATTTATCCAAATAATTTTAAATAAAATATATACTTTAATAAAACGAATGATTATAACAATTTGCAGCATTTCGTTTGAACCAATGACTTTCGAAAATTAAAAATGGAGCGAAGAAAAGTGGGGAAATTTTCAGGAAAAGTATAGTGAGTTTTAAATTATTACTTTTTTAAAAAATAAAATTTATGCATATTGATTAATTATTATTTTAGTCCGAAATTTCATTACTCAATAAGTAAATATTTTCAATCTTATATTTTTACTTCTTAAAAATTTTGGTTGTTTAGTTTGAAGCCCTTTTGTCACTTGTGGAGTGTACCAAAAAAATTCGTTTATTGTTATCCTTATAAATGGATATTTCAGACAACTGAATGAGTTAAAGATAGTTAATGGTTGCAGTACACCAAGGCTAAGATTTTTTAAAAATTCAATTCAACAAAATTCTTCTTTAGATGCAAAATTGAATTAAAAATGAAACAAATCAATCTCATTCACAATTTTATCAATACTTTAATCTAAATTTAAAATTAAATTGGGACCAAGGGCTTAATGTTACACATTGGAATAAAATGGGGATCCAGCGTTTGTTTTTTGGAGGCGACTGTAAAGCTTTAATAATTGAGATTGCTAATATATTTTGTTTGTAAATATTAGGTCACGAAGAAGCCTTTTTTTCACCTTTATATTTTTTTACCTCAAATAATTTGAAATCAAATGGAAACAAGTTCATCAAGAATCAAATCCTATAAAGTAATTTAAAACTATTTTTCTATTCTATGTTTAAATAATTGAAAGTTTCGATCATAAATATAAATGACTAACATAAAATGTTATTTAAATAATGAATTTTAGTTTTGGTAGAAAATAAATTCGTCAAAACCTTCAAGAGAACTAAAACGAAGCTTCGTTATTTAAATAATAACATACTTGGAATATTCTGCGTTGGGTATGGCAAACATATTTATATGGATTGAAATATATTAAATAATTTTTCAATTGAAAAAAAAAATTTTACCCATAAAATGAGGTTTCATTGCTATGCTAAATATAAAAAGATGCAGATGGTATAGTGGATCATATACCTGCATACTCAGAAGCGGATTTAGACGTCAGTCAAGGGAGAGGAAAGGTTGCTACAATCACCAACATAGTTGTAGAGGTGGTGAAACAGGATGAGAAGGAGAGGGGAGGGGGTGGGGGGAACAGCCTAATTTTGTTTTCTGTATAACTCATATACCTAATTATCTCTAAAATCGAATTAATTAAAAAGAAAAATGATATTTTTATGATAATTAAGATAAAAAAAATATATGACCAATTGAGCTTTTCCATTCGAAGAGACCTGGTATCATACGAACAAAATGCGTCTTCAAATATTTTTTGAAAAATCACGATTCTGTTTAAAAACTTATTTATTGAGAAAAACTTGTTTTTATATTTGAAAAATAAAGGGTAAAATTAAATGATCTTACCGAGACTTTTTGTTACAAAATTAGTGCCCTTTCGCCTCTTATAATTGTAGTGTTCTGTACATTTTCTCTGGCTCCAAATTCAATTCCCTGTCATTACCTTGTACGCTTACACAGCAGCAAATTCCAACACTGCTTGGGATAGTTCAAGCTCGACTACTGACTGTATTACTTTTTCACAACACACAAAGTGGAACATTCCTTATAGAATTTGATACCCTAAACAAGGAGAAAGAGACCCCTCCCCCCCCCCCCCTTAAAAACACAGGAAGTGAAGGACCTGGCTGCAAGCTTTTCGATGTTCTTTTCAAGGTCTCCGAGAAAGGGGTCTTTTATCCCCCAATATTCTTCAAGGTCATTATGATGGAGTCTTATTAGAGAGATGGGCGGTGTGCGTTTTTATTGACATTTTCGCGAGTTCATGGCAAGAAAGCTGTTGCACCACTTACAATAGTTAATATTGTGAAGTTAATAACTGCTTTTATTTGACTTGAATTTTTTAAATATAATTTTACAGAAATTACACAACAAAATAATATTATCAAGCCTATACATAAGTGGGACCACTGTCCAAAAAAGTGAGGGGGCCCAGCCCCCCCCTGGCCCTCTGCACCAGCCGCCACTGCCACAGAGGCTATATTGCGGCTGTAATCCTGACCTTTAAGTCATTCGACACTTTCAATGACGAAGGTGGGGAAAGGAACCCCCGGAACCCCCCCCCCCCTCACCGAAATTCTGTGAAATCTTGTTTTACCACTTCCCCTTCTTTTGTTTTGTGTGTGAGTAACTTGTTATATGTATTTAATCAAATCTTCGACCATAACCCCCCCCCCCATTCCCCGATAAAAAATCCTGGCTACGGGCACTCCCCCCCCCCCCTGTACACGATGTCCACAAAAGAACAAGACCGTTATGTCAGGTGATCTGGGTGGGGCCAAAAGGAAAAAAACGTGCAATTGATATCGCGAACAAATGATATTTACGAAAGAAACGAGAAAAACATAAAATTAACAACACGGGCAGACGATATTTACAAAAGAAATCATATTCAAATGGGACGTAACTCCAAAAATGGCGATTTTGACGATATACTTTTCGATAATTTCTTACATTATCTTTTGAAAGTGAAACAGAAGAAAGGAGAAAAGCGGTTGCTGATGAGCGATGGTCAACAGAAGTTGAAGGTATTCGTTTTTCAACTTTTTAGGCATTTATAAAATTTTTAAGGGAATTTCGGAGGTGGGGATGTTCAGAACACCTTAAGAGGCATTACAACAACAATTTTGGTCGAAATCGTTTGAGCCATTTTTAGCAATTTCTGAAAAATATATATATATATTTAAATGGGGGGGGGGGCTAACTTACCTTATGCGCATGCGTCCTTTTGGTGAAAACCTTAATAATAGATCCCATGGCCACCACTAACCTGTACATCAAATTTAAAAATTGTAAGTAAATTCGCTGACCACGTACACACAGACTCACATTTTTTAAAAATTTTATTTTTATTTTGTAGACCACTTTTTTGAAGTCAGGGATGTTCGCAAATGGGGAAAAATGCAAAAAAAAATTAAAAAAAAAAATCTTTTTTTACCTATAACAATACTTTCACTACCCTATGTTTCACTACCCTAAAATTGAATTGAATTACTTTTTCCGAGAAAAAGGTAGACGTAAAATGCCAATACTGATTTCTCCTAAAGTCTCTTTCACAAGGTGCGGACGAGGGCCTTTTCACACGAGCCTATATCTGCGGACGTTTCGCCCGCATCTTTGAAGAGTTTGATTCTTATTTTCACTCGGTGAATGCAGTATGTGGATAAGCGTTGATTAAAAGTATTTAGCTACTTTTTAAGTTTTACTTTATAATATAAGTGTAAAATTTAGGTTTGCATAAGAGAAGAGTTATTATATCTCCTTTATTCTAGAAGAAAACGGATAGATAGGCGTTTCTATTAATCAAGGCCGCCTAAGGCGATTGCACACATGTGATTTTGAGAGGGGAGCCGAAATGAGAAAAATATTTTTAAAAAATAGTATGATAATATGGTAAAAATGTAAACTAATCAAATCATTTTCCGCTGCTAAAGCTAGGAAGGTTCACTGCTAAGTGATGTAACACAAGTTATTTTAATCCATTTTGTATTACGTTTTTTTTTTTTTAAAGATTTTTTTTTTTGGGAATATTAAATCAAAACTTTTGTCGTAATTAAAAAAAATGTGTTATTTTCTAACAAAACTATAAGCAGAATAAAAGAATTTAGGAGCTTGCATTTTGCAGAAGTACAGCACACCATACCAAATGAAGTTAGTAAAAGTCCGTTAGAAGAATTAGTAATCGAAGAAATCATCTAAAAGAATAAAAATAATGAAAAGATACTAAATACTTTACTATTTATTACTACTTATTTGTTTTTAATCTCTTTAAAATGCCAAATTCATGTATTAAGTTCCTGCAAAATTCATCATCAAAAAACTAGAGGCGTGGAATATTCGCATAACTTTCAATTACACCAAAATAATGGTCAAGTAATACAACAAAATAATGGTAAAAAAGTGGTGTTATTTACTGTTTCCATAATTACACTAAAAAGCCCCCCCCCCCCTCCCCAGAAAAAAACAACTAATAAGCCAAATTGGCAATATTATTGAATAAATATTTTTGCATTATCCTTTCCTAAACTTGAAACAGATGAAAATCAATCGTTGATGGGCGATGCTCAAGGCCAGAGAAATGTGTGTTTAAGGGACTCGTTTTTCAACTTTTTACGCTTTAATTGCATTTCTAAGGGAATTTAAAAGATGAGGACGATTAGAACACCTTAAGAGGACTACTGGGATTTTAATCAAAATCGTTAGAACCGTTTTTAGCAATTGTTGAACAACACGATTTTTTCATGATTTCAACCTTATGTGCAAGCGCGATTTCGACGAAAACCATAATGGTAGGAGGTCCCAGAGCCACCACTAACCCGCGCACAAAGTTTGAACATCGCAGGTTAATTTGTTTGGGAGTTATGCTGACCACATATACAGACATACAGATACACAGACATTTTTTCTAGACCGTTTTTTTTTTTTTTTTAAATCGGGGTATACCAAAATGGGAAGAAACGCAATAAAAAAAAAACGAATTTTGTTTTTTTGCCGGATGCTATACTTTCATTACCCTATGTAAACTTACGAGTAATTGAAATTAAAAGGTTATGAAATAATGTTCCTTTTAAAATTGAAAAATATGTTGTTTTGAGGGAAAAGGTAAAGGATTTACTCTGTTGGTGTGATAGAAGTATTTCTGATCGCAAATTTTTCGAACCTTTCACAAACGAATTAATCTTTTTTATTTATTTAGAGAGATAACTATGTTTTATTCAAGATCGAAATAAACGCTTACTAAGTATTCTTTCCACATTTTCTTGAATAAAAATAATCCTGTTTTTAACATCGGACCGTTTCGTTTTTCAAGATAACTCTCGCTATACGTCGGGCTTTTTGAAGTTTTGTTAGTTTTAGAAAAAAAATCCCCCTCGTTAAAGTGAATGTTCGTTTTTATCATACGCTACCAAAATATTTTTCTAAAAATGAGTGTTTTTCTTTCCTTGTCTCTCTTTTGGCTTAACACGTGATCGTGTTCGAGAAAGAATCGTATCTATTATTTCTGGACAGTGATACTTTTTTTTTCCCTTTCCCCCCCCCCCCCCCTTTTTTTTTCCTTCTTGACAATCTTTTTTTCCTTTCATATAAAAAATAAAAATCCATAAATGAAATACAGATTGAAAAGGTAATATTCTCCGCATCTGATGAATTAATTTCATAGGAATCAACGGTATTATTACCAATCTTGATGATAGCCTACTTGATGACTGTAAAGGTTAACTCTCTGGCTTGCGTGCCAAACGGACGGAGTTCCAATCCCGGGTTTTAGGTATGGATTTTCATTGTGATTCGGTATTCAAGTAAAGCTGTAAGTCTCGACCTGATTAGCGGACATTGTGACAAAAATAGGTCAGGGTGCAAACCAACCAACTTATGAATACTGTTGCGTGGACGGGTTCGAAAGATTTGAAGCCAAAGCAGATCAAAACTTGCAGAAATTTATTCCAATATAACTCTTCACAGTTCTCTTACAGCTCCAGAACTTCTCGTTTTAGTAGACACAATACAGCTCTTTTCACCTCAATAGAGCACAAAACAGCAGTTAAAAACTTGAAAACAACTGCTAAATCGCCGCAAAAGACAATGCAATACAGTTCGCTTTAGAACTACTCAGTAATTCCAGTCAACTAACTCAGTGACTCAAAATCCAAGAACTGACTAACCCTACTCACGGCCATCCTTATATAGGAGTGGTGAATCTTCACGAACCTTCCAGAGAGAGAAATTTGGAGAACTTTCCAGATCGTAGTCGAAAAGTCCTATACATGTACATGGGATACATGTATCTATACATGTACCGAAAATGTCGCCAAATGGTCGCAAAGTTTGGTGACATTTGGCGATTTCTCGGCCTACTTGGCGACAAAAATTAGTCGCCAAAACCGTCGCCAACTTGGCTCTATCTCGCCAATTTGGCGATATTCCTATTACCATAATGTTAAATGCCCTGCCCCTTGAAACTCGCTTCCCAGAGTTACCTCTGTAAGACCCGTTATCAAGCATTGAGATGCTCAAGCATTGCCTTATGCGAAATGTACATAAATTACTATTTACAAAATTAACACTACGAAATATTTACAAATATACAAAAATTCGTAACAATACTTTATTTAAGGTTGCATAGTGTGTTATTTTTTTTTTTTTTTTTTGAAAATTGAAGTTGAAAAAAATTAGAAACAGTAAAAAAAATGGGATAGTATACAGTAGATGGCAGCACGATAGAAAAGTGAAAAGTGGAGAATACTAAATTAATCTTACATTTCTCCACAATAGAATACCTGATTCGAAAAAGTAATTAATCTGAACGAGTAGGCTCCAGGCTAGTTCGAGTCCACTAGTATTCCTATGTTTTATTTAAAAGGCCAAAAAAAAAAAAAATAAGAAATAAGTTCTAGATATTTTTTGATATTTTGGTCACTGGTATATTTTAAATCACAATCAAAATTCATATATTTATTGTTGCGTGGATGGGTTCGAAAGACTTGAAGCCAAAGCAGATCAAAACTTGAAGGAATTTATACCGATATAATTCTTCGCAGATTCTTTTACAACTCCAGAACTTCTCGTTCTAGTAGACTCGATACAGCTCTTTACACAACAATAGAGTACAAACAGCAGTTAAAAATTTGATACACAACTGTTAAAATCACTGCAAAAGACAATGCAATACAGTTCGCTTTGGAACTACTCTGAATGCTCACTGAAACACCACTAAGTAACTCTTGGTCGGCCTTATATAAGGAAAGTTTGTTTCGCGAATCTTCCAGAGATAGAAATTTGGAGAACTTTCCAGATCGTAGTCGAAAAGCTCTATACAGGTACATGGGGACCGAAAATGTCGCCAAATGGTCGCCAAGTTTGGCGACCATTTGGAGATTTCTCGCCACATTTGGCGACCAAAATTAGTCGCCAAAAACGTCGCCAACTTGGCGAGATTGCCATTAACCATAATGTTTAATGGCCTGCTCCTTGTAAAACTCGTTTTCCAGCATGATCCCTGTAGAACTCGTTTTCAAGCATTAAGAGACGCATTGCAGGAAAGCGAAGACAAACTCTTGCACTGCCTTACGCAAAATGTACATAAATTTCCCTTTTACATAATTAATACCACGAAATATTTACAAATATACAGAAATTCATAACATTTCCCTCCTCCCAAGGACTGCACGTCCCGGGCAAAACAGTCCCCGGAAAAGAAGGCTTACCTTCAAAGCAAAAAAAATTAAAAAATTTATATACACATGTGACCATGGTTTTAATAACTATATACACTTTATACATTAGGGAGATAACAAACTATGGCCATAGTAAGGAGCTAACCTGTCGTAATGAACGACTCAAGGCTTAGAATTAGATGACTAACGAATTCGTACCACGACATCATTCAGCCGGTTGAGGACTGAGTAGGACTCTCCCAAACTTCAGTCTCACTGGGATGAAGTCCTTTCTGTCGTTTCGTGTTCCAGAAGCAAACCTTGTCACCTTCGTGGAATTGATGTCCTTCGTGTCGTATCTGGTCTTCATCTCCCCCGTCGCCAAGTGGATTCGATCTCTGGACGTACTCCTCTGGCGATGAAGGTGCATCCGGAGGGCGGCCAAACAACAGATAGCAAGGCAGACGAAGACCGAAGAGCATTTGGGATGGAAAATAACCTGTACTCTCGTGGACAGCGTTGCGATAGGCCAGAAGAAACAAAGGTAACTTCTGATCCTAGTCCTGTTGATTTCTAGAAACCCTCAGTGAGAGGTTATTGAGGATGGTTCTGTTAAACCTCTCCACCATGTCATCCGACTGTGGGTGTATAGGTGTCGTCTGGGTTTTGTCAATGCCAAGTAGATAACAGAATCCTTGGGATCTTGGAAGCAATAGCTGCCATCGGGGTGTCTTTCCATCATCAGATTCGAACTTCCAGTACAACAGGCCGTTTCGATTATGGAGAGAGTACCAGAGGGCCCAATATTGCTTTGTCGTAGGACTATAGATGAAAATTTCCTGCCAAGTAGGTGTCGCATTCGAAGACTTAGTTAAATCGATTATTGGCTTGATGTCGGGATCTCTCAGTTGGTCTTTTCTGACTTCTCCGTCACTCCACGGATCTGGATCCGATGATGTAGAAGAAGTAATCAATATGAAATATTAAGGAATTTTGGGTTCTGATATATTCTGCTGACAAAAAAACGCAAGACAAGAAGAAAAATAATCATGCATGTAAAGGATGCAGTCAGATTGAAGTTTGAGAATTTTTTTTTAACGGTAGGGCTACCGATGGCCGCGCTTTTAAGTTGTAGGATAACTAAAAATGTAACAGAAATAATATGCAAATAAAATAAGGGTTCTAATATATTTTGTTGACAAAAACACCAGGCAAGAAGAAAAATAATCATGCATGTAAATGATGCAGTCAGATTGAAGTTTGAAGATTTTTTTTTTAACAATAAGGCGGCGGTCGCACCCGCACGGGAAATGCAAGAAGAAAAACTCAAAAAATTCAAAATTCTGATTTTTCTAGTTGGCTGTATTTCAGATTATCTGGCGCCGTCAGCAACACGAGGGCTATAATGCGCCGAAACATTCGTCATTAGACAAACCAACATACATTTACAAACATCCATGCCTAACACGGGACTCGAACCCACAACCTCGCGGTATAGAAGCTAGCACGCTAACCACTATACCGTTTGGTCGGCCTGATTTTTCTAGAAGAGTGGAATTCCCAGACGTTTTTCTGATTTTCCTGAATTCTCGGTTCTGTGTACCACCCTCTCAACTCATGAATCCATATCATGGATGAATGGATTTTAACGGCGTATATGCACGTGATTACAAGAAAAGAAAAGGAGATTTTCATTGATTCGGAAATTTCTGTACATTCGGTAACAAAAAAAAATAGTGGAGGGGAGAATCGAAAGGTGGCCTGTTGATTAGTTTATTTAGTCGCCTCATCACACCGTTTAATCGACCTGTGTCGACTAGATTTTTCAGGTCTACAAAATGATTTAAATAAAAGTTGTTATTGCACACAAAAGTTGTGGCAAAGCATATAAGGGATACATATAAACAACTCTGTTTTTATGGGTTAAGTATTTAAAGGAATAAATTTTAAAAAATCCACTCTATTTTAATACCCATATTAGCGTTCTCTGCATCTCAAGCTTGAACCAATTCACTCGCAGCAACGTCGCATAAAATCTCATCCAATATCTCCAATCCAGAAGCAACAAAAGATATTTCCATTCCATTGTTGGAGATTGGCCCGTTTCCGCTCGAGAAGTTCGAATCGAAAAAGCTTATTTCGGTGGCAATATTTCTCATTTCAATATTGTTGAGCAGCGTTTTCAATCCTTTTGGAGGTAAATTTCTTCGTATTTATATATTTCTTCCCTTCAATTTCTTTTATCGTGAAACGGGAGCGTTCCCTTCAATCTAATTTGCATTTTCTTCGGAAAAGACCCGCTTCTCATCCAAGGTTCCAACTAAAAACATAAAAAGGGCATGCATCTCATACTTATTTATTATCACTCTCGATACCAGAAGATACTCACCCGCAACGAGTTCCGATTCACTACGCGAGTGAGTTAACCGACTCATTGATTTGTTACTTTCAAAATTACCCATATGTAATGAGAGTATAGGATTCGGTCAACAAAAAAAAAACAAAAAAAAAAATCGATTTTTTTTTTTTTTTTTTTTGTGTGTGTGCATTTTCCCACGTTTTGGAACATCCTGAACTCAAAAAAGTGATCTAGAAAAAATGTCTGTCTGTGGTCAGCATAATTCCCGAACAAATTGACCTAAGAAGTTCAAATTTGGTGAGAGCTTGCTAGCTTCTAGACCGCGAGATTTCGGGTCCCGTGTTAGGCATGGGTGTTTGTAAATGTATGTTGGCTTGTCTAATGACGAATGTTTGTTGCGCATTATAGCCCTCGTGTTGCTGACGGCGCCAGACAATCTGAAAACAACCAACCAATCAAATTTGGTGAGCAGGTTGGTGATGGCCAAATTACCTACCATTAAGGTTTTCGTCAAAATCGCGCATGCGCGTAAGGTAGTTGCCATTGAAAAAAAATCATTTTTTTCAATGATTGCTAAAAAACGGCTCTAACGATTTTGATAAAAATCGCTGTGCTAATGCCACTTAAAGTGTTCTAAGCATCCCCACCTCCAAAATTCTCGTAAAAATGCTTCAATGACGTAAAAAGTGGAAAAACGAATGTCTTTAACAAAGAGTTCTTTCTGCTGGAACATAGCTTATGAACGATTGTTTCTTTCTCCTCTTCTCAATTTCGCTGATAAGAAAGGATAATATAAGAATTATCAAAAAGTATATCACCAAAATTTCCATTCTGGCGAAGTTTTTTTTTCTTTTTCTTCTTTAAGTCCCATATTACAATTATCGCAAAAAATATCGCCAAACTGGCCATTTTTTCTAAACGAATGATGGATATTTAAAAACGGTAAATGACACAAATCCACATCAGTAATAAAGTGTAAGTGAAAGTTGTTCGATGTTTCACACCCCTAGTTGTATATACGGTCCATACAGCTTTTGAAGAGTAAATAATACAACCAATAAAAACAAAGTTTTTAATATAAATCCTTCATATGCGTTGCCAATTTTTCTATTCATTAACATAGCGCCGTTTCTATTGTCAGCTTGTGCTTAGTGTTGGCGTCTAATTTTAAATATAAAAAACATCTCTAACAGCAAAATCTGTGGTAAGCCACTTTTCAAAATTTATTCATTAAAAACGAACGCGAATTTATATACTCGCATCCAAATATCTTTTATATTCTGATTAAAATAATTTTCATTATTTATTTATTAAAAACATTTTGGAAACAGGAAAGAGTTTCTTCGGTGATCCGTTAAATACTATTTCAGCGCGATTGCATGGCTGCAAATTTGTTTATTAGTATTCCGTAAAAACGACCATTTAGTGACAGCTCCCAAAATTTGATAGAATGCACTGTCATTTACATCGAATCTATCTGCCAAATTTCAGCCCGATTGGATGACGGCAAAAGGGTTAATTAGGCCTCTGCAGATTTGCCAGCAATCGACAAACATACTCATAAAATAGAAGATAATACAAATGATTTAAAAATTATTAGTTTTTAAAGACTTTTTTATTGCTTTTCAGATGTTTAAGGATTTCTAATAAATGCGTTGCGACAAAAACTCAATGATTTCTTACACTTACATTCTGTAGAGATAACATTGTAAGAATCAAAAATGGCAAATTAATAATATAAATAATTTTAATTAGGGCAATTTTTTCTTTCTATGTTTGAAAAATCCCCCCACACTTGAATTAAGTGAAGTGTTCCTGGAAATCGATTCCAAGATACTTGGGGGAAAATAAAACTGCTCCATCAATAAAAGATGCGTCCAAATTGATATAGAGAGGAGAAGGGGGGGGGGGGGGCAATAGGTTGGTTGTATTCAGATTATCTGGCGCCGTCAGCAACACGAGGGCTATAATGCGCCGAAACATTTCGTCATTTAACAAACCAACATACATTTACAAACACCCATGCCTACACGAGACTCGAACCCGCAACCTCGCGGTCTAGAAGCCAGCACGCTATCCACTATACCGTTTGGTCGGCGGGGGGGGGGGGGGGGCAATAAGAAAATCCAATTTTGGGAGAGCTAAAACAACTGAAACAAAAATCACAATCAAAAATTACAAGTTGAAAAATAAGGAATTTAAGTTTATTTTTATTAGGATCTACCAAAAATAGGTATTTCTCAAACAATTTAATGGGCGTCGGCAACCAAGGGGCAGTTAATTTTTTTAACCTTGATTTTTCAATTGGTTATCTTAATAAAATTTTTGGTTTAAAACTACACTACACTTCTACTAAATCCCATATAAACCTTTTCAATCTTTTTCTTTTGTCATATTTCAATCTCTATCATATTTCAATCTCTATCATACTTCTAGCCGACCAAACGGTATAGTGGTTAGCGTGCTATAGCTTCTAGACAGTGAGGTTGCGGGTTCGAGTCCCGTGTTAGGCATGGATGTTTGTAAATGTATGTTGGTTTGTCTAATGACGAATGTTTCGGCGCATTATAGTCCTCCTGTTGCTGACGGCGCCAGATAATCTGAATACAACCAACCAACTATCATACTTTTATTTCTAGTGAATCACATAACTTTTTTTCGCGTTATTTTTAATTTTCAAAACCTAGGTACGTCCTCTTCTGATGGCGCCCATGAGGTTCGGTTTGTACACTCAATAACCTATTTCTATGCAGGCTTATCAGGCTGAGATCTACATCTTAACGTGGATTTCGAACCACAACTAACTATGGCTACCAGGATTCGAACCTGGGGTCTTTGGCAACGGCGCCCATGAGGACTTTTAAGGATCGTGCAAACGCTGTGATAAATAAGAGTGCTTTGTAAAGATTTCATTATTTCCCGACTGAAGGCAAATTGGTCGAATCGGAAAAATTTTGCTGTTTATGCTAATTTTTATTTATTATTGTTATTATTATTATTATTTTGGAGTGACTCTTTTTTTTTTTTTTTTTTTTTTTGTAGTAGAACGAACAGTTTTTTTAATTTGGATGGGTTTCGAAGAGCGACAAGCAATCATTATGGTGCGTTATTGTTTTAAAATGTTAAAAGTATAAGAACTGTGAAGCTTTGAAGAGATTTGTGTGGCCGGCACCGAACTAAACTGACACATGAATCGTTTGTAGTGATGATTAAGTGTTGATGATGTTGTGCGTGTTTTTATGGTGAAAAAAAATAATGATTAATCGCTACCATCTGTGTCCTCCCTCCCCCCCCCCCCCCTTCTCCCCCCCCTAAGACATAACAGCCTCAATATAATAAGCTTGAGTTCCCATTAACTAGCCCATAGAAGCGGAATAAAAGTAAAAAAAAATAATAATAATAATAATAATCTGTACCCTCTATACCGGTAATATTAATTTGGCATATATCATTTACCTTTTTCTCAAAAAGTATTTGATATAGAAGCCTAATTTTTTTTTTCAGTGCATTTAGAAGACATTTGTTATTCTACTAAAGTTAGTTTTTGATTGGGATTCATTTTTTTTTTTTTTTTTTTTTTTTTTTTAAATTCATTTAAATTTGTTAAAAATCGCAATTTTTTTGCCAAAACCCCCCCCCCCCCCAAAATAAAATTAAAGAAAAAATAACAACAAAATCTCACTTCAGTTTGTGCAAATGCGTAAAAAGAATATGTGGTGAAAGTTTCAAGAAGATAGTTTGCGCAGTTTCTGAGAAAAAGGTACATGAATAATGAAAAAATTTAGTTTTGAGAAAAACGCATTTTAAAAAAAACTTTACTTACACTAATAGTTACCAATTTTGCATTCAAATTTTTTTTTTAAAATACTTCTAGTTGAGGTATTATTATAAATGAGATATCCTCTTTTAAAGGGGAGAATTTAAATTTTGATAAACAGTAATAAGCTCGAAATCAAATTATTTATACATTTTTGGGGTACCAAATCCCCTTAGTCATTTGAAGACGTCATATTTTTCAATTAATATTAGTATTGCTATGATATATAGATTTATTTAATTCTGGTAACTAGTTTAAACTGACTTCTGAAAAACATGATTCTTGTAACAAAATTTGGCTCTCAAAAAACATATTAATCCTGCTGATTTTTAGCCTTATGACGTCAGAGTTTTAAAAATAAAAGACTATTGCAGACCACTGTATAGGCATTGACGTAAGGTTTTTAAATATAAATTACAGTAGGTATTGAAAAGATTATTTATTTTGAATTTATTATTGTTCATTAAAATTAAAAATTTTCTTTAAAATGATGCCTCATTTGTAATTATATCTTATTTCGAATTTTTTTTTCTCCTTTTTTTAGTAATTTTCTGAAGTAAACAAAATGTAGGTTTATAAATCATGTTTTTTATTAATTTTAAAGTCGAATTTCTCAAAATGCTGTTTTTACGTGTTTGAGGGGATATGGCTTAAAATTTTTTTATACATGTTTCTCTCATTTATTTAAGTACTTGAGAAATAAATGGTAAGTATGCATAATTTTTTTTAAAAATAATTCGTCTAAAATTTTAGCATTTTTTTTTAAACATATTTTTAAAAAGTCATAATTTTTGGAATTTAAAAAAAAAAAAAAAAAAAAAAAAAACCTCGTTTTAAAATATTTTAAAGTATCCAAATATTGTACCGTGAAAGTTTAAGAAGGATAGAAGAATCGGTTACATATGCACCAATTTTTCATTTTTATCAAGGGAGAGGGGAGGAGAGAGAGAGAAAGGAGGGGGGGGGGGGAATCAGCCCAAGATTTCCGGATACCACTTTTTTCATGATCAACTTACTGAATTGATTGAACTTACTTCCGTACCACGCAATAAATTTTTCCCAAACTGTTTACGACTTATGTGGCAAAGTTAATTTTATAAAATTAAGTTCAGAAACATTTTATGGAAAAAGTAAGAGCACACAGTTTCATTATAAAATAATTTATCTCAGCATTATACATTATTTTAAGAGGTATGCTTTTATAATATTGTTCTAAAATGAAGAAAGTAGTTTTTATTATACTGGATCAGAATTAATGCAAAAATACCCTATACTAGAAACCTCAACTTTACAAATTTATTTGGTAATATTAGCATACAATACTTTAAATATATATTTTTACTAGTTGAATACCCGTGCTTCGCAACGAAATTTTAACTTGTGCAATATTTTAGCCAGCTGTCACGTGTTGCGGAAATCTGTCATTCGTGTATAGGTCCCAGTTTTTGGCGCTTCGCTCGCAGGAAGGTTCATCGCTACGCAAAATCGAGCTCGCTTCGTTCGCTGAAAAGTTCATTAAGGGGACTGGGTAGTCAACGACAGCACAAAATCAGAAAAATCAAGGCTTCAAAATAATTCACGTAAAGAATTAAATATTAGTCGAAAGGAAATAATTTTTTGCATAAATGTTGTTCAAATATTTTTAAATTACACTGTAAAAAAAGATCTCATTTAAATAGGTTATTATTTTTTTAATAAGTATTTACATAAAACTTAGTTTAAAAAAAAAATTCGGAGTGAATTCACTTGTGGTACGCTCGTAGAAAAAACTTAAAACTAAAATGAACTGTTTTTTGTTTTATATTACTTAGAAATGTTTATACAATGTATTAAATATAATATTTTGCAAAATAATAATTAAAAAAATAATTTTATACACTAATTTGTTGAATGTATGAAAAATTGCAATTTTTTAAGGTAATAATTACTAATTAAAAAAATAAATTACACAGATTTAAAAAAAAAAAAATGTTTAACATGTACCTCGTATGGTATTTAATCAACATGAAAAATTTCAACTGCATATCTTGTATAGTTTTCTCTACGAGCGTACCAAAAGTTCAAAAATCAACGTTTTGAGAAAACGCAAAAAAACTAAAAAAGTTCAAATAACTTACATATTTTTGAAATTTAATGGGCTCCACTTCCATATTCTGAAGTGTCCATCTTTGCAGATACTTCAGATTTCCTCTGCTTTTTCTTTTTTTCCTTTCTTGCCTCTTTTGAAGCCTTTTTAAATGCATTATCCGCTTCAGTTACTCGACGATTATCAAAGCGTCGCAGGGATCGCAACATATTGTACCCAGGTTTCATTCCTAAATGTTCAAAAACTAATTTCCGACTGCTTGAACCATTGTTGAAACAAAGTACCGCATCTCTTGCACCTATTTCTAAAGCTTTGAGGCTAACAAAAGTTGTTTTGGGAAGTCTCTCCCAGACACAATTATTAAAACTCTCGTTAGGATTCTGTGTTTTACCATGGGTACATTTGGCAAGTAATTTTTGGCAGCTTAATGATCGGAACACAGGTTTTATTTCCAACATAACCGCCTCTGGTAAACTGTTCTTGTGAGAGTAACTTTCACCAGTCAGCAAAGCTTTGTTATATTTACACCATGTGTCGTCGTCAGTGGGGCAAAGACCATGCTGTGGAATGGTATCTGTCGACAATTTGTGAAAGTAGATCGCCCATACTGCTTTACTCATCTCACTAACACTATTCCCAACATTGCGTCTTATTGCCAAGCCATAATAATTCTGAATACGCTTAATTTCAGTATTCGTAAGTCGGTTCTTACCCGACAAACCTTTACCATCAGAAAGTTTCTTTTTCTTATTATCCGTTTTGAGTTTTAACAATCTAGAGCCCATTCGCTTTTGGACATGGCCAATGCACTCTAACTTGCTAATACTTACACCTTCCCCATAAACTTGAAGTCCGCACACTTGATCAAAGGCCTTTGAGTCTCCGTCACCTAAGTAGTTTGTGTATCGTACAGATCGGGAATCCAACGATCTTTCGAAGATCTTTAATACGCCGTGGCTTTCCATCCCACCACTAGTTCCATCGTAGTTTTTTTGGCAGTTGTGTGGGCTGGGACTATCACTTTTTGTGCAGACAGAACAATATTTCGACATGCACTCAATGTCTATTACTTTTCCATTTTCGAGGGAAGTTGCAACGACAACACCGTTTAATGATGTGTGCCCACGCTTTTGCCATGTTCCATCAAATGCGGCACAAATATCCCGCCCAGAACCTCCTAACTGAACAGTTTCTTCGATTGCAGTTGTCATCGAGTCATCAGATACTTTCACTAAGCTTTTCAAGAGTTTATCATATACACTGGCAAACTTTGTCGGTGGAGGGGGCAAGTTCATAATGCCACACAAAGTATCGGCAGCATTTTTTGATTTTCCAATACAACGCATGCCATAAACAAGTCGCATGTTTACATCATATGTACTACTTGTTGTTGAAGATGACATGGAATAGTCTGTATTTCCACAGCTTTTGCACTTCAATACAAGTTTAGATGCTAAACCTTGTCTGCTTGAGATGTCTTCTTCGGCAACAATTGAATTTGTAGTGTCACAAAATCTGCATTTGACAAAACGTTCCAGTAGTGAAGATAACAAATCAACTTCAATGATAATTCTATTACCTACCATGTTGCACGAAGAGATGTCAGCATACTTCACTTTTTTTTTCGAAGAGCTACATGGTGCATTTTCATCAGAAGAATGCATTTTTTCTTCAGTACTCCAGACATTTTTATGTTGATTAAAGTGGGATTTTCTTTTCCCAAAAGATTTAACACGTCCCATTTTATAAACAGTCTATAAATCAAATGTAAAGCGCAAAATACTAACAGTAAAAATTCTCAGACAGACTAAATCAAGATTAAGTTTGCAAAAGATAATGTTTACTTCATCGAGTATTTTAAACAACACGCGGAAAATATAGCCACAGTTACAGTTAAAACTCGTTTCTACAATAAATAAATCAAACATTGAAAAAAAATAATTAAATATTGTAATAAATCAAAGTTAAATAGAAATCGAAACTAGAAAATCGAAACCGAAACTAAAATCATTAATTAATATTAATATAAAAAAAAGTAGTTCTAATTGGTTTATGAATAAAAGTAATATATCAAAAGATTCAGCGTAGCGCCCTCTATGAAATACAACTATAATTGAAAGTTCGATATTTTCAAAAATTTTGACTACCCAGTCCCCTTAACACATAAACACATGCTTTCTTCACTCGTTGAAAGGTTCATTGCTATGCAAACATAGACTCGCTTCGCTCGCTGAAACATTCATTGCTGCGTAAGCATAAGCTCGCTTCACTCACTAAAATCTAATTGCTACTTAAAGCCTCAATATTGGAAGCCACTCCCTTGTCAAGAAAAAAAATTCTCCTATAATACAATAATACAACACCCCTTTAAGATTATCTTAACACGTGTTTGTGGAAAGCAAAATTAGAAGGCCAAAACTACTTATGTTGAAACTTTCAGAGCTCTAGGCCTATTAGAAGTCGCTTTTTGTGAAAAAATTAATTAAAAAACAAATTAGAATTTTAACATTCTTTTTGTCAATAGTCCAATTAGAAGGCCAAAACTACTTGTGTTGAAAATTTCAAAACTGTAGCCCAAGTAGAAATCGTTTTCTAAAATATTTGTTAATTAATTAAAAAATTAATTAAAAAAGAACTAAACAAAAATTTAACATTTGTTTTTCAAAAGCCCAATTAAAAGGCTAAAAGTATTTATGTTGAAAATTTCAAGGCTGTAACCCTATTAGAAGTCGTTTTGTAAAAAAAAATTGTTAATTAAGTAAAAAAATTAATTAAAAAAAAAAATAATCAAAATTTTAAAATTCTGTTTTTCAAAATTACAATTAGAAGGCTAAAACTACTTATGTGGAAAATTTCGGAGCTGTATCTCTGTTTGAAGTCACTTTGTAAAAAAAAAAAAAAAAAAAAAAAAAATAGTTAAAAAAGAACTAATTAATAGAGCCACAGACACACAGTTTGTTTTATTATTATATATGAAATTGCCCAAAAGAGTTGCTGCGCTTACTTGCTTCTCATTTAGGAGGTAGGGGTAGATAGTGTGATTACAAACATTGTGTTTACTTTCTATTTGCATGGGATTTTTATTTTTTAATTCATTAGAACATTTCAAAATCTACTTCTTACGCCACATTTTATATTGGAAGTGGAATACGGTGGGGATCGCCCCCCATTGACCCAGTGTAGTTTGCCTCCGGGTTGGACAGAAGCCTCCGTAGAAGCGGTCTTTTAGTGGACTGCAGCAGTTCTACCTTATCCCTGTGCTGTTGATTGGAATCATGACGTCACCAGAAGCCCCCCTGACCTACACTAGATAAACCTCTACTCTTATCACGCAGCCTTATGCAGAAGGCGCGTAATATTCAAAGGAAGCTTGTTACTCGAAGGCTGTGAAATATCAAAATAAAGCCTTCTTTTTATAGTGTTTCCGAAATTGAGTCTGGTTTGTGAAATATGTTGAGGGATTTCTTTCCAACGACTCTTCGAAGAAAATCGATTGAAATGGTCTCTGAATACTTTTTTTTTACTTTCAATAACCTTACCAAATTCTAACCATTGATCTGTGTAAAAACTAAGGGTGTGGAATAAAGAAAAATCGAATAAAGAAAGTCGGTAAATTAATTGACTCGTGAAATAGGGGTTTTAAATCGTTTGAAAAAGTATTTTTCCATGTGTCGCTTAACAGTATTTTTTATAATCACGTGTAAAAAAAATATTTTTAATACATATATTTGTTAATATCGGCAACTACAGTACTACATAATATTTGAGCACGAGACGTGCGAGAAAGTACTTTTTCACACTAGTGCAAAAAAGTTACTTCCAGCACTCCTTGTGAAAAAGTGCTGCTTTCGCCACGATTTTTGATTCAAAATGATTAAAAAAAAAAGTTTAATTTTTTAGCACGTTGTTGTAAAATAGGTATTTATGCAACTAGTGAGGGAAGTAATACTTTTTCAAATGAAGTAAAACTCTTATTACATCGACGCTTATTATTCAAACCAAAATCAAGGTTCTATTTAGGAAATGGATTTAGTGTAGGCACAAAATAGCATACCCCCCCCCCCCCTTCTATCCCCTTTTCATTTACTATTGTGGGGGATATTTAAATATCAATGAAAATTTTGATTACCGTCTGGATTAATTTAGTGTTAAAATGTTAATATTTTTAATAACTAATGAATTATCTATATATATATATAATTCTCTTGCGTGCCGCCCAAATTCGTCTGTATTTCTGATAGCAGAATGGCAACGACTTCAAACATCCAATCGCAAATCTTCTAAATGTATTTTATGCATGAATTTCTAAATTCAGCAATTTAGCCAATCGCAATATATCTTTCGAAATTTGACTAATACAAGTGGCAACAGAAAACAACTTGGATTCGCTATATTTTGTTTTTCTTATTACAGTCTACAGAAACAAATTATTGCCTATTTAAAATGTATTGATTTAATATTTACAATGATGCAAGATGTGTACATTTCTTTTGGATTAGAATTCCGAGAACTCTCTTTCTTATACAATTAAAGCAAGCCAGATTTGTTTGGATTCGGAAAATAACAACATATTTATTATGAACGTTCTCCAGATACATGGTTATAAAAACTGAGCACGGAATTTCCTTTAAGAATATTATGGTTTCCATGCTCAACATTCACACCGATTGAATAAATACTTCAGCATTGCGAATAAACAATGTGATTGTTATTTTTTAAGTATCGCTAAAAGGATTATGCAAACATATTATTGCTAATATTGCTTCGTTAAGAAATTCCGATGTGCTTAATTTTGGCGCTTCATACAAAACCAGTGGATAAATTTAAATTGCTTTCTGAAATAACTTATTTTTAAATCTATGCGCGTTTCATGGCACAATATCACTTTTCAAGGATTTTATTGATTATGCGGTAGAAAAAACTTTTCTAGGGCATGTAATAAATGCCTCACTTTGAGGCGAGCCGAGCGAGCCTGATTCGCCTCGCGAAGTAAGAGGATTGCATAGCAATCCAGGAGGTTGGCGAGCGTTAGAAAACAGGAGGCGGAGCCCCCTAGTTGAAATATATTATCATATTTTATGGCATTGATCAAGTGCCCTAATTAGAATAGTGGCAGTTAAGTAATAATTCGGAATTTATCAAGCATTTTGGGGGACCTGAAAAGTTTTAATTATCGTACACATATTATCTTTGTCAACTACCGGTATTGAATACTAAGACAAAGGAATAGGTAAATTGCAACCAGCAGAGATAAGGTATTGTCAGGTATAGGAAAGTGCAGTGGAAAGCAAAATTAGAAGGCCAAAACTACTTATGTTGAAACTTTCAGAGCTCTAGGCCAATTAGAAGTCGCTTTTTGTGAAAATATTAATTAAAAACAAATTAAAATTGTAAAATTCTTTTTGTCAAAAGTCCAATTAGAAGGCCAAAACTACTTGTGTTGATAATCTCATATCTGTAGTCCTATTAGAAATCGTTTTGTAAAATATGTATTTATTAATTTAAAAAAAAAAATTAAAAAAAGAACGAAATAAAAAATTAAAAATTCTGTTTTTCAAAAGTCCAATGAAAAGGCCAAAACTACTTATGTTGAAAATTTCAGACCTGTAGCCGTATTTTAAATCGTTTTGTAAAATATTTATTTATTAATTAATTAAAAAAATTAATTAAAAAAGAACTAAATAAACATGCAATATTCTGTTTTCAAAAGTCCAATTAAAAGGCTAAAACTACTTATATTGAAAGTTACAGAACTGTGGCCCTATTAGAAGTCGTTTTGTAAAATATATTTTTTTTTTAATTAATAAAATTAATAAAAAAATAATAAAAATATAAATAATAAAAAATAATAATAATATTTAATAAAATTAAAAATAAATAATTACATAATTAATTTAACATTCTGTTTTTCAAAAGTCCAATTAGAAGGCTAAAACTACTTATGTTGAAAATTTAGGAGCAGTATCTCTATTTGAAGTCACTTTGTAAAAAATAAATTAATTAAAAAAATTAATTAAAAAAGAACTAATTAAAATTTTAACATTCTGTTTGACATACATAAAATTAGAAGGCCAAAACTTCCTACGTTGAAAATTTCAGAGCTCTACTCCAATTTTAAGTAGGCTTCTATGGATCCACAGAACCACAGCTTGTTTTATTATTATAGATTAAAAACGTGTCTTTTTGAAATTATTTACGATTGTTAAGTTTTTTTTATTCAATCGTAACAAAATGCAGGTATGCTAGAGATTCTAGGAGAGTTTCTGACCCTAAAGCCTCTCTCCTAGGTTGCGCGCCTGGGGGGGTACACGTACCACAGGTTGAGAAACGCTGTAATAATTCATGAAAAAAAAAATTGCCAACCTGAAGGCTGTGGGGATGGAGCTCTGGCCTCGCATGCCAAAGGTGCCTGGTTCGAATCCTGGAATTAGGCATGAATGTTCGTTGTGGTTTGGAACCCACGTTAAGCTGTTGGTCCCGGCCTGATTAGCCATTATTGGGCACAAAAATTAGTCGTTGAGCGTACAAACCAAACCCTGAAAAAAAATTTACCCCTCTGTTTTTAAGTTGTATACATAATCTAAACTAAACAATTCTAGTAAACTGCGGACATTAGAGGACGAAGCTTTCTATAGTTATCAAAAGAAACTTTTTTTTTTTCACTTCCACTAATTTTATGAATTCGTTTTCTTTTAACAAAATAAAAACAACATCCGACAGTTTTCGCAAATATCTTTGTTCTTGTATCAGACATTTTTTTTTTTTTTTTTCCATTTTCGTGACAATAGCGGCTTTTGTTCGCGATTTACACAATGGGTTCTAATTCGATCAATTTAAATGAAAGCGCGCACTTCTTTTGTTATTTCACCGACTACAGAAAAAGAAACTCTTGTTTCCTTAACAACATTACTGGAAAAGGGGTGTTTATTTGTCTGGGATTTTTTTTTTATCTTTCCCATTTTCTCTTTCAAATAAAGCGAGCAACCATAACTCCTTCCCCCCCCCCCTTCCATTCCCTTGACGTTACCCAGTTTCCGTACAGCCCGCTTCCGTAAAATAAAATTTAATTCGGAGTTTGTTTGACTTCCGTACATGCGATTGAAATAAAAGCTATACTACTTCAAAAATAATTTTAAATAATGCTTTTTTTTTTTTTTTTTCAATTTAAGTTTTTAAAATTATTTTCATGCAAAATCCTTTTTTGTTGCATTCGAATTTAGAAGTACACAAATGGTTTCAGCAATCGATTTCACATTGTATGCACAAATTTAGAGAAAAAACATTATGTAAAAAAATAGTTATTTATGCAACTAGTGGGGAAAGTAATACTTTTTCAAACGAGGTAAAAGGCTTATTTGACGAGTAAGTTAGTACGAGTCAAATAATTTACCGAGTTTGAAAGGCATTTTCCCACGTGATGCTTACAATATTTTTTATAATCCCGCTCAAATATATTTTTAATACATATATTTATTAACTAGCTGAATACCCGTGCTGCTCTACGAAATTTTACCATGTGCATTTTAGCGATCAAAAGACATTTTGTTGACATTTTTAACAAAATTTATAATTGTGAACAGTAAATTGGAAAGAGACGTTTGAATATTCCTCGTTTAGAACGTTTAACTCCCTTCGGACCCTTTTTAATTTCGTAATCGAGATAGCAATAGTTTATAATGTTTATGTTTGCTCTTCGTTCTAAATTTCAAAGTAGTAGCTGTGTTGGAATAGAGACATTAAGATAATCCTCGTAAAGTTTCAATGTTGCGTCGACTTTTCATCCCTTAAAAATTCGTTAATCGATTTTCGAATAACTTATTTTTTTTTACATTTGCCCTTTTAACATTTGCACCAAATATCAGAATTATGACTACATTGGAAGTGGAACATTCGGATATCCCTCGTTTGGAACATTTAACCCCTTTTCCACCCCTTAAAGTTGGTTAATCGAGATCGGAATGGCTTACTTTTTCTATGTTTATCTTAATTGACATTTGCACCAATTTTCAGAGTTGTGACCCTATGGGAAGTGGTACATTCGAATATCCCTCGTTTGGAACGTTTAACCCCTTTTCCACCCCTTAAAATGGGTTAATCGAGCTCGGAATGGCTGACTTTTTCTACGTTTGTCTTTATTGATATTCGCAACAGTTTTCAGAGTTGTGACAATATGGGAAGCAGGACATTCGAATATCCCTCGTTTGGAAAGTTTAACCCCTTTTCGACCCCTTAAAGTGAGTTAATCGCGATCGGAATAGCTTACTTTTTCTATGTTTACCATTGTTGATATTTGTACTAATTTTCAGAGTTGTGGACATGCGGGAAGCGGGAGAATTAGTGATGAGTGAGTGAGTCAGTGAATGAGTGAGGGCTTTGCTTTATATATAGAGAGAGAGATTTGGGCACGGGGCGTGCGAGAAATACTTTCTCACACTAGTGAGAGAAAGTTACTTTCTCACACTGCTCGCGGTAAAGTTTCACAACTATTTCTGATTAAAACTGAACATATAAACTTTGATTTTTTTGCACGTTGTTATAAAAAAGGTTTTTTTTTTTTATTTTTTAACTCTCCCTACTTCGCATTAATTGAACTCGCACTGGACGAGCATACTTTTCCAGCTTATTAAATGCTATCTTCTAAAAATGGGTAAGCTCGACCGATATAGAGAAAGGTGTTTTTAGTCCGCGGTCGAGTTGCGTGGTGTGCTAGTTATTCCGGGTTTTCTCGCATTCGAAATAAAACTGTGTATCGGAAAGGCCCGCCGCAAATAAGTGATAGTAAACGGACTTGTGACTGCTATAGTGCTGATGTTATGGCGATGTTTTAGAGGAGGAGCCGTACTACGTCGTGTATTTAAAGCACTTACCAATGCACCGTTTCCAACAATAAACTAATGGTAACGGCCTAGACCAGGAGACTGATTGATATAAACTTGCTGCTGAAAGATGAGTTTCAAAATCTTTTTTGTTCCTACACTACACAGAAGTATCTTATACAAATACGCCAACCTGATGTCTGTGGGGTTAGAGCTCTGGCCTCGCATGCCAAAAGTGCCGTGTTCGAATCTTGGGTTAGGCATGGATGTTCGTTGTGGTTCATAATTCACGTTAAGCTGTAGGTCCCGGACTTATAAGCCATTATTGTGCGCAAAAATAGGTCGTTGAGCACACAAACAAACCAACCAACTAGCTTATACAAATACTATCTGATGTCAAGTATTCTCAAACAAAACTACAATAGCCAATCTGATTATGCCAGGGGTCTGCAGACTTTTGTGAGCTAAGAGCTAAACTTTCTACGATAACAATAGCAACAATTCTTAAAGAGAACGAAAATAAACATAAGTAGTACCATTTTAAGCTTTTAACTACAAAAACATGTTTATACCATAATAATAAAAAAGATTTTAATACAAATCCTTTATATGCATTGCCAATTTTATACTCATTAACATAGCGAAATTTTTTTTTTTTTTTTATTATTATTGTACAAAATAACAAAAATATTTCTGAAAAAAAAAGGTTGTTTCCATCAATAGTAGAACTTGAAGTAAAGTTTTGTTACATGACAACTGTATCTCGAAAGTTCTATTTTGAAACTTTGAAACTGTTTTTCTCGGTAACGGCTTTTGTCCCTTTTTAAATCCTTTATATTAGTGTGTGTGTGTGTGATGGGAGAGGAATCTGCGGAGGCCTAATTAACCCCTTTCCGTCATCCAATTGATCTGAAACTTGGCATATAGATTCGATGTCGATGACAATGCGTTCTATCAAATTTTAGAGTCGCTTTTATGGAATACAAATATACCAATTGCCGTCATGCAATAGCATTTAAGCGATCATTAAAGAAACTTTCCTGTTGCCAACATTGTTTTAATAAATAAAAATAAGTTGTTTTAATAAATAAAAATAAGTTGTTTTAATAAATAAAAATAAATTGTTTTAATAAATAAAAATGCTTTAATCCGAATAAATAAAATATATTTTTAGGAGAGTGCATAAATTCACTTTTAATGAATAAATTTTGAAATGTAGTTTACAGCACATTTTGCTGATAGAGATATTTTTAATACTTAAAATTAAATGCAAACACGATGCATAAAATTTGGCAATGCATATAAAAGACTTATATTAAAAACTTTGTTTTTATGGGTTATATAATTTAAATTTAAATGAATATAAGTTAAAAACGCCTTGTTATGAAACTTTCCACAAATATTTTTCTTATATATTTCTTTGATTTGTCTTCAGGAATTATGTATTTTGATTTAACTTTTCTTAAAAAAAGTTTTTGGAACTTCGCATACTATGGGTTTTATATAGTTTTTGCACACAATATTTAAAAAAATATTTTTTTTAAAAAATATTTTATTGAAAAATTATGGAGAAAATTTAAGATATGAATTGTAAGATGTAATTTCATACAAAAATGAAGTGGTTTTAAAAAGTTTTTAAACTATATCAAATTTAGAAAATGTCAAAATTATGAAGCTTTTTAATTAAAAAAATAATAATAATTTGAAAATTTAAAATAGTTTTTTGAATTTCAAAACAAAATATTGTACTGCTTGAAAAACTTCAGAAAAATAATCCTAAAAATAAAGATTTTTATGACCTGAACCCTCTAAAATTCACCATTTTCCTCGTTCATTTTTCTCTTCCTTTTCGAAGAAGTCGAGAGAATGTTTTTTCGATATCAAAAGCAAAGGCAAAACACGTTTTAACAGAAGGCACAATCGCGACAAACTTACAGCGAAAGTTGATATCTACCTCAGTCGGAGACGAAAGAACAATGAACGCCAACAAAAGCACGATGCAACTATACGACTGTGACGCATGCTGCGCTCTAAAATGATTGGGAAAAATGGGATTGGGCGTGATTGTTTCTAATTTAAAGTGAGAAGACGATAGAAAGTGTAGTGGAAGTTAATTTTAAGTTGATATTTAGAATATTTACAGTCCTCCGTACTTATATCTCTGTATTTCCTTGTTCTCGGGTTTGAGATTACGGGTTAAGTTTATAATGGGTTTACCCAAACAAATGCACATTTATTACCATTTATCGCTTTATCAGTTTATTCTTAAGTTGAGTTACTTAGAACTTGAAGAACCGCAAATATCCATGAGAAGAGCCGCACTCGGTTCCGGGGCCGTGACATGCCGACTACTGTGATATCCGAAATTAAAGGTCCCGTCAAAAAGGGTTGGTATTTCAGCATTCAAATGGGAGTTACGAATAGAAATACCAACCGCATATTAACTAATGATTTGTCAAGCTTAAACTATAAAATAACCGTTTTTGACATGTATCATATATCAAATTGAAAACATTGGTACAGTTAGAAAGTTTACAAAAGATTCAACAGGTCTAAAATAAACTGTAGCTTTATGAGAAGCTCATCTCCAAGTAAAAATATAGGATCAGAACTTGGATATTCCTCGAGACTTGCTTATAATACTAGGGGTGTGGAACATCGCACAACACTTTCACTTGCACTATTATGCTGACGTAAATTGGTGTTACTATTTTCCATTTTTATATTTCCATCATTCATTGAGAAAACATGGCCAGTTTGGCGTTATATATATTTTTTCAATAATACTTGAATGAGCCTTTAAAAAAAACACGTCAAAATAGCGATTTGGCGATAAATGTTTCGATAATTCTTACATTATCCTTTCTTGTAAGTGAAACAAGAGATAGGAGAAAACGATCGTTGGTGAACGATGCTCAACGGAAGAGAACTCTGTGTTGAAGACTTTAGTTTTTCAACTTTTTACGCCATTAAAGCACCTTTACGGATATTGCGGAGGTGGGGATCTTTAGAACGCTTTAAGATGTATTACCACAAAGATTTTAATAAAAATCGTAAGAACTTTTTTTTTTTTAGCAATAACTTAAAAACATGATTTTTTCAATGGCAGCTACATTATGCACATGCGCAATTTTAACGAAAACCTTAGCCACCACAAACCCTTACACCAAATTTGAACATCATAGTAAAAAGTTCCTTCTAAAGTTATGCTGACACACGGACAAATATTTTTGTTGACCACTTTTTTGAAGTAAGGATGTTCCAAAGCATGGAGAAATCCAAAAAAGGCAAACTTTTTTTTTTCTTTACCGAAAACAATACTTTCATTGCCCTACGTTAACATATAAGTAATTGGAACGTAAAAAATTTCAAACGATCAGACATTTTTGACCGTCAATCTTAACGGATTCCAGACATTAAAACAGTATCTTGGGATCTGATCACCTGAAATGAACATTGTGTAGAAATTTCTTTCTCAGTGCCGTTGCTTGCCCAAATCCCATAACTTTAATTCCTGTGGGAACAGATAGGGTGGTTCTAAATAACTAACTCTTGAGACCCAGAAATAGTAGAAATCTGACCTCGACTTCTGAGTTTCTGTATCAGATATTGATTTTATAGCGTAGGCGATAAGAAACACAAAGAAGCAAAAAGTAAAATCAATTCTTTTCCCGGTAAATGGTATAAATATTTAAGCAACACGCTCGTGTATATTGGGAGAGAGAACTCTTTATTCCTTGTCGACTAAGGTTCCAGAAAGAATTGATTTTGTCGAATGTAAGGTAACTTTCTGTAAAAATAATATTAGTTTTACTTTCGATCAATCTATATGTAATATTGGGGGTAATGAAAATATTGCATTCGGTCAAAAAAAATATTTATTTTTTATTGCATTTCTACATGTTTTAGAACGTCCTGGATTCAAACAAGTAGTCCAGAAGAAATGTGTGTGTGTGTGTGTGTGTGTGTGTGTGTGTGTGTGTGTGTGTGTGTGTGTGTGTGTGTGTGTGTGTGTGTGTGTGTGTGTGTGTGTGTGTGTGTGTGTGTGTGTGTGTGTGTGTGAGTATTGTCACTCCTGAACAGGTTGAGATGAAACAGCAGTAGGCTATCGGATAAACTAGGGGTGTGGAACTTCGCACAACTTTCAATTACACTATAATACTGACGTGGATTTGCCGATTTTATATTTTCGTCATTCATTGAGGAAAATGGCCAATTTGGCGATATTTTTTACGATAATTATTGTATGTGTCTTAGAAAGGAAAAAAAAAACTACCTTCGCCAAAATGGTGATTTTGGTGATGTACTTTTCGGTAGTTCTTATATTATCCTTTCTTATAAGTGAAACTGAAGAGAGAAGAAAAAACGATCGTTGATGAGGTATGATGAAGGAAAGAGAACTCTGTTCTGAAGGAATTCGTTTTTCAACTTTTTACGCCATTGGAGCCTTTTTAAGGGAATTTCGGAGGTGGGAATGTTTAAAACACCTTAAGAGCCATTACTACAACGATTTTGAAGAAAATTGTTCGAGCCGTTTCTTAGCAATTACTGAAATAACCAACTTTATATATTTATTATAGTTTTATTATAGTTGTTAGTAGACTATCAAATAAAAAAAAATTTAAAAAAAAAAAAATTCTATTGTAAAACTCTTGTGTACTAACTTTTATGCGAAATTTTTAATACGCTTTTATTAGCTTCAGACGTATGCATGTTAGTATCTAACGGAATCTTTGAACATGATTTTGACCCCCTTCAAAACGTCGGATTAACTTGAAATTTGGCATACTTATTAAGGACCGATGACAATTCAATAAGTTTGTCGCTTTATCACAAGGATTAGCTCGTGTTGCCCTTGCGGCGTTAAATTCCAACCAACCAACCTTCTCCGGAATCGAACCCTGGTGTGCCGTTTGAAAGATTTGTCGTTTGAACGACGGTTATACAAAGCGTGTTTTTTTTAGTCACATTATCCTTACCAGGATCTTCAGGATTAGTGATTTTTCATATTCAGAGACAAGGTAGTGTTTTGTGCCTAGTAATACGGCGTATACTAAAGCATACACATGACTTAAATTTGAGACAAGCATGTGACTATTGGCAGAAACAACTGGAGAGTTTTGTACACTAACTAAAAAAAAATTATAGTTTACAGAAAAAATAATTAATAGTTTAAAAACTAAAAAAACACGCTTTAATAGAAAACCAAACTAAAAAGTAGAAAATAATTAATAGTTTAAAAAACTAAAAAATACGCTTTAATAGAAAAGTGAACTAAAAAGTAGAAAATAATTTTAAATAAGTTTGAAATAAGAATAGAGTGATTAACGAGAAATATTTATTTTATCGTAAAAAAGCTTTTGGTGTTTTTTAAGATATTGTTGCGTGGACGGGTTCAAAAGATTTGACGCTAAAGCAGATCAAAACTTGCAGAAATTTATTCCAAAATAACGCTTCACAGTTATCTTACAGCTCCAGAACTTCTCGTTCTAGTAGACACAATACAGCTCTTTTCACCTCAATAGAGCACAAAACAGCAGTTAAAAACTTGACAACAACTGCTAATTCGCCGCAAAAGACAATGCAATACAGTTCGCTCAGTATCTCCAGACAACTAATTCAGTGACTCAAAATCCAAGAATCTCAAAATCCAAATTTGGCGACAAAAATTAGTCGCCAAAACCATCGCCAACTTGGCTCTATCTCGCCAATTTGGCGAGATTCCCATTACCATAATGTTAAATGCCCTGCCCCTTGAAACTCGCTTCCCAGAGTTACCTCTGTAAAACTCGTTATCAAGCATTGAGAGATTCATTGCTGGGAAACAAACCAAGACGAACCATTGCACTGCCTTACGCGAGATAAACATAAATTTTACTATTTACAAAATTAACACTACGAAATATTTACAAATATACAAAAATTCGTAACAATATTTTCATAATTGCTCTAGTTTTAACAATATCTGTCATTAAATATTTTCAACAATTGACATCAAGCACCCCAGGCTTTTTTACGATAAGATAAATATTTCTTGTTAATCACTCTATTCTTATTTCAAACTTATTTAAAATTATTTTCTACTTTTTAGTTCACTTTTCTATTAAAGCGTATTTTTTAGTTTTTTAAACTATTAATTATTATTCTTATTGAAGCGTTTTCGAGCTCACATCAACTTTTCAAAGTGTTTGACTACAAGGAAGAAAACGCCCATTCAGTGCCATGACCTCCAAACAAGATAGGGTGCATGTTAATCGACAGCAAGAATATCTGCCAAGTTTCAGTTCAATTGAATTGGATTGGACGACCGCAAATGGGTCCGCCGAAGCGGCAATAGAAGCGTCTGTAAAAAGGCCATTTAGTGATTGCACCCAAAACTTGATGGAATGCATTGCCGTTGACAACGAATTTATTTGCTAAGTTTAGACTCGGATCGGATGACGGCGAGTGTATTTCCGCAGAATTGCTCGCAGCAAACACTCAAAATCGAAATGAATACAAAAGATTCGAAAATAATAAATACAATAACACACAAAAGCGAAACAAAATAATCGACTAAAGCCCGATGTACAGTTTACCTCAAGTTCAAGCCCATTACAAAGTCGTTGTTGTTTTTATTTGAGTTTTGTAAAACATCGATACATAACTGAAAAACGTCAGAATACATCTCTTTTTTATACAAGCAGACGCACGCCCAAAAATGAAGTGGGGATAGACCGGATCACAACTTTTGACCAATGAGGAACTTTCACGTTTTTAGGTTTTAGTTTTAAATAAAAGTAGAGAAACAATCATGAAAAACCATTCTTTCAAAAATTTGAGCCCGGATAGATAGTTAAAAAAATATTTAGTTTTTCACTTCGCGATTTGGTGGGGAAAAGCCACTTTTGCGTGAAACGTCAACGCGCAGATAGTGAATCAGTCTAAAACCTGTTTTAGACTAGGAATGAGTAAGTTTTCTCCTTCGTTTTGCGACTTTATCTCTGCGTAACCACGTCACGGTTTTTTTATGCGTTCTTGGTCACGTGGCTTTTGCTGTGATTTCGGCTAATTTCAAACTCGATTTTTGATTAATTGAAAGCAGAAAGATAAAAAATAATTGCACTGCTCAAATATAATCGTTGGATAACACTAGAAAATACAAAAAATATTCATTTTCCTCACTTGTGCAAGTTCCTCATTGAAAACAATACCCTTGGTGAAAACAATAACATTTTCGGTCATTCCTCCCCCTCCCCGGCATATATCTTCAGCATATTCGGCAGTATATGTATTCATAATCTACTATACATTTGGACAGGCTTTGGTTGGTTGTTTTCAGATTATCTGGCGTCGTCAGCAACACGAGGGCTATAATGCGCCGAAACATTCGTCATTAGACAAGCCAACATACATTTACAAACACCCATGCCTAACACGGGACTCGGAAACCGCAACCTCGCGGTCTAGAAGCTAACCACTATACCGTTTGGTCGGCTGGACAGGCTTAGAATTCGTTATAGCGATGTGTGAACCGGTTTTACTAAGCCCTGATTGGTTGACTGGAAAGACGTGTGGCCGATTCGTCAAAACTCTTATAGTATCCGTGGTTAGAAAAGTAAAATATTAGTTAAAATTTAAACTTAAACGTTCTTATTTTCTTGTTGTTATCAACGTATATTTAAGTTTAATACAAAACTATCTGCGCAGGTTATCAATATTAGTATTAAAAGTCGCGATTTGTCCGGGACTATATCTTTGCGCGAAAGAATCCATCCTCAAGGCTCGAGGTCCCGAAGTTCTCTACATAGTGTATAAACAGGGTTCCCACTCTTATTGAAGAAAAAAATTCAAGGACTTTCAAGGACCTTTTTAAGAAAATTCAAGGACTTTTTTAGAAAAATTTAAGGACTATAATTTTAAATACTACATCAGATGTAAAATTACAAAATGGAGATTATCGGTGGTCAGGGATGTAGTGGAGTGGAAACACGAGGGGACGGCGATCCTTTACATTTATAGAAGGCGGAATGACGTTCCTTCATCTACATTTTTTTTTTCTTTTTTCTTTTTACGTGATACTGAACTCAAAGCCAAGTAAGCAAACAAAAAGTCATTTCGTGGAAACTTGCTTTCGTATGGGATCCACAACTTCAGAGCTGAGCAGGCAAGTTCTAGTTTTTGTAAAACACTTGAAAGAGGAGCGGCAACCCACACATGGCCATTTCTCCTTGATTAGAAATGAACTGACATATATGTTTACATCTAGCTATGATTCATTCAATAGCAATTATCCTCTTCAACGAATAATCTATATTTGTGGAGGAATTCCAGACGTCAAATTTGTATGGTTCGTCGTATATACAGTCTAAAACTTCCATACACAAATTCATGCCAATTATCTACATTTTTAAAGAACAAAACTGTGACCTAGCACATTTAGTTCTTTGCGCTCTTTCCTTGAAGAATATTTCGCCACCTCTAATTTCAACGGGAACGCTAACCGATTTATCAACAAAAGTTATGTAATTTTTTTTTTTTTTTTAATTTTTATATCACAGACGGATTTAATAAATTATTTGTAAACCACTCAACGTACCTAAGAAATGAATTCATTCAAGAGGAAAAAACAAATGACAATAAAAGATGGTGTTTTTTACAAACAAGTTAAGCAAACCTGCGGTTCTGACGGAAATAACTGGTTAATGCTAAAAATCCAGATAGGTAAGAGCAGAATGTTGATATTTTGAATTAGCTTTTAAGGTGTTTTGAGATCACGGAATTATGCATGTATATTTTATCAGATATTGGGAAATATTTATTTTATTCCCAGTTATTGGAAATATCAAACATAACTTGTTTGAACGTGAACAAATATTTTCAAAATAGTATTGATTTTTAAATCCTTTATATTAACTTCGCTTTTGAATGTTTGTGAATTTGAATATGTTTAGTTCAACACATAAAATGTTGCTTGAATGTACATTTAAGAGACTGGCTTCAAGCGCTCCGCTACGTTGTTGTGACAGAACTGAACAGTTGTTAACTTTGTTTCACTTTAACTTGGCAGTACTGATAATGCTACATTAGAAAAATTGCAGCCCTTCACAACTCAAAGTTGAAAAGGGGTTCCATGGCTTGAGCTAAGAGCGGAGGACTACTAAAAAAAGTAATATGTAGCAAAAATTAGTAATTTTAATAACACGTATTTTATTCAATTCTTTCGAAAATAATTTTATTACAATTTTTATATTTTATAAAAAAAAAAAAAATTGAATACGTGGGTTCATTAATAAAAACTGACTTAAAATAATGTTATTTAGTGCAGAAAACGCTACGATTTTAATAGTTTGCATCCATACCATATAGAGCACCCTTACCATTTTTAAAGTGTTTTCTATACCCATTTTCATTGTAAGGGGCGCCAAAACTCATTCTTGCACACATAGCATTTTACTACAAGGCAGGTCCTGTATATTTGATTTTCCTTAATATAAAAGTGCTAATGGTTTTGCAAATGGGTAAAATACATCGAAATTGGGCTGCGAACAAGTAGGAAAGCAATTCAGATGTACTACTTTAAAATGCAAAATTAAATTGCTTTTCGGTTTGAGAACGGGAAAGATTTACATTTACAGCAGTTATTACAAAATTTATTCCAAAAATGTAGCAGCAGTTCTTAAAAAAAAAAATCATAGAGTGGCGGCAATAAGGGGTATTATTATAGTAATATTAACAAAAATATTTAAAATTGTCATTTTCACTCTCCCCCCCTCCACCCCACACACACAGAAAAAAAAATATACATTTGTAACGACGCTACATAGCATTGCCACACTTTTTTATTTTACACTACACCACGCACTGTCATTGGTCACTTAAAAATTCAAGGACTTTCAAGGACCTTATTCTTTTTTCAAGGACTTTCAAGGACCAAATTTAATCAAAAAAAATTCAAGGACTTTCCAGGACTTTCAAGGACCGTGGGAACCCTGATTATAAAAGATTCAGAATGATGCGTTGAATGGGCTACGTTATCTCGCAGTTTATTATAAGAAGACT
Organism: Linyphia triangularis; assembly: GCA_963978545.1. Classification (NCBI taxonomy): domain Eukaryota; kingdom Metazoa; phylum Arthropoda; class Arachnida; order Araneae; family Linyphiidae; genus Linyphia; species Linyphia triangularis. The sequence continues at coordinate 4,518,680 of OZ021728.1, forward strand.
CCTTTCTCCAGAAAAATGATAGGTGGGGGAAACGAGGCGAAGGGAAAAACAAACTGCTTCCACTTCTTCCATAATAAATTCCCACTTGGCAGAAGGATAAATAAGCCTCATATTTTTCTTTTTTTTTTTGCTCCTTCGCTTCTGATTAATGGACTCTACTCTTCTTACTTCCGGAGGGGAGGGTAATTACGTCCCACGTGACGTCATTGCTTAGAAAGTGACGTCATTGGTTGTTTCTATGGGCATCCCTTCACGAGAGGCAAATGCGTTTCCCTTGAAAGACCTCTCAGAAGACGGTATGAAGAGAGTAAGGATCATTCCTTATACTCACTATGTTGCAATCTTCTAGGCCAGTTCATTTAGACACTACTTTCTAAAGCCACCTTGACATTTGATGAGTAGATGCGAAAATGGCATAAATAAAAAAAAACTCGAAAATCGCGTCTAGTATATTTTATTTTATGAATGAAAATTAAAAAAAGAGAAAAAGAAAAGATTATTATAGGTAGCACCACTGCGTCATTGAGGTAATAGACATTGACGTGAGGATTTCAATAATAAAATGAAATATATAATTCGCTATTCCCGAGCTTTAAGTTTGTGTCATTTCATTAAGTGATCTTTTTCGTATCTGCTCACCAGATGTTCAAGGTTTTACACAAAGTAGTTTCTAAATGAACTGGGTTAGAAATTGTAACATACAGCGAGTATATTCCTTACCTAAGGTTACACTCTACAAGACTGAATTGATAGATTTGTTCTATCACTTCAACTAATGTAGAGAAATGCTTGTACTAAAAGAGCCCTATTTCAGGTCAACGATGCGATTTGTCAAATTAAAGGTCTCAACCGTAGACAGCAATCCATGCTTTAGCTCAACCGGAAGTAACGAAAATGGTGACAGCGAGTCAATTTCCAATTCGTGAATACCTATAGCCGACCAAACGGTGTAGTGGTTAGCGTGCTAACTTCTAGACCGCGATGTTGCGGGTTCCGAGTCCCAAGTAAGGCATGGGTGTTTTGTGAATGTATGTTGGCTTGTCTAATGACGAACGTTTCGGCGCATTATAGCCCTCGTGTTGCTGACGGCGCCAGATAATCTGAAAACAACCAACCAACGTGAATACCTATAAATGCTATCAATTCGTGAATATATAAATGCTGCTCTTAGTCGTAGAGAAACAACAAGCAGCATTCTAAAATTGATTCTACATTTCATCGTAATGGAGGTAAATCCATTCGATGTATTGATAATATATTGTCACGAATTTCTGTATATTTGTAAATATTCCGTAGTATTAATTATGTAAAAAGATACATTCATGTATATTTCGCATAAGGCAGTGCAATAGTTTGTTTTCCTGCAACGTGTCTGCTAATGCTTGAAAACGAGTTTTACACAGATTATGCTGGGAAACGAGTTTTACAATTAGCATGCCATTTAACATTATGGTAATGGCAATCTCGCCAAATTTTTTGCGAGAAATCGCCAAATGTCTCCAAACTTGGCGACATTTTCGGTCCCCATGTACATGTATAGGGCTTTTCGGCTACAATCTGGAAAGTTCTCCAAATATCTATCTCTAGAAGTATCGCGAAGATTCACCTCCCTATATAAGACTGAGAGATAGGGTGATCGAGTTAGTTGAGTCAGTTAGTTGACTGAAATTACTGAGTTAGTTGAGATACTGACCGAGTCCGTTTGTCAGTTGAGTCACTGAATTAGTGAGTTGAGTCCGTGAGTGGAGTTAGTCAGTTAGTTGACTGGAGTCACTGAGTTAGCTGTCTCTAAGCGAGCATTCAGAGAGTTCCGAAAGTGAACTGTATTGCATTGTCTTTTGTAGCGATTCTTAGCAGTTGTGTTGTCAAGTTTTTAACTGCTGTTTTGTGCTCTATTGTTCGAACAAGAAAGTAAGAGAGATTAAAGAGCTGTATTGAGTCTACTAGAACGAGAGGTTCTGGAGTTGTAAGAGAATCAGTGAAGTCTGTGAAGAATAAATTTCTGCAAGTTTTGATCTGCTTTGGATTCAAATCTTTCGAACCCATCCACGCAACAATATATTGTTTTTTTCCATTCAAAGATCCAGTTTGTAATAAAACGTTTTACGTCAAGTGTGAGGGATGCACAGTAGGGTAGAGCGAAAAAAACTTTTTTTTCGAAATTGCAATCGGATGCAAAAGTTGTATTTTGGGTTCATTATACTATCTTTAAAAGTTTGATCAAAACCCCAAGGAACCTGAAAATTCGCTGAAAAGTGATTTTTTTATCAAAAAGTATACATCTCGTTGTTGTTGTTGCATGCTCCCGGAGGCCAGCGGAGCTAGACCAGGTCCATGATGTCGCACACCCTCAAAAAATCCAACACCAAAACAGGGTCGTCGGCCAAATCCTTCTTAGATAGTACCAGGCACGCGAGGATGTGATCAGGTGAAGCCTGTTCAGTAGAGCAGTGTTTGCAGTTTTCGAAGCTCCTGGATCCCTCAATAAATTTCAATGTCTGAAGGTGGCCACTTCGAAAGCGGGCAAGAGTAGTTTGTTCCTGTCTATTAAAACCCTGAGCAAGGGAGCCCCCAGGACGGGGATACTGATACCAATGGTGCGCTGGGGGGGGACAATCCAAGTAGTCCTGTTCCTGTGTTTAATCTGAGAATGAATCTCCGTTAAGGTGAGAGGCACTGACGGAACAGAGGCCTCGCCAGCACCAGCCTTTGCCAACATGTCAGCAATCTCGTTCCCTTCAAGATCAACGTGGGAGGGGATCCACTGCAGATGAATCTGATGTGATGCGGAAAGTCGTTTTAAGTTATTAAGTATTGCCACTCCGACATGGTCTCAAACACCCCGCCAATCACTCAGGTGTTGTAGTGCGCTTCTGCTGTCAGACAAAATCCAAATCTCATTTCCATGGGGAAGAGACGTAAGAAGGCTAAGGGCTTCATCGATGGCTATCAGTTCACTGCGAAAGACTGAGCAGTAGTCGGGATTTCTCCTGTTTCCTAAGGTCATAGCTCTGCAATTTGATGTAAATGCCGCTACCAGATCGGTTGTGATCGTCTTTATTGCCATCCGTGTAGACCTGAACGGTGTCAATTGGAATCTCTCCAATTCTCTCAAGAGCAATTTGTTTTAGAAAGACCGGAAGGTACATACATCTCGTAAATACAATTTACAGAATCAGCAGTATAATTTAATAATATAATTTAGGTGTACTTAAATAAACAAAAAAGTATTTTAAATTTGTATCATATTTTGCGGTGCTCCAAACCTTCTGAAATCGAGCCAAAAATCAATTTAAAAAAAAGAAAATATTTCAAATTTCTGAAGAATATAATATTAAAATCTAAGACTGTTCAAAAATAAACTAACTAGTTTTTATTACAATAATCAATATGTGAAAGAAATTTACATTTCCAACATCTTTATTAGGTGATTAATCATTGTCTTGTGTTCAACTTTAGCTTGTTACCATCATCATTAATGAAAGATTCATTACTATTTAATTGAAATTAAAGTTCATTTGAAATCTTACATTCTGACTTAGTGTTGAAACTTTTTACTAATGATCTTGATTTTAGTCTATTTTATATAAACCATGACTCTTCATTTCTCCGCATACACTTTCTGATGCCTCAGAGGCAAGTCGGACTCCGCGTTCAACTGCTTTAGTGTAACAAGGATATGTTCCCATTCCACTGCTTGTTTGCCAAATAATAAGTTCACTGTAATCCTCTGATTTGAAGTTATGTTTTGGCACTTTAAAAATTCTAATGTTTACGGTTTCTTTCTTTTGACTTCTAGCAATTAATTTTCAGGGTGACAAAAAAAAAAGTTTCTCTGAATAACATCATCTATAGCTCAGATATCCGGTGCCACATATAGAGAAAATTATATAAGTCTCCATATATCCATATATGACGTGCTGGTTTTGTAAGAGGGCTATTTCTTTTTATATGAAACCATAAAGGTGCATATACTTTCATAATATGCGTAGCGATATAAAATTTTCTGATAGTTTCTTTACCTGCATACAATCTTAAAATACGATTTGCAGTTGTTAGCTATCTTGAGTGTGCTACAAGTCCAGGTTTTTTCAATGATAGATCAGAAGAACGTGCACCATGAACAAACGTCAATGACGTTGCTCCATCACATCCAATTAAACTAAGTTTATTCAGATATATTCCACTTACTTCCAGACATTGTACTATGGACTCTTTTATAGTTTTTGCTTCTCCAGTTTTCACAGTAACAAGGCCGATATATTGCGAGCCTGGTTCCTGAAGAATTGCCAAATGCTGTTCCTTTTTCAGTACTTGGATAATATTTCAATCCCTTCTTGACTTGCACTTTCGTAGTGTCTTTTCTTCCATCAAAGTAGGATCCTGTTAAAGCACACAACTGTAGATGAGTCGCACAGTGGTCTGGGAGCGGCAAAAACCCGGTTTTTAAGTTTTGGGAAAAATGAAAATTGACATTATTTTTTATTTTAAGGATAGTTGACTACTAAGATTTCAGAATTTAGACATTAAATAGACATTTTTTTATTTATTTACACTCACCGAAAGTCATCACACAAAAAGTAGCTCGTTTTGACGTCAATATTTATTGATTTGCCTTTAATGATATAAACTATTAAAAATATATATTCGCACTCTAATGAATTCTTAGGACTGTTTTCTGTGATTTTTGTTGAAATCTTTTTTTAATATGTGGTAAAATACGTTTTTCATGATGATTCCTATAATATCATATTTTCGTATGAATAAAAGGCTATAACTAATGTGCGCCAACGTGCGCCAAGGCCTTATTGGTATCAAACTGTTTCTTAAACAATATTTTAACCAATAAACCAAGAATCAGCTGCTACAATCTGCTACTTTGGTAATTATCTGCATAAATCTGTGAAGCAAGCTGTCCAAACACCATAGAAAACACATAAACAAGGTTATGCCGCACTTGTAGTGACGTATAAAAATTATCGTTTGCTAAAATATTTTACAAATAATCGAGCTCTTGTAAGGAATTATAGATTAATAGCCCCGTTATCCAAACATGACTATTGTTTACTGTTTTAAGGCAATCTGCAAAATAATTTGGATACGATGTTTTCCCATCCTTACGACCAAGTTTTGAATCAGAAGAAATGTTGTTATCCAACTGAAATTGATATTTCTGCATTCATCCAGAGAAGGTGGTGTGATGGTTCCACGGGACATAGTATAAACAGACTTCTGAAAATGTGGGCGAGACTGATACAATTATGTTCCTTACTTCTCTCATACCTTTGTGTATAGTTTTTACTGGTTCGATTTTGATTTTTTTTAAATCTCAGACGCCATCGACCTGATTCTGCAAACCTATTCGGTTTAAATTTTCTAAATAAACACCCGATGTCCTGAGAGAGGAAGTAGTAGCCCGACCTCCTTGAATGACAAACCCATTACAGAGACTCATTTTCTAGTGCTATCAATGATCGACGGGAAGGTCTAATTCACGCAGCGTTTATGTCAGTGTGTCCGATTTGTAAATCCAACGAAATCAACAGAAACGAACAACTTGGAACTCTTAAAAAGTAAACCCATTTATCCCACTTGGCCTCTCATCACTCCATGTTCGAATAAAATTCAGTACTCCACATTGCATATAACATGGATGCTTAAAAATGGAGGAGTAATAATCAAACAAAGGAAGTGAAAGAAATTTAAAAAAGGAAAAAGGTAATTCTAGAAAAATCTCAAAAGAATAGAGAATTTTGGGTTTGCAAATTAATGAGGTGAACAACCAACGACGAAGGAGATTTTTCAAAGGTCTTGCTATCACATCAGATATTAATGGACTGGATAATAGCCTAATTCACAGATTCAAAATCATTCTCAATACTATCAACAGAGAAGCCTCAATAGATCTCCAGAAATTTAAGCAATACTGCAAGGAAACTTTAGAGATGTATGTTGAGCTGCACAACTGGCACTACATGCCAAACGCAGGTCTTCATAACAATATATATATATATATATATATATATATATATATATATATATATATATATATATATATATATATATATATATATATATATAAATTTTATAACAAACCTCATAAAATATTATTAGTTTCTATAATGTTTAAAAATTTAGAATTTTCTATGTGTAAAGGTAATCAAGAAAGTTTATCAACGTAAGTCAAAGCTGTATTTAAAAAAATGCTGAACCAATTTACTTTTTGTGTAATAGATAAATCGGGTTGGCAAAGTAAAAAACAAGTTTAAATGTAAAAAAAAAAAAAAAAATTACACAAAAACTTTATTTGTACCAACTTAATCAAATAAAGCTAAATACATTAAATATTTTTCTTTGATTTGAAAGAAAGACTGATATACACTTTCAGCTTATATTGAAAGCTAGTATAAAATATTATTTTTCTTAAATTCATGCTCCACCCGATTTACCGCACTTACCCTAATCTAAAAAGCTGACTCGTAACCACGGGGTTTGGGGGAATATTTAGGGTTAAACTTTACGTTAGGATGAATTTTCCTTCAATTTTTTTATTTATGTATTTTGATTTTTAAAGTGTATTTTTAAATCATTATAAATTAAAGAATTTTAATTAAATCTTTAATAATTTACCAAAATAATTTAGTGAATAACTAAGTAACAAATCAAAAAGCAATTTTTACTTAATTGTTATTCAATAATTATTTGACTATTCATTATTAGATCATGTATTAATGATTAGCAAATTAAATAATAATTTATTAAGTGTTCAAGTAAATTAAAATAATGAAATTATCGAAATTATTTAACCAATTTTATTCCCCCCCCCCCTCAGAAGTTTTCTGTTTACGCTCCTGCTAAAACGGTTGTTCGTACAAACTTGGCTATAGCATAAATGAACACGGAGGAGTCAAAATACTTAAGAAACAGAGATTTTCAAAGTTTTCTTCTCAAAATAGAAGTTTTTCAGGGTTTTTGCCGTTTTTCGGCCTTTTCCGACCACTGTGAGTCGTCTCTTCATTTCATTTCGAGTTCTCTGACATGCTTTTCTAACCTTACTGCGGTCTATTAGGTGTAACATGTTTTCGTTTAAAATTCCAACATGCAGGTTGCTCGAATGTATTCTCATCCAGTGTTGAAGCTCAAATGATGGGAATATCTGACTTAGGCGTAATTCATTTTGAATGGTTTAGAATGAAAACTTATGTTTTTTATAAAAATGAAATATCTTTAATAACTTAATCTTCATATGTCACTTTATGCAGTGAATTAAAATTATGTTTAGGAAAGTCATAACGTATAAAATGTACATATTGTAATTTTTTTTTTTTTTTTTTACATTATATGATCTGTTTATTTAGAGGAAAAAGTGCATAAAATTTAACTTTTGGACAATTTTTAGGTTCAAAATATATATACAAAAAATAAAACTGCTTTGTTTGTATAAAATAATATTTTTTTTTTTTTTGTAATTTCAAGAAATTCTGTTCCGATTCACCCCGCTGTTCCTATTCACCCCATTTTACGATAATTGAACGTTGTGCGATTTTTCACACCTCTAGTTTACCTTGAATTAATCTTTGATAGTTTTCAAAAGTCGTCTACTATACGGTCCCTTAAAGTGAGCGTTTTTTTACATTTTCGCTAAAAAATCGAAAATTAAAAGTCAAAATGAAAAGAAAAAAATTGCGGGGCGGTTTCAGACCATGGTCAATCTAATGAAAGCAAAAAAATATATGTTTCTATTTAAAAAAAATTTAAATTGTTTTATTAATTAATAATTAATTATTAAAAAAGAAATTAATGCAAAAGTTGCTTGGTATTTATGTTTGGTCATTTACAAACTATCTTTTGAAAAAAAAAAAATTACTGAAATATATTAATTATTTAAGTATTTATGGCCAAAACACCAATTTTTTTATTTAACATTAATTTATCATTTTCTTTTTATCATTTAAATTACAAACCATTCATTAGAAAATTACGAATTTTTGTATTTCAACATTTTTTTGGATGCTGAATCCAAAAATGGGATAATATTATGAGGTTGCTATTGAACTTTTTAAAGTTTGGTTGTGTTTTAATATGTAGATGACCCCTCATGACAAAATAAACTACATGCAATTATTAAAAACCTTCCACGATTTACAACGGTACCTTTTGTTTGTTATTTCAAGAATTAGAGCACAAGATATAGCCATCGTTCTGATTTTTTTTGGGGGGGGGGGGTACTGTACAAGAATAGACCGAAGATTCATGAATGGGAATTTAAATAAAATATACAGTTTTTGGGTAAATACGAGCCGTTGCGAATAGTTCGTTAAGTATGTAAAATTTTGAGCTCCGAAAATATTGTAAAAAAATTGTCGAGTAGCCACAGCAATGTTCTCCAGTTTAACTGAATAGAATGATAATTGAAAATAAAAACATACAATAAAAATAAGGCATATTCAATCAAGTTGAAGGCAAATGAAAAAATGTTAGTAAAATGGGTACGTACCTTTCAAATTTTACACCACGAATTTCACCTATGAAATCGTGATTCATTCTGAAGAAGTAAAATATCGCTAGCGAATCTATTTTCGACAAGTTATCGGACTGCCCTTTTACAAATCCAGGTAAAATAGGCATTGATTTCTATAAGAACAAATTACGCAATAGGTTTGGGTAGAGTGATAATACTGAAAAAGAATAACACAACACGAGGGCGGTGATCGTAATAAATGATCGAGAAAAACTTCAATCGGAAAGTGACATCAAATCTAACCAGCCAATGATGGAAAGTTTTGCGGTTACGTCACGATTCCATTGTTTTTACGCTTTTTCTTTCGATATTTCATTAAAAAAAATTTAAATCGCAATATAACTTACATATTCGAAATCAGCTTTGCTTCCTTCATTAAAATTTATTGCTTTTGACCATTTTTAAAAAAAATACGCAACTTCTCCATTCTCTGGGTAAATGGCGCCAAAATACGGATGAGCTGAAAAACGTACCTTCAAAGCAATGATGGAAAATTTCCCTGATTTTTGTGAAAATTTAAATAAAATCCCTAACATGGGTACCCGCTTTTTTTCAAAATTCGAAAGCTCCCTGACATTTTCCTGATTTCTAGGTTTTGTGGCTACTCTGTAGCAGTTTCGTCTCGTATACTACAGCCGGGATTGCATCTAAATTTATTATTTCAAAGCTAAAATTATACATTTTGCAATTTTCTAAAATGATAGATCCAATTTCTGCGGTAAGTGTTAAAAAAATCCGATAAAGAGCAAACATGATGCGTCAATACCCAATCAGCGACTGGGGGGGGGGGGGACCTCTTCCAATCAAACCAAACTGGTCATCTTCCTCCGAACAGCAGCCGAGTGTTCCTGAAACGCGTTTCAGCTTCGATGTAGCCATGGTTACTGATGGAGTACAACAGAGCCTTTCCTTCCACGCAACGTGTAGAGTGACAGCCAATTCGCAGTTTTCCAACTTTGGCTGCCCTTTGAGAATCCGATAAACTGATTGGATCGTGTATGTTTATACATGTTTACATGCAAGTTTATACATGTGTTTTATTATTACTTCTTAAGTTAATACTAAAACTTATAATTGAACAGTTTTGAAACATGGAGCCCAGTTATAAGTAAGTTTAAATAAGTTTGTTTTTTTCTATTTTCTTTCTCATTTCATTTTGTGAGTATTAAAATGAAACTTTGCGTTTGAGTACCGTAAAATGGGGTGAATCGGAACACTTTTCAACTTTCAAAGTAATAATCGGTTGTAATAAGATCGTTAAGGAACATATTTTTGACATAGAAACTTGAGTCTTACCTTCTTTGAGAATCAACCCAAAAATTTTTGTAAACACTAGGACTTTAATTTATTTGTAACTTTTTCATGGTGTTCCGATTCACCCCGCAGAAAGGGGTGAATCGGAACACTCATTACAATTTATGTCTGATCTTATTTAAATGTTTACAGGGTGGCAAAAAACAAATAATAATGCATTGTGGTAAATAGGAACACAAAATTATCATAAAAAAAATCATTTAATATGCCGGATAAAATTTGTGTTTGTCAATTATTGTTAAAACAAATCATATGTTTGAAAGCGTATCAACTCTTATATAACTTTCCTATAACTCATCCAAATAGTCATTAAAATTAAAAATTGCTTTTTAATCTACTTTATGTTTGCGTGTCGTATGACTCCAAATTCTTTAAAATATCTTGAAAAAGGAGAAAAGCATCCTCATTTGTTTCAGAAAATCTCTTCGTTCATAAGAGCTTTTTGTAAAACATACTTATATAACAATAATGTTGTGGGTGTAAAACTTTTCTCACATAGAGTCTTCATACATTTTTCCATATAACTTAAAGATAACGAAGTCATTTAGAGAAAAAACCACTGGAATAATCGGGTTTTCTGCCATGCGGAAACTAGGCTCCTCGTCTGACATTTATTCAAGCCTGCAATCTTGATTACTGTCTTGAAGGGAGTAATTAGACTCTTCTTCAGTCGTTGAATCTTGTGTGGAGCATAATCTTGCCAAAAACAGCTTTTTAATATCACTTTCCAAGTGTTCCGATTCACCCCGCAAATCTCAAAATCGAGACGAGGCAAAACATAAAAATTCGTAAAATTAAAAGTTTTTAAAACCAAGTTAAATTAAGTATGGCATGCTGTTGTGGATGTTTATACTTATCTAAAAATATATTAGTTTAGTCTATAACTGGTACATGTTATTAATTACGGGATAAGTTTTGGAGAGGTTAAAACTCATTGGATTGTATGCACGCTGTTTCAGAATTTTTTTTTTTAAAAAAGTACAGTGTTGAAAACCCCATAATACATGTTCCAAGATTAAAAACATGTTAACCAAATGAAATATATATATATATATATATAATTAATAAAACTGTTTTATTTGTGTAAAATAATAATTTCTTTGTAATTTCATGAAGTTTCGTTCCGATTCACCCCGCTGTTCCTATTCACCCCATTTTACGTTAATTAAGCTTAAAGAATTTCCATTCATGAAGGATTATGGGAAGTGGGGGGGGGGGAGTCACTGTTCCACCTCCACTAACATTTTTGACTACATGCCACCATTGCTCTGTAGATTTTATCAATCCATGTAAAATTTAAATGCACTGACCAGTATTATAATGTAACTGAAAGTTGTGCGATGTTCCACATCCTTAGTCGAGTCAATTTTAGTTTTGTATAAGTTAAGAAAAAAAATATCGTCACAAAAATATTTAAAATTTATAACATTGAAATATTTTATAAGTACCAGAATTGATATGATAGTAAAAATAACACAAATTAAAAAAAAAAAAAAAAAAAAAAAAAAAAAAAAAAAATCCAGAAAACCAATTATCTGGATTAAAGTATGTCCATATTGCCAAGTCGAGAACTTTCGATATTTGAGATACTTAATTTGTTTCTAAACTAAAAACGAAGAAATGAGATCCAAGAATTTTTTAATTTTCTTTCCTTCTACGTATAGTCTGGAATATAAAGTTCTGATTTGCGAAGGAATGTTCGGGGTTATTTTTACGGAACAGAATGCATCCATGCTTAAATTTTTTTTTCTCTCTCTTTCTGTCAAACGAATGTTCGCTTTTAGTCGTACTCGAAAATTACTTAGTTTTATTTTCTTAGCTATTTCCTTCCAGACTAGGATTAAACTGAAATAAGAGAAATGGCTCTTAGTCGAAGTTGGTATTACGTCATCACTCAGAAATAAGTTGACGTTGGCTATCCGTGTTCGAATAAGACCAGGACCGTTAAAGCTCTGCTATTACGTCATGTTGAGTTTATGTCTTATTTAGGAAAAGTTTATTGGCATCATTTTCATATTCCGGTTCGTTCAGTTATAAAAATAAATATTCGAAAACGCATTTTTTTTTTTTTTAGTTTCTTTTTAAGAAAATGAAGTTTAACCTCTAAGTTACGTTTTAAAGTTTCTTCTATTAAGTGTTGCTATGCCAAGAGTATATTTTAAGACATAATGTTGCCGGTGTGCTTTATGTAATAACTTCCTACCTACCTAGGACCCAGCCTACCTAACGCCCAGCCACTCTTCGATGCCGTCACATGAACTAAGATTTTTAAAAGCCGATACAAAGCTGTTTATGCTGCGGTCAAAAGGGCTAGTGGAATAAGATAGAAGGCAGATAAATTCGATGTCAATGTATTATATCTAGTTTGGGGTGCTATCACTGTCACTAAAAGACCGCTTCTTCATACACTACTATTTGCATTTAATAATAAACCTACTTCCCGTCATCCTATCGATATGAAACTTTGAAAGTTGGCAGGTACAGACACTGGCGGGACTGTCATAGTCTATGACGATGCTTTCTATCAAGTTTTGGGACTGTCACGCAAAGACAGCTCCTTGGACAAGTTTTTTTTATTATCTTACGCCAAATTTAGCACCGTTTGCTTACGTTCTATTAATCCGATACCAAGCTTCATTCAAACATGTTCAATTTAGTGATATTTGGTGACTGGAAACCTTGCCTTATTAAGGTTGACAAGGAACAATCTTCGGTGGGCTAATTTACCACTTTCCGTCATCCAATCGAACTGAATCTTTGCAGATAGGCTCATTGTGGAGGACATTGTATTCAGTTAAGTTTTGAAAGTATAGAAAAGTTAATAAATAGTTTGGAATAGATGTTTTGGTTGGTAGTTGACCTTTTATTTTATATACCCTTTTTTACGCTTTAATTTTATAAAGAGTATCTTAGTTTTTTAATACAAAAACGAAATTTCATTAACCTTCTTGTATCACAAAACCACAACACAATAATAAGAATAAAAATAATAAATAAATTGAGAACAATTTATCATACATGATATATAAAGCATGATATTCAAAAGCATGAACACTTGTCAAATCGCGCTTAGCAACAGTGTCCTTACTCAGAAGTGACGTCACAAATTTCCCCCATTCAAAAGAAAAGTTATGAGATCTGATCCTTTCATCTCCTTTAAAGCCTTGTTCTCTTCTTCGAACGGAGCTGCTGTTGCCAATTAAGGAAGAGAAATATCTTTATTTACTCCTGGAAGTAGTTTGTATGATGAATGGCGTCAAGAATGAAAATAAAAAAAAAACATGTTCTCAAATATTTCCCTTGATCGATTTGAAGCGGGTGAGAATCTTAAAATCAAGGCGCTTAAATATTATTTATATCAAGCGTGCTGACTTGCTATGTATGGGCGGCAACCAGTTCAAAAAGCAGAGATGTCATTGGTCAAATCTGATGTTCGTTTCTCGTTCGTCCAATCCCGATCGCGAATGGTGACGCCATGATATCGCTTGAGCTGAAGAGCTAGCTCTGTTAAATTTATAATTTTGAACCTTGTGAGAAACTCACTTGACCTTTTATCAAAATAAAAAAATAAAAAATAAAAATAAAAAAAAGGAAAGGAAGCTAAATTGAAAACTTCTGATGTTGAATGAAATGTGCAAATGTATTTAATGAGTTTTAATTGAAAACTCTTGTCGATTTTAGTGAAAGAACGGTTGCCGAGGAGCTAGCTACATTTTCCGCATGAAACATACAAGTTGGGTTGTGACTCTACGCTTCTGCGAACGCTTCATCAATGGTAAGGCAACTAATCTAGCGGACAGGCCCTCTGAGAGGCGACTGCAATTTTTGGACCCCATCGAACATCATTCCGAATTTTATATAGAAATTGGAGAAAAGTGAGTAGATTACGAATCCACTGATCTGCCGTGGAAAAAATGGCCGAAACTAGTCAAAAATCGACTTTTAATAAGTTGAACTAAATCCAATTGCCAAATGCGCCATAACTTGCCAAATATTGAGTTTTTTTTTATTTGGTAACCCTCACTCTTAAATTTTCAATTAAGAAGGTTGCGGATGATTCGGATGTGTGGCTATGGCTTACTTGCATCTTTCACACATTATGTCACCGATGACGTAACTGATGTCGCCAATTTGGCTTACTTTTAAAAGAAGCAAGTTTTCCAAGCCGGAGATCAGAAATCGTTTGCGCTTTTTCTCATTGAAAATCAAAATGCAGTGGGTTGCCAAACGAAAAAGTGTGTTCTCTTTTCGGCAAGTTATAACATATTCGGCAATCGGATTTTAGTTCAACTCATTCCAAGTCAGTTTCGGCCCTTTTTGCCACGGCAGACCAGTGGATTCGTAATCTACTCACTTTTCTCTAATTTCTATAAAAAATTCAGAATGATGTTCGATGGGATCCAAAAATTGCAGTCGCCTCTCAGTCTATATAGTCCCGGGCAAATCGCAAATTTTATTGCAATATTGATAACCTATGCACATAGTTTAAAGTTTAAATTGTAATTAATATTTTACTTGCCTAACCACGGATAGATACAAGAATTTTAACGAATCGACCACACATCGTTCCGATCAGCCAATCAGGGCGTAGTAAAACCGGTTCACATATCATTGCAGCGTATTCAATAAGCTCAATTAAGCTTGTATCAATGTATAGGGGGTAGAAAGGTTGTCTAACTGTGTTAGAAGATTCTGGTTTGATTCCTCTTTTGTACCCTCAGCAATATGAAATAAAAGAGTAGACCCGACGGTGAACGGGGGACATGTGGTATATTGTGTCAAAACCACCAGGCGCTATTTGATCTAGCAGGCACAGGTGATTTTGTGACCTCATCCCGCTGAATAGTTGTGTCAGATTTATTCTTGTGCCAGTTGTTATTCTTTGCAGAAAGTTTTACATTTCATCTCTTTTTGACACTTAGACTGATGTTAATCACTTGTATACATAACCTTAAATATGCTTTTATAATGTACTAGCTGAATACCCGTGCTGCTCTACGAAATTTTACCACGTGCATTTTAGCGATCAAAAAACATTCATGTATTCTACAGTTCAGACGTTTGCTCCCATTTCGATCCCGATTAATTGATTTATCAAATTAGGAACTTTCTTTTGTTGACATTTTTTCCAAAATATATAATTGCGAATATATTGAAAATAAGACATTTGAATACGCCGACCAAACGGTATAGTGGCTAGCGTGCTAGCTTCTAAACCGCGAGGTTGCGGGTTCCGAGTCCCGTGTTAGGCATGGGTGTTTGTAAATGTATGTTGGCTTGTCTAATGACGAATGTTTCGGCGCATTATAGCCTTCGTGTTGCTGACGGTGCCAGATAATCTGAAAACAAACCAAACCAAGACATTTGAATATCCCTCGAATAGAACGTTTAACCCCCTTTGGATGCTTTTTAATTAGTTAATAGAGATTGTTATAGTTTATTGTGTTTATGTTTGAGTTCTAAATTTCAAAGTTGTACCTGTATCGGAAGTGAGATATTAAGATATTCCTCGTATTAGTTTCATTGTTACGTCGACTTTCATCCCTTAAAATTTCATTCCCTTTGGAAATTGGAAATATTGGCAATTTTTTTTCCTATATTTGCCCTTAACATTTGCACAAATTATCAGCATTGTGACAACATTGGAAATTGGTCATTCGGATATCCCTCATTTGAAACGTTTAACCCCTTTTCCACACATTAAAAAGGGTTAATCGATATCGGAATAGTATAATTTTTCTATGTTTTCCTTTGTTGACATTTGTATCAATTTTCAGAGTTGTGACCAAATGGGAAGTGGGACATTCGAATAACCATCGTTTTAAACGTTTAACCCCTTTTCTACCTCTTAAAGTGGGTTAATCGAGATCGGAATAGCTTACTTTTTCTATTTTTTTCATTGTTGATATTTGTACTAATTTTCAGAGTTGTGACCATGTGAAAACAGAGGCATTCGTATATCCCTCGTTTGGTACGTTTAACCCCTTTTCCACCCCTTAAAGTAGGTTAATCGAGATCGGAATATCTTACTTTTTCTATTTTTACCATTGGTGATATTTGTACCAATTTTCAAAATTGGGACTATGGTGGAAGTGGAACCAAATCAATCGTTTAGGACGTTTAACCCCTTTTCCACACCTTAAAGTGGGTTAATCGAGATCGGAATAGTATAATTTTTCAATGTTTGTCTTTGTTGACGTTTGTATCAATTTTCAGAGTTGTGACTATATGGGAAGTGGGACATTCGAATATCTCTCGTTTGGAACGTTTAACCCCTTTTCGACCCCTTAAAGTGGGTTAATCGAGATCGGAATAGCTTACTTTTTCTATGTTTACCATTGTTGACATTTGTTCCAATTTTCAGAGATGTGACTATATGGGAAGTGGGCCATTCGAATATCTCTCGTTTGGAACGTTTAACCAATTTTCGACCCCTTAAAGTGGGTTAATCGAGATCGGAATAGCTTACTTTTTCTATGTTTACCATTGTTGACATTTGTTCCAATTTTCAGAGTTGTGACCAAATGGGAAGTGGGACATTCGAATATCTCTCGTTTGGAACGTTTAACCCCTTTTCGACCCCTTAAAGTGGCTTAATCGAGATCGGAATAGCTTACTTTTTCTATGTTTACCATTGTTGACATTTGTTCCAATTTTCAGAGATGTGGACATGAGGGAAGCGGGAGAATTAGTGATGAGTGAGTGAGTGAGTGAGTCAGTGAATGAGTGAGGGCTTTGCCTTATATATATAGAGATGTATTTCTAAAGTGGCCTACCAAGCTAATTGTGTCCGAGCTCGGTGACAAGATTTTTTCAATGGCAGCTATCTTATGCGCATGCGCGATTTTGACAAAAACCTTAATGGTTAGGTCATTGGGCCATCAATAACCTGCTCACTAAATTTGAACATCGTTGAACATCGTTTGAACATCAAAAAACTAAACGAACTGTAACCATTTACAAGTATTCTTAAAGATTTGAGGGCCAAACATTTTAAAGAATTATTAGGGTTCCTCAACGTACTTAAATGGTATTTTTTATCTTTTCTATCGAGCTGCCATATAGAGTATACAATCACAACCTTCCAGAGATAGCTTCTATTATCGAGAATTCAGTTGCGACATTGTTTCGAAGCAGGATAGTCCTCATTTAGTTCTTGCACAACGAAAATCCTGCATAACCAATTTGAAATCTTCAGGGAATCTAATAGGAAAAACTACAAGAAATAATAAAGGCCAAAAATGGATCAACTATTAAATACAACTTGAATAATATGAAAGGGATTTTTCATAAACTATATAAAAACGTACGGATACTTTTTTTTTTTTTCCTTATTAGTGAATTTTTTTGTGTTTTTAAATTTATTATTTAATTATTTCAATATATTTTCTTTATAATATTGCTAAATAATATATGCAATTATGTCGAACAAATCTGCTATTTTTCAATTTCTTTCCAGGATTCTGTGTGACAAATTATACTTTTATTTATAAATCATAGTTGCGTATGGAAACTTATTTTTCCCACTGTATGTGTTCAGCAATTTTAATTAAGTAATAAAGATGGAAAAACAAAATTCGTTATCCACTTTCGAAAATAAAAATTCTAATAAAATTGTCGGGTTTAAAATATAGAAACTTTGTAACCCTAAATATTCTTTAATAAAATAACCCATAAAAAAAGTTTTTAATATAAATTCTTTTTATGCATGGCCATTTTTTATATTAATTAATAAAACGCTGTTTCTGTTGCCAGAGTGTGTTTGGTGTTGGCATCTAATTTTAAATATCAAAAACATTTCTATCGGCAAAATGTGCGGCAAACACCGTTTCAAAATTTATTTATTAAAAATGAAAGTGAATTTATGCCCTCGCATCTTTTATTTATTCCGATTACAACAATTTTATTTTTTATGTATGAAAACAATTTTGGCAACAGGAAAGAGTTTCTTCAACTGTCCTTTAAATACTATTTTAGCGCGGCTGGTTAGTTGGTTGTTTGGCTGGTTGTTTTCAGATTTATTAGACGCAAGGTATAGCGCGATTGGATGACGACAAGTTGGTTTATTAGTATTCCGTAAAAGCTACCTTATCTATCTGCCAAGTTTCAGACCGATTGGATGACAACAAGAGGGTTAATTAGGCATCCGCAGAATATAACCACCATTGACAAACGTTCAAAATCGAAGTTAATAGAGAGGATTTTAATAAAAAAAGTTCCTGAGGAAAAGAGACACATAATGAATAGTTTTTCATGTGCTCACTTGATGGCAGCACGAATGCTGCTCAAAACCACAACGATAATTGCTAATGCATTTTTTTTTTTTTTAAATCCTCATGAATTTATTAAATGTCTTTAAGGAAATGTGGATTTTTTTTTTTTTTTTAATTGATTTCTTGTAAAAAAGTTCATATTTTTTTTGAAAAATCTTCAAGTGCCCTATTCGGTTGGTTGCAAAGGAGATTTTCTAAGGTAACTCGAAGAATAATTCTGCTCCGCAATTGTCAGATTGAATTATATTTAAGCACTTAATGAAAATTATATCACTATCTCTATATTATACTAAAAAAAAAAAGTAAGGATTAATTACTCATAAAAACAAAGTTTCTACTGTAAAACTTTTATATGGATTGCCAATTTTTATGCAAGTTTGACGTAAGGCGATCGAACGTGTGTAAAAACGGTGACAGCCACAAAACTTGATGAAAAGCATTGTGATCGATATCGAGTTTTTGAACGAATGATAAAGTTTCAGCTTGATTAGAGGACGTAAAGTAAGTTTATTAGTAATCTGAAGCGCAATAGAAACGTGTAAAACGCAGCCTTATGATGATAGTGTTATTGTTAGAATGCATTGTCATCGACATCGAACCTGTCTGCCAAGTTTCAGATCAATCGGATGAAATCAAGTGTGTTAATTAGTCATCCGGTACGACAATAACAGTGTGTATAAAAGTAGCATTTAAGTGACAGTGACAATTCTCAAAATTTGATATAATGCATTCTTATCAACAACGAATCTATCTGTCAAATTTCAGATCGATTGGATGATGGCAAATTGGTTTATCAGTATTCAGAAGCAATAATAGAAACGTGTCCTTTTAGTGACAGTGACAAACCCTAAAAAATGATAGAATGCATTGACATCAAATCAATCTGCATAGTTTCAGCTCGATTGAGTGACCGCCCGTGTGTTAATTAATCCTAAGAAGTAAAAATGGTTTTGTGTGTAAAAGTGTCATTTTCGTGACAGCCCCGAAAACTTGATTGAATGCATTGCCATCGAAAATTAATTCATCTGCCACGATTCACCTCAATGGTATGACGGCAAAAGGGTTAATTAGCCCTCCGCATATTTACCCGTTTCAATCACACAAATAAAAGTGAAGTTAATAAAAAGGATTGAATTACTACTACTTACTTATGTCTAACGTAAAAATAAAGAGCAAGCACTGTTGAAAGTGACAGGGAATTTGAAAAAGCATTCATTGCATATTTCTAACTACAAAATATCATAAGTAAAATATAACTTTTTGTCATTATTTCAATTTCAAAATTGGGCGAGACTTAACATTTTGAAGGAGACTCTTTCTAAGAAAAAAAAATTGCAGATTTAATGTTAATATACTAATATTTATGCGTTTAAAATTATTCGAGTTTCAAACATTGCTTCATTTTTCCAACAATCAATTATACATAATCACTTTTAAATAATGAAAAGTCCGACCCACACCAACAGAGTTGCACTCAACAATCATTTGGGATGATCTTTAACAATGGAGATATTTGTAGTAAAAGAAATTATGCGACATTTGCGCTTATATAATTTCATCGCTTATTTGATTACTTATTAAATTACTTATTGAAAGTGAGTTAGGTTGGTTGGTTGTATTCAGATTATCTGGCCCCGTCAGCAACACGAGGGCTATAAATGCGCCAAAACATTCGTCATTAGACAGGCCAACATGCCTTACACGTGACTCGGAACCTCACGGTCAAGAAGCTAGCACGCTAACCACTATACCGTTTGGTCGGCGAAAGTGAATTAGGAATTGCGGAGATGTTAGACAGTTCTCCTTTTTGAGATGATCCTCGGAACAGAGTGGAGCCCACCATCTGAAAGAGTCTCTTTTAGACGAACCCCAATCGCATGCCTTTTCTCACGAGCGCTCAGTTACGTTCGTTTTTTCCGCATCTTTGAACAGTTTGATTAAAATTTTCACCCAGTGATGCAGTACGGGAATATATACAGTATTACCTCGATATCTCAAAGTCGAAGGGACACTACAAAAAATTTGATATAGCGAGTTTTTGAGATAACAAGGTTGTAACCAAAACTTAACAATTCAGTTAAAAATTTAATATACTGAATAATTGTCTAAAAATTAGTCATGGTATTAGTCAGTATAAATATGTAATTATAGTTGAAAAAGTCTAAATACAGCAATTTTAATTTTTAGTCGAAAATAATAAATGAGTATACATGAAATTGAAAAGAATTAGTACTTACACTATAGTAATGTACATATTAAATAAAATGTACAAGGATGAATTTATTCACTACTAGTTACTTAAAAAAGTCCAGCATCGTGGCCTGGCTACATCTCTTTTGAAATTGTTCTTTAACCAATTTTTCTATTTTAAAAATAGCGGCGAAGTCATCCTTTTCCACGCACATGGACAAGCATATGAACTTTGTCTATTGCTCGTTCTCATTCCATTGTAGGACCCTCTCTCTCCCCCTGTTTACGCCCCTCTGTTCGTGATCGCTATATCTCGTAATTGTATTCTTTTTGTTCTTAAGAATGGCAGAACAGCCGATTTTGTGTGTTCTTTTATTAATAGGCTTTTGCTTCATCGGAATAACCAATAAAAATGAGTTCTTGTGATCTTGGTTCGAATTTTGACTTGTGGCGTTTGTTGAGGACGAAAGCTTTTTGACCGAAGATATTTAGATACGATGCAGTTGGTTTTCTGCCAAAAAATAACTCGAACGGTGTTTTGCTTTGCATGATGCATCGTGATCTGTTTCTCAAATGAGCGTATTTTATTTGAATTGTGTGTTCTGATTCATAAGGCAAAGCCCTCACTCCCTCACTCACTGACTCACTGACTCACTCATCACTAATTCTCCCACTTCCCACATAGTCACAACTCTGAAAATCGGTACAAATATCAACAATGGTAAAAATAGAAAAAGTAAACTATTCCGATCTCGATTAACCCACTTTAAAGGGTCGAAAAGGGGTTAAACGTTCCAAACGGGGGACATTCGAAAATCCTTCTTCCCACATAGTCACAACTCTGAAAATCGGAACAAATATCAACAATGGTAAAAATAGAAAAAGTAAACTATTCCGATCTCGATTAACCCACTTTAAGGGGTCGAAAAGGGGTTAAACGTTCCAAACGGGGGACATTCGAAAATCCTACTTCCCACATAGTCACAACTCTGAAAATCGGAACAAATATCAACAATGGTAAAAATAGAAAAAGTAAACTATTCCGATCTCGATTAACCCACTTTAAGGGGTCGAAAAAGGGTTAAACATTCCAAACGGTGGACATTCGAATATCCTACTTCCCACATAGTCACAAATAGGTACAAATATTAACAATAGTAAACATAGAAAAAGTAAGCTATTCCGATCTCGATTAACCCACTTTAAGGGATCGAAAAGGGG
Source organism: Linyphia triangularis (assembly GCA_963978545.1). Taxonomy (NCBI): domain Eukaryota; kingdom Metazoa; phylum Arthropoda; class Arachnida; order Araneae; family Linyphiidae; genus Linyphia; species Linyphia triangularis. The sequence goes on from OZ021728.1 coordinate 4,540,199, forward strand.
TTAAACGTTCCAAACGGGGGACATTCGAAAATCCTACTTCCCACATAGTCACAACTCTGAAAATCGGAACAAATATCAACAATGGTAAAAATAGAAAAAGTAAACTATTCCGATCTCGATTAACCCACTTTAAGGGGTCGAAAAAGGGTTAAACATTCCAAACGGGGGACATTCGAATATCCTACTTCTCATTTCGTCACAACTCTAAAAATGGGTGAGAATATCAATAAAGACAAACGAAGAAAAAGTAAGTTATTCCGATCTCGATTAACCCACTTTAAGGGGTCGAAAAGGGGTTAAACGTTCCAAACGGGGGGCATTCGAAAATCCTACTTCCCACATAGTCACAACTCTAAAAATCGGAACAAATATCAACAATGGTAAAAATAGAAAAAGTAAACTATTCCGATCTCGATTAACCCACTTTAAGGGGTCGAAAAGGGGTTAAACATTCCAAACGGGGGACATTCGAATATCCTACTTCCCACATAGTAACAAATAGGTACAAATATTAACAATAGTAAACATAGAAAAAGTAAGCTATTCCGATCTCGATTAACCCACTTTAAGGGCTCGAAAAGGGGTTAAACGTTCCAAACGAGGAATATTCGAATGTCCTACTTCTCATTTCGTCACAACTCTAAAAATGGGTGAGAACATCAATAAAGACAAACGAAGAAAAAGTAAGTTATTCCGATCTCGATTAACCCACTTTAAGGGGTGGAACAGGGGTTAAACGTTCCAAACGAGGGATATTCGAATATCCTACTTCCCCTTTCGTCACAACTCTGAAATCTGGTGCAAGTATCAACAAAAACAAACGTATAAAAAGTAAGCTATTCCGATCTCTATTTACCCATTCTAAGAGGTCAAAAAGGGGTTAAACGTTCCAAACGAGCTATATATTCGAATGTCCTACTTCTCATATTTTCACAATTCTGAAAACTGGTGTGAATATCAATAAAGACAAACGCAGAAAAAGTAAACTATTCCGATCTCGGGTTAATCAAGGGGTGGAAAAGGGGTTAAACGTTCTAAACGAGGAATATTCGAATGTACCACTTCCCATATGGTCACAACTCGGAAATTTGGTACAAATGTCAAAAAAGATTAAACATAGAAAAAGTAAGCTATTCTGTTCTCGATTAACCAACTTTAAGGGGTCGAAAAGGGGTTAAATGTTCCAAACGAGGGATATCCGAATGTTCCTCTTCCAATGTAGTCATTTTTCTGATATTTTTTTGCAAATGTTAAAAAAATAAGTCATTCCAATATCGATTAACGAATTTTTAAGGGATGAAAAGACGACGCAACATTGAAACTATACTTAATGTCGAATTAACTTAATTCCAATACAGCTACTACTTTGAAATTTAGAACTAAGAGCCAACATAAACACAATAAACTATTCCAGTTTACTATTCACAATTATAAATTTCGTTTAAAATGTCAACAAAGGAAAGTTCCTATTTTGATAAATCAATTTGTCGGGATCGAAATGGGAGCAAACGTCTGAAGAGTAGAATACATGAATGTCTTTTGATCGCTAAAATGCTAATGGTAAAATTTCGTAGCGCAGCACGGGTATTCAGCTAGTATTACATAATTGAATGGCGATTTTTCTGGAAAACTTCATTTCTTACTTAGAAATTTTTTCGACACAACAAAGTTTTGAGTGAAAACTCTTCAACATAAGAATTGAAATTGACATTAGATGAATATGCAATATCAAGGAAAAAAATTATTTTTCGATATATCAAGTTTTTCGCGATATCGAAGTTCGAGATATCGAAGTACTACTGTACTTAAAAATTTCGGAGTTGATCTTATGAGCTTAGTGGTTAAAAACTATAAATACTCAAAGAAGTTGCAATTACACTTAAAAATTGGCAATGCATATAAAGGATCGATATTAAAAACTTTGTTTTCAAGATTATTACCGTAGCCCATCGATATATCGCGCTTGAAGGAATACAAGAAAAATGCGCGATATATCGAGCGATACGATAAAATTAAAAAAAAATTAATTTACGAACGTATTCATTTTATTCAATAACTTAAGAACAAAAGTATGTACAATAATGGAAATGAATCATTTAAATAATAAAGACAGAGAAGCTCCATTTAATTTATCTTGACAAGTAATCTGATGCTTTCCACGCGTAATTTCAAGGGCGAACTGCCCCCTATTATATTTGATTTTCGAATTGGAGAAAATCCAGATTTGTAACATTGATTAGGATGTAATTAGTTTTCTAATAATATAACATCTTTTTACGTATGTGCTGGTACTAGTGAATTATTTATTAAGTGGATATTTATAAATTATTGACAGTATATATGCTAGAAAACACTAACAAGACTTCTTACTTCTGCATAGCAAACGCACATCCTCTTGGACGTTTATTAATCACAATTTTGTTTTAAAAAAAACATTTGGATTAAAAAACAAAACATTTTTTCTGTGAAACCAGCAAGCTGCAGAAAAAACTCTTGGCACTCTTAATTATTTTTAGAGTATGTTGATTTTATAAGCTTTTTTCTTTTTTCCCCCAATCTTTTACTCATACTTTTGTATTCATAGAGTAAAGAAACATTTTTTGATTTATACGTAGATAATTTGGAAAAATTAACTAATCAAATTTCTTGGCCAAAATTCAGCCTAAATAATAAATATTTTTGGCAATAACTTTTACGTGGGCAAAAAAAAAAAAAAAAAAAAAAAAAAAAAAAAAAAAAACACGCCACTGTGGAGAAATTGGTAATTTTATTCGATAGACATTACATTGTTCTTTCTTGTGCGTGAAACAGAAAAAATCAACCTTTGATGGGCGATGCTCAAGGGTAGGGAGCTCTGTGTTAAAGGCACTCGTTTTTCAACTTTTTACGCTTTTATCGCATTTCTACTGGAATTTCGAAGGTGGTAATGATTAGAACACCTTTAGAGGCATTAGCACAGAGATTTTAATCAAACTCGTTAGACAGGCGGTGACCACCAGCCCCCCCCCCCCCGAAAATGTGTGAAATCGTATTTTACCACTTCCCCTTCCTTTTTTGTGTAACTTGTTATATGTATTTAATCAAATATTCTACCATAACTCCGCCCCCCTCCTAAAAAAAGTGCTGGCTTGGTTAGAGCCGTTTCTTAGCAATTGCTGAAAAACATGATTTTTTCATGATATTTCATGATTTCAACCTTATGCGCATGCGTGATTTTAAAGAAAACTTTAACGGTAAGTACAATGGCCCCACTAATCCGCACGCATTTAAAAGTTATTTAAAGGTAATTCATTACTTTTCGTACTTGTTTTTAAATTGGTATAATGTTGTGACATGAACTTTTCCTGTTTCGGAAGAATGGCCCAGTTAATAAATGGTTTGGAGTGGATCTTTTGTTCTCAGTGGTCAAACACTATGTATACTTGATCTGAGTTCAAAAATTTGCAATGGAACATAAAAATTGGCAGTGTACATAAAGGATTGATATTAAAAACTTTGTTTTTAAGGATTGTTTTATTTCTAAACCACTTTTTTTTTACTATCCCAAAAGAGAAGAGAAATTAAAAAAAAAAAAAAAATCGAAAATTGTTTTTTGGCGGAAAAAAATACTTTTATATTACCCGATGTAAACATATTTCATGATGAGTAATTGAAAGTAATAAACAGAACGTGGTATAGCAACTGTTGCGTGGATGGGTTCGAAAGATTGGAAGCCAAAGCAGACCAAAACTTGCAGAAATTTATTCCGATATAACTCCAGAACTTCTCGTTCTAGCAGACTCAATATAGCTCTTTACACAACAATAGCGCACAAAACAGCAGTTAAAAACTTGACAACACAACTGCTAAAAATCGTCGCAAAAGACAATGCAATACAATTCACTTTCGGAACTCTCTGAATGCTCGCTGCGAGACAGCTAACTCAGTAACTCCAGTCAACTGACTCCACTCAGTAACTCAACTAATTCTTAGCCGGACTTATATAGGAAAGGCGAATCTTCTCGAAACTTCCATAGAAAGAAATTTGGAGAACTTTCCAGATCGTAGTCGAATAGCCCTATACATGTACATGGGGACCGAAAATGTCACCAAATGGTCGCCAAGTTTGGCGTCAAAAATTAGTTGCCAAAACCGTCGCCAACTTGGCTCTATCTTGCCAATTTTTAGCGAGATTGCCATTACCATAATGTTAAATGGCCTTCTCTTTGTAAAACTCGCTTCCCAGCATTATCTCTGTAAAACTCGTTTTCAAGCATTAAGACACATATTGCAGGAAAACGAATTCTTGCACTGCCTTACGCAAAATGTACATAAATTTTTCTACTTACATAATCAATACTACGGAATATTTACAAATACACAGAATATCGTAACACAACATATTGCTTAGACTCAAGTGGCGGCATTGACGCCGCAGCCACAAAAGTGCACCAGAAATGATTTTCAAGAAGTTTCGTCATGTTGTCAACATGTTGTCAAGCGTGGGAAAAACCCTTCCGAGTGAAAAATCGCGTTGGCGGTGGGGAGTCGAAGAAGATCGATGTAGCAGTTCTCCGAAACAAAGCATCGAATCCCTAAATTCCTGGTACGGATGCGTGGTTCCGAGAATCCTTGTCGGGTTGTCCACCCCCGCTGCGGATTCAATTAGCCGTTAATTTCATATGCGGGTTTAACACTGCGGTTCTAATTGGAAGGGAATTTTTTTTAAATAATTCTGTCTCCTAAGCAAGCGATTGAAACGTCTTACAACACTCTTTAATGAAATGCTCGGCTTTATCTTTTTGGGTGGGGACAAGATGTTTAATTAACTCTTAATGATTTAATTTTATCGTTGATTAAATGGATAACTGAATGGTGTATTTTTTTCTTTTGCTCCCTTTATGCAAAATCAAAATGGTTAAATACCTCTCATAATTGATAAAAAGCTGTTAGGTTATTTATAATTGCGGATTGTGTTATTTGTTTGAACATCGAGGTTAATTGTTTTTATTTTCGTACTTTACGACTCTATGTAGTGTAGATGAGACTCTATATGAACGGGATGAGTTGATTTGGCCCAGTAATGATTCCATCTCCTCCCATTGCATACTTTTAACAGCAATATATTGTTGCACAAATTGTCTGTATATATTGTAAATAGTGACGTATTATTTCAAAATTCTATTGTAATTTATTTTTATCTTATTTTATTTATTAATTAATAGCGATTATACAAGTTAGATAAAGGTGGCAACACCTAAAGCAATCGAGAAGTTTCGAGAAATTTCTTTTCCGATGAATTGGCTGGAAATTTCGAGAATGTCTCACGCGCTTGTATATAAAAGACTGGAGAACGGGAAAGTTTTCAGATTGACTTTGGACTTCGATGAAAGCTTATCGCTTTGTTTACCTATTGGAGTGAGCTTGAATAATCGCTGAATTCGAATTTATTTTTTTTAAGCTTGTTTTGAAGCTTGAGAGTAATTAAACTGTTGCCTGTGAATAAATTTTTGTGAGTTTTCTGAAGGGAGAATAAATACTTTTAAACCGTGAAAACTGTGCCATCATTGCCTCAGTGGAAAAATTTGTAACAATATAAATAAATGAGTTTTATGCTGTTTTAAAATGTAGTTCTCCGTTTTAAATCATTCCTTTCATTTTTTTTTTTTTTTTTTTTTTTTTTTTTTTTTTTTTAAATAAAGCTTAAATGTTTAAAAAATTCCATTGAATTTTCTTTACTCTTCCGTTAGACGGGTACCAGATAAAAACCGCCTCATTGCAGCTATAACTCATCCAAACTAACAACTTTCAAGTCATACGTATAATTCCTAAAACAAACCTCAAATATTTATAGGCTAGGCGGGACATTTACGTTCATATTAAATGTGGAAACGTTTAAGCTGGGAGCCAACTGGTACCCGTCTGACGGAAGAGTACCGGATTTTCTATGTTGGATATATGGGATACGATTTAGCACGTAACCGATCAGCTGCACGAGCGATGCCGCGCGGAGTTCTGCTTTCCAAATCAAGTTCCATTATAAATCTCATTAATAGAATACTATATCTAACTTTAATAATTTCTTCCTCGGCCTCAAAAAAAAATAAAAAATCTCTAAGTATTCTTGAATGCTTCAAACAATCTTAAAATCCAAGACAGTTGGATTGTGACAGTCACTGTCACCGAAAGTTCGTTTATACACACGCTACCATTAGGTACGATATCTCAAGCAGAAGCAGCAATTTATAGACATTTAATGACTTAAATCTCGCCCTGTTAAGATTGAAGAGACATGAAAACGGTTTGGCGAATTTGGTGCCTAACTTAGTGAGGAAACTTGTTACTGAATAAATCTAAATATTTAGCCGATATCCCTAATTGTAACCAAGACATCAAGTTTAGTATAGAAGCACGCTTACGATAGTCTCTCGATTCCATTTTAACCTATACAAGGCGTTCGTCGAATCTAATTTAGGAAAGATCTTTTATTTGACATATTGCAAAACAACAAAACCTTTTGTACTATATACTTCTCTTTAACACAGAGCTTTCTGATTAAAAATCTACGATTTTTTTTTTCGGCATTACTGCGTCAATAGTTCTTCCTATTTCAAAATAGATTTGCAGTCAAACCCCGTTAATGCGAAATCGCTTAGTATGAAATGCCGTTTAACACGAAGTAAAAGCAGTTCTCCTGTATTTAAAACCTAACGTTAATATATTCGTTTAACACGAAATTCGGTTAACGCGAACAACTTAGGTGGTCCCATCAACTTCGCTTTAAAAGGGATTGACTGTATTTATTTTATTCATCATATTCATTATATTCATTATATTTATTATAGTCCCATTCATTATATGTAATGAATGTAATAAATATAATAAATACAATGAATATAATAAATATAATGAATACTTCGTCAAACTCTGTTAACGCGAATTTGATGGGGCAGCCGAAATTGTTCGCGTTAATCGAATTTCGTGTTAAACGAATTTATTACGTTAAGTTTTAAGTACGGAAGAACTTCTACTTCACATTAAATGGGATTTCACATTAACGATTTCGCGTTAACGGGGTTTGACTCCCAGTCGCCTGTACGATTTAAACATATTAATTGTATTTTTCATATTTATTATATTTTATATTTATTATATTCATTATATTTATTATATTACATTTCCTGAATATTTTCCACAAAAGGTAAAAAGTGAACAACTTTAAAACTCATAGTATACTTCTGTTAGTATATCAACATCATACTACTTTTCATAATTCAATTTTTAATCAAGCAAACATCGGATCGTAAGGATTAACGTAGATTCCGAACGAGCACTAACCTATAATTCGAATCCTGCATTTTCGAAATGCGGGGCAAAAGCCCTCAGGTGGGGGCAAGTGCTTCGATAGAGTAGTTGACCTCTCTATTGGTTTCAACTCATTAACTAAGCATTCGTCAGTTATTTCTAATAACTGATCTCTAACTTTAACTTCAGGATAGCTCATGCTATTGAATTGTCCCCTCATCGTATAATGCATATGTTGTATTTGGTTACCAATAGACGCTAACCAGGTTTGGTGTAGAGTTGTTAATGCTTCAACTCAATAACCACCATCCAGAAATGTCTAGATCAGAGTGTATTCAAGTGGTCGCGAATGAAATTCGGGGCAATTTTATCGAACCGCAAAGTTTTATTGACGTCAAATATCGCTCGAAGTGTTGTGGTCACTGCAAACACCCGGACGTGGACCTGTCTGCAAATAAATGGTGGACGGTCATAATAGTGGATGGCCCCAAGGATCGAAGTATTATTCCTTGTAAGGCGATAATTGTTTTTTTTTTTTTTTTAAACCGGTAGATTTGTATACCTCGAGGAATTTTTAAATCCCTTAATTTAACTTTGACTTTATTTGTGTGTGAGGCTGCCGGCCAAATCCGTGGAAGCCAAATGAAACCAATCGCCGTCATTTGATCAGGTTGAAACTTTGTAGATGGATTCGATGTCGATGATATTGCATTCTATAAAAAAAAAATTTGGGGTTGTCACTGACTCTAAAAGGTCGCATCTAATCGTTTTGCAATACTAATGAAGCTTGGCGTCCACTATCGTTGAGCAGATCAGATCAGAGCGGAGTGGACTAGAGCCAATTACAAGGCTGCCAACGTCCATTGTAGCACGAGCCTCGTGCTACAGTAGACGTTGGCAGCCTTGTAATTGGCTCTAGTCCACTCCGCTCTGATCTGATCTGCTCTGCTTAGCGATAGTGGACTACAAGCTTAAATCCCATTTAACCTATTAATGTTGAAAATATTTCCTGTTGCCAATATTATTTTAATCAGAATTAATAAAAGATGCATACATTTATTAAGGAGTGTGGTCCAGTCAATTCAACTTTGTGGTGAGGTAAAATATATAAAAAAATATTTGGGCAAATGAATGGATAAATTCGCGTTCACTTTTAATAAATAAATTTTGAACCGTATAGTTCGCCGCATATTTTGCTGATAGAGATGTTTTTCATATTCAAAATTAGATGCAAACACTAAACACACGCTGAGAACAGAATCCGTGCCTTGCTAATGGATATAAAAATTGGCAATGCATTGCATGTAAAGGATTTATATTAAAAACATTTTTTTTTATGAATTTTAGTATTAACATCGACACGATTGTAACTTAGTTTAATTTTATATATCAATTCTAGACGCTGTTTTCCTTCGACGATCCCTTCGATTTTGTTTGTTTTTGTGTTTGTTTGGAAGGGGTAAATCTGCGGAGGTCTAATCAACCCGCTTGCCGTCATTCAATCAAGTTAAAACTTGGCAGATTAATTCATTGTCGAAGACAATGCCTTCTATCAAGTTTTTAGGGTTGTCACTAAAAGGACGCTTTTACATACTCTTCTATTTCCGTTTTAGTGAACTAATTAATCCACTTGCCATCAATCAATCGAGCTGACCTTCGCAGATAGACTCGTTGTCGATGACATTGCATAACAATTAAGTTTTTTTTTTTTTTTTGGTGGGGGGGGTAATAGTTAGTCAATGGCAAGGAATCGATAGTTTTCCTCATAGTGGTGAGGGGTCGTTCAAATATTACGTAAGCATGTTTTTGGTAATTTTTGGCTCCCCCCCCTTGTCAGCAAAAATAAGCAAATCGCATACCCCCCAGCTCTATAATTACGTAAGCATATGGTACCCCCCCCCCCCCCCCCTGCTCCTGATTTTTTTTTTTTTTTTTTTTTTTTGTAACGTTAATAATCTAAAAAAAAGTTAGGATTCAATGCAAATAATGAACTTAACTCGCCTTAAAAGGGGAAAAAAATATATATTTTTAATTTTTTTCAAATCTTAAGTTTATCACAATTTTAATGGCACATAAATGTAATTTTCATAATCAATTAAGTCTATCTAGTCAGATGTTATCCAGGGTTGCTCTAGCCGGTTTTTAACGTCTGAAATTATAGGGTTTCTGGCATCTGATGTTATTGCTTCATCACTTGTTTCGCACAAGGAATCTGGGCAAACTTCCTCTTCGCTTATCCACTCAGTATCTTCCATGCCTTCTACATAATTGATGACGTACATCAGTTCATTTGCTCGACGAGAAGCAATTCTCATAGGCCGAACTAGGCAGGCTCTCTGGCTATTTTCGCCATGAACAATTTCTTATGACGAATTGTCGATTTTAGTGAAGCGTGGTACAAACCACATTTTCCACAAGTCCTTGCAGACAATTGTGATTTGATGGACGGACAAAAATAGTCAAATGGCATTTTCTGTAAATTATTCATAAATTATCTGTATAATTAAAAAAAGAAGATGTCAATTTTAATACAATTACGTATTACCAAATCTAGTATACTATACTTATTTTAGTTTTCGCTACTTTTTTCAAAATATGTAAATAGTCAAAACCAAGGTGAATATAAAAAATATAAAAAGTTCTGATAAAATATACTTAACATAAATTTATCTTAACATATTATGAATAAATTGTTTATAATTACCTTTATAAAATAATCAAGGAGAAGGGATTTTTTTCTAGTTGCCTTTCGCAACTCTTCTTCGACTCTTTTTAACACCAACACTTCTAGTTCTTCGTCATTTTAGAGGCATTTTTAAAATGACGCCATACCTCATTATTTATATCCTGAATATCTTTCAAGGGTTTGTTTGATGTAGACTTTTTAAAAGCTTCAAACAGCTTTTTATATAAAATTTCACGAAATGAAGACATATGTTTTTTTTTTTTTTTTTTTTTTTTTTTTTTTTTTTTTTTTTTTTTTTTTAAAGCAAACAGAAAGCAGAGCAACTATATTTGCTTAATCTTCAAAAAGTTCAAGAAGGATTGCAGTGGAAAAAGAAACTTGTTCAAAACACAACTCAATTCGGAATCTTGAACCTTAAACCAACCCTTAAACCGCCCGCCAGTCGCCAAGCGAAAAAAAAAAAAAAAAATTGTCTGTCACATAAGTTAGGTTTAATGTAGGATTCACGTCTCCAAACACCCAAAAGAGGGGAATCCCCTTTATTCATTTTGAAACTGCAGTATTTTGCATCATCAATGTTTGATTGTAATTGGCTGAAGGCAGAGTACGTCACTCTTATGTGACGTAAGTTTAAACCCTTAGATCGATTTGAATGGAAAGTCACCTATCCTAGAACTCGGTGTACAAAAGTGAAATTTTTTGTAAGTTTCAATTTTTTTTAGAAATAAAGGCATTATTAAATGCTTACGTAAGCATCACTCATACCCCCCCTTGTCAGCAAAAATAAGCAAATCGCTAACCCCCCCTCCCCCAGGTGCTTACGTCATATTTGAACGGCCCCTGAGATACAATAAAAAATCGACCTGACTTCAAAATGAGTTCGAATAAAAGTTGGCAATGCATATAAAGAATTTATAGTAAAAACTTATGTTTTTATAAATGATCAAAGCTAATCCATATTGCTTATCTTTATAAATCCTTGCAATAGATCATTAGTTACAAAGACATGGACTTACTTATCATATATCTTTGTCCTAGAATAACCATTGTTCTAATCCATAGACTTATAATAAACACTCTAGACTGCGCTCTCCCACTTCAATTATACAACGAGGCTGAAGCCAAAATAAAACATATGACTAGGGAGTTTTTGAGAGCAGGGTTGCAGAGTTGGCCGTTTTCGCCTCCTTTTTGGCATATTAATCCTAGTTACATAAAGGAATAATTTTATGACGTAGTTAACTTGTGTGTTAAATTGTTGGTTGGTTGGATTGTATTCTTCTGGAATAACAGGTATAACTTTTCCGATTATGTGTGTTTTAAAAAAACTTGTGCAGTTTTACTTGGTTTCTTTGATAAAATTTCACAACTTCAAACTAATTGTAAATAAACTACGCTTTTCAGTTTTAATTATTAATAATTATAAAAACTTTTAGAAGATTTAGAATTTAGTAATGTTTACTTATTGTAATATTTTTTGGCACTTTTACACTTTGATTGTTGTATTCACAAATAGAGAATGCAAATGTTGTAAATTTACCAAACATAATATTACATATGTAAAAAAAATTCTTCCATCATTGTATTAAACAAATACTTCAATTAATAGTAATTATACAGAAAAGCAAATATTGAAGAATAATATTATATAAGTAAGTTATACATATCCTTCCATCTTTTTACTAAACAAAATTAATGGCATCTTCATAATAGTACAAGAAATAGCTCAGCAAAATACAAGAAATTAAATCCAGGCACGGTATGTGCTTTAAGGTGACATGGTATCCAAAAAATGACGAAAATGTCAATTTTTATCCCGTAATGTGGAGAATATGTTTCTGAATAGCTGTGCAAAAATTTATACTTGTACCTTTGACAGATAAAAAATTATACTGTATTTTCTAAACCATTTCACATAATCAAAGCTGAAAAAGAAATCTTTAACACTGTTTTTCTCAGTTCGTTATTTTTCAGTTTGTGTGTTTTGTTTAAATCCCTAAGGCTTTTTCTAAATTTAGTTAGGATTAGGAAATTTTTAAAGCGTATTTATATACATCTGATAAACAAAAGTTAATATGTAATAAGGTGTGCTATGTTTATTTATTTTTTTAGATAAAAAGTTGAAAACTTGAAAAAAAAACGTCGTTTTTCTGCTGTTTATAGTGTAAAAACATAAAAAACCTTTTCTTGCTTCTTCAAATTCATACGAACTATTGTTAACAATTATTATACGAATATATTGTAAAAATTTCATGGACAAATACTTAAAATTGTGGAAGGGGTAGCATTTCGATAAAAGTTAAAAAAAAAAATTTAAAAATTGAATTAATTAAAAATTATGCATTCAAAATATTTGTGTAGGTTCAATTATGTGTACTTAACATCAACACAATGTAAAATCACTATAGTTTAAATTGTAGTGGTGCAATTTTTGAAAATAATTTTATGGGTACCATACCCTTTAATTAGATTCTTAGCACATCAGAATCCCAGAAGGCAAACAAATTTTAAAATTTTAAACTGAAACACATTAGTAAAAAATAAATAAAAGACACTCGTAAAATAAAACTGAGTGGTGTGGGGGTTTTTTTTTGTGGGGGGGGGGGGGTTGAATTAAAGAGAAAGAGTTTGGCAGCTACATTGCTGGTAATTTAGTGTTGTGTGTTTTTTAATTATTGTGAAACAAATTTAATTATTGTCTAAGAAATAACTTTAAACTTCTATAAATTCTAATTCTAGCAGTCCTACAACGAGTCTATTTTCCAACTTTCGGCTCGATTGGATGAAGGCAAGTGGGTTAATTATTCCTTCCAAGCGGTAATATAGTAGCGTGTGTAAAAGAAGACTTTTAGTGACTTTTCCCAAAATTTGATAGACTTTGTCGAAGACAAGACATCCTATCTGCCAAGTTTCAGTTCTATTGGATGATGGTAAATAGGTTAATTAGCCTTCCGTAGATTTGCCCGCTACAAACAAACATACACAAAAAAATTGAAGTTAATAAAAAAATCTATTTAACCTATATAAATAACTTGTACTTCACGTCTACGATGTAAATAAAATTGACTTTTCTGATAATTTTAAAGGAAAAATCGTAATTATAACTCAAACAGAAAAAGAAACTTAAATAGTAATGTTTTATTACACGAAATATTCTATATCCACCCAATATTCTTGTTATGTTAAAGCCAAAAAACCCGTAAGTTTCATTTTAAAAAATCACAAGGTAAAACCGATATGAAAGTATCAAAACAATATTTAAAACGTTCTGAATCATCAGTTTTGAAGATTCAGATTATTTATTAATGGATAAAAAAAAAGAAAGATTAAGCATAGGGATCATGACCTTGATAAACGTCAAAAATGTATTTCTTTTTGATTCGCGCCAAACTTCGCCAATCTGGCCACTGCGCTGAATTTGCTGTTCATACTTAAAAGTGAAACTAAAATCCTTAAATAGCCGCTAATTTCTTCAAAAAGCATCTTATAACCTTGGTCTGTTTTTCTATTTCAATATTAACTGCAATTTTCAGAAGTCAGTTGCAAAATAAAATCCGTAATAAACCAATTAAAGCTAGCTTTTTGAGAATGCGAAACAAAAACATATTTATGAGTAAAACCTAAACTATATAGAAAATTTCAAAAACTGCACTTATTTGTGAAAGGTTATTGAGCCTCCTTTCTGGAATTTCTCTTACAACCAAATGCAGAACAATATTTAACAATTTTTCTTGGATTCAAGTACTTTCCGTCAGACGCATTTCGGTGTTTCCCACGGGAATGAGTGGGTGTTTTTTTTCTTCTTCGTTCTCTTTCGTCTACTAGTCACGTGGTTTTAATTTGGTTACACGAGGTTACTCTGAACATGCGGTCTAGACAGTATCATAAGTCTATGTTCCAATCAGATCACATGAGCATGCGACTAAATGGAATTGTAATTGGGTTTCTCAGGTTTAATTGGATTTGCCCTTTTTGTTCTCAGAATTACAATTTAATTAATTGGCAGCAAGGGAGGAGGGGTGTTATTTCAAGATATCAAGTCAACCACGTGCATTTTAAAAAGTGATTCGAACTTAATTCAGTTTTCTTTTAATGAATTTCGAGATTCATTCCTTGTTAGAAAAATATGTATACGTTCAGGTTTAATTAACTATACATATATTTTCTTCTTCTTCTTCTTCTTATCAAGGACTATGGGGACTAAGGCACCTCTGCTTAAGCATTTTGTACCAACCCCATATCCCGTACAGATCGGTAGTGGGCAGTACTGCACAGGATGTAAGCGCACACTCGCGAAATGGGAGTGAGCAAGTCTACCTATAGCCACCGAAGAGTTCATTTCTACCTCTTTCGGTAGATATCCGGTAGATGGCAGCACTACCGACCGTATGTGGAACTTCTTAATTTAGAGGCAATACCAAGCAGAAGATTCCACCAGAAGACTTGGCTTTGCCACCCCCAGAGGTATTGATTTGTATGGGAACTTGGAGGACTTTGCGACCATGACTGATTTAACGTGCTCCAGTCACCATTAGCGAACACGGCGGTTTTTAGTCGGTCCCAGGCCCAAACTCGCAACCTCAGGGCTCGCAACCTTCTAGTTGCGAGAACGATACTCTCCCGACTGGGCTACGCGGGCCTACATATATTTTACTTTTAACTCTGTTCTAAAAAAAAAAAAGACATCCCCAGTATATTTGTTTAAAATACGACAATAATTAAAATAATTTAAAGAAATGCTAGTAAGATTACTGGTCAGCCGGTGTAGAAATGGGCGAAACTGTTCGAAAATCGACTTTGAATTAATTGAAGCAAATTCGATAACCAAATGTTCTATAACTTGCCAAATAATGATTGTTATTTTTTATTCGGTAACCTACCGCTCTTTAATGTTTAATTCCATCACTGATAACGTAATATTTATTGCCAAATTTAGCTCTTTTCAAAAGACGTATTTGGTGCCAGAAATATGAAATCGCCTGCACCCTTCCTCATTGAAAGTTAAAAAGTGGTGGGATAGCAAATACAAAAAGAAATACTAATTATTTGACAAGTGATGACATATTTGACAATCAGAATGAGTTCAGCTCATTCCAATTGTATTTTCGAAAGGTTTCGGCCAGTTCTGCTTTGGCAGACCAGTACTAAATTTTTCATAATCTACTTTCACTTCTCTACATTCTATACAAAATTCCGAGTGACCTAAACTTACATTGCCTTTTGGTCTATAAGAACTTCCCACGCAACTGCTAAAAGTATTTGCCGGAACCTTCAATTCTTGTGGATACAAATCATAGAAAGGGTACGACCACATGCGTAGAAGCAGTTTTTTAGTAACTTATCCAACTTGTTGGGTTTTAAAAACGTCCTCTTTAGCAAGAGGATTTATTTGTAAACGTGACTTTTAAAGCGTAAAAGCGAAACCGACGTTCTCAAAATCTGAGTTTGCCATCGGCAAATACTGTCATCCACGGGTGAGTAAAAATTCGTGAAATTGTACTTCGCGTCTGTTAGAAGAAGATAAGACTGCTATCATGGTAGAATTCTACCAGCATTTCATTACGCGCTCATAAACAGGACGTGTTTTAAAAGCGATTCTCTCCTAGACATGAAAACGTAGTAACTTCAGAAATGGGCGTTTTTCTACATTTAAAAAAAATAAAAAAAAAATAGATTCAGACAATTAAAACGAAATATCTATTCAACTTTTTTTCTCTGTTCTCTTTTAAAACTAACGATTAAAGAGTGCTAACTTTTTTTTTATAGTGGAAAGAGACATTAATTTTTTTTTTTTTTTATGGTGGGAACTTTTTCTACCAAGTTTCAGCTCGATTGGATGATTCACTTTTTTAATCAATTTGCAATGTTACTCCTACTTCCTTTATTCATTTAAAAATTTCTTTTATTATTAGGGGGGAGGGGGGGGGAGAAAAGAAAAAAAGTAATTTTTTGTCGGATGGGTTTCAAACCAGCCACTTATTTTACTAAAAAATTGTTTTTCAGCCTTTTCAGAAAATGCTCGAAACGAGAGGTTAGAAGATATTGTTACGAATTTCTGTATATTTGTAAATATTTCATACTATTAATTATGTGAAGAGGAAAATTTATGCACATTTCGCATAAGGCAGTGCAATAGTTTGTCTTTACTTCGCTTTTCTGCAATGTGTCTCTTAATACTTGAAAACGAGTTTTACAAGGAGAAGGCCATTTAACATTATGGTTAATGGCATTCTCGCCAAGTTCGCGAGATAAAGCCAAGGTGGCGACGGTTTTGGCTACTAATTTTGGTCGCCAAATTTGCACCCATTTTCGGTCCCCATGTACCTGAATAGGGCTTTTTGACTGCGATCTGGAAAATTCTCCAAATTTCTATCTCTAGAAGATCTTCCTGTATAAGGCAAAGAGTTGAGTGAGTTGGTTGGTTGGTTGTCTCTCAGAGAGCATTCAAAGTAGTTCCAAGAGCGAACTGTATTGCATTGTCTTTTGCGTCGATTTTAGCTGTTGTGTATCTAGTTTTTAACAACTGTTTGTGCTCCATTGTTGTGCAAAGAGCTGTATTGAGTCTATTAGAACGGGGAGTTCTGGAGTTGTAAAATAATCTGCGAAGAGTTTCATTGGAATAAATTTCTTCAAATTTTAATCTGCTTTGGCTTCCAAGTCTTTCTAACCCATCCACTCAACAATACATCATGGATAACAAAATTACTGAATCACATTTTTTGAGAAGTTAGAAACCACATCCGTTACTGGTCATCTACCAAAACTTGTTGTACAGCATAATATACCTTTAAGAGGAAGACCTATAGTAAGGATCATCCCCTACACTCGCTGTGTTACAATCTTCCAGCCCAGTGCATTTAGAAACTACTTTCTATAACCACCTTGGCATTTGGTGAATAAGGCACGAAAAAGATCATTTCATGAAATTACAGCCGACCAGACGGTATAGTGGTTAGCATACTAGCTTCTAGACCACGAGGTTGGGGGTTCCGAGTCCCGTGTTAGGCATGGGTGTTTGTAAATGTATGTTGGCTTGTCTAATGACGAATGTTTCGGCGCATTATAGCCCTCGTGTTGCTGATGGTGCCAGATAATCTGAAAACAACCAACAATGAAATTACATAAATTAAAAAAAATCGAAAGTAACGCTTGATATATTTTATTTTATATTTGTATTCCTTACGTCAATGCATATACAGTGGCTCCACCTGGTTTTGTCTTTTGCTACTTCAATTTTCAATTCTAGTAGCTGGACATTGAATGAACGCAATTTATGTCATTTCACGAAGTTATCTTCTCACCAAATGTCAAGGAGGTTTACAGAAGGTAGTGCCTAAATTGGAGGTCGGCGATATATCGATAAGACGATACTTTTTATTTTATTTTAAATCGATAGTAAAAATATCGATACAAGTCACCGATATATCGATATTTTCAAACATTTTTAGATTTTTGATGATTGTTTTGTAGTTGCATGTCTTTTTTCGATTTTCTTTATTCCCTTTTCAAAAACTTCCAAAACTAAAATTTGGATTTGGCTGAGAGACAGTTAAAATGGCACCCTAACCAAAAAGAAAGCATAATGTAGTGGAAAGATAAGATCATTTATTAGTAGTCCTTAACATAGCGCCGTTTCTGTTGCCAACGTGTGCCTGGAATGTGCATCTAATATTTCATATTAAAAACATCTCTATCAGCAAAATGTGCGGTAAACTAGTTTACAAAATGTCTTCTTTAAAAAATAAATGTGAATTTATGCATTGACATCCAAATGTATTTTATTTATTCTGATTGATAATATAATTTATTTATAAAAACAATTTTTATAATTTATTTATAAAAACAATATTTATAATTTATTTATAAAAACAATTTTTATGGTTTATTTATAAAAAAAAAAAATTCTAATTTATTTATTAAAACAATTTCGGCATGAATTCATAAAGAGTAGAAATTTGCCCCGAAAAACTTCGTTTCAGGCAAAATTGAAAATTAAATAAAAAACAACAACATGTATCGATTTATCGATATTTTTTTCTATACAACGATATATTATCGATATTTATTTTGATCGATATTTCCGACCTCTAGTCTAAATACGCTGGGCTAGATGATTGTAACAAAGCGAGTATAGGAAATAGCCCTTACCAGTGTGGCGACATCAAATAACAGATAAAACTTCTGAGCACTGGAGTACTCTTTTGCACAGTGGTAAGGTATCTTTCTCGAGATCCAATGGTCTCGGGATCGAGCCCCGTCACCCCTGAAAGCTAGTTTTCGCTTTACCAGGACTTCTTCTTAATATCTATGTATCCTTCATACGCATTGCCAACTTTTATGTACAGTTGAAGCTATTTTGAGCTCGGATCGTAGTATTTGACTACCAAGATGGCAATAATCCATTCCTTGCCATGGATCTGCTTTCGGGTTTGTTCACAAAATAATAGAATTCATTGTCATCGACAAGAAGCTACCTGCCAACTTTCAGATCGATTGGTTAACGCGGTTAGTTAGTCTTACAAAACCTTTAACCCTAGAACTACAAACTCATTTTTTTTTTACTTGTTAACTACAAACCGGGATAAATATTAACCCAACGGAGTTTTTTGCTCGTAAAACCGTTCTGAAAGCAGTAATTTGACTTTTAAGCACTTGAACTTTTTTGTTTTTTCATGCTGAAGAGAATGGTGAAGTGAAAATTCAATTTTATCAAGGTTTAGTCTGTGAAAAATCGATTTGAATAGCTAAAAGTGCTGAAAAATGGTCAAACCGTCATTTTACAAACAAAAATGTATAACTATTTTTTCAAACAACCGATTTTCAAATTTTCACCATAATTTTAAAGTGGACACGTGAGGCTTTTAGAAAAAAAATACGATCATGATTTTTTTTTTTTTTTTGCCAAAAAAGTCGATTTATTTGGGACTTTGAAAATTCAAAATAATTAGCAATCTGATCTATGTAAAAGTCTAATGAAAATCGATGAAATATTGGTTTTTAAGAATATATTTCGGTTTCTGTCATACAAACTATAAAAAAAATGAGAAATTTGATACATATAAAAAATATTCAAAAGTAAAGTTACGATTTGACTTATTCAAAGGCACCACAATCGCTGCTGTAGATTACTCTGTGACTCTATAGCAGGTCGGTCGCTTGCACTACACAAAACACTAACGGGAATTACAAACCGGGGTAAATATCAAACCTCATACAAGATTCACGTCTTTACTGCGTCACAGTAAACAAGAAACTGAAAGGTCTGGCGACCTCGCCCTATTGGTAGAACCTTGAACTAAATTTTGGTATAGGTCTTCAGTTGATAATGTCACTGACTAACTTAAAAACGTAGTTCAAAGTTTACCTGGGGTAGATATCTACCCCGGTTTGTAGTTCTAGGGTTAAAAAAAGCCTGTGTAAAAGCGGCCTTTTAGTGACGGTCTCGAAAACTTGATAGAATGTACTGTCATCGACAACAAATTCAATTGCTAAGTTTCAATCCGATAGGATATCCGACAAAGTGGGTAACTAAGGGCCTTATTATACAGTGGGTGTATTGAAAAAAAAAAAACTTTTTGGGGGAAATTCCAAATTTCAAGTCGATAAAAAGTTGCCAACTATGATCACATACAGGGTGGCTACAAAATTCAGGAAAAAAAAGTTCTCCGACAATTCCCTGATTTCCCTGACAGATTTTTTAAAAATTCCCTGATTTCAGGGCACATTTTTTTTTTTTTTTTTTTTAAATTTCCCCAATTTTTCTAGATGTGTAGACACCCTGATAAACTAGAGCATGTATGCTACAGAGATACTATGCCATTTTTTGAAAAATAGTTTTGGCGTTGATCAAAAGTTTTATTACTCCGTAATATTAAACTTGTAACGATTACTACCACAACTTACTGGGTAAATGGCCCCAAAATATACGGGTGAACTGAGAAACACGTAACTAGCATATTGCCCTGATTTTCGAGAAATTTTAAAAGTTCCCTGATATTTCCCTGCTATTTTCCAGAGTTAAAAAGCTCCCTGACAATTCCCCGATTTCCTGGTTTTCCAGGCCACTCTGACATATTTACCAAAAAAATTTCTAGTTCAATTGCAAAATATTTAGGTCTCCCGGAATGGATCTGAAATTTGATTTTTTTTTTTTTTGTCTTGTCAAAAAAAAAAAATAATAATAATAATAAATAAATATATAAATATAAAGCTAATTTTAATCTTCAAGTATAAAAATGTAAGGTTTAGAATATTAATTAGCAGTAATAAAAAAATTGCATTCGCCATTTGACATTTATGTCTCCCGGAATCTGCATGAAAACCATTTTTTTTTTTTTAAACAAAATACGGATATTTTTCAATTTTCAACCCATTCTTTTGGTTAGTTCCAATTATTTTATTTATGGTCTACGTATAGTACAGCATTTTGAAACATCGGGAATATCATTTTAAAATATAGCGTATACTAAGCTCAAGTGTTAAGTTATGTCACTTCTGCAAGACCTTTGCCGTCTCCAACCAACAAAGACGCTAATTTTGAGACATGAAGGCAACGTCATTAAAAATTATTCAATATCGCAGTGTCCGAGTCATGAAAGGGTACTTGATAACAAAATTCTTCTACCAGCGAAAAATTCAGAAAGTTTAATTATATCAGTGAAACAAGGGAAGCCCAGAAAATATACTCTCTTTTCCAAGAGAATGTAACCGTAGACCCATTTCTATTGGAACAGAAACTCAATTGGCAAGTGCTCTTTTGCGGGATTTCATTGAAGGTTTTTCGTGAAGAGGAAAAATACCATCAACTACATCTGTACAATCGAAAGGATGAAGCAATAAGTATAGAAATGTTTTAAGCAGTAAATTTGGTTGCATATATAAACGAGAAAAACAAGTATCTTTGGTATAAGAACTATATTCAACTTATTTTTAACATGCAACTCCAGGCAGTGGCTCTGGACGTAAATGTAGTATCATCATTATAATTTGTGAAAGAAAGCTGCATTGATGAGAAAACTATTCAAGGTCTTGGTTATGATGGTACTGCATGAAATACTGAAGTCTCTAATTGGTCAATTTCATTATTCTAAAATACTTTAAATAACCAGTATAAACTATGGGACAAGAAAGAAAAAAACGCTTACAAAAAGATTTCGTTTGCCATCAAACAAAACTACAAAAATTTGTTACTTAAGCATTTTAATGACTACATTTTAACGAAAATGACGATGTTCCCACGTTTAAATATGCACATAACTTATAAAATAACAACTATATTGAGAACTAGTTTTCCCCGACTTGTTTGCAGTCATTAATAGAACTGCAATGAGATGTCGAAGTCAAAATTATATCAAGATTTAAAAAATAGCATTTTTAACACTTCAAGTTATTTTTTTATATCACCCATTATCATGAAAAGTAATAATACGAACTTAAACATCGTTTTATATTCATTTTTTGATTATATTTTCCCTATATTTAAACATGCGTTATAACCTTCCGCCATTTGTTATTGTTTACATTCTGCCATAGAGACGATAGACGAATTCAAATCGCTCTCTGAAAACTGCATTTCAAGCTTTATTTATAGAAATCATTTGCTTATCAAAAATAAAAAATTATAAAAATTAGAAAATAATTACTTCATAATACATGTATGAAAAACGATCTAGGTATAATTACTGAAAATTGTGACAAAATTGGGGTACTAATACTCTTATCATTCTATACCATTATTATTTTATTGCCCAAATTATTATTTTTGTAACTGATAAAACAGAGAGGTTTTTCTTTATTTTTAAAATACACTGATGTTTTATAATTTATACTCTTGTAATACAATAAAATGATGACTAACTAAACACTAAATGATGACAACCGTAAACATTGAATTGAAAGGTAAACAAACGGCGGAAGAATACAAAATTCATTCCTATGCGAACTAAATAAAAATAAAACACAAATATTAAGTGTATGAAGACCCAGATTAATATTTCTAATAGTATAAAATGAAATAAAAAATAGTAAATTATTTTAAAAAAACAGTTTGTTAAATTTTTAACTGAAATTTGACTGCTCTATCTAGTAGCGGTTTTACTAATAGCTGTAAACAGAAACCAAAATATAGTCCTCTATAAAATTGTTTTTTTTTTGGTTTTTTTTCTAAATAATGTGCACATTTAAGTACGGGAACATTGATATTTCAGATGGAATTAGATAAGTACAATAGTTTAATAAAAAAATTATGTAGTGACAAAACATGGCAAACGGAACTGAACGTTATTGGTGTTTGTCCCACGGACTAGTATAAGCAGTTGTTTGTTTACTTCATTTCCACGAATTGCCTCTTCGGAAAGTTATGATTACATTGTTAGATTTAACGATGTAAATATTAGCTCGTTCGCATAATCGTTTGCTAGGTTTTTTTTACTTTAGCGAGTGGCAACGAACATGAGTTTTGAAGTAAATAAAAATGGATGTTTTGCTGACGTTCTAAAATTATTTAAGTAAATAAGATTTAAAGAAGAGATAAAATGTGATACGTTTATGTCATATCTAATACACTTTATTGCCCTATTTTTTGACGTACTTCTTTTACTGCCCAATAGAAAAACCTTTAACAATTTATTGAGATTTGCCAATTGTTGAATATAATGACATAGATAGTCCAGAAGTTATTTTCAAGAAGTTAGACACCTACCAGAAATATTGGGGAAAATGTCAGGTTGTACTAACAAGCAAATGCACCCTAGGTTTAACAAACAGAAACCCTGGAAACATCTCCCATTCAAGATGGCTGAAAATGGCAAATCGTATTTCACGTTTATATTATTGTATTACTTGATCCAACCTCTCAGTTGAAAAAACTAGCTGAGTTTGTATTGAAAATTTATACTCCCTTATGGTTTACAATATAATGTCATGTAATGATGATACTACGTTTCGTCCAGAGCCACTGTCTGGAGTTGCGTGTCCAAATTGGTAAAATCCTAGTATACGTTACACGCTTGGCGCGATTAATATCGCTACCGCCGAAATGACTTGATGCTTACCGCCAAACTGTTGCCAAAGCCGAAGTAACTTTTTTACAATTGTCGCTAAGAATTTGCGTAGGCAAAAACATAGAAAATCGTAAGCTGAAGATGGCAAATACATAAAACATACCATGAAAAAAAAGCATATGCATCATCGCCAATGTCGCCAAATTCATCGTGTAACTTATACTAGGATTAAACCTCCAAATTATGTTGAATATAGTTCTTATACAAAGATAGATATTCTTCTCCTTTATTTATGCGACCACATTTACTACTTACAATTTTTATACTTATTGCTGCATCCTTTCGATTATATAATTAGAGTGAAAAATATTTTAATTAATACCTTGATGGTATTTTACCCTTTCGCGAAAAACCTTCGATTTATCTATTACCACTGCCTGGTTTTCTAGTGTTACAACATTTAAATCCCGCAAAAGAGCACTTGCTAACTGAGCTTCTCCTCTTATAGATATGGCTCTACGTTCACATTCTCTAGAAAAAGATAGTACATTTTCTGGCAGCCCTTGTTTCACTGAAATAATTGAGTTTTCCGGCTTTTCCCTAGTAGAAGCATTTTACTATCAAGTACACTTTTATCACTCGGAATTCAGTGACGTTAATTCATTTTGAATAACGTTATCTTCATGTCTCAAACCAAGAGTCTTTGTTGGTTGTAGAATCCAAGGTCTTGATACTTGAGTTTATTATACGCTATATCATAAAATGATAATCCCGATATTTCTAAATGCTGTACTACTACACCTAGACTATAAATAAAATAATTGAAATTAAACAAGAGAATGGGTAAAAAATTGAAGAAAAATATCCGTATTTTGTAAAAAAAAAAAATTATATTTTTCTTGTAGATTCTGGGAAACCTAAATGTTAAATGGCAGATATATTTTTTTTTATTACTGTTAGTTATATAAGAGCTAAGCTCTACATTTTTATTCTTGAAAATAAAAATTTGTTTTATATTTGTGTGTTTTTTTTTTTTTTTAATCAAACTTCAGGTCCATTCCGGGAGACCAAAATATTTTTCAATTGAATTAAAAAAAAAAAAAAATGGTAAATATGTGAGCATAGTGGCAGCTTTTTAGCAACTTGAAATTTTGAATTTAAAATTTTTGAATTTTTTGAATTTTTAAATTTTTTTTTTTGCGACTAAATAGTTTTTTTCGATACGCTCTATTATACAGAGCCAGTCGAGTGGCGAACGCAAGCCACCTCTTCAGTCGCTCAGATAAGCTACTCGAAGCGAAACATGCAATCCTATGGAACTTATTATACTGAGCCACAGCGGTGGCTGTAAAGT
Organism: Linyphia triangularis; assembly: GCA_963978545.1. Classification (NCBI taxonomy): domain Eukaryota; kingdom Metazoa; phylum Arthropoda; class Arachnida; order Araneae; family Linyphiidae; genus Linyphia; species Linyphia triangularis. The sequence goes on from OZ021728.1 coordinate 4,564,524, forward strand.
ATATAACTGAGTTTATAAGATTGCTTTATTTTTTATTCTAAAATAAATTTTATGCACCTTTGAAAAAAAGATAAAAATTTTGTCTTCTCTTAAAAATTTTTAAAAAATATATAAAGTACAGGGTGATCATAAAGAAACTTTGCCGATATATGGACCTCTAGTGGTAGTTCCGTTCAACAGATCGAGGTGAGATTCAGGTATAGTTATTCAGAGGTATGAATTCGAGATTCTGTAAATGGCAACAAAATGGCACTCAAGGTTACAGTTTCAGTTACAGAAACTCGAAATTTTTGAATGGCAACACCTACCTATTTTCTTTCCTGTCGCAAAATGCACAGCCCATGCGAAAACCCAAACGAGCGATGAAACGGTACGTGTATAACAAAAAAACGTACGCGTTATGCAAGCACAAAGAACAGCTCTGCGACCGTCCAACAGAAACTCGATCGGGGCACATGGAGGAAATTTACTCATAGAAAACCGATAAAATTGCCGGCGATGGCACCCATGTGAATTTTGGCCTCTGTCTTATGCAAATTTCCTCCGTGCGCTTCAATCGCGTTTTTGTCGGTCGTTCGTAGAGCTGGGTCCCCCCCCCCCCCGTGAATAACGCGTCCGTTTTTTGTGATACACGTACCATTCCAACGCTCCTTAGGGTTTTAGCATGCGTTGAGCATTTTGAGACAGGAAAAAATAGGTGTTGCCATTCGAAAATTTCGAGTTTCTGTAACTATAACCGTATAGAGGTTGCGCCTGTCGCTTAGGTGCGCTCAGACTCTAAGCGAAACATGCAATTCTATGGAACTTATTATACTAAGCCACAGCAGTGGCTCTATATAATAAGACGCTAACTCTCCGCAGAATTGCCGGCCATAAACAGCAAACACCCACACAAATAAAATTCGACTTCTCTCAACCAATAAAAAGATCCGTAGAAGCTAAAATAGTAATTAAAAGGAACCTAAATCGTTTCAATAGGCCTTTAGAAATAAGAATCCATTTAGGAAAATGCGATTGAATTTAATTCATCCAACTGTCACACTGTTATCGATTTCCTTACAAATACAAAATAACCGGCTGTTCCACTCTAATACAAGTCGCCATTCACTGTAATTACAAATATACTCAAGGTTTTTAAATTGAATTCCCGATCTCTTTCAATGGGCGACAAAGGAAGTTCTTCGATTAGAAATTATTCTTTTAATCCCGTTGCTTTTGAAAGGGAAATTTAGCTGTTCATCGTAAGGACACCTGTTGGCGTCGCTGCTTCCATCGATTGAAGATGACTTCTTCACTTCTCTTCTCGTTTCCTCGCCTCAATGGAATATTTCGATAAGCGGGAGAAATCCCTGTTTGACATGGGGGGGAAAAAGAATTTTTAATTGCATGGCGCCCTGAGTGATACAAATGTTTGTCGGGAAGGTTGAGTGGATTGATTGATTGATTCCGTTCTTGATTGATTAAATCTACTGTGCTTTCATTTAGAAGTATTTCGAACTGCGAACCCGTGCGAATCATTCGCTCGAATTCACATTGTTATTTTCAAACTATTCCGTCGAGTATCGCGCCACTTTCAATTACACTGTATAAATTTAGGGATGTGCGAACTTGGCGAGTTTGGCTATATTTTTGGTTATAATTGTTATACGAACAAATAAATATCGCCAAATTGAGAAATAGGCCAGAGTTTTAGCGATAAATGTTATATTATTCCTTTCGGTTAAGTGAAACAGAATATGAACAGTTCATGAGGGCAATGTGCATGGGAAGATGCCCATTTTTCAACTTTTTGTGACTTTCTCGGATTTTTAACAAAATTTTTAGGGGTTGGGGATATTTAGAACATTTCAAAAGACATCACCACAGCAAATGTAATCACAATCCTTAGAAACCATTTTTTGGAAATTGGTGAAAAATAAAAAAAAATTTCAATGGCAGCAATCTTACGCGTATGGGCAATTTTGGCGAAAACCTTAATGACAGTTTCAATAATCACCACCGATTCGTGTACGGAAGTTGAACGTCGTAGGTCCATCCGTTCGGAAGTTGTACTAACCACACATACAAAAAAAAATTTCTATACCTCAGAACGGTTCAAAAACGTATAAACATGCAAAATTATCGAAATTTTTTGACCGGATGCAATTCTTTCATTAACCTATGTTAATATAAAGGTAATTCAATACATAGGTAATTCAAAGTAAAAAGTACATGCAAGTAAAAACATTCAGCATTTTAGATAAAATTGGTTAGAGTTCTTAATACAAACCCCAATTTTGAAACATATTATTTTCATATTTGATCTACAGGGAAGTCATAAAATAATTTTGCCGAAATATGGAGCTCTATCTCATCGTTCCGTTCAACCGATCGAGATGAGATTTCAGATATATGTTATTCAGAGGCATGAGCTCGAGATTCTGTGATTGGCAACAAAACGGAGCTCACGGTTATGATTAGAGTTACAGAAATTCGAAATTTTAGAATGGCAACACCTACTTTTTCCTGTCGCAAAATGCTCAGCGCATGCGAAAACCCTAAAGATCGTTGGAGCGGTACGTGTATCACAAAACACGGACGCGTTATGCACGCACAAAAAAACAGTTTTACGAATGGCCAAGGAAAAACACGATCGAGACCCACGGTGGAAATTTACATCTGACAGATGCCAAAGTTCACGTGGGTAGAATCACAGGCAATTTTATCGGTTTTCTAACCTGAATATCTGGCGAACGGCCTCCGTGTGCTACGATCGTGTTTCTGTAGGCCGTTCTCAAAGCTGGTTTTTGTGCGGGCATAACGCGTCCATTTTTGTGATACATGTACCGTTCCAACTCTCTTCAGGGTTTTCGCGTGCACTGAGCATTTTGCGATAGAAAAAAATAGGTGTTGCCATTCAAAAATTTCAATTTTCTGTAACTATAACCGTAACCGTGAGCGCCATTTTGTTGCCATTTACAGAATCCCGAGCTCATACCTCTGAATAACATATATCTGAAATCTCATCTCGATCGGTTGAACGGAACGGAAGCTAGAGGTCCATATTATCGGCAAAATTATTTTATGACCACCCTGCATTTTAACTCGAACTTATGCTCTGTGTTATTAGGAGAGGTGTTACACATCTAATGGCAATACCAGTGACCAATCATAACGCACCTTCAAAAATAAATTCGAATTTCTACATTCCAATAATCACAACGCGCATTTAATTTTTGTACACGAACGAGAGAACTAATTGTGACGTCATAATGTATAACCCACATTTATTTCAAAATTGTTTTATGTACTGCATAATGGCAATTATATTTCCGGAGCAATATTCTAATAACAAGCTCTTTACATAAACACTTCGGAAAATTTCGGCACGATTGAAATAGAATGCTTTGTCAGTAAGTAACTCGTCAAATTAGCAGTGTATTTTTACCCAAATATATTTGCTTACAAAATAACTAAATGATTTTCCAAAAGTTACACAAACAGTATGCATGTGACAAAATCATATTAGAATATTCAACGTGAATAAAAATTCGGCGTTGGAATAAAAAAGTTCTACTATTACAAAAAAGGTTCAATTTAAAAACAAACAAACAAGGGACATAACAATAATATTTCGATGGTCATTTTAGAACAAAACACGACTGACGAAATGAAGTACTACTTTTCTAAGCAGCAACATAACAAGTACTAGTGTGAAGCAACGTAACAAGCACAAGTACATTGTATTTTTTAGAAAATTACAATGTTTTTGATGCAGATATTTGGTCTCGCAATTTTCTGAGTTGGGCCCTTTTCGCAACAATCGATTAAAATATTTTGATACTTATTCCGATACACTTTACAATATTCCAGAAATGTAATCAAACCACTTAAAAATCAAGTATTTACCTGCATTGGAACGGCCATGTTTTCTTCTACAAAAACAAGTAACGTTGAATGAGTCTCTTTCAAATGTTTTAAAACCATTATGTTGATTTTTCTATTAAGAAATCGCAATCTTTTTGCAGGAAATCCACCATCTTTCGTTCTAAGAATATCAATCATTACTTTCCGTAAAAAAATAGTTCGACCTGTAGGAATACCACCAAAAAATCGTCTGTTGTAAATATGTATGACGATTAGGCGTGACTACATCACGTTCAGCTGCTGTTTGCGAAGAAAAATTAAAAGTACATTTTGATTGGATAATGTAATGCGGAAATTCCAATTTTTTTTTTTTTTTAAAGGTGTATTTCGGTTGTTCACATCAAGCATGTCCCTATTGTTGTCTTTCGATGTATCCCTATTCAAAATAGCTGCCCCATTCTGTATTTGATAATTAAGTTATGCTCAGTGTATTTGTAGTAGGTTTTTATCTTTTCTTAAAATACTTCTGTACTCATCAGAAAATGCATTAAGAAATGAATTTGATTGGTTGGTTTGTACTTTCAACGACCTATCTTTATGCGCAATGACGGCTAATCAGGTCGGGACCAACAACTTAACGTGGATTTCGAACCACAACGAACATCCATGTCTAACCCAGGATTCGAACCCGGCATCTTTGGCATGCGAGACCACAGCTCTAACTCCACCGCCATCAAGTGGGCGAAATGATTTCGAATTTCGATTCAATCTTCAACCAGTATTAACATCCCCGTCAGACATTGATGAGAACATATTTTATAACGTCAACATGTATAAATTTCGTATAAAAGCCTTTGGCAATGGGTTTATGGCGTAACTTATATACATGGTCTTTATAATCGGATATTGTCGTACACATAAACATTTAAATAATCATAATTTTGTTTTTCTTTTAATGTATCCTTTTATTAATTAAAATTTTACTATCAACTTCTGAGATTCGATTTATATAAAGCACAATTCCCGCATTTTTTTTATTCCAATTCTATATGTTTCGGGGGCACTTTCTTTTCTTAATATTTAAATAACCAATTTTTTTTTTTAAAGAACTTGTATTTGAATAGTTGGAATTTGAATTTCGATTTCTAAAAAATGCGAGAATTATCCATTGTTAAAAGATTTAATAATTTATTCTGTCAAATATACACAAAAACTGCTTAAATTAAAATTATTTATCACAATTTAATTATTTTTTTTTTATTTAGTGACCCTCACTCTTTAATATTCAATTAAGAAGGTTGCAGACGATTCGGATGCTCACTTGCATCTTTCACAAATGAGCCAAATTTTCAATGAACATTACGACACTGATGACGTAACTGATGTCGCCAATTTGGCTTGCTTTTAAAAGATACAAGTTTTCCGAGCCAGAGATCAGAAATCGTTTGCCCTTTTTCTCAATGAAATTCAAAATGCAGTGGGTTGCCAGACGAAAAAGTTATCTTTTTGGAATGTTATAACATATTTGGCAATCGCATTTTAGTTCAACTCATTGCAAGTCCATTTTTGATCAGCTTCGGCCATTTTTGCCACGGCAGACCAGTGGACTCGTAATCTACTAACTTTTCTCCACTTTCTATAAAAAATTCAGAATGATGTTCGATGGGGTCAAAAAATCGCAGTTGCCTCTAGGACTATAAGTATCCAATTGGCTTCACCCGTTTGCGGAAAATAAACTGTTTATGGACTACCAAGAAGTTACAGTTAGAGAACAGAGAATTTGGGAGATCAAATAAAATATATTTATTGGCCGGTAGAAAAAAAAATCTCATTTGGAGGAAGTCCTAGTGAGGATCATTCCCTATACTCGCTATGTTACAATCTTCTAGCCCAGTGCATTTAGAAACTACTTTCTATAACCTCCTTGACATTTGGTTAGTAGGTACGATCACTTAATGAAATGACATCAATTAAAAACTCGAAAATAGCCTCAAACATATTTTGCTTTATAATTGAAATTCTTATGTGAATGTCTATGCAGTGACTTCACCTGTAAACCTGTAATAGTATTTTTCTTTTTTAATTTTCTTTTATAATTACACGCTATTTTCGAGGTTTTTTTTTTTTAATCCATGTCATTAAGTGATCTTTTTTTGCAACTATTCGCCAAATTTCAAAAAGGTTATATACAAAGTAGTTTCTAAATGAACTGGGCTAGAAGATTCACACATAGCTAGTATAGGATATGATCCTTACCTAGGAATTACTCTTAAAAGAACTTGGGGTGTGGAACATCGCACAACTTTCAATTATACTTTAACTAGCTGAATACCCGTGCTGCGCTACGAAATTTTACCATGTGCCTTTTAACAATCAAAAGACATTCATGCATTCTACACTTCAGACGTTTGCTTCCATTTCGATTCCGACTATTTGTATTATCAAAATAGAAACTTTCCTTAGTTGAAATTTTTTCCGAAATTTATAATTGAGAATATATTGGAAATAAGACATTTGAATATCCCTCGTTTAGAACGTTTAACCCCCTTTGGTTCTTTTTAATAATTTTAACTAATAACTAATTTTTTTATATAGCTTAATTTTTCTATGTTTACTAATGTTGATATTTGTATCAATTTTCAGAGTTGTGACCATATAGGAAGTGGGACATTCGATTATCCCTCGTTTGGGACGTTTAACCCCTTTTCCACTCCTTAAAGCGGGTTAATCGAGATCAGAATAGCGCACTTTTTCTATACTTGTCTTTGTTGTCATTTGCACCAATTTTCAGAGTTATGACCAAATGGGAAGAGGGACATTCGAATATCCCTCATTTGGAACGTTTAACCCCTTTTCGACCCTTTAAAGTGGGTTAATCGAGATCGGAATAGCTTACTTTTTCTATTTTTACCATTGTTGATATTTGTGCCGATTTTCGGAGTTGTGACTATGTGGGAAGTGGGAGAATTAGTGATGAGTGAGTCAGTGAGGGCTTTGCCTTATATATAGAGAGATTTGTGTCATTTACCGTTTTTATATTTTCGTCATTCATTTAGCAAAAACGACCAGTTTGGCAATATTTTTTTTTAGATAATTCTTGTAAAGGGTCTTAAAAAAAAAAAAAAAAAAAAAGTCAAAATGATGATTTTGGTGACATACTTTTCGATAATTCTTGTATTGTCTTCTCTAGTAAATGAAACTGAAGAGAGAAGAGAAAACGATCGTTGATGAGGTATGGCTCAAGGAAAGAGAACTCTGTTTCAAAGGGATTCGTTTTTCAACTTTTTACGCCATTAAAGCATTTTTTCGGGAATTTTGGAGGTGGCGATGTTTATATCACCTTAAGAGGCATTACCACAGCAATTTTGGACAAAATCTTTAGATTCGTTTTTTAGCAGTTACAGAAAAACATGATTTTTTTTCAATGGCAGCTAGCTACCTTATGCGCATACGCGATCCTTAATGGTAGGTCCCTGTGCCACGCAACAAATTTGAACATCAATTTGTTCGTGAGTTATGCTGACCACATAAACACAGACATTTTTCACTTTTTACTTTCAATCACCCATATGTATACAGAGGGTAATGAAAGTATAAGTATTCGGTCAAAAAAAAAAAGTGATCTAGAAAAAATGCTTGTATGTACGTGGTCAGCATAACTCAACTAAAGCAACTTGTCATCGATTGGATGACGGCAAGGGGGTTAATTAGGTAATTAGCGTTCGTTAATTTGCCTCCCATCGACTCCCACGTGCAAAATTGAAGTTAATATAAAGGATTAAAAAAGAGCCGCCAAAAACTTTCAATTACACTATTGTACTGGTCGATGTATCTAAATTTGATGTGGATTGGTGTTAAGTACTTTTTTCATATTTTCATTCATTAAAAAAAAAAAAATGGCCAGTTTACGATATTTTCGGCAATAATTCTTTCACCATTGTTAAAAAAAATGCGAAATTTTGCATTATATTTCAATAATTATTACTTCCTTTTTTTTTAAGTGAAACAGGAAACAGAGATGGAAAAGTCGTTATTGGGCGATGCTCAAAGAAAAAGAACTCTGTGTTAAAGAAGTTCATTTTTCAACTTTTAGCACTTATCTCATTTCTATGGGACCTTTGTAAGTGGGGATATTTAGAGCACCTTAAGAGGCATTACCACTGATCGAAATCGTTAAAACCTTTTTTTTTTTAGCAATTACTGAAAAAAAAAAGGATAAAAGCTATCCTTATACGCATGCTCAGTTTTGACGAAAACCTTAAAGGTAGATCCCATGGCCACCACTAACCGATACACCAAATTTGAACATCGTGGGTCAATTCGTTCGAGAGTTATGCTGACCACAGACAGACACGCATACACGGTCACTTTTTTGAAGTCAGGATGCTCCAAAATGCGGAGATTACCTGCAACTTAATGTCGCCCCTTTTGAATAGTGGTTAGAGCATCAGACCACCACTCTGGTGGGTCTCAGTTCGAATCCGGGGTAAGATATCGATGTAAGACGTGGATGGTTAGGGGCAACGATGGCCCACCCACTGGGTGCCCCTTCGCAAGTGGCCATCGCTATCAGCCTTGATAGTGGTCAAGTAATTGCGAGCATTTGGGCCAGCCAATGGGGACAAAATTGTAATTTAATACCATACGAAATTTAAAAATTTTTAGAAGGGAGGTGGATCAATGAAAATATTTTAAAAGAATAAATGCAATTTTCTGTACATGAAAATATAATTTCTAAAATATCCAGAAATCTAGAACCGCTTTGACGCTATTGAAATGCGGGACAAAGCGAAAAACATCGTCGACCCTATTCTAAAGGCCAATCTTTCCCAAAACCCACCCGGATCGCAAAATGGCTTTCGGTATTGTCTGCCTCCCCCCCCCCCCCTCCCTCAAAACGATCAACAAGAGGTTAAAGGAGTGAGCTAAAAGAAAAAAAGAAAATTCCCTTTAACAAATTGCACACTCGGGGAAGTAGTGTTATTATTCCGGTTTCTCCCGGATTATCGTTTGCTCCCCGATGTTATCGTCTGCCTTGGGAAGAACAAGGGGGGCGAGTATCGATCCCCGGCGCATGCCCCGTCCGCCCCCACAATTCCGAACAACACACAGCAAACGATTCTCCTTTAAAAGAACGAAACTGTCGTCTGTTGTGCCTCTTCGCATATCGCTTCTCTTCCGGAGAAGGAACCAGACAACTCTACTCGTAGTAAGTTCTTATTTATTAATTTATGTCTTTAATTTATTCGCTTGGAATTGCTTGAAATGACAATTAATCCGCGAGACCTGTTGACACCGAATGTCGTCTGCATCCTTCGGTACAATTTTACAGCAATGTCCACCATGTGTTTCGAACTCTCGTATTGGTGCAATTCATTAGAGGAAGACCTAATAAAGGACCATTTCTTATATATTCGCTATGTTGCAATCACATCAACGCATTTTCAAAACTACTCTCTATAAAACCTCCTCCACATTTGTTGAGTAGGTACGAATATGATCACTTCATGAGATGACATAAATTGTTTTCATTTAATATCTATCTATTATGAATGAAAATTAAAATAGCAAAAGACAAAATCAGATGGAGCCACTGAAAAAGCATTGACTTTAAAGATTTCAAATATAAAATAAATAAAAAAATATTAGACAATATTTTTTTTTAGTTTTTGATATATTTCATTTCATTAAGCGATAACTTTTGTACATACTCACCGAATGTACAAGGTTTTCAACAAAGTAGTTTCTAAATGCACTAGGCTAGAAGATTATAACATAGCGGGTATAGGGAATAGATTTTACTACGTCTTCCTCTTAATAGTTCCGATAGGCGACTTCATATTTAAGTACCCCATCGAATATAGTCTGAATGTCATATAGAATGTAAAAAACAAGAAAATTAAAAATATACCGGTCTGCCAGAACAAAAATGGTCGAAACTGCTCAAAAATTGACTTAGAATTTGAACTGAATCTGGTAGCCAAAATATATTACAACTTGCCAAATAATGAGCATTATTTTTACATAACTGATGCGGTAGTATTTATAGGCTATTTGGCTCACTCTTAAAAATTTCAAGTATTTGTCGTCGGAGATCTGAAATTGTCTGCACCCTTCCTCATTGGAAATTAAGGAACGGTGGGTCACCAAGTAAAAAAGAACGCTCATTATTTGGCAAGTGATGACATATTTGGCAATTGGATTTAGTTCAACGCATCCAAAGTCAAATTTTGAACAGTTTTGGCCATTTTACCCCCTTTAGGTTAGTATATTCATGATCTAGTTGTATTTATCTACTTTCTACAAAATAAATTCAGAATGTTGTTCGAGGGGGGGGGGGTACTTAAACTCGCAGGCGCCAAACGAATACGGAATTTCGTCGTTACAATTTTTCATTAAAGGTGCTATAGAATTTCAATTTCAAAGTAGTTAAATAAAGCAAAGTTTTTTTTTTTTAAAGAAAGAAAACTTAGAGTCACTATCGCTAAAATACCGCTTCTGATCACGTTTAATGGCCCACATCAGATCCGGACTTAGAGTACAATTTGGCAACATTTGTAGATGACTGTTAGAGTTTTTTTTTTTTTTTTTTAAATCTGCCAATTCGGATTTTTTTTGTGAAACAAATGTCGCCAAGTTGGGGATTTTGTCGTTGGTGAGAAATCTTGTTATCTAAGTTCTAATTCGATATCTCTAATGAGCTCTCCAGTCTCCATAGAGTCGCTCTAAAATTCCTCTTCTAATCAATTTATAAGTAATCATAATAATGTTATCCAGACTATCAAACTTATATAACACATTTTTGCAGCATTTATAGCTTACGATATAAAAATAATAGACCTTTAATTTAACATATGGCTTTAGAATACTTACCACAGATGTACCTACTGAAACTCTAATGTAGTGCCGAAACTAAAACGGGGGGAAAAACCTGAATTAAATGATATCAAAATTAAAAAGAAATAATTCCCACCATTTGCTATAAAACCGACAGATTCTTTAGTTTTGAGTTATAGTATGTACGGAATCACAGCTGCATTGAATTATAGCTTGAATGAGCGTCAAATTCAACTAGTAAACAGTCTGTGATTGTGTACATACCATAACTCAAAACTAAGACATTTTTAGTTGCGTCAACTTGGTAGCAAAAGCTGGCAGATTTATTTTTGTGGGCCATACATGAACTTAAACATCAGCAATTTTACAAAATACTAAAAAAAAAAGTTTTGAATTGAGAACTAGAAAGGGAAAGCGACCCAAGTCCAAAAAAGAACATTTTTCAGAAGAGCCGAAAAATGATAGCATCTGGTACTTAAGGCAATGGTTAAGTACATATTTAAGATTGCATTTGAACTACTGCTACTGGAGTTCGCAGTTAGGGCGTTCTCCAATTTGTATAGCCTTGGTCTTTAGGACATTTTTCCGTGGAAAAAAAAAAGATTTTCGATTTTTTTTTTGGTACTTAGGTCGTTTTCCATTTTTAGTCGTCAATTGGTAATTTTTATCCAATAGAGAACTCGTGGTTATTCTAATTAAGTACATCGACATTTTGTGGAAGAAAAGCCCCTTTCTTTATATTTTGTTAAATTTCTCTTGTTTGGATCGCGAGGGATTTTCGACTGAATTCTTGTTAATGTTAAATGTGTTCTTTTCTCGTCGATTACGAACTCTAAGGTTGATTAACAATGTTGTTTCTGGATGTAACAGTAACTCTTATTTTTGTGTTATTTATTAGTAAACTACTAAACTATGCATTCAATAGTTCATTCTTAAATAACTAAAATACATTTTTAAGGTTGTGCCCTTAAACTTTTTAAAATATCGTTACTATGGATTATTTTTTATGGTATAGCTTCAATAATTTACTCCTTAACTATTAAAATTTTAAAGTATTAAATTAATGTTTTGAAAAGTGGTTAGTGTTTAGTCAAACACAGAAGAAAAAAAAAGATAACCCATACTAAAATAATAAACTATTATACTAATTTTGTTGAAAAGTGAATAGTTTTAAATCTAATATGACTGACCGGAAAAAGTAATTTTACAAATATTTTAAACTTTCAAACTACCTTGAATAATATACTTTTAAACTATTAAACAACTTTAAAAAAAATAATTTTAAATCAAATAGAGCAAAACGAAAAAGTCCATAAAACTATTAGAATCTAACACAGCCAAAAAAAGATAAACATGCTAGAATGTTAACAATATTAAACTAATGTTTATATTAAATCTAATATGGCCAAAAAAGATAAACCCTGCTGAATTGTTACAATATTAAACTAATGTTTAAAGTAAATGGTTTAAAATCTAACATGACCAAAAAAAAAATAAACCTACTAAAATGTTACTAATACTTAAAGTAAGTAGTTTAAAATCTAACATGGCCAACATTAAACTAATACTTCTTTTATATCTGACATGGCGAAAAAAGATGAACCTACTAAAATATTACAATATTAAACTAGTGTTTATTTTATATCTAACAACGTCAAAAATGATAAACCTACTAAAATTTTGCAATATTAAACTAATGTTTAAAGTAAATGGTTTAAAATCTAACATGGTAAAAAAATATAAACCTATTAAAATGTTATAAATGTTTAAAGTAAATAGTTTAAAATTTAACATGACCATAAAAGATAAACTATGTAAAATATTACAATATTAAACTAATACTTACTTTATATCTAACATGGCCAAAAAAGATAAACCTATTAAAATACTACAATATTAAACTAATGTTTCAAGATAATAGTTTTGAATCAAACGTGGTAAAAAAAAATAAACTTACAGAAATATTATTATATTGAAATACTGAGTAAAGTGAATAGTTAAAAATCAAACATGGTCTAAAAGAATAAACTTACGAAAATGTTACACAATTAAGCTAACGTTTTAGAAAAGTGAATAATTTTAAATCTACTATGATAAAAATGATAAACCTATTGAATCATTAAAACGTTAAACTAATATTACAGAAATAAGTTATTTGTTGTAAATGCAATATGGTGAAAAAAGGGAAACATATCAAACTATTTAAGTTTGAGTGATGTTTTTGAAAAATGAATAGTTTTAAATTTTATACGGCATAAAGAAAAAACTGACGAATTATTAAAATGCTGAACTTTAAAACTATACTTCCAATAATTTACTTTTAAGGGGATCGGGGAGGAATTTTTTTTTTTAAGTTACCTACCAAAATGCAGGAAATTTTGTAATTAACTTAATAACTTGATAATAATTGTAAATTTTAAATTTCAAAAATTTATTTGAATTATTTCTTATTTTAGTACATTTAAACTTTAAAACTTTAAATTTTTAAAAAGGCTCCCTGCATTTCAATTATTTCCTAAATTGTTCAATTTTTTTTATTTTTTTTTACTGCTATTTTATATATATTAAAATAATTGTGCATGGATTTTTGATAAGTAAAAATTGTTGTTACCTGGAGAATTTTTTGACTTTTTCATGACATTTTAATACTAAAATTGAAGTAAAGTAATAAAAAACAATCAGATTATAAAATCCATGCCCAATTATATTCAAAAAAGTAACAGGAACTATTTCCCAAAATTTCAAAAGAATATACAAATTTTTAAATTGCAAGAAATAATTTAAATTTATTGAAATCATGGAAAATACTTTAAAAGAAAATGCAAATAAAAAATATAATTACCATAAACACAGAAAAATTTTGTTGATATTATCTTCACGTAAAAAGTTCAACACCATAAAAAAAACTCTGACTTTTATAAGTAGTTAAAGACAAAAGGTCAGGCTTTAACTTTGGACAAAAAAAAATCGATATTTTTGAAATTTTTTGCCTCCCCGATCACCTTAAACAATTTAACACTTTTTTAAAAAAAAAAAGTCATTAGTTTTATATTTAATACGGTAAAATTAAAATATTAAACATTCATTTTTAAATAGCGGTCAATTTAAAATCTAATGTGGCTAAACAGGAAACCTATTGAATTATTAAAGTTTAAAACTATTAAACTATATTTTCAATCATTTACTTTGGCGCTCTTAAACTAATTATTCTCAAAAGTTAATAATTTAAGTGCTATACGGCAAAAGGGAAACGCATTTAACTGTTAAACAAATTAAATATTAATACAAATTAATTAATTGCCTAGTGTTTTTGAAAAGCGAATAGTTTTAAATTTAATATGAGAAAAAAAGAAAAACGAATTATTAAGATTTTAAACTATTGAAAATTTAAACTATTGGTTCGTGTTTTTAAAAAATGAATAGTTTAAAATATTATACGTCACAAAAGATAAACCTATTGATTTATTAAAATGAGAAAATATTTAATGAATTTAAAAAAAAAAAAAAATGGTTATTTTGAAATGTAACAAAGTTAAAAAAGTGAAACCTAATGAATTATTCAAATTTAAACTAATAAATCAAAGTTTTGGAAAAGTAGTTCATCTAATATGTCAAAGATAGATATTCTATTAATAAAAGACATACATCAAAGTATATTCTTTTAGAGCAGCGTTCGCCATATCAGGTTTCGTGGACCGACAGCTTTTTCTGCGATCCGCCAACTTCACAAAAGAAGAAAAATCAATTTTCGTGGTACGGACTTTTTTTTAAAGTAGCTTTAATTTGTCCAAAATAGTATGTGTTCACTATTCAGAACAGATTTCTTCACTTCGTAGTCTGAAGTAACTCTATTGTAATGAATTTTTCTCAGACGAAATGACGATATAGCTAAATAAAAATTATAATTTTAATTTTCCCTTCGAAGAATCACAGAACTTCTTCGACAAATGTTTACAAATTAAATTAAATAAACCGTTAAAATAAATACGTCAGGGTCTTTGCAATTTTTTACAGAATAAAATAAAATACAACTTTATAATAAATACGGCACTCCTTTACAATTATTCACAGACAATTTTTGTAACAATATAAAGAAACTTTCAGAAATCTTGCCTCATGTGGGCGATTTATTGAGATTAGTTGCAACTAATATTGACAGCGACTCTATCATAAAATTAACTGAACGATTTCTACCGTCATCATGTCACAGTTGATATTGACTATAACGGGGGAATCTGGAGATCTATTTTAAATATCTTTATTAAAAGTTAGGTCATTTAGAGTTGGCACTTTGGAACCAAAGATTTACTCTAATTTTTTTTATTATTAATTTCGGTTTTGTATATTTGTCGATGGAAGCGGAATCTGCGTAGACCTAATTGTCGCCATCCAATCGGGCTGAAACTTGGCAGATAGGTTCGACGTCGATGCATTCTATCAAATTTTGCGGCTGTTACTCTCACTAAAAGGTCGCTTTTACGGAATACTAATAAACCTACTTGCCGTCATCCAATCGCGTTAAAATAGCATTGAACCCATCATTGTTGAAACTCTTTCCTATTGCCAATTTTTTTTTTTTTTTTTTTTTAAATAAATAAATAAAAAAATTACTACAATCAGAATGCATAAATGATATTTGAATCCGAGATTCACGTACATTTCTAATAAATAAATTTTGAAACCTAGTTTGTCGCACATTTTGTTGATAGAAATATTTTTAATATCGGCGCTGTGTTAATGAACATAAAAATTGACAATGCATATAAACGATTTTTTCAAAACTCGGTTTTTGTGGGTTATATTATTTAAAATCTTTTATATTAACTTCGATTTTGTGTGTATGTGTGTTTGCCGATGGTGGGCAAATCTGCGAAGGCCTAATTAAACTCCCTTGCCATCATCCAATCGGGCTGAAACTTGGCAGATAGATTCGATACATTCTATCAAATTTTGGAGGCTGCTGCTGTCACTAAAAGGCCACTTTTACGGAATACTAATAAATCAACCTGCCGTCATCCGATCGAGCTAAAATAGCATTTAACCGATCATTGAAGAAACTCTTTGATGTTGCCAAAATTGTTTTAATAAATAACTAATTAAATTTTTTTAATCGGAATACATAAAAGATATTTGGATGCGAGTGTATAAATCCACATTAATTTTTTAATGAATAAATTTCGAAAAGTTGTTTCCAGCATATTTGGCTGATAGAGGGGTGTTTGCATCGAATTTAAAATATTAAAAACAAAAACACTCTGGCAACATAAACAGCGCTGTGTTAATAAATATAAAAATTGTCAATGCATATAAAGGATTTATATTAATAACTTTGTTTTTATGAGTTATATTCTTTCGTCTTTGATTTACGTAATAATGAAAATTATAATTTTTTAATTATAAGAAAAGGAATCGAATACCAATAGTAATTTTGTTTAAGATAAACAAAATTTCCATATTTATTTTTTCCAGTTTTCTGAAATACATTACATCAATAATAATGAAAGATACATGTATTTGGTATAAATCCCGCGAAAAATCCTAAATAAGTGATACTGCTTATCTCTAAACGTTAGCGATGAGCTCCGAGTCACGTGACACTTCCATATTAGCAGAGTTGGGAAGAAACTAAGGTGTGGGATTGACTAAGATTGAGGACGTAGGATCGTTGAGAAATTACCATTTCATTTTTTGCGTTTAAAACTGGACATCTTATATTTATGTTTATTGAGTATATTGCATATTTATCCGTAATCGTAGTTGAAAATACTGTAGAATAATGTATGAAACTAAAATTAAAGTTATTTTGCAAGCAGTAAAAATCTGTAGCGGAAGTTTTGAAATTAGTAACAAATGTTGCCAAAAGATGGCGTGGTAGTTGCAAAATTCTAGAAATATGTTACAAATTTGTCCTCTGCGATCAATCCTTGCAATCAAGCTAACTTCCTTTCACGTTTAAACAGGGGAATTGTCCGAAGACTGACAGCTCTGAACTTCAAAGAACTAATTCTATTATATTTTCATAGGCGCTCCAGTGTACTGCGCCACCTATTGGCAACATTTCTAACTAATTTTAAAAACCTAATATAAGATTTTTACAGCTTTCAAAATAACTGTACTTTTTATTTCGTTGCTCTATCGAGCCGTGTTTTTGAGTTATTTAATTTTAAAATCTGAGAATCCTTCGATGGGATACCCTATAAGAGGTATCGAACAAACGATAAGGTTGGAAAGATCCATAGCCATCCATAGAGTTGGGCGCCAGCATTACAGCCGAACACAAATTGCCCATAGTCGCAGTCTATAGCTGCTTTAGAGTGGGTAGTGGAAGGGCCATTGAAATTAATTACGCATATATTTAATGCATTCCCAAGTTTACCAGAATACCAATGAGCGTCTAATTGGACTGGGAAATGTAGGGCTGCACACATGATTGAAAGTGGAATGGCAACAACTCTGAAACAACGATGTCTTAATATTTACTTTCAACGACCCTTCTTATGTAATGTAGGGTAATGGAAGTATTGCATTCCTTTAAAAAAAAATTCTATAATTTAATGTGAACATTGAAAGCATTTTGGAATGTGTTAAAAAAAAAGAAATAGTGGTGCAGAAAAAATATCTGTGGTCAGAATAACTCAAGTCTGGATTGACCCATGATGCTCAACATTTTTGTAAAGGGATCAGTTGTGGCCATGGAACCTATCATTAATCCGACTAGGGGTGTGGAACGTCGCACAACTTTCATTTTCACGATGAAACTGATGACTGCGGCCTCGTAATTTGAGCTTACTGTGATTGGGAGAGTGAGTCAAAAAGGCTGTAAAAAATCTCTGATTCACACTGTATTGTTGAGAATGAATTTCAAACTTTCTTTAAATCAAATTCGAAATCAATGCTGTCAACAAATTCATTAGTTCACGCAATCAAGCGCAAACAACAACAACAAAATTGAGGTTTTTACTAACCTTATATGAAGAATTTTGATTCTATCTTAATAATTCTACACAAGGCAATTAAAACACGTTGTTGTAATAACAAACAAAGTTTAGTTACAATTTCTTAGTTAATTCCGTAAAATGTTAGGCCTGTGCCTGAACATTTCTCAAGCCAGTAGGCTAAATACAACGTCGCAGCTCAAAGGCATGAGTCTTTCTTTTGATAGGAACCGATGGCGGAGTACCACTTCCACCAAGGCAAGGCAGTGAAGCGCTTTTCAAGTGGTCTGGCCATCTGGTTAATATCCATGACACACTCCCCACCGATGAACAATCAGTTCATCAACAATACGACTTTAAGGAATTTGAGAGAAAATAACGTATACCTTAATTTATCATACAATATTCAAAACAAAATAAGTATTAAAACATTTCAAATGTATAAAATAACATATCAAAATGCAGTATAAGTACGTTAATTCTTAAACCAACAACCACAAATTTCTAAACTTATACTAAATATATCATGCAAACACTATTTTAATGATACTTAATACTTTCATAAGTAGCAAACAACTGTTGCACATGAAATCAAGCATTTAAAATTTCAATCAAAACAAACTTTCAAAGTGAAATCTATAAAATTCACAATATGAATGCAATACCAAATATTCAATCATTTGCACTTAAAGTAACTTAGATCATATAATGTGTCCTTCTACATGGTCCGGCTATTAATTTCCAGGACTGACGTAACTGTAGGAGAACGAAAAGCCGGAAGATGGCGCTAATGATTGCATATTGAAGAGAGGTTTCTTGCGCATGTGCAGTGCAATCTGCACCATTCTGAAGTAAGTGGTTCTCGTGGAAAGGCGCATTAAAACGTAGCTCCTAAATTCCTGTTATCCAAGTGAAAATGGAGCAAACAATTAACATTAAATTTTGCTTTAAATTGGACAAGACAACTGCGGAAACCTATGAAATGTTAAAACAAGTTTACGGCGATGAAGCATTATCCCGCTCAAGAACTTTTGAATGGTTTAAACGCTTTCGGGATGGGCCCGAAAGCATCGAAGATGATCCATTCACAGGTCGTCCGGAATGGACGCCGGAAACAATTGAAAAAGTTCGCGATATGGTAAAATGTGATCGGCGATTGACTATTCGAGTACTCGTCGATGAATTGAACATGGACAAAGAGACGGTTCGGCGAATTTTGACGCAAGACCTAAGCAAACGCAAGATTTGTCCCAGATTCGTTCCTCACCATTTAAGGGACGAACAAAAGCAATTGAGACTGGACGCATGTGGCGAACTTATCGACAACGCTGATACTGACCCTGCGTACCTGATGGATAGGATACCCAATTTGAAGCAAAATTTAATGTTAATTCTTTGCTCCATTTCACTTGGACAACAGGAGTTTAGGAGCTACGTTTTAATGCGCCTTTCCACGAGAACCACTTACTTCAGAATGGTGCCGATTGCACTGCACATGCGCAAGAAACCGCTCTTCAGTATGCAATCATTAGCGCCATCTTCCGGATTTTCGTTCTCCTACAGTTACGTCAGTCCTGTAAATTAATAGCCGGACCTTGTATGTAAATTATATCTAAATTCAGAGTCATTTCTAAACCTCAAATAGTTAATTTATAAATTCAACTACAAACTTTAAAATTAAAATTAGCCTTAAGTATTTAATTCAACTCTAAAGGATATAGAAGCTGGATCGGACGTCTGATCGTCCCAGACATCGTTTTCACCAGGCAGGATCGGACCTTTCCATCTCGCCCTGGGAAAACACTTTGAACTCTGCCGAGTCTCCACATGTTTCTGGGGCAATGCTCACCACCGATGAGGACAACATCATCTGGTTTGAAGTTAGTGACGGGCTTCCCAGGTGAAGAACAGTTCGCACTTCTCAAGTTGAATGAATATTCCTTTTTCCACCTATTCCAAAAATGGCCTAGTAGTTTTTGACGATAGTTGTATCGATTCACAATCGCGTTTCGGTTTAGTTGTTGAGGCAGTCTAACGGCAGGTAATGTTGATGGTCTATCTCCGACTAGGAAATGGGCAGATGTGTGAGGGGATTCGGTTGTAAAATATGGCACACACAAATGCTTTTCCTTTCCGTTAAAAGAAAATACTTTTTCTCGTTAATCGCAGTATCTAAAGGCTTACAAGACTTCGTCCCAGGTGTTGGGCACCAAAAATATATGAAGGATTTTGATTCTATCTTAATAATTCTACATAATTACACGTTATTAATACACGTTGTTATAATAACAAAGTTTATTTATAATTCCTTCGTTAATTCTGTAAAATATTAGGCCTGTGCCTAAATATTTCTCAAGCCAGTAGGCTAAATACAAAGTCGCAGCTCTGCGTCTTTCCTTTGATAGGAACCGATGGCGCCTCCCTCTCCCACCAAGGCAAGGCACTGGAACGCTTTTCAAGTGGTCTGGCCATCTGGTTAATATCCATGACACCTTACGACAGTGAGGAAGACGGTCAAGCTCCAAATAAATGAAAACAATTCGTCATTTTGGCCAAGAAGAAATTGAATAATCTTTAAACTCTTTCTTGCAACAAATATGTCGACGGAATAATACGTAAATACCTATTTTTCCCATTTGAGTAAGTGACCCTTATACGAAAGTTGAACATCTCAGGTCAATGGCGGATACAGCGAGGGGATGAGGGGGGAGAGGGGTGATCGTCCCCTTCGTCGTTCAGGTTATAAATAGAAAGAAAAAAAGGAAGACGACAAAGAATATTTGTCGTATGACTTTAGTAAACAAAATGTCTAGAACTGGCTTCCACAACTAACACAGATATTTAATTACTTAATTTATATAATTGAATGAACATGTTTACATTGCACTATAAGTCGCCCGCAATAGATTGGTTGGTTGTTTTCAGATTATCTGGAGCTGTCAGTAACACGAGGGCTATAATGCGCCGAAGCATTCGTCATTTGACAAGCCAACATACATTTACACGGGACTCCAACCCGCAACCTCGCGATTTAGAGGCTATCACGCTAACCACTAAACCGTTTGATCGGCCGCCCGCAATAGAACAAATAAAATAATATAGAAGTTTCATATCTAGCATACATATATACATGGATTTTCAGAAATGGCATGACTGCGAAACAAACAGAAAGAAGATACAAGTGCTATGGCGGATAGACAGGGAGAGAATTTCATATACATTCCGATGAGACCCGTGTCAATACACAAAACTGATGGTATACTGAAAACCCGTCTGTGTAAAATCACTCTTTCCCTCCTGTAAAAGTGCCCGCTTGGACTGCACTATGTTAAATGGACATGAATGGAATTTTAAATACACAGATATTTCGATTTTACTGCAATGTGTCGTTATATTTCAATTTTGTAACTAATTTTGCAAACCTGTGCATAAAATTCCTTACTTGTCCAGCGAACTTATAACTTATCTCTCAATGATTCGTAGTTATATAATTTTAATGTGAAGGAGTCCATTCTGAGAGAAGCCTGGATATTAATAAACGAAAGATTTTAAATTCGCCTGCCCATAAAAAAAGAATCTCGCAAATTTTAACAATTACAAGCAATCTTCGGTCACAGTGGCGGTTCTAGGCAAATCACAAGGGAGGGGCTACAGCATGCAAAAATGTTCCTTAATGAGAAAGCAAAATTAATTAGAGCTACTGTTGTGGTCAATTAGATTTTATCGCAATCAAGAAATAGTACATTAATATACAGTGTGGCAATTATTTAATTAACTTTAATTATATTTGGGTAATTAAGTGCAAATAATTATTTTAATTAATTATTCAAAATGGTGTTTTTTTTAAAGCAATAGTCTAGGTGGATGACATTAGTTAAAATTGAACAATAAAAAGAAAAAACTGGTATTTAGACAAAAAAGAAACAGGCATATATGTAACTAAAAACAGGACGACGAAATCTTTTATAATGACGGGAAAAAAAATTCTCGATACATAAATACAAAAACAAAACATCAAATTTTGTGAAGTCTGTGTGTTCCAATTTGCAATTTTCATTCGTCTTGTTTTTTTTGCCTAACATGTTTGGTATGGCAGGAATGTCACACGATTTTGAAATAAACAAATTCAAGGAGTGGCTGAAACAGTGAATGTAAACAGCCATTGGTTGCTCGTTTGATATCAGGGCCTGCACTCCTTTAAACTTTCCAGCCATGTTAGAGAACCCCCATCATATCCTTTTCAGAAGTAAATAAATGATAAAGACCATATTATTACCAATTAAAGGAAGCTATGTCAGAAAGCAAAACACAAACTAACTTTTATAAGTCTTAAAAAATAAAATTATTAAGATAATTTTTTAAAAATTACATGCCTGTGAAAGGTTATTGAAACCCTTATTTCAAAATCAATCTTACATCCAAATCCAGTATAGTATTCTGGCATTTTTTCGGCATTCAAGAAAATACAGTCTTCAGCTTTCAAATGTTTAACCTCTAATGAAAGAATTTTTCTCCAGTTCCGTTTTGAATACTGTCGCCACGTGACCACACTGTTCGTATTACTAGGTTACCGTACAGACTTGGTCTAGTTGGTTTATTCTTAGTCTATGGGTACTTCGGTTACCTATTAACAGGGCCCTTGGACTTTGACCAAAACGCCGAAAACTACGACATTCTTTTACCTTTTACGGAGAATTGGAGTGAGAAGGGCAGGCGCGTTATTTCATATATTCCTTGAGGGAGACGGGGGGGGGGGGGGGGGAGGGACAAAAGTGAGATTTTCTGTCCGGAAATTAAATTTTTTCTTAAATATTTGTATCTGGAAATACATTTAAAAAAAATCCAGAATCTTAGGGAGAGGGGGGGGGGGGCAGGGTAGTCATGAAAACCATGTGTAAGTTTCACCCTCATGGAGGGGGCTATAGCCCCCCTAGCCCCCCCCCCCATGGAACCGCCTCTGTTCGGTCATGCATATATTTTCAGTTTATAGTAAATATTTCACACACACACTTTCACAAAAAAACATTCTAAGGATACAAAAAGATCCATTTTCTAAAGACAAAATAGTTAAAACGTTTCGAAAGAAGAAAAAAAAAAAAAAACTTAAAAGACGTTTTTTGACATTACAAGAAGGTTCTTAAAAACGATAATTAAATTTCGCCATGCAGTTTTTTTTTTTTTTTCAACCCCCTCATGCAAACAAAAAAAAAAAAAAAAAAAAATCTCTAAACCACCAGGTCACTTCCCACGTTTTCACCCCCTTTTTTTCCCCTGGAAAAATAAATAAAAGACTGTAAGCTCTACATTAATCGGAGTGAACTGGAGAAAAAGGACAGCAAGCGCCCTCTGTCTGATATGAGAGCAAACTTCGCGGATTTTACTTTCTTTTTTTCTTTAAATAAAAAGCGCGAAAATATAATTTAGGTGCGATGTGCTCACCCTCCAATACAAGCGATTTTATGAGCTATTTTTTTTTTTTTTTTTTAAATCCTTTTTATTAATTTCGATTTTGTGTGTGGGTGGCTGTGCAGTGTTTGTCGATGACCGGCAAATCTTCGGAGGCCTAATTAACCTCTTTTCGAGCATCCAAATGGGTTGAAACTTGGCAGATAGATTCGATGTCGATGACAATCCATTCTGTTTAATTTGGGGGGGGGGGGCTGTCCCTGTCACTAAAAAGGCCCCTATTTACACACGTTGCTATAATCGTTTTGGAATACTAATAATCCCATTTAACACCGATCGTTGAAGAAACTATCGTTCCTGTTGCAAAAATGTGTTTTAATTAATTAATAAATAAATAATAAGATTGTTTTATTCAGAATAAATAAAAGATATTTGGATGCGAGTGCATAAATTCACATTCATTGTAAATTAATACATTTTGAAAAGTAGTTTACCGCATATTTTGCCGATATAGATGTTTTTAATATTTAAAATTAAATGCCAACACCAAGCACACGCTGACAACAGAAACAGCACGTGTCCCATGCCGTCAGATGATATAAATGCCTATTTGACCTAGTTGAAGTAATTTTTTCCCATGTAACATTGTCACCAAGTAGAGCTATATATATAAAAAAGCATAATAGCTAGATTCGTAATAATTTTATAATTCAAATTTGCTTGCGAGTAGAAAAAAGAGCTAAAATATCTCGTTTTTACAGCAGAGCCAACATACAACCACATAAAATTTGGCAATGCATATAAAGGATTTCTATTAAAAAATTTGTTTTTATAAGCTATATTTTATTCAATCAGTTTAGAATGATAGCTTGTGACATTATATAGGTGGTTCAAGGTCAAGTCTGCTGTAACACAAGCCAACATTCTGGAAAAATAGTTTAATCAACAATCCTTTCAACACTTTATCAAGGTAAATTAGTTAAGGTACTTTAATTATCGTGCAAATTATTAGCATTATAACTATCGAAATTATTATCATAAAAATTACTAACATTATTATTATCTATATTATTATTATTATCATCATAAGATTTATAATTTATATTATTATTAGTAGTAGTTGTAGTGGTAGTATTTTTATTATTAATATTATTATCTATATTACTCTTATAATTACCTAACTTATAATTATTATAATCATAAGAATTACTGACATTAATATTTTCTATATCATTATCATAAGAATTATTATCTATATTATTATTATTATTAGTAGTAGTAGTAGTAATGGTAGTACTTTATTTATTAATATTATTATCTGTATTATTATCATAAGAATTACACAGGCCAACAAAATACATTTTTTTTTTTTTGTGCCCAAGATTTTAGAACTGATTTTAGCTATATTTGGGGTGCTGAATCTAAATATGAAATCAGTTTTTTTTTTTCTATGAGCTCTACTTTTTCGATGAGTGCTTCTTTAACGCGTTATTTCTACACCAAAGATGCAATTCTTACTTCATTTTGTGAAGTTCTAAATCAGATTTTCAAGGGTTGGCTGTTATTTCTGCTTAGTATATATTACTGGAATCAATCGAAACAACTGCAGTAAGTGTACTTATCCTAATTTAGTCTCTGTATGACGCCCGGTCCTTCATTCTGAGGAAGTACCGAAACCACCGTTTCACCAGCTACCCAAGCTCTGTAAGGACGAGTATTGTCCATCTGATCACCCTTCTGATATTAATGAAAGTAATAGTAATTATGATGGGATATCTTCAATTCTTCACCATTTCAACCAATATGCATTAAATGACCTCCCCAGAGATCTCCACTTTTCAAAATGAAGCTTCTGAATTACTGGCTTCCAGGTTGGAAAAAAAATAAAAAAATACTGGAACAAAGGAACCAAAATTAGTTTTTTACCATACGTGAGAATAGGATCTGCTAGTCTTCTTCTGTCAAGAAGACAATCTTGTAGTTTGTCACGAAATTAGAGAACTCTTCGAAAAAAGGGGTCTTCCTGAATATTTTCGGGATAATTGGCGCCTGTTGATTGACAGCTCGAAGCGAGAGTTTGAAATGTGCCCTTCCTTTTACAAAATCTGGTACAAATGTGGTTCAATACTAATTGCTCACTCAACAAAAATGAATGAAAAATATAACATATCTTTGGAATTGGAGGAGATTAAGTATCATGTACATCAATGGGTGATTTGTGCGGACTTAAAAATGGTAAACTGTCTCCTTGGACATCAAAGTGGCTACACAAAATATCCTTGCTTCTTGGAACAAGGTGACCAGCATATTAAAACTAGGAAGAACCGTTACCAAGGAGGATGAAATACGCACGCAGATTAATCGATGACATTTTCCTCTATCTTGGTGTATAATAATATAATATAATATCATAATAAAAAAATCCGTGTTCAGTTTTTTATTTGATCCATTGATTTAACTTAAAATGGTGTAATATATTGTTGCGTGGATGGGTTCGAAAGATTTGAAGCCAAAGCAGATCAAAACTTGCAGAAATTTATTCCGATATAACTCTTCGCAGATTCTATTACAACTCCAGAACTTCTCGTTCCAGTAGACTCAATACAGCTCTTTAAGCAATAATGGAGCACAAAACAGCAGTTAAAAACTTGACAACACAACTGCTGAAATCGCCGCAAAAGACAATGCAATGCAGTTCACTTTCGGAACTCTCTGAATGCTCGCTGAGAGACAGCTAACTCAGTAACTCCACTCAGTCAGTAACTCAACTCAACTAACTCCGCTCACGGCCGGCCTTATATAGGGAAATCAAACCTTTTCGAAACTTCCAGAGATAGAAATTTGGAGAACTTTCCAGATCGTAGTCGAAAAGCCCTATACATGTACATGGGGACCGAAAATGTTGACAAGTTTGGCGACATTTGGCAATTTCTCACTAAATTTGTTGACAAAAATTAGTCGCCAAAACCGTTGCCAACTTGGCTCTATCTCGACAATTTGACGAGATTGCCATTACCATAATGTTAAATGGCCTTCTCTTTGTAAAACACGCTTCCCAGCATTATCTCTGTGAAACTCGTTTTCAAGCATTAAGACACACATTGCAGGAAAGCGAACTCTTGCACTGCCTTATGCGAAATGTACATAAATTTTCCTATTTACATAATCAATACTACGGAATATTTACAAGTATACAGAAATTCGTAACAATATATTTGGGCAATTCTCTGCTTTGCACACGATACATTTTAGATCTTTTTTTCTACTCGGAAACAAATTAGAATCCAAAAATTATGATGAATATAACAGTTATGTTTTTGTCTTGTATCGCTCTATACTAAACTCCAACTTAACTTGACATCACTAGACGATAGATCTTCACCGTGCTCATAGGCAATTAATCCATTTTTAGCGGAGTGAAGACATAATTCTCGCCAAACCTTATAGCCTTTTGTTCTCTACAGGATTGTGGTTTGGCGAACATTATGATTTCACGCCGCCAAAATGGATTAAATACCTATGAGCGCTGTGACGATCTACCGTCTAGTGATGTCAAGTTAAGTTGAAGTTTAGTATAGATGGTAACAAAGTTATATTGGAAAATATTTATTTTAACTAGGTCAAAGATACATTTATAGGTCACCAACCTCTTGCGTCGGTGGATAAAAATGCATATTTGATCTAGTTAAAGTTATTATTTTTCCTTATAACTTCGCATCCATGTAATATTATATAAAATAAAAACATAACTATTAGATTCATCTTAATTTTAAAATTATTATCTGTTTACGAGTAGAAAAAAAAAAAAGAGCCAAAATGCGTCAGACAGAATTGCCCATTTCGTTAAAATGTTATATCCTAGAAATTCGAGCTGATTGGCAAAAACTAATGCAATATTTGAGTTCAGACCATCAAATTCATATGAAATCAGCTCCACAAATACCCCGGCACCAAAACCACTGTTGGCCTGTGTTATCATAAGAATTATTAACATTATTATTATCTATATTATTATTATGATCATAAGAATTATTAATATTATTAATTTTAATATTATTATTACAATCATATCAATGTTTTTATCTTTACCATTACCATTGTTTTATCTCGGTTATTCTCGGAGTTTTAAGCTCGGTTACTGAACGAAAGCTTCCTTTCCTCACCCAAAAAAAATTTGATTTCAGCAATGATTTTGTATACGAAAGGAGATATGTAAGAGAACTTGGGTTCTGCAATCTCGAGAACTTTCCTAGAGAAAGACAATCAGGCTTTTCGAGGCAACCAAACTTAACTTTATTGTCCCTGATTACGTGGACATAATTAATTGGAATGCTTGTAATAGAACTGGGAAGTAACAAACGAACATTTGTTAGTAGCACAGCTGTATTGGAGGAAACAGGGGAGACTGGGGGATTGGCTAATTCTGGCCGAGCATAGTTCCAAAACACACGATTTTTCAACAAACAAACATGTCAAAACCGCCACATAGTTTTGTTTCTCATAAATACAATACCCCAATTCTAAAACTGTCCATCGACATTTCAAAACATCTTCTATATTTTATACAGAATTGGGTGAGATTGGCTAGTATTGTTCCCAGCGACCGATTCACAACGTTCCACATCGGGATTGGCTTACGCCTGGCGAAATTGACCAGCGCTTCTGTGCTACTGGGGACCACTGAAATCAGACTTCAACTCGTTTTCTTGTCACTCACAAGCTTTGGAACGCTTGTGTACAGAGAGAAAACAAAAAGTAGGTGGCGCTGACGCCAAAGACGTTAGGACAACACCTTTTTTTTAAAAAAGATCCATAATGCCCGACTTTTCTACAAAAGTTTCCATCAAAGTGCATCATTGGGATCGAAAGCTAAAGAAAAAAGTGAACCAAATGAATAAAAGCATGTTTTTAACAAAAAATTCTAAGATATAACGTTAGTAGTATCCATTTTACCGAAAAATCATTGTTTTTCACAAAAAACGTTACTTTAGAGTATTTTTAGTTATTAATATATGTTTTAAAAATGCATAGAATAGTGGTTTCCTGTGTTATACTACCCTTTTAAGGGAGTATTCTACTGTAGAGGCATGAATTTCGCCCGGTTTTTGAAGCGGAAAAAAATTTTAACAAAGGAAACAAAAAATATTTTTACCATCAATTTTTTTATCATTTGTTTATTGATGTTTTATTATTACATAAAAAAATTATTAAAAAAAAAAAATTAAAATTGACAAAGTTATGAGCAGTCAAAGTGGGGGGGGGGGGGTCAAAAAAAAAGAGGGTGTCCTGGCGTGCATTATTCCAACCCTCCTGGTGATCTGAAACATAAAAAACAGACGGATTCTTAATTATTATAGATGCCGCTATCGTATAACCCTTGGATAAGTTAAAAAAAAAAAAAAAATTTAAATGGCGGCAGTTTGAAAAAAAAAAAAATTCCATATTTTTTTTAACAATTCCGAATTTTTTAAAAATACTAAATGAGAAGTTATAGTTTTGGGCAGGGTTCACGAGATGAAGCGATGTATAGAGAACATCCTCTCCAAATTTGAAGTAAATCAGTTCATTAGAACTCGAGATATCCTTACCGCCAGCTCGAAAAAAGTAGTTCCGAGAAAAACGCGTTCAAAGTTTTGAGACAAGTTTTCGACAATTTTACTTATAGAATGGTACAGAATACTTACATATTTTTAATCGGCGATTCCTGCTCCATATAAGAATCCTTCCTCTACTTCAAAATGCTCATTAATGACATAAGTAGGGACTCGGGAACGCCTACCGTCTTTTGTTAACTTGTAGAGGTCGGACCGGAACCGATGCCACGTCACTAAAACGGCTATAACTCATGAAATAATAGGAATTTTGAAAAATCCTTTTAATGACATATTTTTGAATATCTAAACTTTAAAAATATGAAGAAAAAAAAATCGAATTCTACAGTAGAATACAGCCTTAATACACATTGCAAATAATTGCCTTTCAAATATATAACGTTTCGGAATCTAAAAAAATTTATAAAAAATAGTTATTTTTTGTAATTTCTTCAAACTTTGAGGTGAATGCGTGATTAGAAGATATTATTATTATTTTCGATTTTTTTTTTTTAGAGTTTTTCTTATCAAGATATATAACAAGTTTTTTCCTTTTCAAAAATATATATATATATATATATATATATATATATATATATATATATATATATATATATATATATATATATATATATATATATATATATATTTTCCGAACCACCCTAATGTTTATATAGGTCGGCAGATTTATGCTTCAGTTGATTCTCTTTCGGATAAGTTGCCATTTGTAAACTTGCATTAGTCGCCTCGTGGATTAGTAGTATTGAAAGTACAAATTTGTGTGACGTAGAACCTCTCGCTTACGTTACTACTCTATCAGCCAATTACAACTGACCCCCGGCCGCCATTATTAATGTTTCGAAAGTGAGCACACCCTTTATCCAGATAACATTTGAAGCTCCTTGCTTTTCCCAGGGAAATGATGAGTTTTCCCATATTTCTTGTCGTTTATCTTAATGAAATTCCGGCCGCGGACATTTCCCGTTTTCCCCAAAACAAACATGGATGTTGAAAGGGGTGGTAATATCGACATTGTTATTATTATTTATTCCTTTCTCTCTTTTTCTTCTTGTTTTCCCGTTGTCATATTATTCATTTGCTGTTTTATCTTGGCAAGTATTGTTCCGATTGGATGGAATCTTATATTCTATTGGCTTTTCTGCTTCAGCTGATTCTCTTCTCGGATGAGTTGCCACTTGTAGATTTAGAATGAAATGAGTTTTTTCTTTTTCTTTTTTTCACGTTAGGGGGATTCACTGTCAAAACAAAACAGAAGAATATCCGGCGGAATCTACTGTCTAGAATTTTTTTTCTTTTTCTTTTTTCTTTTCTTTTTTTCTAAAAAGAAATTGTTTTTAAAATGAGCTTGATTCTGAAATTTTTCCCTCTAGCTATAAAATAGAAGGTTATTCAACAAATTTTAAATATTTATTTCCAGTGAATGGCATTGGATACGTTATCGAACATACGACATATCAATTGATAGAGTATGTTTGATAATGTATTTATTGTTCGATAACGTATCTTTCACTTCACTTCACTGCGAGACCCAATGGATAAACTCGATGAGAGGGGGAGGGGGGGGGGTGATTGGCCCAAGAAGAAAACCACTTTTTTCGTGACCTACCAACTGAATATGTTGAACTTACCTCTATTCTCTGCAATAATTCTTTCTCAAACTGTTTAATTTAGGTATCAACGTTATTTGTATAATATTAGCTCAGAAACATCTGAAGAAAAAAAAAAGTAAGATAACTAACCAGTTAATTCATCGTTATAAAATAATTTATTTCAATATCAGACATTATTTTACAAAAATATACCTTTATGATATTGTACTAAAAGGAAGAAAACACATTTTAATAATTAAGACCCAAACAAAGTGGAGAACGCCCAAAGTGTGAATTCCATTAGCAATGGTTTAAATTTGATCTGGTTCTTAGTCATATCCTTAAGTACCAATGCGAGTGTTTTTCATTTTTCGGCTCTCCTGAAAATTTGTCTTTTTTGGACTTGGGTCGTTTTCCATTTCTAGTCCTCAATTCTGGATAATAATTAATGATAAAAAGAGCCTAATATCAGTAATCTCATGATTACAAAATTATTTATTCTAGCATAATGTACTTTAAAATATATATGTTTTTTTAAATTGACAAAAACATATGATACTTGATTACTACGCTTACTTCATTCTCATTTGGAGTAGATAGGCGGATTGTGTCAGTGTGTTTACAAATATCGTGTTTACTCTCTATTTTTATGGGATTTTTTTCCCTTTAGAACATTACAATATTTTATAATGGAAAAACGCATTGTTACAGATTTTTGGAGTGGGCTAGAAATGATAACTCTGCTGTTGGGAGGGGGGGGGGGGGCACGGGAGCCCTTTGACGTCGTGTAGTTGACGATTGATATTTTAATACGACATATCAACGGATAGAGAGACGGTCAAAGTTTTATTTGAACAACAAATGACGACACCTCGGGGAAAGTTGTTTTGTGTGCAGCAGTTTACCGTGAGTAAAGGTGGTTTTTACAACAACGCTGGCTACTCGACACTGGCCAATCCTGTTGCGGAATGTTATAAACCGGCCATAGTTACAGATCTTGGCCAGTCGCGGCCATCGATATAGATACACAACTGTGGATAGACTGCTTAACGCTGGGAAAATGAAGCCGTTGCCAGAAGCAATTGGTGGGATAAAATATACGGATTGCCGATGATTGAAAATAAAATGTTGGGATGTACACAGCAGAAATGTCAATAGTAGACCTTAATTAGTAATAATGTGCAAAAATATATATTCTCTAACACTTTACAAGGTTTTTCGCATTCCCATCCAACTATAAAAGTGAACTGTGATTGGTTAATCATCCCACCAATCCCCGGAGCGTTTTTTCTCTTTGCATTGGACAATGGAGCAGTCTATCCAGTTGTTTATCTATATCGATGGGCTGGCATAAATTATTCGGCGTGAATGGCCAAACTTCCCAGAAATTCTATTACTGACGTTGGCCAATAACACTGTGGTACCTAAAGTGATACGTCAAAAATCATCTTTTATGTAAAACCTATGCCTGTTACTCAAGGTCTGCGAAGTCGTGTTGTTTCCGCAGTGAATTCATTAATCAGAAATCAATTACTTCGTGTGTGAAAGGAAATGGAGTATAGGAATTAGAGGTCGGAAATATCGATCAAAATAAATATCGATACTATATCGATATATCGATACATGATTGTTTTTAATTTGATTTTCAATTTTTGCCAGAAACCAAGTTTTTCGGGGCAAATTTCTACTTTTCATGATTGCTTTTTTGTAAGGTGACTATTTTTTCAACTGAAATGAATCCACTACAAAAAAAATATTATATTTTCGCTTAATTGGATGGAGTGATTTTAAGAAAAATCTAAATAGTTTTCAATAGCTTTTAGGTGTGTGGCAAAATATTGAATATCGGTGATATTTTAACTGTCTCTCAGTCAAGTTCAAACTTTAGTTTGGAAGTTTTTGAAAAGGAAATAAAGAAAATCGAAAAAACACATGGAACTACAAAACGATCATCAAAAAATAAAAAAATGTTTGAAAATATCGATATATCGGTGACTTTTATGGATATTTTTAATATCGATATTTTTTTAGAAATATCGATATATCGCCGACCTCTAATATTAATGGGTTGTCGTTTATAGAAGATAAATATTTAAAATCCTCTCCTTCATCTCTATAAGAGTTATCTTTGATCACTAGCTCATTCATCGTTCTGTATCGGTGTTAGCTAAATTTTGACCGATCATTATTGAACCTCTTTGCTGCAGCCAAAATTGTTTTTATTCAAACAAGATAACTGGACATGAATTCATAAATTAATTATGGAGATTGGTCCAGTCAATTCAACGTTGCGTTGCGTAGTGAAGCTATAAGTGAAAGTATTTAAACCAATCATTGTTTAAATTATTTCCTGTTGCCAAAATTATTTTAATCGGAATAAATAAAAAGATGTTTAGACGCGTAAATTCACGTTGACTTTTAATTAATACATTTTGAAATGTGTTTTACCGCACATTTTGCTGTTGTGGATGTTTTTTATTATTTAAAATTATCTGCAAACATCAAGCCAACGCTGACAACGGAATCGACGCAATGTTATTGAATAGGAAAGTAATCTATTTGATTGATGGCAACTCTGAAATTCATTATAGAATAAACATCCAAATGACGCTCTCAATTTCCAGGTTGAATTCACTCACACTTTTGCTTTTCAATAGGTTCTTCAATAAAAACTTTTTTCCTCAAATATATATATATATATATATATATATATATATATATATATATATATATATATATATATATATATATATTATCCTTTACTTTTCATTTGCATTATATTAAAAGAAAAACTGTATTTTTACTTTCAATTACCCATATGTATACATAGGGTAATGAAAGTATAGCATTCGGTCAAAAAAAAAAAAATTGCATTCTTCCACGTATTGGAACATCCTGATTTCGAAAAAGTAATCTAGAAAAAATGTCTGTGTGTGTGTACGTGGTCAGCATAACTCCCGAACTAATTAACCTACGATGTTCAAATTTGGTGCGCTGATTGGTTGTGGCTCAAGGACCTACCATTAAAGTTTTCGTCAAAAATCGAGCATGCGCATAAGATAGCTGCCATTGAAAAAATCATGTTTTTCAAAGATTTCTAAAAAACGGCTCTAATAATATTGATCAAAATTGCTGTGGTAATGCTTCTAAAAGTGTTCTAAACATTCCCACCTGCGAAATTTCCATAAAAATGCTTTAATGGCGTAAAAAGTTGAAAAACGAATGCCTTGAAGACAGAGTTCTCTTTGTTTGAACATAGCTTATCAACGATCGTTTTTTCTCCTCTTCTCAGTTTCACTTTTTAGAATTATTATTTAAGAATTATCTAAGTATAACGCCAAAATTTCCATTTTTTAAAAAAATTTAAAAAAAAAAAAAAAAACATATCACAATTATCGCCAAAAATATCGCCAAACCGGCAATTTTTTTCTGAAAGAATGGAAGAAATATAAAAACGGTAAATGACACAAACCAACATCAGTACTACAGTGTAATTGAAAGTTGTGCGATGTTCCACACCCCTAGTTAATAAATAAATTAAAATGTAAACGTATTTTAATAAATAAATCAAAATTCGTGTAAACTAAATTTAAATGTTTGTTATATGCATCGTTTTTCCACGGGAGCCTTTGGCGCCACACAATTTCCTTAGTGCCGAATAATCCTGTAAGGCAAGGCATAAAAGAGGCTCAGGATTATTTTCAAAACGTAAGTTTGAAATCGGTCATTCAGAATCACGTTTAACCTGGGCCTCTTTTACGGTTAGACTTTAAAAGAACGTGGCAGCTTGCTCCTTGATTAAAAGTGGAAAGATATTAACAAACCTAAAATTAATATACACCGAAAAAGACTTTTCTGAAACGACGTCGCATCAGTCATTCGCTTCTGCTGACATTAAGGAACGCGGGGCTGCAGTTGATGGCGACTGTATTTGAATTTATATTAAAAACACGTTTAATGAGCTCAAAGGAGGCAAAGTATGTTGTAAACTAATGGACCCATTTAAGATTTCTTAGAAGAATTCATTTTATTGAAGTTCGTCAGAGTTAAGATACTGAAGCCACCTACACAGGGGAATCATTTCGCCTTTGCAAACGGTATAGTGGTTAGCTTCTAGACCGTGAGGTTGCGGGTCCCGTGTTAGGCATGGGTGTTTGTAAATGTATGTTGGCTTGTCTAATGACGAAAGTTTCGGCGCATTATAGCCCTCGTGTTGCTGACGGCGCCAGATAATCTGAATACAACCAACCAACCATTTCGCCTTTGCTTCAAAAATCGGTAAAAAAAAAAATTCTAATGTTTTTTGTATTGCGAGTTCAATTGTATTTAAATGTTGTTGTTTTTTTTCTATTTGAATTATTTTTCTCGTGTACTTTATATAAAATTCAAATTTTCAGAAATATTGGAAAACCATTTACAATTATTAATTTTGCACAATTATAAAATTTGCGCAATTTTATAAAGTAGATTTTAAAGTGTTGTACGATATTAGAATCAGTGATTTTATGATGATTAGATTACTGGTATAGGATCTTTTTTTTTTTTCATTAATTATTAAAATGTGCTTTCATTTAGTTCAATATCATAAAAGTATATCTTTTAAAATAATGAATAATGTAGAAATAAATTATTTTATAATGTCGAATTAACTCGTCAGTAGCCTTACTTTTCCATTAAGTGTTTTCTGAACTAATTTTAAATAACTTGGCTACATAAAAGTCATAAACAGTTTAAGAATAATTAATGGTATCCTGGAGATGATGCTCGGTTTAAAAAAGAAAGCTCCTTCCGGACGTCCATGTCCAGAGAGCTGTCGACGTTCACCCAAAAGGCGGAGTTTAACTATATTAAAAACTTTGTTTTTGTTAAGCCTAACAAGTTTTATATTGTTGCGAATTTTTGTATATTTGTAAATATTTCGTAGCGTTAATTTTGTAAATAGGAAAATTTATGTACATTTCGCATAAGGCAGTGCAATAGTTCGTCTTTAATTTGCTTACTCGCAATGTATGTCTATTAATGCTTGATAACGAGTTTTACAGAGATAACGCTGGGAAGCGAGTTTTACAAGGAGCAGGGCATTTAACATTATGGTAATGGCAATCTCGCCAAACTGGGGAGATAGAGCCAAGTTGGTGACGGTTTTGGCGACTAATTTTTGTGGTCAAACTTGGCGACCATTTGGCGTCATTTTCGGTCCCCATGTACATGTATAGGACTTTTCGAGTACGATCTGGAAAGTTCTCCAAATGCCTATCTCTGGAAGATTCACGAAAGTTCGCCTCCCCTATATAAGACCGAGAGAGAGTGTGATAGAGTTAGTTGAGTCATTGAATGAGTTGAGTCAGTTAGTTGACTGGAATTACTGAGTTGAGATACTGAGTCTCAGTGAGAGTAGTTCTAAAGCGAACTGTATTGTATTGTCATTTGCGGCGATTTGAGCAGTTGTGTTGTCAAGTTTTTAACTGCTGTTTTGTGCTCTATTGTTGTGAAAAGAACTGTATTGAGTCTACTAGAACGAGAAGTTCTGGAGTTATAAGAGAATCTGTGAAGAGTTATATCGGAATAAATTTCTGCAAGTTTTGATCTGCTTTGGCTTCAAGTCTTTCGAACCCATCCACGCAACAATATCAATAAACATTAGTTTTCTTAAAAAAAATTAATAAAAATAGTGTTTTTTTCATGCATCCAAAGTAGATAGAGCCCTTAAAGTGTTGTAACTTGGCCACATTTAAGTTCATCTATAGGAGATTCTTAAAAACGAAAATCATAACAACCACGAAACGTTAAAGGGGTCAAAATTTGCAAAGTTTTTTTTTTTTTTTTTTCTTCTTTTTTTTTTTTTCATTATAAACTGTAAATGTTCGATTTTTATCGAAAACCAGTTTTCATTTCACTTTTTATGTTGTAGTAGATAGATCCTCAAATGATCATCAAATCTTTTTCAATGTATTCAGTAGATAGATCATCAAAAAAAAAGTGGTGTCCGGAAATATCAATGGGAATGTGTGCAAGATTTTAACCTACCTTCATTTTTTTTTTTTTTACCTAAAGTGACTCAAGTGCCTTAAGTTCTCTCTCAAAGAATAAGAATTCTTCCACTTCCTGTTAAGAATACCAAAAATAAAAAAAATAAAAAATTGAAAATGTAAATGAGCTACTCGTTAGTTTTGAACTATTTCCGAAATGCTGAAGAAAAAAGGCAGCCTAGCTTTCATGGAAGTGTTGCTGTTGAAGCTCACGATACACATTCTATGCATGAAGTCTGTTCTTTTTGTGTATCCCACTTCTAGGGGTGAAAAAGTAAAGTTAATTCTAAGGAAAATATTTAAAATGTGCGATTGAATACGAAGAAGCTAAACTTTTGGGATTTTCAATTGATTACGACACGAAAAAATGTATTGCTAGGACTCAATACTTTGTTCTTTTAGCTTGTCTAAGCCGAAGCAATGAGCTTCTAAAATTGCACTAAAGTATCTCTCCTTCGATTTCTACTTTGCTCCACAAAGAAATATAGTTGTCGTTTACTAATGTAGACAATTTAGATTCTTTAACCGTGATTGAAATAACTCCTTGACGTCGAAAACGATTTCACAACATTTAATTTCTTCACGAAACTTTTACAAGATGACTATAACATTCGTTAACTATTAATAAGAACTACATAAACATTGACATGATAGTTCTAAATGTTCTTCTATCCTCTGCGAAAGTCCAGAAGTGGCGGCTTTCTTCTTCTTCCAGTTCACATAGAAAATATCGATGACGTCACAAGCGAGTGCTCACGCAACAATAGTAATAACAACACTAATAGCAATAATAGTAATATGTATCTATAAATTAGCTGGGCAACGGAACTCAAATATTTAGATCTGTATAATTCATAATTACAAGGCATAATAAGCATTTTTTTTTTTTTTTTTGCATGCAGAACATGCATGGTGAACAGAATTTAGTTAAGGAAAAAGAATGGTTAATAATGCCTATTTATTAAGAGTTATTCAGATCTATTTGAACTCCATTGCTCAACAAATTTATAGACACCCTGCCTAATAATAATAATAATAATAATATTAACGATAATAGCTATAATAATAATACCAAAAATAGCAATAATAGGAATAATAACAACGACAACAACAAGTCTAAGTTAAAAAAAAAAAAAAGAGTATCGGAATCGTGTTATACAATAACTTGGAGGTAAACATAGTGGGAGTAAAAATATATTTTTGGAATCTTCAAAGTTCTGGCCCGAATAAAATTTAATGTCAGGAGCATATTTCAAGCTACAACATACTCAAATATAACATTAGGCACGATAAATGCAAAATACCGAAGTACAGTAACAACCTTCGACGGTACCTAGAAACTGCGAGGACGTTTTCACTGGCTGAATGTAGCAAAAAATGGCCAGAAATATCGCTAACCTTTCCTTCTACATTATTGACAAGTTTCCCTTTGGAATCGGATTGAAGTGAAAGTTTCTTTTGACTGGGCAAAGAGTACTTTTGCGAGCAGACTGAATGAATATTTGATGCATCGGACGACATTCGATCCAATGGCTCGCTTCTTTTATATAGAGCCTCGATGTTAAGCCAAAGAATAATAAATAAAAAAGAGCTTGTATTTGAGTTATCGACAAAAAACACTCTCAAACCAGTGACTACCGATGTATACAGAATGTGGACGCTCATCCTAGAGTATTGGAGATATTTTGGCGCTATAGAACTAAGTATGTTTAAAATTTCAGAGTTCTACGCCTATTGGAACACTTTGGGGGGGGGGGGGGAGATTCGAAACAAGATTTTTTTTTTTTTTTATCAAAAGTTACAATAAAAAAGCCAAAACTATTTATATTTAAAATTTCAAATCTCTACGCATAATAAAAGTCACTTTCTATAAAGTCAAGAGGACAGAGAAAACAGACCCACAGACAGATTGACTCTTTGCTTGTATATTATTATAGATTTTTAGCATCTGAAATTAAACATCCTTATTATTATCAAATTTCTTAAACGACTGTTTATATTAAACCTAACTAGACCAAAAATAATTGCTGTTTTGTTTCTACTCTCAAACGATCTATTTTTGTGCACAATAATGGCTAATCAGATTGATGGTACCAACAGCTTAACGTGGAATCCGAACCACAACGTATATCTATGCCTAACCAGGATTCGAACCCAGCATCTCTGGCATGCGATCCCAGAGCTCTAACCACACAGTCATCGGAGTGGGCACAAACAAAACACAAAAAAGTACGATTTTGTGATACTATATTGTTAAGAATTTTTCTCAAAGAAAATGATGACGAAAGTTTAATAAAAACTATATTTATTCTCTCTTCGAAGAACAGAACAACAGAACAATTCCTATCAAGCTTCAATACAAGCTTCGGTACGCACAACTTCGAACACAGCGATAATTCAAGTACAACGAAAGTAAACAAAAGATCCGATCCTTCCCGAACAGAATCCAATACTCGTCTGATTATTCGATTCTATTTTTTTAATTATTATTTTTTTTTGCTTCTATTTATAGTCTCGCGGCAGAATTTTCTAGCAAAATCCAGTCAACCAATCACGTGATCGAAATGCCACTGAAATTTTCCGATTGATTTAGGTGTTGCCACCTTTTTCTAACCTGTATTATCGCTGTTAACATATTAAATTAAATAAAAAGGAACTTTATAAGAAATACGTCGCTAGTTGTAATCATATACAGAATAAAATAAAACTTTGAAATAAATTCGTCCCTATTTAGAATTTTATACGGACGATTTTTATAACAATATGATTTTCAAATCCATTATTTTAAATCAAAGTTCTGGGACCCTTCAACTTGGAGCGATACAATAGTCTTACTCTGACTGGATAATTGTAAGAAGTTGCTCTTTTGAAAATTGTTGTGTTGCGCAATTATTCTGGCGAAAAGGGCGGTTCGTCCTTAAATAATATGACCAATAAAAACAAAGTTTTTAATACATGTAGTTTGTAATATATAATATTTACTCAATGGTTCGTTAAATACTACATACTTCTATTTTCAGTGAATCATACCACTTTTGTACGCGTTGTTTTTTAATTTTTATTGCCTGGGGGGGGGGGGGGTGCAAGAGCGTCCTTTTGCCCCATTCCGTATATGCCCGCCTAATTCAGAGTGACTTTACTAGATATTGTGTGTGTGTGTGGCTGCCAGGCAAATCTGAGGAAGCCTAATTGACCCACTTGCCGTCACCTGATCGGTTTGAAACTTGGAAGGTACTTTTTTTTTACTTGGCTGCCGTTTCACTAAAAAGGTCGCTTTTACACACGTTTCTGTATGTTTTTCAATGTTTGGGGGTAGAACTAAAAATCTGCTATTGGTTAAAGGCATTGTAAATAAAAAAAAAGTTGGACGTTTAAAAGTGTAGGATTGCGTAGAAATGGACCTTCTCGCGGGGTTACGTTACCGAGCAAGCCACTTGTATGTAAAGAGGTAAACCACGATTGGTTTTTCAGATTATCTGGCGCCGTCAACAACACGAGGGCTATAATGCGCCGAAACATTTGTCATTAGACAAGCCAACATACACTTACAAACACCCATGCCCAACACGGGACTCGGAACCCGCAACCTCGCGGTCTAGAAGCTAGCACGCTAACCACTATACTACGCACGCTAACCACTATACCACTATATACGCTAACCACTACGTGGTCAAACCACGAGTGAATCACAGGAATTGCGTTAACAATCCCAAGCTGTTCCATTTTTTTTTTAGTGTTACCAATACGAAATCAAGGTAGGGGGTCGTCGAGGAATTATATTTTAGTTATATTTATGCTTTTTTTTTCCAGCTATTCGTTTGCTTTTTAAAATTCCAAAGAAAAACAATAAAAAAGATTTAAAAATAAAACTTTTTTTTCGAATTTTAACAAAATTGTTTATTTATTTTTTTAAAAAAAATCCGTTTTCTTTTCTTTCAGGTACAGTAATGCATTGGCTTTGCTGTGTTGTGCTTATGGCCGGGTTCCTAATGGCCGCGGCGCGTGCATATTCAATGCGTGGTAAGTAGGTGCTTGTTTCGAACCTTCCATTCTTTCACCGTCACTTCGTCGCTCAAAAGCGATACAAATTCATGACTTGGATTCTAAACAAAATATCCGAATGTAGTTTTCTTCCTTTTTTCCTCCCCTTTGGTTAAGAATTTTGGTACAAAATACGTATTATCCTGTCGACCTTTGGCGAGATAAAAAGTTCGCCAATCGGATTCCCTTAGTCGGTAGAAACGGTCAGTCCGGATGCATGCCCACTTTTCCGCTCAGCTGAGGCATTCCACAATTCGGGAGAGAAAAAAAAATGTCTCTAACTTTTTGTTACCAAAACAATACTTCGCCATCGGTAGACGGACTGATACGTAAGAACCAGAATTTTAGTACAATCACACTTTTGAACGAAATAAGGTGAATTTGAGAGATAATGATTTTAAAGAGAATCATTGGATTCTCTCTTCTGTTGTTCGTTTTCCATAAGTCTAATATCCTTAAAATTCACATTAAAAGTGATTTTAAGTCCAATTTCCATACTGATGGTTAAATGCTCAAGATGTTATAGTATATTTCTATACGAATACTTAAAGATAATGTCTCTCCTTTAATTTTTTTAATATTTTTTTAATGAAATTTTGTTAAAAAAAAAGTGTTTGGTTGCTTGATCTTCTTAGAAATTCGTCAAATACTAGCTGTCCTATTTACTCCTCCACAATTTCCAATGTGGTCGGGCA
Source organism: Linyphia triangularis (assembly GCA_963978545.1). Classification (NCBI taxonomy): domain Eukaryota; kingdom Metazoa; phylum Arthropoda; class Arachnida; order Araneae; family Linyphiidae; genus Linyphia; species Linyphia triangularis. Next base: position 4,605,514 of record OZ021728.1, read on the forward strand.
GATTGGATCAATTTAGCAATCATTGTATTGTAAAACAAAAATATATTCTCACCAATATAAAATACATTGTACACAAATTGTATGCATGAAATCTTATCATGACTGAATACAACCCTAAGAAATCTCCCTCATACAAATAACTGAATTAAATTAACTCTATTCCTCTAATTGTGTACATAGTTAGGGTTCTGAGACAAGCTCCTAACTCAACTATCCCTAGCTCATTTTCGTTGAACCTTTTCAATAAATAAATCTTTTTTGAATTGACTTGACCTTAGAGATGAGTTTACTAGAAATCAGATTACCAGAACTATTCAAAACTAAGGTGGCTAGAACTTTTCTAAAATGAGCTTAACATAGCTTTTCAAAGGTTAGGTGACAAGAACTTTTTAATATAAAGTGACTACTAGAACTTTTCTAAGATGGGCTTGCGAACACTTTTCAAAGATAAAGTAACAAGAACTTTTTAAGATGAAATGACTGGAACATTTCTAAAATGATATTACCCGACCTTTTCAATGATAAGGGCGCTAGAACTTTATTAGATAAAGAGACTTCTAAAACTTTTCAATGATAAGGGGACTAAAAGTTTTCTAAGATGAGGTGTGACCAGAAGTTTATTTCCTATCCAATTCACGAAAAAACATGCTCAATAAGAATGCCGTCAATGTATCTAATTGAACTATGCTTGTTGTTGTCGTCTTGTTGTAGCGTAATCGTGTTCTTCTTTTCCATGTGTGGGCTTTTCCCTGGCAGACAACACGATGGACAACTACCAGCAGGATCTCAACTACGACTACCTGGCCAAATACCTCATGTCCACCAGAAAGTAAGTCATGCGCCGAACTGAGGGTCGACACTCTTATGTTATAGCATTTGCAGTGCCACCCAAAAGGGATATTGCATACATACCAACTGGTCTTTCCAGTTAATTAAATTAAATTAAATTCGTTGAAATAATAACCCGTCCGAAATGACTTTTGCATAATTACATGTTGATAACTACATTTGCCGTATTATAACTTTTTTTGGAAGCCAATCTCGCACAGTCCCTAATGGATAATTCCCGCTTTTTTTTTTATTCAATTCTAAAGGCTTCGAAAAGGCCATAACCACAAACATTTCTGCTCACTGCGCTTTTTCTTCGTTTTTTTTTTTTTTTTTTTTTTTTTTTTTTTTTTTTTTAAATTTGAAACCAAAGTTCACCTGTTGGATTTGGCGGGGAAACTACACATTCAGCACGAAGCTAATGTGAAGTCAAAAGATCTGAAATAACTTGGCTTGAAACCCAGCAGCGGAAACCAGTTTTGCAAGTTTCTCGCAAATCGCGCCAACCGGCACGAGATACAGCAATTGTCTATAAAAGTCACATTTGGCAGAAACCTCACGATAACCATGGAAACGGAAAGATCTCTTGAGCTATAGTGGATCGTTTTGATCGGACTGAGATCGGATGAGGTTTTCGGGTATTTTCTTTTCTTAATATTTAAATAACTAATTTTTTTTTTTTTTTTTTTTTGAATATTTGGAATCAGAAAAAAATTCTTCATAAATATAAACTAATTTCACTCAGTTTTTAAAAATATACGGAAATTGTATATTCTAAATCGGTGAGTCTTATTTCTATAGATCACCATCCAAACTATCGGATACTCTTCTAACAGACAGAGCCTACTCGTGCGAAAACCCTCCGTTCATTTCTCTACATAAACTTTCGCATTTAACATACAGGTCGGTTACAATTGAAGTAGATCCGTCTATAGCCTTTTCTATTCAACATATCTTCAGAAAAATTAAATTCATAAGAAAATGATAATTGCGAAGGAAAAATTAAACATCGGACAAAATGTTTCTAACTATAATCCCAGACAACTTACCCTGACCTCATCGATTACGCTGCAGCAGTGTGTGATCCGGTTTTACTACGCGCTGATTGGCTGCGCAAGAATCTTACATGTGACGCCTTGAACTGAGAGATTGGTTGGTTGTTATTCAGATTATCTGGCGCCGTCATCAACACGAGGGCTATAATGCGCCGAAACATTCGTCATTAGACAAGCCAACATACATTTACAAACACCCATGCCCATACACGGGACTCGGAACCTCGCGGTCTAGAAGCTATCACGCTAACCACTATACCGTTTGGTCGGCCTTGAACTGAGAGAAGACGGGGTTAGACGTGTTAGCCAGTAGTGATTCGCCAAGTGAGTGACGTCAGGGAATAGCTCGGACAAAGCGATGTAATTCGTTAAAACTGCCACCCCCAGAAGGGTGCAAGGAGGTGCACTTTCACCCCCCTGGCTCTTGAAAATTATTTTAAAATATGAGAGAAAAGATGTATATTCCAAGATAAAAAAAAAAAAAGCACGTATGCCGTTTATACTTTTATGTTACAATCAGAATTTTTTTTCCCCCCCTTTTAATTTAGTAATTTGTTTCTTTTCTATGTCGTTTTTATGGCTACTTGCGTGACGATTTTTTGACGCTTGTTGCCTAGGAGGCTGATAAGTAGAAGTATTTATTCCTTTTATTGTATAATCAATTCCTGTGAAGTTCTCAAAATTCTAAGAAAATTATTTGTTTTTTTAAGTCATCAGATATACTGTCTTGAAATCTATATTTAGAATTCAATTGAACATATTCCAATACAACCTTCGTGTTTTCTTTTGGGTTTTTTCATTATATCCGAAACCTGAAAGAAATTTAAAAAAAAAAATGTTTCTCTTCCGTATTTTTGCATCATCGAGTTCCTCTATTCTAAATACTGTCTCTTGAATGCCGTGAGATCTAGTTGGATGATAAAAAAAATCGTTACAAATATATATTTTTACTATTTTGTATTTTTTTTCCCTCTTTAACAGAGTTGCGCTTTCAAAAATATATGTACCATGAATTTTAACTATTCTCAAAGGCTATAATTTATAATGCATGATTATTAATTAAAAATTTTTAAGAAATTAATGATTTTGATAAAAAAAAATTTAGTCTTGCTCCCCCTCTGGGGGCGACCACGAAAACTGCTATAATAACAGTGGTTACTATAAGAGTTTTATAAAGTAAAACTCTTACAGTAACCATGGTTATAAAATATTAAACAAAATTTTAATTTAAAAGAGCTTTTTTTTTTTTTTTTTTTTTTTAATCAACATATTGTTGCGTGGATGGGTTCGAAAGATTTGAAGCCAAATCAGATCAAAACTTGCAGAAATTTATTCCGATATAACTCTTCGCAGATTCTCTTACAACTCCAGAACTTCTCAACTTCTCGTTCTAGTAGACTCAATACAGCTCTTTTCACAACAATAGAGCACAAAACAGCAGTTAAAAACTTGAAAACAAAACTGCTACAAATCGCCGCAAAAGACAATGCAATACAGTTCGCTTTAGAACAACTCTGAATGCTCACTGAGGGACAGCTAACTCAGTATCACAACTCAGTAATTCCAGTCAACTAACTGACTAATGGACTCAACTAACTCCATCACCCGCTCTCTTATGCTTATATAGGAAAGTTAAACCTTCATAAATCTTCTAGAGATAGATATTTGGAGAACTTTCCAGATCGTAGTCGAAAAGACCTATACATGTACATGGGAATCTAAAATGTCGCCAAATGGTTCCCAAGTTTGGCGATATTTGGCGACAAAAATTAGTCGCCAAAAACCGTCACCAACTTGGCTCTATCTCGCCAATTTGGTAAGATTGCCATTACCATAATGTTAAATGGCCCGCTCCTTGTAAAACTCGCTTCCCAGTGTAATCTCTGTAAAACTCGTTTTCAAGCCTCAAGAGACACATTGCAGGAAAGTGAAGTTAAGACGAACTATTGCACTGCCTTATGCGAAATGTACATAAATTTTCCTATTTACAAAATGAACACTACGAAATATTTACAATTAAATTCGTAACAATATATTTGCTACAAAACAATGTGTGCAAGTTATCAATCTCTCTATATATAAGGCAAAGCCCTCACTCATTCACTCACTCCCTCACTCACTCACTCACTCACTCATCACTAATTCTCCCACTTCCCACATACTCACAACTCTGAAAATCGGCACAAATATCAACAATGGTAAAAATAGAAAAAGTAAGCTATTCCGATCTCGATTAACCCACTTTAAGGGGTCTAAAAAGGGTTAAACGTTCCAAACAAGGGATATTCGAATATCCTACTTCCCATTTGGTCACAACTCTAAAAATTGGTGCGAATATCAATAAAGACAAACGAAGAAAAAGTAAGCTATTCTGATCTCGATTAACCCACTTTAAGGGGTGGAAAAGAGGTTAAACGTTCCAACCGAGGGATATTCGAATGTACCACTTCCCATATAGTCACAACTCTAAAAATTGGTACAAATGTCAACAATTTTAAACATAGAAAAAGTAAGCTATTCCGATCTCGATTAACCCACTTTAAGAGGTCAAAAAGGGGTTAAACGATCCAAACGAGCGATATATTTGAATGTCCTACTTCTCATACTGTCACAACTCTGAAAACTGGTGTGAATATCAATAAAGGCAAACGCAGAAAAAGTAAGCTATTCCGATCTCGGGTGGATCAAGGGGTGGAAAAGGGATTAAACGTTCCAAACGAGGAATATTCGAATGTGCCACTTCCCATATGGTCACAACTCTAAAAATTGGTACAAATGTCAACAATGGTAAACATAGAAAAAGTAAGCTATTCCGATCTCGATTAACCCACTTTAAGAGGTCAAAAAGGGGTTAAACGATCCAAACGAGCGATATATTTGAATGTCCTACTTCTCATACTGTCACAACTCTGAAAACTGGTGTGAATATCAATAAAGGCAAACGCAGAAAAAGTAAGCTATTCCTATCTCGGGTGGATCAAGGGGTGGAAAAGGGATTAAACGTTCCAAACGAGGAATATTCGAATGTGCCACTTCCCATATGGTCACAACTCTAAAAATTGGTAAAAATATCCACAATGACAAAGATAGAAAAGTTAAGCTATTCCAAGCTTGATTAACCCACTTTAAGGGGTGGAAAAGGGGTTAGACATTCCAAACTCGAATATCCCACTTCCCATATAGTCACAACTCTGAAAATTGGTAGGAATGTCAATAAAGATAAACGTAGAAAAAGTAAGCCATTCTGATCTTGATCAACCCACTTAAGGTTTGCAAAAGGCGTTAAACGTTCCAAACTAGGGATATTCGAATGTTCCACTTCCCATTTGGTCACAACTCGGAAAATTGGTACAAATGTCAAAAAAAATTAAACATAAGAAAAGTAAGCTATTCCGTTCTCGATTAACCAACTTTAAGGGGTCGAAAAGGGGTTAAATGTTCCAAACGAGGGATATCCGAATGTTCCTCTTCCAATGTAGTCATATTTCTGATATTTGGTGCAAATGTTTAAAGGGCAAATGTTAAAAAAATAAGTCATTCCAATATCGATTAACGAATTTTTAAGGGAGGAAAAGTCGACGCAACATAGAAACTATAAGAGGATTAACTTAATGTCTCAATTCCAATACAGCTACTACTTTGAAATTTAGAACTAAGAGCAAACAGAAACACAATAAACTATTCCAATTTACTATTCACAATTATAAATTTCACTTAAAATGTCAACAAAGGAAAGTTCCTATTTTGATAAATCAATTTGTTGGGATCGAAATGGGAGCAAACGTCTGAAGTGTAGAATACATGAATGTCTTTTGATCGCTAAAATGCTAATGGAAAATTTCGTAGCGCAGCACGGGTATTCAGCTAGTATTACTATATAAGTTGCTATTATTATATAAGGATGTGATGTCTCCGACTGTTGATAGATCAAAAGCGAAATCCATTCAATTAAAGTTTGAGGTGATGTTTTGTTATCCTTTCTCTCTGTTGTACGAAATTTAATGAGGATCGACATCTGTGCTCTCTTAATTAATTAATCTAAGCTCCGTCTGAATATACTTTACAACTAACTGAGGGAATATGTTTCCTGAAAGGGATTTTCAGCCTGCTCCTAATGCTTCATTCATTCATTGGCTACAATATTTACCAAAGGAAACATATAAATATTTACATAGCAAAATTTGAAGGGAAAAAACTAATATTTGGTTTATTCTTAAGTTTAAGAGTTTTTTGTAAGCTATAGTTTAAAAAAAAAAAAACATTTGTTATTTTCCCATCAAATTTTGTTAATGATTTTGTTAATGTTTTATTGGTATTGTTATACTTAGGACACCCACTCATTGTGTTCCATTGGATGAAAAAAATATTCATAATTCTTTTTATTAAAATCAAATGATATTTAGAGGCTCAGCAAAATCTGACAAATTAAGCATTGCAATTAATGTGTTTCATGAACTTATTAGAATATTTACTAGCTCAACCAGGAATTATGCTTCAAGTAGCTTATATTGATTTTAGTCCAAGGAACTCGTATCAATTTAGTAGTAACATATCAATTTTAACTAAAGAACTAAAATTTGAAAAATGTATTTTGAATAATAATAATTGTAATTGATATTTTGAAAATATTTCTTTAATTGATGGGCTTTAACAATCATTACTTTAATTATTATTATTATTTTAATTTATTTAAAATTGTCGATCTTGTTTTTGTAATTAAAAAAACTATACCATACTCTGTAAAACTGATTTAACTGTAACCATTTAACTGTAAACACAACCATTTCATTGTTTATGTTTACTTTCTTCTGATGCAACTACATATGGTTTTTCTTTGCTTACTACTGATTTAATCAACTGCGGTTCATGGAAACTGGTGTCATACTGATACATTTTAATCTTTCTCACTATTTGTGAGATTAGTTTAAATTATGTACAAGTTTCCTAAATCATCAATTTCATTATGGCAACACTTCATTGTCTTCAATGATAAAACCCAATGCAAGAAAACAAACCATGATACGTCTCAAATAACATCCTCACTGAATCATAGATAAATTCCATCTAAAAGAGAAACAATGTCTCTATATTTTCATTTCAAGCAGATTTCAAAACAAAACATTAAAAATGCTTCACTTTCAACAGATCTATGCATGTCATAGAGGTGTAGGCTACCAGCAAATATAATACCAGCAAAAATAAAACAAAATGTTGTGGTTGCTGAAATAGAAAAATTGTTTCGTGATTGAGCAAACTTGAAGAAATTAAGTAGTTAGTGTGCACAGGTACATCAGGGTTCGTACTCTTTGGGCGAAAAAAAATTCCATGACCACAAGTTCTATTGAAAAAAAAAAAAAAAATTCATGACCTCACAGTTTTGTTTCTATATTAACATTTCATAATAATATATATATACACAGTGGCGGTTCTAGGCAAATCACAAGGGAGGGGCTAAAGCATGCAAAAATGTTCCGTAATGAGAAAGCAAAATTAATTAGAGCTACTGTTGTGGTCAATTAGATTTTATCGCAATCAAGAAATAGTGCATTAATATACAGTGTGGCAATTATTTAATTAACTTTAATTATATTTGAGTAATTAAGTGCAAATAATTATTTTAATTAATTATTCAAAATGGTGTTTTTTTTTTTAAAGCAATAGTCTAGGTGGATGACCTTATTTAAAATTGAGTTGTTTTTCTCGATACGTTAATACAAAAACAAAACATCAAATTTTGTAGAGTCTTTGTCTGTGATTTTAGACATTCCAATTTGCAATTTTCATTTGTCTTGCTTTTTTGCGACTGAAGATGTTAATGACGTCTTCTATGGAGATTTTTCTATCCTTTTGAATATTTGCCAGTGCTAGTCCTTTTAATCTTCCCTGGCCCATTGTGCTTCTTAAATATGTTTTAATCCTTCGTAATGTGGAGAAGCTCCTTTCGGGTGTGCTTGTTGTAAAGGGGATTGTTCCAAATATCTGTAGAAGAATAAAAATGTTGGGAAAAAATTGTTGATCGCACTTCTTCAGGGCCTCAACTGCTGTATAAGGCGGCTCAATCTCACTATCCCATTTGTTTTTCCATAGCTTTACTTCTGACTTTAGTATAAGCTCAGAGCCATCTAGGTACTGCTGATAATTTTTTGCAGCCTTGAGGATTTCTTCTTCTTCGTACTTCAAAATATTTTTGGGAACAAGGCCTTCTAAAGGTAATATATCCACCAATCGTTGGGAAAATCTCGATTCCAGTTCTTGAATCAAATGGTCTACCAACGGTAAAAAAACCATTCGTCTGTAATACTCCTCGGGATTTGAAGCATCAGTATTTTCTCGATGAGTCTGTCGAAAGCATTTTCTTGGTATGCGTATTTCGCATTCGATTTCGCTTGCTTTTTGCAAAGCGTCTTCTAAAATACTACCGAATTCGACATCCACAGTTCTTCGTAGATTTCTGAAAACCTCTAATATGCAGTTTATATTTTGCAGGGCATTTCCAAAATCTAATTGTGGATTTTGTAGTTGCTCACTTAGCCTTAGAGTTATTGCCATGCAATATGCCGTTGTTTCCAAGGCTAATTCTCCTTTTTGAATAGCCGAACTGAGCATAGAAGCTTTGCTTGATGTTTCCGAGTTGGTATCTGGTGAAGTTGAAAGCTGATCAAGCAGTGTTACAATAGGGAGAAATAACTCTTTAAATCTATATAAGGCTATCGTGTCGCTCTACCCAATCACCTTTAAACTTTTCTTCTTTATTTCTGGATTAATTACTTCCTCTAGAGCACTTTTGCGTAGAGCAGAAGCAGAAAAGTTCCTAACATGTTTCGTATGGCAGGAATGTCACACGATTTTGAAATAACCAAATTCGAAGAGTGGCTGAAACAGTGACTGTAAATAGCCATGGGTTGCTCGTTTGATATCAGGGCTCCTTTAAACTTTCCAGCCATGTTAGAACCCCCATCATACCCTTGGCCGCAAAGGTGTTCTTTTGTTAAGCCCAAGGCATCCAACTCTTTATCGATTGCTTCTTTTATAGCAACACCAGTTGTCTCTGTCATTTCTGTAAAACCAACAAATTCTTCTTTCGTAACGAAAGATTGGGTATCTATGTACCTAACACAAAATGTCATCTGTTCCTTGGTGCCGACATCTGTTGTTTCATCGCACATTATACTGAAAATTTTTGATCTTTTAACATCGTCTGATATTGAAGAACGAAAAGTTTCTCCTATACAGTCTATAACTTCATTTTGGACTGTGTTGCTAATCATTGCACTGTTACGCCTGCAAATTTCGAAATGTCGCTTGAGGTCTTCGTCGCCAGCATCCACACGAAAAGACAAAAGGATCGATTATCCTCAATAATGGCCGATGTTTCGGAATCTAAAACAACGTCAATGCTTTTCTTGCTTGATTCCATTACTTTTGTAAATTCTACTGCTTTTTCCATGGAGAATTTGTGGTACTTAGTATTTTCATGCTTACGTAGATCTTCGGTGGCTTTTTTATATTTGGCTAACGGTTCTTTTACCAGTGTTTTGAGAGCCTAAAAAATGTACACGCTTGTTAAATTAATATTTATACATATTTTAGGATACATAGTTTTTCTATACTAAACTTCAACTTAACTAGACATCACTTAGACGTCACAGTGCTCATAGGTATTTAATCCATTTTGGCGGATTGAAAGCATAATGTTCGCCAAACCACAACCCTATAGAGAACAAAAGGCTATAAGGTTTGGCGAGAATTATGCCATCACTCAGCCAAAATGAATTAAATACCTATGAGCACTGTGACGTCTAAGTGATGTCTAGTTAAGTTGAAGTTTAGTATAGCTAATTGAACATTTCGGTCGTTAAAGTAAAGCACCCTGTTTAGTAGTATAAAAAAAGGATTTTAATAAAGATTTAAAAGTTGAAAGTTTAAATTGATTTGTTTCGCATTAGTATTAACTTGATTTCTCAAAATGCCGACAATATAGGTAAGCCTTCCGCAAAAATTGCAAAGAACGCGTTTCGCAAAATTGTGGAGCTGGCCAGTTTTGCTGTTACACAGTACCTTTACACTTTCAAAATAGTATTACACAAAATGTTCTATAAATTTTGTACATTATTTACGGGTCACTTACAATTTCGCTAATTTTTATTGACAACTTCAAGAGTAATAAAATAAAATATGGAGTCAAAATTTTAATAATTTCAATATAAATTGGGCGAATTTAGGCTATAACTTTTTAAAGTATTAAAAAAACAATTATTGAAGTTTTGAAATATTAAAGTCAGAAATGCATTTGAAATTTTTATTCTTAAATTAATCTTAAATCATTTATTTTTAATTATAACCAATTTTTTTTTAATATCTAAGGAACAATATTCCAACGACCAATCAGTTGGTTGTTGATATAATCGTTAAAACATTAAACATTTCATACAAATGAAAATATCACACAAGTTACAATGAAATGCATAAGAAAAGAAAATCAAATATTTTACCTGAGATCCGATACCAGCACCTGAAGGAGCAAAGAGAATGCATTGGGTGCAAAGTCCACCGCCTAGCATTTGGCTATATGCTAGCCACTTGTATTTTTTGAGCCAATCATGATTAAATTTCCGTTTCTGCTTCCCTTCTACTAGTTCTGGAAAAGGAAATGTTGTTGGAGGTATCCAAGTATTTTTTAGTAATTTTAGTTTCTCATCATCTGTTAAAACTTCTTTCACGGCTCTTCCTATATCACAGGGATCATGTGATTTTTCATATGTATCCTATATATAAATATAGAAATTGATTAATTTGATAATCACTACGAGTATATGCGTAATTTTTTTTGTAACAGAGTATAATAGATATCGTTTTTGTTTTTATTATCCTATATATTAAATTACTTGCATGTACAATTAAATTACTTGCAAAAAAATTCAAAAATGCATTTTTCGAAAAACTACAGTTGTCTGCCTTTGGAACTGAACGACACATAAAAATAAATATTTTTGTATAAAGCTTACCGGAAGATTTATCTTGCCAGGATCATAGGCTTTTATCGCACTTTCTGACTTCTCCGATTCCAAATTTCCAACATCTAGCTCTTTACAATGGCTTTTAGCGCTGCTCTCTTTTTTTCCCGAAATAATCGGTTAAATGTCGCTTCATTTTGATAGCGTCCGTAGCGTACTATGCACAACTATAAACTGGTATAGGGGGACCAGTAAAAATTCCAGGCTGGTACGAGTCAAGGACACAATACAATAGGAAGAACAAGGATGTTCTGGAATGTCTTCTGAACTACTTTTAAAACCTGTTCGTTTGGTACTTTTAATAAACGAATATTAAAATAGACAGGACGCTTCAATATCTGTTATTAAGAGAGGGTGTTACCAAGACGGAACACGTGACGTGACTAATTCCAATGCCTTTTAAAAACCATTTCTACCCTTTTCAAAATATTATAAAACATTAGTCTAGACTTTCATTTTCATTTCATTATCAATTACAATTTTCAGAAGTAAATGATAAAGACCATTATTACCAATTAAAAGCAGCTATGTCAGAAAGCAAAATACAAACTAAGTTTTATAAGTCTTAAAAAAATAAAATTATTAAGATAATTTTTTAAAAATGACATGACTGTGAAAGGTTATTGAATCCCCTATTTCAAAATCAATTTTGCATCCAAATCCAGTATATAGTATTCTGGCATTTTTTCGGCATTCAAGAAAATAGTCTTCAGCTTTCAATTGTGATTCAATTCAGCTTTCAAATGAGATTTTCTGACCGGAAATTAAACTTTTTCTTAAATATTTGTATCTGGAAATACATTTAAAAAAAAAAATCCAAAATCTTAGGTGGGGGGAAGGGGGCAAGGTTGTTATGAAAACCATTTTATCCAGTGTAAGTTTCACCCTAATGGGGGGGGGCTATAGCCCCCCTAGCCCCCCCCCCCATGGAACCGCCTCTGTATATTCACACAGTGTACATTGCACACACTGCATATGTTTGTAATAAGTTTACTAATGTTTATATGAAATAAAAGAAGATGACAATGGAGAATTTTCTTTTTCTCACATTTTTATACTTTTTAAAGTGAAAACCTTGATTTTTTAAACGATAAGGGTAATTTCAATTGCCTGTAATAACCCCTAAATTTTATTTAAATTACCCACAATTTGTACGCATATGACCGGTTAAAAATTTAAAAATTAATTTTTAGTGGCATATAAGACTCACCCTAGTATATAGAGCAAGCTGAATATCACTCTTGGGAAACACCAATATAATCTAAATGCAAAGCTATAAGAACTTAATATACTTCATATTCTCAATTATGTAAAATCCAAGTGATTTAAAACAGTAACTAACTTCTATTATGCTTTACTATTAGAAAAATCCAGAAGCTATATTCAATTACAAAGCGATATTGGCAAATTTACCAAGTCCCTTATTTGTCCTACAAATACCCTTTTTATCCTACGTGTTTATTTATTCATTTATATATTTATTCATTCATTTATTTATTTATTCATTCATTTATTCTTTCTTTCTTGATTGATTGATGTGCTCTATGAAACTCTTTTTTTGGTCTTACAAATGTTGCTCTTCTCCAGACGGAGTTGCGTTCGCCGAGGAGGCAGCTGCGACCACCGCCCCTCCGACTGCTGCGACAACTCTTCGTGCCGCTGCAACCTCTGGGGAACGAACTGCAGGTGCCAGAGGATGGGACTCTTCCAGAAGTGGGGATGAAGCATCCATTTAGAGTCGCAATAATCGAACAGAGAGTTCTTTTCCTCTCCCCTTGTTGGCTGAACGCGCGGCATTGACCCCCTTCTAGTCATGTGGTGTGGTTGCGACGGCTGTGTTCGGCATGACTCCTCTCAGCATAACAACCATTTAGAAATGATGCTTAGCAAGTCATTTAAACAAAAGCATGTCCAGACTTCTTTTATGGAGGGTATGTGGAATCGGACAAGAAAAGATGGCTGGAGGGGAATATAAAAATTAGTATTTACATTGAAGAGCTGTGTATTAATCATTGGTAGTCTTTAAAGTAAAATCCAGTAATCAAAGAATTTATCATTAAGTGAAATGTAACTTCGATATATGAAGGGATTCAGGGCATAGTGGGGCAAGTCGATTTATCATCGTTTTGAAAAACAAAAGATTACTCTCTTTAATAATTCAACTGTTTTGTATTGTGCTGCACAGCCTGATGTCGAACTATTCACGTTGTGACTTGGTTCATGTTTTCTTTTAACAGTTTAACCCTTCCAGATCGTATTTTTGGACTTATGTTCAAAATGTTGGAAACTTGACTTAGACCACTCTAACTTTTGAAGTCTTACGTATAATTATAATCGTATACATTTATACATGTTCCTCTATAAAAAAAAAGCTTCTTTACCAACTCATCCTTACAAAATGGAACCTATGCATTGCACAATTTTATGCGAGGTACCATAATGTATCAACAATAGTGGTATGCTTATGATCAATCAAAATACACCTTTCAAAATACACATTTACAGCACCTTATAAAATAAAAAAATATCCTTTTAAAATTGATATTGAATTCCATGTTCTAATGGATAAAATCATAATTACAAAATGAGATATATCCCACCCCTTGCTTACACTGTAGATCAATCATCCAACTTATAAATCCTTTCCGCAGCAGTAACAGAAATACTGCCCCAACTATTCTAGACATTCTGTGTGGTTTCATGCCAAATGACGTCATTGCAGTCCGGGCCACGTGACTTTGGTAGTTTAATGCCGGTGTTTATGCTAATCAAAAGAGAACGGAAAGAGCTCTTTGTTTTATTTGCTTACTCTTGGTGCAGAAGAGAGACTTGGTTTATGATGGAGTCCGTTTGTTCCTCCATCTTAAACAAATTGGAAATGGGAAGAAGCAGTACGATGGACGTGTTGCTGACATGGATGAAGGTTCTTTTGGAATGATTGTCAGCAAATTAGACTGTTGTTGAAACGAATGGATGGACGATTTCGAAAAAATTGGCACGTCTGAGATGCTTTTAATAGTGGTATCTTCTCACTTTGGTTGCTTTAGTTACATTTCGGAACATTCCATTGTGATTAGAACATTCCAGCTGCAATGCAGTTTAGAACTAGCATTATGCTTTTCGACCGCTTTACATAACTAAGCTACAATATGCTTTTCACTTCTCAGTTATAATATTCACTCAATAGTGACAACGTATTCTACAACCAACAATTTACTTTATGCAGCACTTTTCAACCAACGATATGCTTTTGGCAACACTTTTCCAGCCAACGATTTACTCTAAGCGCCACTTTTCACCAAACAATGCACATTTAAGCCTCAAAAGCCCTTGTACTCATTTTTTCACGCGAAAAGGATAATTTGACTCAAGTTCACTTTTTTTTTTTCATTTAGTTTCGTTCCTCGTAACTTGTTTGAGGTTGAGATACGTGCCACAATTTGAAATTACCATCGAATTCGTTATTTAATTTCATAAAACAAAAAGTGTTTTCATTCTTCTTCGACCCTGATATGATTTTGAAATTCTGCAACCGTTCCAAAATTGTGAATGGTGTGTGTGTTCATCGAAATTGGCGAGATTTGGACAAGAATAAAAATGAACGCAATGTTTGAGCAGTGGTCCACTTGTCTTTTTTTTTTTTTTTTGTACAACATAATTTTTCGAATGTGAGCCCCATTGTTTAACTTTCAATACCCGAAGCACATTTCTTGTTGACTCCCAGCGCAATTCCAATATCCTGTTGAACTAAAAACATCAAATATTGTTTTCTAAGATGATTTGTTTCGCTTAGAATTTTTTTTTACAGTACTTTGAAACGACGTAACTATACGAAACAGTGAGAGACATAAAGAAGAGACAAGTGGCGGATAGACGCCGTGTAGAGAATTTTAAATACATCTGTTTGAACAAAATTGTTTGAGGGAAATGAATTTGATGACGGCATCTTATGGTTTTATGGACGAGGAACATTTTTATTTGGATGGACTTGTCAATAAACGAAACTGGGGAATAGTGGGGTACTCAAGAGTGCCTTGAGTCCCCGAACTTCGCCTCAATTTGATCTCAAAATGCTTGAATTATAGTGCCACTATCAATATCTCTTCAGTGTTCTTTTCCAATGCCGTAAAATATAAAAAAATATATATATTTGTTGGTAATAACGTGCAAAAATTCAACTTTATTTAATGATATTTATTTTAAAATCGTGGCGAACGTAGCATTTTACCGCGAGGAGTGCAGAAAAGTAACTGTCTCGCATTATACTAAACTTCAACTTAACTAGACATCACTTAGACGGTAGATCGTAACAGTGCTCATAGGTATTTAATCCATTTTGGCGGAGTGAAGACATAATTCTCGCCAAACCTTTACAGTCTTTTGTTCTCTATAGGGTTTGGCGAACATTATGCTTTGACTCCGCCAAAATGGATTAAATACCTATGAGCACTGTGACGTCTAAGTGATGTCTAGTTAAGTTGAAGTTTAGTATAGTGTAAAAAAGTACTTTCGAGCACGCTTCGTGCTCACGTATCTTGGTATTGCAATGGCATATTTTCGGAAGATATTCATTGACTGGAGTTGCCAACATTAATAAATATATGTATTACAAATATTTTTTGTTCGTGATTATAACTTACTTTTATGTGCAACTGACAAGCCTTCGCTTAAATCAACATCAAAATCCAATTACATTTGATTTGTGCTACCATCTAGTTGGACTCGTTCCAGTCATTCCTGTATATTCCGATTTTGCAGCAATTTATTGACACATTTCAATATTGTAACTGATTGTTTGAAAAATTGGGCATTTTAGAATTTGAAGCCCAGTGGAGCAGTGGTAACGCACTGCGCTGCCACGCCACAGGTCCGATCATCGGACTGGAAAAGGTTGATTCAACCTTTCATCCCTTAAGTGGGTAGAATAAATGACAACCCAAGCATGTTTGGGAACTGGGAGAGTTCTGCGTCAGACTGACCGCCTGACGGGAACATTGCTGTATGTCATATTGCTGACCACTGAGTTTATATTTAGAATTCCATACCTGTTAATCCAACACTTGTCTCTTCTTTCTGTCTCTCTCACTGCATTGTCATTTAGGTTGGTTGTTTTCAGATTATCTGGCACAGTAAGCAACACGAGGGCTATAATGCGCCGAAACATTCATCATTAGACAAGCCAACAATACATTTACAAACACCCATGCCTAACACGGAACTCGAACCCGCAACCTCGCGGTCCAGAAGCTAGCAAGCTAACCACCACACCGTTTGGTCGGCCATTGTCATTTAGGCGATCCTCATACATGTTAAGTACATATATGAGGAAATAGTACCCATTTTAACTTCGACCCATTAAAAAAAAATGTACAACTCAAAAACCAATTACTCGTAGAGGATTAAAACTTCTGGCCTGTTTATTGGACAATTGAGAAGAAGTCCCAGTACGGATCATTTCCCTATACTCGCTATGTTACAACCTTCTAGCCCAATGCATTTAGAAACTACTTGGTAGAAAACCTTCACACTTGGAGAGAAGGTACGAAAAAAGATCACCTAATAAAATGACATAAATTAAAAACTCGAAAATATATTTCCTTTTTTGTATTTCAAATTCTTACGTCGATGCATATGCTCCACTCGGTCTTGTCTTTTGATATTTTAATTTAAATGCTTTTGGTTTGGTTTGTAGGCTCAACGACCCATTTTTGTGCGCAATAACGGCTAATCAGGCCGGGACCTACTACAGCTTAACCTTAGATTCCGAACCACAACGAACATCCATGCTCAATTCCAGGATTCGAACAAGACACCTTTGGCATGCGAGGCCACAATTTCATTGAGTGATCTCTTACGTCACTAAATTTCAATGTTTTCTAGGAAGTATTTTTTTAAGTGCACTGGTCTGGAAGATACTAACATAGCGATCCTCTTTACAAAAAAAAAAATCGAAAATTTCTAAGGCTTGAAACTTAACCACATTTTTTGTCAACTAGTTTTTATACATTTTTTTTTAACCAAATTGCGAGGAAATGGTTAGGGGATTTGGTTAGTTTTTATAAAAAAAAAAATTTAAATTAAAGTACAGATTTCAATTTGATAGTAAGTATATTTATAAAAAGAAAATTTTAAATGTCGGCAAAAGAACTGATGCACGTAAACTGATTCAAAATGTACAATGATATATATATATATTAATGGAATTAGCAGTACACATATAACTTCTACTAATTTTTCAATTATAAAAGCGTAAATTAAGCGGATAGCGTAAGAATATAAACTCATTATAATCGGCTAAGAGCCTGTGTGCAGTTTACCTTTAGCTTTACAAAGTCCATTACAAAGTTGTTGTTTTTATTTGAGTTTTATGAAACATCAATACAACTGAATAACATCAGAATACATCTCTTTTAATACAAGCAGGTGCATGCCTAAACATTAAGTGAAGACAGACACCAGACCATACTTTTAAGCAATTGAAAATAATGCCCAGGATAAAAATAAAAATCTGAATTTTCTCGACTACATAACAAACATTCACAAGGATTACTTGTAACTGTTTTCGTGATGATCATTTTTAAAAAACAATGACGATTTGAAATGAAAGAGGTATAATTTTAGTAAGTTTTTTCGCCAAATTTTTTTTTTGGGGGGGGGGGGTTGAACATTGCAGAAATGATGATACAAGAAACAAAAATATTATTTAGAATAAGTTTTATTTTTAAAAATACATTTATCAAAAATATATTTTAAAGTAAAAAATTTTATACATTTGTATGTTACATATATAATTATAAGAAATATAAATATTTATAAAACCTGCAAATAAATACTACTGTACAGGAGAAAAGGGAGGAGGCAATTTCCAGCGCTTGGCGGCGCTGCCGTAAACTGTCACGTGGCAAGAGGAATTTCGCCAATCAACTAAAACCTAACATAAAGTTGATGGCAGTTGCATGGAAGTGATCCCTGTCCTCACGTTGGTCTGCACGTGATTTATGGGTCACATGGTATCACGTGACCATGACATCATACCGGTTGACCCAATTTAATTCCTGAGGATGGCAGATTACTGTTAAATAAGGGATGTCGTCATTTAATGAGTATCCATTTCATTAAATCTGTAACTAATGCAAAAGCATTTCATTTTCATCACACTGCTTGCAAAGTAAACGTCATTTCAAATTTAAATTAAACGAACCGAATAAACTTCCAAACATAACTGCTATCTTTTTTTTTAATAGTCAACACAATTTCTTCTGAAAATAACCAAAGAGGATTGAACCTATGGTACTTCAACGCGCTACTTATTTGGATGATTAGGTGAAAGAATTTTTCTTATTGCCTAAGTAAGAAAATTCGTCAAATCATATCTAAAAATATCGGTTAAAAAAATTCATTATATAAGGAAAACAATGAAATATCACTGGAAATGTCACTGTTCCTGAGAAATGTCACTGGAACAGGGAAATATAACTGGAACAGATAAATATCACTGTAATTGAAAGGGCTGACTGATTATCGTTTTCTACAGAAAATTACCAAAATGTTCTGAATTTCTGTGTACTTTAACGGGTGACTTATTTGGAAAGTTAGACAAAAGTAATTATTTCAGATAAAATTCGTCAAACTATATCTAAGGATATCAGCAAAAAACAAATATTACATCAAGCATCAGCAAAAGTATGTTAAACAGTGAGATATCACTGAAATTGGGGAGGGGGGGGGGGGGAATTTGAGATGGAAAAAATTTTAGATCCCAGTGGATTAAAGAAAAAAATATATATATTATAATGCGTTCTGAAAAAGAAAAAAAAAACGACCGTTCTGGGAAAACCGTCTCTTAACCGTTCTGGAAAAAAAATAGTCCGTTAACTGTTTTGGAAAAGAACAGTCTGTTAACAGATCTGAAAAAGAAGAGTCCGTTAACCTTTCTGGAGTTGAACCTCTCCAAAAAAATTAGATTCCGCTGTGTTTGGTTTCTTTCTTTTCTCTCAAATACTGAGCGTTCTCCGTATTTGAGCCAGACATATACGAATAATAAAGAATGTAAATTATGTATAGATGCTAATAAAGAATGTAAATGCAATTCGATAAATAAAATATACAAGGGTATGAAACAACGCGGCGGCCTTTTTTACTCATTCCTCAGTAGACGAGTGACAAGAATACTACTAAAGCGAAGAGAGAAGGAGCTATTTGGTGGTAACCAGCTCCCGACTTCTTCTTCTTTTTCTTTTTTTCGTGGTCCTCGTGTTTGTGGTGGTGGTCCGCGGACCTCTTTGATCTGATGACGCTTAACTGGTGCTGGTGGTCTCCACCATACTGATGGACCACGGACTTCTTCGACCTGGACTGACCGTTCAGCATAGACAGCACGTGCCTCAGGGCACCGTTTTTGACCACCAGCGGGACCAGGTCTCTGCTGTCACTCGGTGATCTCTGATGGTCCACGCCGGAAGGCGAGAGCAGAAGAACGGGAACCATCTGCTTCTGTTGGTGGGTGGACGCGGATGCCACGTGGTCCCCTCTGTGTCCATGCTGTTGTACGGGTCGGCGGTGATGAACGGTAGTGGTGGCCATCCCCAAGTGGTCTTGCTGATGTCCCATTGGACCACCGTGTCCAGTAGTGGCTATTGAGACCTTGTGGTCCTGTGTGTACTCTCTAATACCATGAGGAAAGGCGTGATTCTGTTGCTTTCTTGGTCGGTGTTGATTAGTAGCGACTGAAGCTTTGTAATCTTGTTCTCTTGGTCGGCTGGAGGATATGGTCTGATCTCTGGAACGTTGTTTAGATGTTGAGGACTGATCTTTTGGACGTTGGTTCGATGTTGGGATCTGATCTCTTGGACGCTGGTTAAAGTTTGAGGTCTGATCTCTGGGACGCTGGTTAAAAATCTGATCTCTGGGGCGCTGGTTAGAGGTTGAGGTCCGATCTTTAGGACGCTGGTTAGAGATTGTGGTCTGATCTCTGGAACGCTGGTTAGAGGTCTGCTGTTGGCTCTTGTCGTTCCACCACTGGAGTGTGTCTTTCAATTCTGACACTTGGGGAGGTCTTCGGTGTGAAGTAGTTGCTCTGGGTGGAGATGGCTGTAGGAATGAGTTCTGAGAGTAGTACCTATTAGAAAAGGATTGGGTCATTAATTGTACACTTAGTTTAATTTGATGAGTTTTCATTTAATTTGATGATGATCATTTAATTCAAAACTTTTTCAGCGTCATTGTAAGTATGTCGACGTTGCGATCTAAAAGTTGCTAAAAATTAATATTTTAATGTTGTTGTTAGGGTTTATTTATTTATTTATTTATTTTTTTTGTAAAAGGGAAAAAATTTAAGGTGCACGTGATTTTCCTTGCCGGTGATTTTTCATTAAAAAAACCTTAATACGAGATCTCAATACAATATAACAATAGATTTTTCAATATGATCTCAATAGTTTTTTCAACATGGTCTTTAGTTTTTTTTTTTTTTTTTTAAAGAAATTACATTAACTCTCTATTTTTACCTTTGATGGTGTGGGTAGACTACATCTCCGAGATGAAAAGCCTCCATTGTTACAGGGCGTGGCTTCGGGGTGGGTGTGGTCGTGAAGAAGTGTTGCTTCTTCTCATTGGTTGAAGGCGTGTTTCCTCCGATCGACACACTCTTAGTTCCACCTCCTCGTTGCAGCTCACTGGCAAAGGAATGAGGAGTGGGCGTGGTTGTAAAGAAATACTGCCTCTTCTCATTAGAGGAGGGCTCTTCCTTAGCTCCTCCTCCTCCTCGCTTCAGGGCCAATGAGTTGAAGGTGACGTTGCTCACATGCTGTACGCTGGCTTCGTGACGTAAGCGGCCTTCGCACGAGTCCACCACGTGGATCTTCCAGCCGATGTGACGGTGGGTGAAGCACTGGAAACACAAACAATGGAACATGTCAATATCCATTAACAGTATACCTTAGAGCCTTCTGAGAGGTCTTTCAAGGGAACTTACCTGGTAGTAGAGTGTGTCGGGAGTCCTGGAATCAGGCTTGAAGGAGAACCTTCCCGGTTTTCCCCGTTCGCACTTGAGTTCAAGGTTCTCCTGAAACTCGTCGAAGGTATCGAAGGACTCGGCTTCGATTCCGGCAGGTAGCTTCCACTCGCAAAGGCGGCCCTCTGTCAAAAGTCAACGAGTGGACAGTCAGTTGACTTAAAAGATTTTCCAGGACAATATTGCGTCCCAAACATTGTTAGAACAACTTTGTCTAAGGTCCCCTTTTGGGAGGTTTCTCAAGAAGAAAATGTCTCGTATTTGCGCCTCGCCATAGAAAACACTAATGAGTAGACCACAACTTAAAAAAAAAAAAAAAAAAAAAAAAAAAAAAAAGATTTAAAAGTAACTTTAATAAAATGGAATTTTCCCTAACAATTGATATTAAAAAAATAACAGAAATGCACAAAGGGAAAAACCACATTTTTCCCTCATAAAGAGAAAAGATGGTTCAACAGATGGCGCTGTAAGTATATGAGAGCAACTGCTCAGGTTTTTTTTAAGTAGGATGCGGCAACTATTAGTGAACTTTTGCTTTACAGGGCCACCTTTTGGTAAATGTTCTTATTCTATGGGAGTAAAAAATCTTTTGCATTGTCTTATTTTTAAATATTCACGAATCATAGATTTTCCAATTTCCTTCTTATTTTTGGAAAAACTCTGCATTTTTCTGTTATTACAATTATAAAATAATTTCCTTCGTAACGTTAGTAAAGGAAGGAAGACTGCTTTAATATCTTGAGCAGTTGCTTGCTCACAGATACCTGTGGGGCCATCTGTTGAGATTCTTTTTTTTCTTTGTTTTTTTTTTTTCATGGGAGAAAAATCCGACTGTCTCGATGTGTATTTCAGTCATCTATTATATTCCTCTGTCATAGTCTGCATTTCTATAAATTTTGTTCTATTAATTTTGTATCTTGTTGTGTTTGTTCCCATTCGAGATGTAAGCATTTCCAACTTGAGGACTTGACCGATATCTCGTTTGGGCCACACACACACACAAAAAACAGTAATAACATAAAATGGTTGCAGTTCCATCCACCTCGACATGGAGAGAAATCAAATGTATCGTCCGAAAATAATGAATGTTCTAAAACGAACTTACTTCCTGTCGGAGTGAGCTTTCCCCTCCTGTCTTCGAACACTCCCGCGTACACCTTCTGCTTCTGAAAGGAGAAACACTCATTTGAAATGATCAAAATTCGGACATTTTTTCCGATTCTTTTTCTTTTTACATTAGTTGTCAAGTTTTGTAGAAAAATTTATTTTTGTTACATGAAAATATCTTAAATGGAAGCAGAAAAATAACCCATAAATGCAGTAGAATCTCGATTAACCGACCTAATTCAGATCAAAGGTAGATCGGTTAAGCGAAAATTCCGGATAAAAGAGAGTTTTAAAAAACAATAAAAAGTCATTGATTTTCGTTTATTGAATTCAGGACTTTTAATGTTTTTTTTTATGACATAATTGTTGGAAATGAGTTTTTGTTGCAATAATCTCGATAATCTTTGTTTCGCTGCTCTATCCCGGAGTCTTTTTGAAGGCAATAGTTCAGTTTGATCTGCATCCGAAGGTTACTCTAACCACGTCAGTTCTTTAGAAAAACAGTCAAAAGACTCACCATTATACTTATGTAACTTTAGAGCGAGGGAAAAGATTACGGTTTAAAAAGGAACAAATGATTTATTACTCATTTGGGGGAGATTTTTGATGTCGACTAAATGATTGCCGGTTATCAGAGAGTTCCGGATAAAGGAGGGACGGTTAATCGAGGTTCTACTGTATAAAGTTTTTAATATATATATATCCTTTATATACATTCGTCGAATCCCTACCTTCCTGTCTTTTGCGGTCTTGTGTTCGAGTCCCCCCTCCGGGTCGTCGGTGATGTAGAAGGGGTGCGTCCGGGCGGGGTTCGCATCGTCGTTGCCACCCTCCACCACAAAAGTGTAGGTCTTTCCTCGCTCCAGTGTGATCTCCGGAAGAAGACGCCCGTTCACGTACCACGCCAGTCCCCAGCCCACGTGACCTGCAACACGGATAGGCTACTTTAGTACGGGCGACTCAAGGTCAACGCTACCCTTTTACTTCTCAGAAAACTGGTTGATTTTAAAAGTAGTTACTGTTATAGGCATAATGAAATGTTTTTTCTCACTCACATGTTAAAGTTTTATATAAAAAAAATATGATTTTATATATCTATACATACATATTCTAGTCTGGGCGCTAATGTCGAAAAAAGTGGTCCCGTGGGCCACTTCATGATGCAAACATGTGGGTGGTGTCATTCGATTCGTATTAATGCGTAGAAAATGAATTCCGATGGTGGGTATCTGGCATCCGGGTATGAGTGGCACTACAGTCGAAGATCCAAAATGGCCGTCTCCTTACCATCTAACGTAGGTTTTTGCCAAATAATGGCTTTCCAGCTCATTTTATCAACTAGTTGACATTAATAAACTTGTAGGAAATAAAAATTCCTTTCCAATGGTATATAACACATGTATGTTAGGTAAAATTACAAAATTCAAAATGGCCGCCGGATTGCGATTTTAAGTACGTTTTTCAGGTTGATTGACTGGTTTGTGCGCTCAATGACATATACTTGTGCACAATAACGGCTAATCAGTCCGGGACCTGCAACTTAATGTGGATACCGAACCAAAAAGAACATCCAAGCCTAATCCGGGATTCGAACCCGGCACCCTTAACATGCGAAGCCAAAGTTAACTACACAGCCATCAGATCAGTTAGAAAGGCATACTGGGATTTGCACTTGGCAGCCACACAGGACTTCATAAAGTATGCCTTTGATCGACTAAACTCTGCAAGAAGGATTCTACTGTACTTGATGGATATGGAGAGATTTAATATAATGCTTACAACTATATGGCATGAATTGCAGCAAGGAAAGTGGGAAGTCAATGAAACCAAAATATTATTTTACTCTTTAGGAGCCGATGAAGCTCTGGAGCACCAGAATAGAAAACTTAAAGTCCAAGGTGGACTTACAGGCATCACTCTAAATGAGAATGCTCGGACAAGATTCTTTCTGGCAGATCCGGAACTCACAATAATTGCTGTAGCAACCGAAACAATGATTAAAAATGTCACCCCAAATGCAAAGTGTCATCATGAACATTGCCTATCGGTTCGCAAGCGTCAGGATCACAACGTTGAAAAGTTGATAGAGATTTTTAAATCGACAACCAACCCTTTTAAATGCAACACAGAACATCTTATACATCTGGTGACTAAGCAAGTTCTTCCCGATGATGTTCAAAAAGACAATTGTGCAGTTGCTGATATTGGTGAGAGTCTTCTTTCCAAATTCATTGAGGAAGGCATTAAAATTATCAACCAACTAACAGTACCAACAGAAAAATCAGTACCATCAAAGCCTTCAGTACAGTTTTGGGAACCAATGAAAAAGGCAAAACTTAAGCCTGTAAATCAGCATTCAAAAATTTTAAAGTAATATTGAAGAAAAAAGTGTTTTTTCAATATTTTCTATCAATTTCTAAACTGATGATTGCAGCAAGAAATCTGTGTGATATAGATTTGAAGGCAACTTTTTATTGTTATGAAATCTCATTATTGCTACCTGCTTTGTTTCCCCTACATGTATGTATGCATTACTGTTCGTAAAAAAGCAAGCTTATGGGTATCCTGGAGGAGCTTCCTCAAAGTCTATACTCTTCATCTAATGTTAAAAACAAATTCTCACACAATTCATTTCCAGTAGATGAAGCGACACAAACTGTTGCAGTAACTGATGGAATGGCAGAGCTGCATTCCATTGATAAACCTAAGACTGCCAAGACTTCTGAAGAACTTGCAGATCACTTTTTCAGACAAATGTCAAAGAAGTTTGGTATGTACAAAGAGGTTCACATAATATTTGACACCTACAAGCAGAATTCGCTGAGGACATCGACAAGGGTGAAACGTCAGGGTGAATACAAAGTGCATCCATCAACAATTATCCTTAAATTAACCATGCACCTGTTACTTTTTTCTTTTTTTTTACCAGATTATGGACTACGCAGTCATTAATAATAATTTGTTTTTAGGTGGATAAATCATTCAAATACAAGCCATATAGACGTGTCTTGTCTTGAAACCACGCAGGAGGAAGCAGATACTAAAATAATTTTGCACAGTATACATGTTGCTTCCAGAGGCATTAGCAAGATTCACATATACTCTCCAGACATAGATGTATTAGTACTTGCTCTTCGGAGATATCCACTGCTTCCAAGAGAATCCAGCATTATAGTGGGTAGTAGCAGAAACAAAATTTTAATTCATCTTCAGCCAATCTGACATGCTAGGGCGCAATAAGGTTTCAGAATTACCAGGACTTCACGCCCCTTTTGGTGCTTATTTCACAGGATCATTGCACCAACAAAAGCATCTCTCTGTCCATGTCTTTTGCGTGCACACTAACAAGGAATGATTTGACACAAGATACTCCACAGCATCCTGACATACCTCAACCTATTGATTTTGGCTGGTCACTTGTAAATGGGAAATTTGAGCCTATTACGTGTCCAGAACCTTGTGCTCCACACGGGCTTTTAGAGTTGACTAAATACTCCTGTCTGAAGCGCCGGTGTGCCATTCCCTGCCAATACAATCTCACCAATCTGCATTGCACAGAGATGTGCTCATGTGGTGGAGATGATGAATTATGTGACTATACTGTTATTGTTGACCTGATGATGAATGATAATGGGGAGGATGAAGATGTTAATTTAACTTAATGATAAGGACAATCTTAATATTGTCTACACCATTTGTTACGTATAATAAAAACTATTACACTGTTACACTCATTCAGTAACATTTACATTCCAAGTATTAAAAAGCTTTGTCGTATCAATTTTGAACTGCCGTAGTTTATTATCAGTCTGTTGTACTTATCAAAAGTGTCAATGCTTTATTTTATTGCCCAATCTGTAAATATTAACTATCCGTGATGTTCATTTATCTTAAAATATAATGTGGAAACTGTTAGAGTCCTAAAGAGGTGACCACTAATGATGTCCTTTTTAAATTTAAATCTTGAATTGACAATGTAAAGGTCTATTACTGTCAGAAAGCTTTTTTATTTCCAAAAAGTTTTCTAATAACCAACATGCTCAGATAGCTTACTCGAAAGCTATTATTCTGAAAAGACGTTCAGGCAGTGGTGATGCTGCGGCCAATTTGAATTTTGACTTAGGTAGATATACCATTATAAAAGTCATTTTATTTCCTACAGTGTAAAAAGCGCACTGAGAAGCTATTATTCTGAAAAACGTTCTGCCCACTTGATGGCTGTGAGGTCAGAGTTCTAACTTCGAATGCTAAGGGTACCGGATTCGAATCCCGGATTAGGCATGGAATTTTTTTGTGGTTCGGCATCCACGTTAAGTTGAAGGTCCCGGACTGATTAACCGTTATTGTGCACAAATATATGTTATTGAGCTCACAAACCAACCAATCAACCTGAAAAAAGTACTTAAAAATGTGATACAGCCGTCATTGTGAATTTTGTGATTTTACCTAACATACATGTGTTATATACCATTGGAAAGGAAATTTTATTTCCTACAAGTTTTTTAATAGTCAACTACTTGATAAAATGAGCTGGAAAGCCATTATTTGGCAAAAACCTACGTTAGATGGTAAGGAGGAGGCCATTTTGGATTTTCGACTGTAGCGCCACTCATACCCGGATGCCAGATACCCACCATCGGAATTCATTTTCTACGCATTAATACGAAGCGAATGACACCACCCACATGTTTGCATCATGAAGTGGCCCACGGGATTACATTTGCTCCTGGACTATTCGCCTTACAAATGACATACGCTTAAATAAATAACTTAGTGTATTCGTAAGAAATTATTTATGACACTATATGTATGAAGCGTTAGTCTGTAGATTTCACCAGACGGTATACTGAACTTCAACTTAACTTGACATCAGTAGACGGTAGATCGTCGCAGTACTCATAGGCAATTTATCCATTTTGGTGGCGTGAAAGCATAATGCTCGCCAAACCACAACCCTGTAGAGAACAAAAGGCTATAAGGTTTGGCGAGAATTATGTCTTCACTCCGCTAAAATTGACTAATTGCCTATGAGCACGGTGAAGATCTATCGCCTAGTGATGTCAAGTTAAGTTGGAGTTTCGTAAATATTTTATTCTGGTCTGCAAGTTCAAGCTAGATCTAGCAAGCAACTCAACAACTGAAACACTGACTTTATGGGTTTTATTTGTAAACCAACGGTGTAAGAACTGATGTGGATACAGACAATTTGAAATGGCAATGTAAAATTTGGAACACAAAATTGAAATAATAGTAGGGTTTTTTTTTTCCAATAGATAGCGGTACTGAAACCGAAAGAAATCTATATTACTTCTGGACGGTTTTTTGTGATAATCCCTTTTTGTCCTTTTATATAAAAACTAACACTGGTAAATGATGCATCAATTTGAATACTAATACACCTTTTGTGACAAATAGCTTAGTTAAAATAACGCATTGTGTCATTTGTTTGAAAATCAAAGTTTATCAGAAATAAAGAAAAAAATGTTGAGAAGTTGTAACAGTATACGGTAGATGGCAGCACGATAAAAAAAGGGAAAATGATACAATGTAAGTAACTGCCAGCCGATTCTTCTGACAGAATTTATTATTATATATAATATAATATGTAGTGTAATGAAATGTAATGTAATATAGAAAAAAGCATTCACCCGTAATTGCTTGCGCCCCCTTTTTGCCCCCAGTCGGGCCGATTTGAACCCTCAATGTCCTGTCGGCCGGACACACAATGGGTGGCACAGTCCAGGCCTTTGCAATCGTCTCGCTCGCTTTCTTCCTGTCACCTGATCGGTTGGGATCCTTTGGAGTTTGTTTCGGTGGAGGGCTCGGCGGACTGGCAGCCTGAGGCGGATCTGCCGGTTGCGGACAGTTCCACTGGGGAGAGCGGGCAAAGTCGATGTAAACATCACCTAGGATTGGAACGAAAAATATGTATGGATTTTTATGCTATGGAAGACACGTCAAGTTGTTTATGTGGTGTCCACTGTATTGCTGCACGATTTTCCTATTGTACGTATTGGTTAAGTTCCATTTACTAAACTTTACTTATCAGCAGCGAGGTCCGATAACGTTGGCAACAACTAAGAGTTAATCGAGAAATTTTTTGATTTAAGAACGCGTGTTGGTCGTGTTCTAGATCATTCGGGAAAAGTTCGCACGCGAAGGTATAAAAGTTGCCGACAAATGACGTTCAGTCGGATATTTCGAGCTGCTTTGAAAGGAGCTTCATTTTTGAGGAGGTTATTTTTGCACATCGAAGTTTTTGGTTGTTTAGTGACATTTTGTGAGGCTCTGAATATATCCTCGGTTTTATTTTGTCAAAGTTTTGTTTTATAATGACTCTTGCAAAAAAGTCTAAATGGAAACAAGATTCGTCAATTTTAAAACAGGTACTTAAATCAATTTATTTTGACAAATTTATTTTGACTATGAAAAATCGTAATTACGTCATCAGGGCGTTCACCAAGCCAATGTTGGTGTCTTTCTCCTCGAATCCTCAGTGCAAAATAGGATTAGTCTTGTTTCCATGGCAACTGACAACACTAAACTTCTTAACGGGAGCTATTCTTTCGTAAGCACACAGTACTACATATTTTGCTGGTGAACACCCGCGAATAGCTCACTCAGCAGTTGCTCACAGATACAACGCCATCTGTTGCAGAAAATCCACAGATTTTTTTTTCCTTTGCGAAGCAAAAATATTTTCGGTTCATTTTTATAAAACATCCTATCTTGAGGTTTTACATATTCGTTCACTTAACTTGAAGCCGAATGTAGAAATTTAATTTTTTTTTTAAATTCCGATTTTTTATATGTATATTTTTTTAAGGAAACTATTTTACTGATAAAAAAATTCGATCCTAAAAATTATAAAATATATTTCACGTAACATTCTCCAAAAAGATTCAGAAAAAAAAAGATTAAAAGATTAAAAAATTTAAACTTTTGAAAAAATATAAAATTTTCAAAAATATCCGTACTTTTAAAAACTACTAAACATAATTAAATTTTATATATAACATTTATTCATTTTCTAAATTTTTTTTTTCTCCTAAAAACACTTCTAACCTTCTGCTTTTCTTTTTTACTCTTTTTTTCTAATAACATAATTCTTTATCCTTTTTTAATCTTCTAATTTTCTTCTGCAAATTCCTAAAGTAATTTTAACCCTTTGCACTCCAGTGGCGCCTCTCAGGCGCCACACGGTTGGATGCCAAACCACGAGAGGACCATTAGGTGTGATGCGGAAATTCGATGCAAGGCCAATGACTGTGTTTAGTTTCTATGAAGCAAATCCATAAACACCAGCCGAACCTGAAATGTCTCGAGTTGCTGATTCCTCCGCGCGAAAAAGGCCTGGGGTGCAAAGGGTTAAACAACCTTCATCAAAAGGAGTTTCTTAATTATCCGAGCTTCCACTCACCTTCCGATCGCATTCCCCCGTGGTACGAGACCTCGTTCTTGTCGTTGAGGGGCCCGATGGCCCACACAATGGCCTGGGGTCCGTCAGAATACACGTGCTGGTCATATCGCTCGTCCACTGGAACAACAACGACAGGGTTATATAATTAAAGCTAGCTATTGAAAAAAAAAACTGTAAGAAAACAACCACTGGTCAGAGTGACCTGAAACTTGACCTGTATATACTCGAAGAAAAGGGAAACAGTTTGGAATAAAGAAAAAAATATATATATATTTCGAACTATTTTTCTTATGGCCCTACCATTGATTTTTGAAAGCCATGATTTGGCCTAAGAAAAAATGCCACGCTTTTTGAAAGTTGAACTTTATTTATAATCACATCGTGGTGGTTATAATTGAAGCCCTGCCTTCAGAAAGCTGTAAGAAATAGATTCTGGTCAGAATGACCTGAAATTTAACCTGAAGAGAGAAGGGGAAAAAAATTCGAAATATTTTTTTCTTATGTTTTACTCTTTCCTCTTGAATCGAAGATTTTTCGAAGATTAAAAATTTTCGTGAAGACAGGATTAAAACAGCAGATTTTTATATAAAAACTAGGGGTGTAGGACGTCGCACAACTTTCAATTACACTATAACACTGACGTGGATTTGTGTTATCTACCGTATTTATATTTTTATCATTCATTTAGTACAAATTGACAATTTGGCGAAAATTTGTGCTATAATTCTTGTATAGGATTTTTCAAAAAAAAAAAAAAAAACTCCGTAAAATAGATGATTTTGACGATATATTTATAGTTAATTCTTATAATATCTTTTCTTGCAAGTGAAACTGAGCAGAGAAGGAAACTCAAAGATCAATTCTATCAACTAATTTGAGGATTGTTTGATTTTGTTAATTTCATTGTTTAGGTATCGATATTATCAATAGAATTATGTAAATTAAAGCGTAGAGAAATGTCGCTGTTGTTCCTGCAAAGATCTTATTTTCACTTTAACGAGTAACTATTTGCCTAGTAACTATTGCGCAGATTACCTAGGTAATTTGAGAAATAAAAACAATTTTCGGAACTTTAACGGATCACCCTAGTTAACCTGCGTATTGTAGAATAACTGATATCTGCACTCTACCGGTAACACATGTAAGGATTATCAACAAAAAAAAAAAAAATGCACTTACTTCCGACCTGTGGTCGCTTCACTGTGACCATAGTGTATCCGTTGACTTGGGCGGCGTTCAACAGCGTCACGCTCTCCCGGCCATCGGGCAGTTTAACGTCAGGGCAACTGCCCCTGCCGCCCACGCACTGAAGAAACATGGAAAAAGTGTCAAGAAGGGGGGGGGGGGAGAAAAACATTTAAAAGGAAGGATTCCCCTCCTAAGGAAAGTCGTTCCCTATATTTTAGAGGTCAGCAATATATCGATACGACGATTATTTTATCGATATTTTTAAAAAAATATCAATAAATAAAATATCGATACAAGTCACCGATATATCGATATTTTCAAACATTTTTAGTTTTTTGATGATCGTTTTGTAGTTCCATATGTTTTTTCGATTTTCTTTATTCCCTTTTCAAAAACTTCAAAACTAAAGTTTGGACTTGGCTGAGAGACAGTTAAAATGGCACCCTAACCAAAAAGAAAACATAATGTAATGGAAAGATAAGATCATTTATTAGTAATCATTAACATAGTGCCGTTTCTGTTGCCAACGTGTGCCTGGAATTTGCATCTAATTTTAAATATTAAAAACATCTCTATCAGCAAAAGATGCGGTAAACTACTTTTCAAAATTTCTTCTTAAAAATAAATGCGAATTTATGCATTGACATCCAAATGTAATTTATTTCTTCCGATTGATAATATAATTTATTCATTAAAACAATTTTTATAATTTATTTATTAAAACAATTTCGGCATGAATTCATGAAAAGTAGAAACTTCGCTTCTGGCAAAATTGAAAACCAAATTAAAAAAAAAAATCATGTATCGAAAAATCGATATTTTATCGATATTTTTTTCTATTCAACGATATAGTATCGATATTTCCTACCTCTACTATATTTTCTGTGTTACAATCTTCTAGACCAGTTTATTTAGATACTCCTTTTTATAAAACTTTGACATTTGATGAGTTGGTACGAAAATGATCACTAAATGAAATGACATCAATTAAAAACTCTGAAATAACGTCTAATATATTTGAACACAAAGTCATAAAAGACGATAAATCTTATCGCCAAATATCCATATTCCCATATGAAAGCACGCATCCGATCAAGCGACACACTAGAAAGTGTATATTATATATTATAAATATGCTATTGACCTTCATACTGATATGGCATTTGTCTCTGCAGCCTTTATAGATTAGGCTTAACGATTTGCAAATGATTTCAGGTCTCCATTGATTCTGATGTGATAATTCCTCATATCGCACGTAATATATAAAATTTGGTTTTGCCTACCAATATGGTATCAATTAAAAAGGATATCAAAATATTAAATAGAGTATTTTAAATATGTTATTGAAATGTACATTTTTTAATGCAAAGCTTTGATATTAAAAAGTTTAATACGCAAAAAACATCGCTCTATTACTGGGTGATGCTCCTCTTCGTGCCTTTGCTGCCTTGTACAAAAGGATTTCCTATCTACTGTTATTTTTGTTACTATTATTTTTATTACTGTTATTTTTATTACTGTTATTCTTATTATTAGTGCTTTTCTTAGAATTACTTTTATTTCTGTTACATTTATTTTTGCTAATTTTATTGATGCTGTTATTTTTATTTCTGTTACTTTTCTTCCTGTTACTTTTGTTTCTGTTACTGTTATTTTTAACTGCTATTTTTTATAACTGTTGTTTTTATTGCTGTTACTTTTGTGTCTGTTACTAAAGTTTCTGTTACTTTTTATTTCTGCACGTCCGAATCACATTGCACAAAACGACTGTCCAACCAACAGAATTTCATGACTGCAAATAGTATAATCACCTGTTCTTTGGTGGCCAGGTGGTAGTCCACCGCGTGTCCTTTTCCGGCCTTGTCCATCCATGCCACAATGGCGTCCGCCTTCTCCATGGCCGAGTGGGAGTCGTTCTTGCTCAGCCCGAAGGACATGTACTCGCCACGATCTGCAAGGACATTACACACTTTTACTGGCCACCATGCACACGCACCAAAAGTACACTTAACGTGGGCAAGGAATGCTCAATATAAACAAGTTGTACCCAATATGTTGGCATAGTGGATCAATCTTGAAATCAATAAGTAAAACATACACCTATTGGTACATTATGCTCATTCAGAGTACATAAATAACACCCAAAGATACGCAATTGACGGTTAAATTACGTAATTCAACTAAAGTAAGCAAATAGCACTTAATGAGCGCAAGTTGCTCACGGAATGTTACCATATTAGACCAATATTGAAATCAATAAGTAAAACGTACACCTATCAATACATTATGCTCCTATTGCTACTCATTGTACATAAATAACACCCAAAGGTACGCAATTGACGGTTAAATTACGTAATTCAACTAATGTACGTTAATGGCCCTTAATGGGTGCAAGTTGCACATAGAACGTTGCCATATAAGACCAAAATTGAAATCATTAAGTAAAGCATACCCTACTAGTACATTATACGCTTATTACTCAAGGTACGTTATTAATACCGTACGTAATACAAGTGGTGTTCATAGTACGCAAGTGCACTAAGAATACGCAAGGTATGCTATAGTAAGTATAAATTGAAATCATTTAAATAAAAAAAATCGTCCTCTTCGGCATCAGAATGCATAACATTTTTCCGATTTCTCTAAGACGATGCACTGCATCTCTGGTCCAGTCGTATTTAAAATAAAATTGGTTTGCATAGGTGTCCCTAGGTTGGGGAAAGGTGTGATATATCCACCAGAGTTTGAAAAATAAAGTACAGTGGTATAATTCTATTAAAAAAAAATATCTTAAGTCTTTCTTACCCTAAGTGTTAAATATATCATTTTAACATACAATTAATGCTTATAAATTAGTGTTTCAATACGATATTTAGTTATCATTTTTAAAACAATCAAGATTTGAACAAACAAGCGCCATCTTTTAGTTGTCCTTTTTATATTTGAACGCTCGTTCAGAGACAGTTAAAACAGTTTGTAACTCGAAAGAATAGTTACAGATTTTCTTCAACAGATGGCACCACTGCTAAGAAAAAAAAATCTCTGAAGTCTCCTTTTAAATGCATCTGTTTAAATACGTTTATGTTTAATACGTGACACAAACATGTTTTGAAGTTTTTATCGAAATTTCTCTTTTACATTAATAGTTATTATAATAACACTCTCTTAAGTATTTTTAATTATCGTCGGTATCATCATCATCACTATATCTATTATAATATTAAAAACGCATCATCATCATCAATTCATTATAATTATTGTAGTCAGTCATGATGGATCATTTCCCGTCCCTGGAGCACTCTTCTTGGTTGCAATTCAATGAGCATTAAAGGCACGCAAGTGTTACTTTATGTGAGCAAGTTATACACCAACATTACGCAAGTGACACTCTAGATGTAAGCGAGTGATACTTAATACACTCCATGTTAAAAAATGAAAGCAATTTATACAAGCTTGACCAGTGGGAGAAAAAAAAATGGGAGGATGCCGCCCAAAAGTTGGTGACAAGTGCATACCCCCCCCCCCCCCTGCCCAACGATAAATTTTACAATTTCATTCAATAAAAATATTAACTAGTAAGGAAATAATTTATACTTTCTAACACTTAGCATTGAACAAGGGTCCGAAATTAATTGTTATTTTAATGAATATTCTGCGACTAAGTTTTCTTACCTGGAAGTAAGAGATGAAGTGAAGTAATAATTCAACATTATATACATAACTGGTTATTTAGATTTAAATAGTGATTCCAAATGTGCATACTTTCATGAAATTAAATTAATAGAGAACTCTAAAATGTTTTTTTTTTTTTTTTAAATAGTTTGTCTTTTATGAAACAAGAATAGAAATTTAACCTAAAGGGAAATTCCTCCAAAGTTAAAAGTTGATCAAAAGTAACAATATTTGTCAATAAAAATACTTATATCTTTATGCAAAGAAGAGTATAATACGTTCTTACAATAGTATGATATATATATATGCCATAATTTTTCTTTTCTTTTTTTTACATTTAAAAGCTTTAAATGACTTATAAGACTTTTTCTTAGTGTTACTACTTTTAAAGGTTAAGGTAATTTTTCTTTATAAAGTTTAAGCCGGATTGTGCATGTGAGCGTTTTCGAAAGTCGGGAGGGGGGGGGGATGGGTTTCGGTGGTTTTAGAAGAGGGGGGGGGGGGACGCGTCCTTCGCGTCTACCCACATTTCTAGCACTGAGCTTGACTCAAATTTACGCAGATCCGCAGATGGCATTCTTTATGTGCGCAAATGATACCCAAAATACGCAATTCACATTATGGATGTACACATTATAGAATTACACTCCTTGTTTGTCAATAATAATAAATGTTTACAAGCCACTTCGTGTTCGCGAAATAGAAATAATGTATGTAAGTCACATCTAAGGAAGGCAAGTTACACTCGATGTTTGCTAGTATAAATCAATGCATTTAAACAGCGCTTAAACGTACGCAAATCGTACACAAATTACACGCAAGTGATACGCGATATATTAAAGTTACACTCTATGTTCTCAAACAAAAGCAAAATGTCAAACTCAAATTTAAGCTAATTACATTCTAGAAATGCATGCAAGCTGCACTCAATATTCACAAGTAACAAAATATGAAAATCACGAAATAAATGTACGCAAGTGGTAGTTTAAATTTATGCAAGTGATACTCAATATAAGAAATCTACTAGTAAAGGCAATGTATAAAAGTCGCGCCTAAGTATACGAAAATGTGTACTCCGAATGTACGCAAGTATATGGGTGTGCGCAAGTATTATACTGTACGCAGTTGTATATTGTGAGTGTACTCACTTAGTTTTGCCACCATCTGCATGACGATGTCTTCTCCGTCCATGATCCAACGGACCTCGAACCCGAGGTCGTCCCTCAGAACCTCGCAGTTCAACTTGTACTGCAAATAAACTATCATCATTACAGCATCGTCATTAGCATTATCCAAGACCCTGGTGGGGGTGACACTGCATTTGTTTGCAAAGTTGCACTCGCAAAAGAAATCAGAATTTGATTGTTGGCGAATTACTAACAGTAGGACGATACTGTTTTCGCAGGAATTGTAAAGGGAAAATATGGTTTTGCTACCCCCCCAATTGGGAAGATTGCTAGTTTTTATGGCCACAGTTTGCGGCTTTCAGTAAAATTATATTAATAAAAGCACTAACACTTGAGATAATAAATGTAACGTAATAATATAGCAGAGTTAACATTGAACTCCAACAATGTCAAACGCTTAATAACCAAGTATGCAACTAACTATAATAATTCTAATTTTTAATAAGAGCAAAAGTAAGTAATAAGAATGGCAACTTGAATAACAATGTGACAATATAAAAATAAAAATTTATAACAATGTTATGTATAATAATAACAACGAAAGTAGGTAATAAGAATAGAAAGTTCAACTACAAATAATAATAATAACAATGACAACAACTATGATAAAAACAACAAATAAAAAATAATTATAACGAACAATAGTAATTGTAACGAATAATAATAATAATAATTATAATGGATATAATAATAATAATTATAATGGATAATAATAATAATAATTATTATTATAATGGATAATAATAATAATAATAATAATAATTATAATGGATAATAATTATAATAATAATAATAATAACAATAGCAATAATAATAACAATGACATCAACAATGATAAAAACAGCAAATAAAAAATAATTATAAAGAACAATAGTAATTGTAACGAATAATTATAATGGATAATAATAATAACAACAATAGCAATATCAATAACAACAACAATATTAACAACTACAACAATAATAATTGAATTAACAAAGTTTAAATTTAATAATTATCAAACACTCCAAGAACATTATTTGACCGATGTTACCTCTAGCTCTATGCCGAGTGTGCGTGGGGAGGGTGGCACGACGAGGGACGAGGGAATGCGGACCGATCCGAAGTCCACCCTCGCCTCCTCGCACCACACCCCGAACCAGTCGACGTCGTGGATGGAGAAGTCGGGGGGGAGGGAGATCACCACCGTCTTACCCGTGTACTTAGGAAGGGGAGACAGGCTGGAATTCAATAATACTTGCAAAATAATTAACAGTAAAAAATATCGTAATAAATAACAATAATTGAAAAACAATTAAGAGTGAAAAATAGCGTAATAAATAACGCGAATTGAAAAACAATTAAGAGTGAAAATAACGTAATAAATAACAATAATTGCAAAACTATTAACAATGAAAAATAACCTAACCAACAATAATTATTGCAAGACAATTAACAGTAGAAAATAAAGCAATAAATAACAACAATAATTGCAAAACAATTAACAATGAAAAATAACCTAATAAATAACAATAATAATTACAAGACAATTAACAGTAGAAAACAACGTGATAAATAATAATAACAAAGATAATTGCAAGACAAGTAACAGTAGAATTAACAGTAGAAAATAAAGTAATAAATAACAATAACAATTGCAGGACAAGTAAGAGTAGAAAATAACGTTATCAATAACAATAATAATTGCAAAACTATTAGGAGTAATAAATAACAATAATTGCATAATAATAATCACCTTCCGTTCTCGTCTGCCAATCGAATTCCTCGCGGGTGTTGTCTTGATCCCTTCGATACCCAGAAGTATGCGGCTACCACAAAAATAATTAAAAGATAATATACTGGATGTTCAATTCTCTTAAGACAAATATGAGAGAAAGAACACATTTAAAGCTATTCTAATAACTAGAAAATACTTCATTTGAGTTACTTGATAATAGAAAGAAAAAAACGTATGATATATTTTAAAAGATTGCCAGTGCGACATAAAATTTGCGAATTTTATTGCGAAATTTTATATTTTTGCAGATTTACAGACACACTGTTGCATAGTTAAAATATTTGGTAATATTTCAACCAAATTCCTTTTTATCACTGATTTTAACACTTTGATCTATGTTACAGTTCTTTGCTTATATCACTAACTTATTTTTTTTTTTAAATAATTATTAAAGGTTTTGTAATCATAAGAATTAGTTTCAAATGTACAGAGTCCCATTAAAGTATTTGAAGTTACGACATTCGAATTGACATCCCTCTGAAATATTATATCCAAGTACTCATATTTCAATTACATCTTATCCAAACTTTCATATCACATGTGATTGCATTCAAGTATTCATTTTAAGTTAGATCGTATTCAAGAACTCTAACAATCTACAGTATCCAAGTATTTATATTACATTTGATCATATCCAAATATCCATATTAGAGTATCAAACTTTTCATTTGACATTAGTTCGTGATCAAGTATTCATATCAACGCTGCAGTGGAACAATGACGCAACTGTAAAACTTGGAATTTTACACGAAACGTGAAAAAACCCAATTAATTTCACTAAAAACTTAGTAGTTCCTATCAACTTGGAACTGGCGTGATATTGTTACAGTAAAGGCGGATTTACACTCTACCAGCAGCTGAACCAGCAGATCAAATATTTCCTATTTTATGGCACCAGCTACTCCCATCATCCAATCACGTGCGCCCTCCCGTGACCACCAACAAGCGCCGCAGCGATCGCTCCACTGACGTCCGAGGACTGCCGATTTGAACTGGAACTCCGACTGGCAGCGTGTAAATCCGGCTTAAGTGTTGCAGTCCGTCTTCATTCTCTTCAATGACTCAATAGAAACCATAACACTGTTTAGACAAATTTTGCAGCAGCGCCATTATTTCATCATGGAGACGATATTACAATTAATCGTATCCAAGTATCCGTATTCATATTATAATAGATCTTATCCAAGTATCCATATTACAAAGTATTTCATCCAAATATTCATAATACATTAAAAGTATCCATTGTGCTCATATCGTCGCTACGGTAGAACAGTAACGAGACTGCAAAAATTGGAATGTTACAAAAAACGCGAAAAATCGAATTGATTTGAATATAAACTTGGTGACACCTATGATCTTGGAACTGTCGTATTATTCTTACAATAAGTGTTATAATCCATCTTTGTTAACCTCAATGAGCTAGATATTTCTTGACACAATAGAAATCATAACACAGTTTCGACAAATTTTTTAAATTGTCTCATCATACAGGCGATATAGCAATTGATCGTATCCAAGTGTTCATGTTACATTTGATCCGTATCCAAGTATTCAGCCACAAGGTTCTTACCTGGTCCCTTTCCATCGTACGTGAAGTCCGGCACCAGGAGAGTGTGCGTGTCCACCACCATCACTGGTCCTGAGGACACACCGTGCTCGAAGGTGGGAAGAGGACCGATCTCCACAGGAGTAGGGATGGCCAGAGATCGCGGTATAGATACTTCTCCGAAGTTGGCCTGCGCGGGACAAGAGAGACGACATCAGTGCCAAGTTGGTCACCATACAAAATACAGGAGAGAACTGGTTTACACTCATGTCCATAAATTAAGGATAATTCAGTTTTTCCCTAATAACTTCTCAGTGGAGCAGCATAGACACTTGAAATTCACTTCAAAGAGACATCTTTATGCAACATAATGATAATTTAAATAACTCAGTCGCAAATTGAAATGCAAAGTGTAGAGCATATGGAAAGTGGGGCATATGCAAAAGAATGGAGTACCATTAGTTTGCAGTTGTACAGATGCGTTTACATTAAAAATCACTCAACTCATGGAGTGGACTTCTACTGTGAGATATGATCTCCCCTGTCATCAGTGTTTACTTAGCACTGTATTCTCATACTTAACATGAGTTACTTGATGAATTGTAGTGGCTAAATTGCTCGCCCACCCTTTTGAACTGTTTGTAAGTGATGTAAAGTTCCTAATACATCAAGTCTTAACACAATTCATATCGTAGAAGCGTCCCACACATGCTTGAAGAAATTTGGATTAGAGGAGTGACCTGGCTTACTTATAGGGGCGATATTCATATTTTTTAATCGCTTATCCAAGGCAAAAGTGGAATAAAATTTGCCATAAGTATCAATAATTACGATTTAGAAACAGATATATATATAACCATTAAAAACTTGTCTAGATCAAGTTAACATAATTACAGGGAAAAAGTGGAACTTAATTATCTTTTGGTCTCTTGGGGAGCTTATGTAACCAAGTCAACATACTGCCCCAAATACCAAATCTTTTTAACATCAGATACTATTTACTGAAAATAATTTTGTCAGTCTCATGAGTAATATTGGACATCAGAGGATCTGTAGAAAGGTGGGAACTTGATATTTCATGGTAAATGCCAGTTCAAGATAATGATTTGGTGGGAAAAGAGTTTTGGTCTTTATATTCAATTTGTTGAATTTGTTTAATAAGCTCCCCAAGAGCGCAAAAAATAATTAAATTCCACTTTTTTACTGTAATTACGTTAACTTGATTTAGACACGTCTTTCATTGTGAAATATCAGTTTCAAAATCGCGTTTATTGATAGTTATGGTTTATTTTATTCCACTTTTGCTTTGGATAAAGGATTTAAAATATGAGTATCGCCCCTATAAGTAAGCCAGATCACTCCTCTACTCCAAATTTCATCAAACATGTGTGGGACGCTTCTACGACATTCATTGTGTAAAGATTTAATGCATTGGGAACTTTCCCTCACTTGAAAACATTTCAAAAGAAGGGACGAGGAATTTAGGCGCTAGAATTCATCAAGTAATTCATGTTAAGTATGAGAATACTGTGCCAAGTAAATATTGATGACAGGGAAGATCATATCTCACACTAAAAGTCAACTCCATGAGTTAAGTGATTTTTAATGTAAATGCATCTGTACAACTGCACACTAATGGTACTCCATTCTTTTGCATATGCCCCCCGCTGTACACTTTGCATTTCATTCTGCGACTGAGTTGTTTTAATTATCGTTTTGTTGTATAAAGATGTGTCTTTGAAGTAAATTTCAAGTGTCTATGCTACTCCACTGAGAAGTTATTAGGGAAAAACTGAATTATCCTTAATTTATGGACATGAGTGTATATTGTTGCACAGTTTCCTTGCAAGTAGTTGTAAGTCTTTTTTCTAAGTTCTGTTTTTTATTATTAGGTTTGTTTGTCGGCAGCGATACTACAGGAAAGGGTTGGCGGCACTCCGTCTGGTCGGGAGGTTTCGCGACTGCTCTGCTTGGTCTGACTACAAAATCACTTGCGCTTGATATTTCGGGAAACTTAGCCGGCTAGTACCAAAACGTCGCCGATTCGCGAAATGAAATCAGTTGGATTTTGAGCGTTGCTTTGAAAAAATCAGAGCTCTTGTTTACTTTTGGAGTACCTGGATTATCGTGTGAAGTTGTATGCTGTTGTTAAAGCTTTATACCATGTTCGCTGTTGTTTTAAGAACTTTTGTTAGCCTCTGAGTGAAGGATAAATTGTAGCTTTTATTTTGTAAAAGCTGTGTCATTTCCTCTGATAAAATTCTTAACAGTATGCGACTCACCAATCTCTAACTCTAACTATCTTGTTCTTGATTAAAGCCGAAAAAGGCTTAACTGTCACCACACAGATATATATTTTAGCAACTCTTCCCTACAAACAAATTAGCGTCTACCAGTAAGCAAAGGCGACCAATTACGAAGCATTAGATGGGAAACAATACGCTGACCATTCGAATGGCTTCATCTGCATACAGATGAAGCCAAGAAGTTACAGTTAGAATTCAGTAGTATTACAGTTACAAATAACTGTATGTCTCTCTAACCTTTAAATCCCTCAAGTTTCAAATTTGAAACCAGACTTTTAAATCGAATTGTACACTTGGAATTAGTTTGTTTTTAATATTTGGCTGTAAGTATGTTACCATTACATAATGTTCTTTTGAACAAAAGTTTAAAAAATAAACATCGGCTGTCAAAGTTGTTTAAATAATTTGACATTTTGTTTTCACGCCGTATTGAACGAGTAACATATTTTTAGAAAAAGTTTAGCGGAATAAACCTTTGACGCATTTCATTTTTCAGAAAAATTAAAATACTTTAGAGGTAGATGAGTATCTTATTTTTACTATAGTAAAATTATTTTTAGCAAGGGTCTGTTTTGCTCGAAGAAAATCTTGCTATTTTTGTGAGTGTCAATTTTGATACTTCAGGTATTCCAGGCTGTATGAAACCTACTAACCCATTCTTTGGCTAATAATATTTTTTGCTTGTATCTTTGCGTTTTTGTTGTTTCTCTGCTTGGTTTGCAAGAAATGTAAGATTTCTTCATGCGATAACAAAAGAAAACAATGCTTCGCATTATTTCATTAACAGTTAGTGAGATATATTTATGGCCTTAATGCCTGAAGTATCTAAAATTATACCTGATCGGGGGTTTTTTCGAAATAAATAGTACAAGGTTATTCAGAATTCCCTCCGGTTTCGAAGCAAGGATTGGACTTTTCGGCAGGAACTGAACTATCGCATTGATGATGCCGCGTGATCAAGGTCTCACACATAGATCCCCTGTAAATAAAACTTGAATTGTTTCTGTATTCTTTCAAGTGTTCTTATTTGCTGTATTAGTCTTAGTTTTTTTTTTTTACTATGGCGCTTCGAAACCGGGAGCGAATTCTGAATAATCCTGTTTATAAAATACGTATCATGATTTTTTTATTATTATTATTTTTCCCTTTATCTGGCTACTGCAAAAATTACATTATTTTTTTTTTTTTTATATATATTAATTTGGAAAATCAGGCTTTTAAGGGTTAATACGAAATGACATACATTAAATACTCGAAAGTAGCGTTCAATTTTATTTTATATTTGAAATCCTTACGTCAATGCATATGCAAACACGCCACCTGGTTTTGTCCACTGCTATTTTAATTTTCGTTTAAAATAGATAAGACATTAAATGAAAAACAATTTATGTCATTTCATTACGGGATCATTTTTCGTACCTAACTCACCCAATTTCAAGGTGGTTATACAAAGTAGTTTCTAAATGCACTGAGCTAAAAGATTGTAACATAGCGAGTATAGGGAATGACCCTTACAATGACTTAACTTCGATTTTGTTTATTCGAAGCGAGCAAAATCTTCCGGGGTGTTATCAATTCATCATCCAATCGTGCTGAAACTTAGAGACGCTGTTACCCACACAACATTATGCTGTAACATCACGAAAACTCGATCCAAGCTCAAAATCACTCGAATAAGTTGCAATTGCGCATAAATGTTGAACAACGCACATAAAAGATTTGTAGCAAAAACTTTAGTCTCCGTGAGTTAGTTTCTTTGAAGGAATGTTTATTTGGGATACCAGGAATTTATTTTCGATGGATCAAGGGACACATTTTAATAGCAACCTATTCCAGGTTCTGCTTTCTGGGCTCACAAAAATGTGTGAATGACTGCGTATTATCAACGCGTAACAACTGCATATTGTTGAAAGGTTGCGTCATCAACTGAAGCAAGAAATCCTCCGGAAAGCCTCGGGTCAACGGGTAATGCCGAGTGTGACGGGTCTTGCGTTATCCACTGGAGCACAAATGGTTTACCTTCAGCTAACCTGGACACCGTCTACGAGTTTTGTTTAATCCCCACCCGACTCAGATTCCTTATGTAGGCTTGGAGAAAAAATTTTACGACCAGTACCTACAACAAGCCATTCAACGGCAAATGTCTTTGTGCATAAAATAAAAAAAAAAATCAAGAGGCTTCTTCAAGTTTAGGTAACCCATCGAACATCATTCTGAATTCTTTATAGAATGTTAGGGGAAATTGATAGATCCACTGGTCTGCCTGGGCAAAAGTGGCCGAAATTGGCCAAAACTCGACTTTGAATGAGTTGAACTAAATCCAATTGCCAAAAAGTATGTTATAACTTGACAAATAATGAGCATTCTTTTTAGGTGGAAATCCACTGCTCTTTAATTTTCAATGAATCAATCCCTTACTTTTAACTGGTAGATATTTTTATAATCAATTTTTTTTTCTTTTTTTGTATAAAACAATCTATTAATTGATTAATTTTTTTGGTGGCAACATCTTCTCGGGGGATATACTCCCTCAGTTGCACTTACATCTTTATTTCTATAAGCAACGATATTATCAGAATACAAAAGATTACCAATGTTCCATAAAGTTTTCCAAATCTTATTCAGGCTGACCAAACGGTATAGTGGCTAGCGTGCTAGCTTCTAGACCACAAGGTTGCAGGTTCTAGTCCCGTGTTAGGCATGGGTGTTTGTAAGTGTATGTTGGCTTGTCTAATGACGAACGTTTCGGCGCATTATAGCCCTCGTGTTGCTGACGGCGCCAGATAATCTGAAAACA
This sequence comes from Linyphia triangularis, assembly GCA_963978545.1. NCBI lineage: Eukaryota > Metazoa > Arthropoda > Arachnida > Araneae > Linyphiidae > Linyphia > Linyphia triangularis. The sequence continues at coordinate 4,649,423 of OZ021728.1, forward strand.
ACCAACCAAATCTTATTCAACGATGTACCAAAACAGAAAGGAATATCCCGCAAGATTTCCTTACATTTAGTATATATAGCTATACTTATTTATATTCCCGAGAGCTTATATACAAGGGTCAAACATCGTAAGTATCGTAAACGCGATCTTAAGTTGTAGGCCCCGGCCTAATTAGCCATCATTGTACATACAAAAAAATAGGTCGTTGAGCGTACAAACCAACCAACCAATATACTTAAAAAAAATATATAGGATTGGGAAGAGTATGCGACGGGAAAATAATAACACCCATATGCAGAAACAATAACAACATGTCAGTGGTGATTGCCGGAAGAATCTGACTCCGACGCCGCTCGACTAGTTATTATCCCTTATGAGGGTTGATTGACTTACCGTGAACTTCCTGCACCAGACGGCGATCCATTTGATGTTCCGCAGTGTCTTTCCAGAGGGCAGTCTCAGCAGCAAGTCCTCTCCTCGATACTCCCTCAGCGGGCTTTTCCTGCAGAACACAAAAACCGTTTTTATCCATGGGAGTTTAAGAATCACCGAACGAGTTCATTTTTAGTGAAACTTTTTGCAATCCGGAGGCTCCTAACGTTTTATAATCACGGTACTACTCCTGTGGATGTTATGCGTGACGTCATCAGTCAGTTCCTTTGCGCGGGAGAAAAATGAGACACGCAATGCGATTGGCTAGTGGCATGTTAAAATTCTAATTTGGTTATAAAGGTGTGTTGCGATTGGTCAGACGCACGTCACAAGTGTTGTCATTCGATGCAATTCGACTGATAGCTATAGGAGTGTGGAACATCGCACAACTTTCAACTGCACTATAATATTAGGTATTGCATAAAAATGTATGGTGCTATTTAGCGTTTTCATATTTTAACACATTTAAATAAAAATGGCTAGTTTGGCGATATTTTTGGCAATAAAAACTCCACAACGGGAGGGAAACACGCTATAATGGCAAAATTGGCAATGTTATTCGATAGACATTACATTATCTTTTCTTGTACATGAAACCGAAAAAAATCAATCGTTGATGGGTGATGCTCAAGGGCAGAAAGCTTCGTGTTGAAGGTGCTCGTTTTTTCATCTTCTACGTTTTTATCGCTTTCCTACTGGAATTTCGGGGCTGGAGACAATGAGAACACCTTAAGAGGCATTAGCACAGAGACTTTAATCGAAATCGTTAGAACCATTTTTTTTTTATCAATTTCTGAAAAACATGATTTTTTTTTTTCATGATTTCAACTTTATATGCATGCACGATTTCGAAGAAAACTTAAATGGTAGGTCCCATGGCCACTGCTAATCCGCACACAAAATTTGAACATCGTAGGTCAATTTGTTCGGGAGTTATGCTGACACACAGACAGACATTTTTTGTTAAGTGATCATTTTCGTATCTACTCACCAAATTTCAAGGACGTTTTATATATAAGTAGTTTCTAAATGAACTGAGCTATACTAAACTTCAACTTAACTTGACATCACAAGACGATAGATCTTCACAGTGCTCAAAGGCAATTAATCCATTTTGGCGGAGTGAAGACATAATGCTCGCCAAACCTTATAGCCTTTTGTTCTTTACAGGGTTATGGTTTGGCGAGCATTATGCTTTCACGCAGCCAAAATGGATAAATTGCCCATGAGCACTGTGACGATCTACCGTCTAGTGATGTCAAGTTAAGTTGGAGTTTAGTATAGAAGATTGTAACCAGGGCTGGCGCTAGCAGTTTCGCCGCTCCGGGCAAAAAAGTAAAATGCAGCCCCTTCATAACGAAAATTTGAAAGAGATAACCCTTCCCGCGCTAAGTAGTAAAAGAAAACGTGAACAAAAAAATTGGCACTGTTAAAAATGTTGAAGTTTTGAGTTGCCAAAAATACAACTTTCTTGATTTATGATTTAGGCATAAAATTTAAATAAGGTTGCACAGAAAAATAAGAAAAAGCACAAATGTATGACTCAATGATATCCTTACTTGGACTGCGTCTTAAAAGAAGAGGTCACGCCCTTTAAGTTCTTACATTATTTATCAATTGTGGTTTGGTATCGAAGGGAGAAAAGGGAATATTCGGCAAACTTACTTTCCCTTTTCGTCCGGAATGATGAATCCGGTTGAATCCGGCTTCGAAGTGGATCCGGCCCAGAAGAACGCATCTGAAAGAACATTTCTACTTAAAAAAGGCACTTACATTTCTACTCAAAAAAGGCACTTAAATTCTAAAGAGAACCAATCAAAATTCTTCCGATTCTCTTCTTGCTACTCTTTTAAATATAAATTGATTCGTATCTCGTCTAAGATGCGAATAAATTAAAAAGGGGAAAAAATGGAGATAGTGATACAAGTCTATTAACAGCAATATTTTCACCTCAAATAAAAGTTGCTCCATTATTTAAGATGCATTTAACTTTTTATATTAAACAATTACGACAAAATATACTAAACATTGCCAACAAAATTTATTAATTTTATTGTATTAAACATCTTATTTTAAACAGTTAAACATTTAATAGCAAAATCGTAAAAAATAATAAAATAATATAAACATTATAAAAAAAATATATTTTAAAAACATTTATAATCAAAATATACTAAAAATTTTAACGTTTTTTTAAGTAACAGCATGTAACAAAATGCTTTTACTTACTAGTATAACTATATTTCATAATGACCTTTATAAAATCACGGAACTTTTTAGTTGGAAAATATAAGAATTTATCTCGGAACACTTTATGAAAAAATGTAACGTAAAATGAACTACTTTGAAGAATATTGAAATGTTAAAGGTAATTGTAAACTTAAGGTTAGGTTGGATTTCTGCGAGGGCTGTAGTACTAAGAAAGGGAACAGCATGCGGTCATTACCTATTTAACGGGAAAATTCTATACAGGAGATCTTTCGAGCAGTTGCGCTAGAATGGGAGCAGTTGCGTTAAAACCGAGAGTGAACTTTACAAAAATTTAAAATGTTAAAGCTCAACAAACTTTATCGGTAACAAAAGAAAAAACCAAATATTTGGACTCGGTGATGGAAACCTTGTATATACAATAAGAGAACACAGTGGTGAACATTTAGAGATAGTTGCGGTTACGATCACTTGCGGACAACAATGGGATGTAGTAACAAAAAGAAACTTTTGTTCGAAAGTGTGCAAATTGTGAACAAAAAAAAAATGAGTTCCTAATAATCGTCTTTGGGGATGAGAAAGTTCCTCATATGCATCGTTTATTATACCGAGCAAACCCGTTTTAATACAGGGAGCAAACTTAGAGCCTGATGGAATAACCCTTCCACAGATATTAGTTTTCTTGTTGAATATTACACTTTTTTACAAATCAATTTCCCGAGATCTCAATAACAACTATAAAAAATATATACTGTTTATGCTCAGTAGCAAGTATACAAAAAATATACTGCGTATTACTCAGTAGCAAGTATTCAAAATGCTTACTGTTTACTACTACATGCTCCAAATGTCACTGAATAGATACATTTTAATTAAAACCACTCTGTACAAAATGCGATGGCCAGCGTACTCACCGGGCCCTTCTCCATCGTACGAGAATCCCTTGATGTAGATGGTGCGGTCATCCACTGCGTACACAGTCCCCTGCACGTCGTGCGCATGCGTTTTGAAGGTTCCTACATCACTGCCGAAGTAGGGGGCGCCACTCACCGCCACGCAACAAGCTGTAATGAAAAAACGGTGAGTGTGCTATGTATATAAAAAGTACTGATCACATATTTTTTTAAGTTTTTATTTACATAAGTTTCATTTTACCATACACTACAGAGTCAATGACGTAGTTAGAAATCTTTACTTTCTATTTTATTAAGCATTAGAAAGTCAACGAAACGGTAACAAGTCTTAAATTTTAATTTTATGAACCAATATCGAATCAACGAGGAAATTACACTCCTTTACTTATAAGTTTATCAAGTTCCACACCCTAAAATGCTTCTGTACGATCGATGCTTATATTTCAAAACATGTACGCTTGTTAATCATATTCTTGATATATACATTTAAAACATGTACACTTGTTAATTATATGCTCCAGATCCAAGCATATATTTTTAAACATTTACATTAGTGAATGGTATGCTAGCAGTGCTTATGTTTCAAAAGTGTAGGCTTTTGGATCGTACTTTCGATAACTACATTTCAAAACATGTACGCTTGTTAACCGTATGCTCGATGGATATATTTTGAAGCATCAGCGTACGTTTGTTATTCATATTCTCAATACATATATTTCAAAATTTATACGCTAGTTAATCGTATGCTCGATATATGCATTTTAAAACATGTATGCTTGTTAACAATATGCTGCAACTCCAAGCATATATTTTAAAACATCTACGCAAGTGAATGGCATGCTATTTTACGCTCAAAACATGCACGCTTGTTAAACACTCAATGCATATATTTCAAAATATGTACGCTTGTTATGAGTATGCTCGATTGCTAGCTACATATATATATTCCAAAATATATACGCTAATAACATGTACGAGCAGTGCATATGTTTCAAAACACGTATGCTTGTTAATTGCATGCTCGATACCTATACATTGCAAAGTATGAACGTTCGTAGCACGTGTTACGTTCAAAACGTGTTACAAATTTTATATATTTCAAAACATCTGTGCTCGTAACACGTACATATATTTCAAGGCAAGTAGCTTTCTTATTCGTTGGCTGGATCAGTGGTGGTAATAAACAGAAAACTTCTTGCCTCAATGCTTAAATCACGAGGGAGAAAAAACGTTTCCAATCAAGGTGACCTTCCTCCGAACGGCAGCCATGTATTGATAAAACGCGTTTCGGCGTCGACGTTGCCATGGTAAGCAATGGAATCCAATAGAGCCTTCCCTCCACGTAATGTGTAGCCAAATAAGCGATGTTCCGGCTTCGGCTGCCCCCTTGAGAATTTCTGCTTTAAAATAATCTCTAGGTGGAATTTTTGCAAGATAATGGTATCACCTGAAGGCTAGAGAGTTATTGTATTAGTTTGAAGTACTATTTTGTTTCGAAAATAAATTTGAATATTTTAAACTCGTTATTTAAAAAATCGTGTTTTTGGCACGCGAAACTTCATTTAAACAGTGGTAACTGAAATTTGATGTAACCTTTTTGAAAAATGATTGAAGAATTCAAATTTGCATTAAGTATTAGATGTTTTGAACCTCCCTCAAATTGATTGGAAAAGAAAATGAATTTTGATAGATTTTTAAATACAAAAGGTTTTTAGACTATTATTTTCTTCTTTCAATGTTAAAAAAATTCTATTAAAAAACTATGTATTCTAGAAACTAGATGGAGGTTCATAACGTTAAGAATGATATTACGAACAATTTCCAACCATAATTTCTTTTCTTGGCCCCATAAAACTGGAATAATCGACACCAATTTCGAAAGTCAGCCAACGATGTTCAATGTTAATAAGCTCATTAATCCTTAAACTAAAACTAAAAAAAAAAATTTCATTTAAACATCATTGCTAATTATGTACTTTTAAGTGCAAAAATATCCGATTTTTAAAATGACAATTAAAAAAAAAAAAAAATTCAAGTGTGTTTATGCATGATTGCGGATAATGTGTGTGGTGGGGTGGGGTGGGGGGGTGGAATCACACAAGTTTCCTGCTGCACTAACATTTCCGATATCCCTGGCCGCCACTGCTCTGGATAAGTAGATTTCGAAACATGTACGCTTCGTGCACGTTCGCTTGGTGCATATTGTCGGACGACACCATTTTCGAAAGTCGGCCAACGATGTTAAAACCCGAGAAAGTTGTGTCTTGTGGGAAAACTCGTTCCGTATAACTCGATGTTCCGTATCCGCGTTGTGTTGCGAACGGGGCCATTGTCCACCCTTGAACTTGGAAGAAACGCAACCTTCATATTCCGAGACTCTTATCAAGTAGAGTGGTAGAGTAGAGTAGAGTTGTTGACACTCGACTTCTCCCTCTCTCGGGTAACTCGCTTAACCGTTAGATTGACGTATATACAGTTGAAACCGTGCAATTTCCTTTCAGAAATTAATAGACTATTGCAACTGAAAACAATCGCAATTGGACTTTTTCTCTGTTCCAAATACCTAAGAGGAAGATTCCCTGTACACTCGCTATGTCTTTATCTTTTAGGCCACTGCATTTAGAAACTACTTCATAGAAAACCCTATTGACATTTGTTGAGTATTAGGTGCGAAAATGATCAACTAATGAAATAACATAAATTGTTTTCATTTAATGTCCGATACATTATAAATGATTTTTTTTTTTTTTTTTTAAACAAAACAAAAAAAGCAATATATTATTGCAAGGAGTGCCACTGCAATGGCATTGACGTAAGGATTTGAAATACAAAATAAAATATATTAGACGCTATTTTCGAGTGTTTAATTTTAAGTCATTCCCTTAAGTCAACGTTAGCCACTACGCGGCTCGCGGGCTGGATTTGGGCCGCGACAGATTTTTCTGCGGCCCGCCGGCTCCATAGAAGATTGGGAGAAAAAAAAATCAAATTTCACGTCATGGGTTTTTTTTTTTTTTTTTTTTTTTTTTTTTTACATAACTATGATTTGTCCAGAATAGTAAGTGTTAAAACTATGTAGAAGAGAGTTCATCACTACGTGCCCGTAAGAACTATATATGAAGAAACTTTCAACAAAATGGTTTTCAACAAGAATAAATACAGGAATAACTTAACTAAATCTCATTTGGACAATTTATTAAGATTGGCTGTAACAAATACTCCGAAAGACATCGACTCTGTCATAAACTAAACGATTGCCACCGCCATCGTCCCCCAATTGATATCGGCTAAATCGATGTAATCCGAAAGTAGTTTGAATACTGTTGCGTGGGTGGGTTCGAAAGATTTGAAGCCAAAGCAGATCAATACCCATGCAGAAATTTATTCCGATGTAACTCCAGAACTTCTCATACTAGTAGACTCAATACAGCTCTTCACACAACAATAGAGAACAAAACAGCAGTTAAAAACTTGACAACACAACTGCTACAAATCGCCGCAAAAGACAATGCAATACAGTTCGCTTTAGAACTACTCTGAAAGCTCACTGAGACTCAGCATCTCAACTCAGTAATTCCCCTAACTCAACTCATGGCCGGGCTTATGTAGGAAATTCAATCCTTCGTGAATCTTCTAGATATAGAAATTCTGAGGACTTTCTAGATCGTAGTCGAAAAGCCCTATACATGTACATGGGGACCAAAAATATCGCCAAATGTTCGCCAAGTTTGGCGAAAAAAATTAATTGAAAAAACCGTAGCCCACTTGGCTCTATCTCGCCAATTCGGCGAGATTGCCATTACCATAATGTTAAATGGCCTTTTCTTTGTAAAACTCGCTTCACAGCAAGATCTCTGTAAAACTCGTTTTCAAGCATTAGCAGACACGTTGCAGGAAAGCGAAGCTAAGACGAACTATTGCACTGCCTTATGCGAGATGTACATAAATTTTTATATTTATATAATCAATACTACGAATATTTACAAAAATTCGTAACATTACTTTTATTAAAAGTTAAGTCAAGTCGCATTGTCACGTTGAAAAAAAAAAATTCATTTCTTTTTTAGAGTTTGATTTACTTATAAGGAATACTATTATTATTTTTATTTATTTGAAAGGGAAAAAAAAAATCAAATACCAGTTGCAATTTTATTAAGATAAAAAAAAAAAATGATAATTTTTTCTAGCTTTCTAAATTGCTATAAATTTATAAATCGATAACAATTAAAAGATAGATATTTTGGTGTAACTGGAAAAGCTCCAACATAATCATACGACCCGCCTCTAAAAGTGAGTGGCAAAAGCTGCCTTAAAGTAATCCCTTTTGTACCGACTCGCTCAATGTCAAGGTGGTTAGAGAAAGTAGTTTCTAAATGCACTGGGCTAGGTTGGTTGGTTGGTTGTTTTCAAATTATCTGGCGCCGTCAACAACACGAGGGCTATAATGCGCCAAAACATTCGTCAATAGATTAGCCAACATACATTTACAAACACCCATGCCTAACACGGGACTCGAACCCGCAACCTCGTGGTCTAGAAGCTAGCACGCTAACCACTATACCGTTTGATCGGCGCACTGGGCTAGAAGATTGTAACATAGCGAGTATAGGGGAATGATCCTTACTAGAACTTCTTCTTAATGAAAATTTTCCGCACACAAAGACAACCGAAGTATCGCAGAATAAAATAATCGAATTTCTTTCTCTTTTTTTTCTGATTTTTCCGACAAGAGTGAAATTTAATTTGAACACTTATTCAACGGCAATTTAAATTTTTATTTAAAAATATTAAATCTGAAATAATGTCACTTCTTTTTTTTTAAATTCCTTCCTATTAATCGATTTTGTGTGTCTGTTTGCAAGTTTGCGGAGGCGTTAACTAACTCCAATCGAGCTGAAATGTAACAGATAGACTCGTTGTCGATGACAATGATCTCAGTCAAGGTTATAGGTACAAATAAAAAAAATAAAAAATAGTAAAATCGCTTAAGTAAGTTGGAATCGAACATAAAAGTTGGAAATGCTTGTAAAAGGGTTTAAACTAGAGTAAAAACTTTGTTTTTTATGGGCCGTAGCCAGCCAAAGTTTGTAGGAAGGGCAAAAATTTTCCCAGGAGGGGCAGAAATATAAATTATTTAATTGGTTTTCAATTAATTTTTACAATTGATTACATGCAAAAGAGTATTTATCAGAGCACTTTATGAAGTACATATAAAATAAAAAAAAATAAAAAATAAAAAACCATTGAACACCAGAAAAAAATTTGATAGAAACAAAACTTCCAATTTAAAATTTTTTAAAGTATATTTAATACAATTCTATTCCTTTAAAATATTCTATGCTTGTCCATCTCTTAATTTTTCACACATTTCAACTTAAGAATATCTACTTTAAAAATAATTACAAATATAAAAATTAGTACAAATTACTTTTACATAAAAAGTTTTTTCGAAGTTCTGTTCTTACATTCCTATTTAAAAATATATATTGTTAAACAAATTAGATTTTCCTATCATTGGTCTTGTGGAACAGCTACATAACTCTTTAACAAACTTGTCATTTAAGAAATTCTTTCAGCATTAAAAGTTATTTACATTTTTATATAAAAACTATATATATATATATATATATATATATACACATTACTAAGAGAATTGCATTTTCCTTTATTTTCTCCTATCATTTTCAATACTCTGAAAAATTTATCAGAAACTATTATAATATAAAAACCCTTTTTCTATTTCTTTGCATATATTATTAGTTATAATATAAAATAATAGAAATTCATTTTCCTATTCTTGGTCTTATATTAAACATTTTGAAACTTTTTAAAATACATAGCATAAAAAAATCTAAAATAAAATGATAAATGTTAGTATAATTGCAATTTCCTATCTTTACATATATTAAACAATTTCAAAACTCTATCTCTACTTCAAATGCCAAAAACACTAGATTTGCCATCCTTTCGTGGCCCATTGACATTCTTTGGGGACGATTTATGGCCGTCAAAGTGGAAAAGGTAGATTCCCAAGTTGCTGTGCTACAACCGAAGGTATCTACAGCAGCAAAAAGTTCGTTCTCCTCTGGCTATAGGCCTGTTACAAGTTACCAATTATTTATTTGACTTATAAGAAGAAGAAAAAATTATTAATTTTTGCTTAAAATTTTTTATAAAACAGTGTCTAGCTTTTCAAAATTATTTAAAGTCCATGAGGCATTATTCCTGCTGCCATTAGGAAACGTTGCAAGATTTCATCCAAAAAATTGTTTAAAGAGCAAATTTGTTTCGTTAAACGGAATACGGTGTTAAGCGATTTCGCATTAACGAGATTTGACTGTAAAAACAAAATTGTTACTTATAAATCCTTTATATGCATTGCCAAACTTTTATGTGTAATTGCAACTTATTTAAGCGATATTGAGCTCAGATCGACTTTTCATAACATTTGATTACAACGAAAAAATATCATGGATTCCTTGCCATCGATGACCAGTCTTCCTTTTGTTTCAAATATCATGTGATAAATTCCATCAAGATTAGAATGAAACACTAGATTCAATGTTCATTCCCCTTAAGGGGTGAAAAAAGGGGGGAGGACGGGAATTTTCAAGTATCGAGTTATATTGCCCTTGTTTCGAAGATCAAATGCGCAAATTAAGATCTATTAAGAGCACAAAATCGAAATTAAATTTAAAAATATTCGGATTTATTCTCACGGTAGGTTTCCTGTCCTACATAATACACTTAAAATAGCATTAAAAGGTTGTTTTTTTTAATTTGTTGATTTAAATTGAAGTTACCTCTGTACTAAAAATAAGTAGACAAAAACTAGTTCACCATTAATCAAATTTTGATGTTTTGAGGAAATGATATTTTGAGACTGTGCCTTCACGACTAGGGGTGTGGAACATCGCACAACTTTCAATTACACAAAATAATGCATTATCACTGCATTTATATTTGCCATGGATTGGTATTTTCATTAATTAAAAAAAAATATCATTTCATTTTAATTTTATATTGCATTTAATAAATTATTAAATCATTTAAAAAGTGCCGAGTTCGAGAAAAATAGAAAAAATTCGCCAAATTTCCTGATTTCCAATGTATACTGATACTTTAAAAAATAAAATCATAAAAAATTAAGTTTCTACAATAAATCCTTTATAAAGCATTGCCAACTTTTAGGTGCAATTGCAACTTATTAAAACGATATTCAACTCGGATTTTTTATTGTGTTAGATTACAACGAAAAAAAAACACATCAATTTCGTGCCATTGGCTGTTTTTGCCAAATTTTTGCTATATTGAATGGCGGCAAGAGGGTTAATTAGACTTCCGCAGATTGGCAAACTAGCGCGCAATTCTTTTACAATTTATTAAATAACATCACTGATTGTCCAACAATACTACAATTACTTAATTTATATGCTCTAAAATATGTTACTCGAAATAAAATTGTCTTCTGTAAACCATTCTGTACAAAAAATTATCTTTAAGAACCAACCCATCAATCAATTTATAAATTTAGTAAACAACTTGCCTCCTCATTGTGATATATTTTTTGATAATTTTTTTAAAGCTAAAATGTGGTATTATTTCTTTATTTTCGGAATTGTCATTAATGTTTTAATCTTGTTGCGCTATTTTGTTTGTTTCCCTGTTTTTATGTGTTCTTATCCTGTCATGTAATTGGAATTTTTTTTTTTTTTTTTTTCATTTTTGACAGTGTAAAAATAAATAAACACCGAAAATCGAAGTTAATATAAAGGATTTAATAAAAGCAACAAAATATCATCGTTATGAAGAAAAAATACAGATCTCAATAGAAACAAATATAGTAAAAGGATTTTTTTTTTCTGACCTAAAAATTTGAGCGAATTTAAATTGAACAATAATTTAAATGGCAAATAAAAATTTGAATTCGAAAATAAAATTGAAATAATGGCGTGTTTTTTGTTGTTGTTTTTTTCGACAGAGAAATAACATAACCCATCACAGAAACCCCGTCAAAACATAACCAATTTTTAAGTTCAATTGCAACTTATTGAGCACAGATCGAGTTTTCATAGTGTTTGACCACTAAGAACAAAAGATCCATTTCAAACTATTTACTAGCTTTTTTCTCCCCCAAAACTCGATTGAATACATTGCCATCCACAAAGAGGCTATTGTCAAGATTCAACTCGATTGGAACACGGAAAGTGAGTTGATTAGCCCTAATAAGATTTTGCCTCGTCAACCTTTAATAGAGAAAGATTTCAGTCATTAAATACCGCCAAACTGAACATATTTGGAATTAAGTTTGGTATCTCGATAATGGAAAATGAATAAAAGCAAAAAAGTTTGGCAAAAGACAATAGAAGCGTGTGATAAAGCGGCCTTTATGTGACAATCCCAAAACTTGATAGAAAACATTGTCATCGACAACTAGTGTACTTTTCAAATTTCAAAGTTTCAGTTCGATTGGATGACGGGAAGTAGGTTTATTAGTAATCCGAAGCGCCAATAGAAGCGTGTGTAAAAGCGGCCTTTTAGGGACAGTGACAGCCTCCAAAACTTGATAGAATGCATTGTCATCGATATCGATCAGAGAATCACCCAATAATTTTCGAAAATATAATTACTGGCATTTACAAATACTGGCATTTTCGCCAATATAAGTATTGAAGTGAAAAGCATATTTTTATAATAAAATATCTTTAATATTTTAATTAATAGAAATTTGAGGAAGGTAAATTACACCAATTCATGTCAAATTTAAATGCAGTATTGTAGTATAATTGAATTTTGTTCCACATCCCTAATTTTGTATTTAATTACTCAAAACTAGCATAATTTAGATTCATTTAAGCGTCTTAATACAGGTCTTTTCGTTGAAAGCAAAAGATAATGTACGAATTCTTGTAACGTCGATTGTGTGCAGAATTTATACTCTAAAGCTTTGTGTTAAAAGATAACGCAACATGTCCCTTTAGAAACCTTCTGATGTCCACCAGGAATTGGCGATTTTCCATCCTGCTTTTACGCTCCAGTGAATCGGCCGATCTTCAAGATTAGAAGTGTCCCACTTGTGGAATTCCGCGCTCATTTCACGTTTATTTGAAATCGCGATGTCCAGATCTCTTACAGAAGTGAAAAGAAGTGCGAACAATGACGCCGTTTAATCATCGCGCGAAATCAAAGGCTTCCATAAAGGAAACATCGCCAATTATACCCCAAAAATGGAACTTCCTCGAACCTAAAGAATCGTCTGAAAATTCCTCGGGTCAATCGTGCTGAAATAATGCAATGGACGAAGTTCGCAATATCTCACGAGGAATAAAAAAGAATTAAAGTATTTCGATTGGATAAAAATTAGAATTTTGTGTGTAAAATGCATTGTGGTTGGTCAGAAGTTTTGTTCGACGAAAAACCACCGTGGGAATGACGCCTTGTAATATGGTCCATAATTTCGACAATACCACTGTCAAAAAAATTCTACCACTATAAGTTAGATATTTTATTTGAATATGGTACTTCTTTGATTACTCAAAGTTTTAAATTCGAAAAGAAAATGGAATATTTGGAGTATAGCGGAACCTTGCACATTTAAGATTTCTTAGAACTACTTTTTCAGAAATTCATCATAGCTAGATGTTGTATTCTATTGACTAGAAATATAATGAAGAATTAAACTTTTTTGGAAAGCAGAACTCTGCACGGCTCGTGTAGCTGATAGGTAATTGGATCGCGCGCATCCATCACAGAGTAATCACTGGAACTTGATTTAACATTAAAGTAAAATTTATCAAGGAATAACGAAGGAAATTGTTTAAAGCGGAGAATTACATCATTAAAACACAAACACAATTGTGTATTGTAGTTTAAAGCGCGACCCAGAAATACTGCCCTACATAGGTTCTAAAATAAATCAAATTTAACTTTGATTTTCCAACAAATAACGCACTATACAATTGTAAATAAATTATTCGTCAGATTGGTTGGTTAGTTTGTACGCTCATCGACTTATTTTTGTGCACAATGATGACTAATCAGGCGGGGACCTACAGCTAAAAGTGGATTCCGAACCACAACATGGGCATCCACGCCTCACCCGGGATTCGAAACCAGCACCTTTGACATGCGAGGCCAGAGCTCTAACTACACAACCATCAGATTATTCGTCAAAAAAGGAACTCCATTGCTACATCATTTATGAATTTTGGTTTTCCATAAAGGTTGAAAAAAGGTTCGTTACGAAAAAGCCCAGTTGAGGAAACAAATGATTATGCGGTTTTCAACCACGAACTTGACTGAGAAATAATTTCTTAACCCTTTCTGGTCCAGTGCATCGATATATATAGACTATTAGGATTGACAGCTCCAAATGCATTGACGAAAATACCCTGGAAAACCTTATGTAAAAAATTTTAATCAAAGTTTACAACTGCGTTGTTTGCAATTGCCAGAACAGAGTACATTACAAATTAATAGGGCAAGTTTTCATTGGTAAGTACAAAATAGTAATAAATTAAATAGAATTCTATTCAGTGAAATATGAATAAAATTCTATTCAGTGAAATATGAAGAAAATTATATTCAGTGAAAATCAATAAAAATAGTTTTTTTTTTTTTTTTTTTTTTAATAAACATGTGAAAACTATCAAAAAATATTTTTTCACCCCTCCGTCCTATTTTATAACACTATATTTCATTTTCAAAACACTGCATCAACATTTCAAAACTTCAAGAAGGAAAAATATGGAAAACACGAATTATTATGGAGAGAATTTATGAAAAAATGCAATACTTCTGAGTTAAGTTTGCAATTAAAGAATTCAAGGAGTTAGTGAAGAAAAAAGAAAAAAAAAAAAAGATACATCGAAGTTTACAATTGGGAGATTTGAAAAAAAGTTATAACTCTTCAGTCCAAAGTTTACAGTTCTGGAATTCGGACAATTTGAAAAACGTTTTTAAACTTTAAGGGGGTATGGTACCGAATTTTTTTCAAAAATCCCAATTTTTTTTCTGATTTTAAAAAAATAGTTCATACATTCCTGAGGAGAATGATGTTTTTGTCTTATTCTTCCGGTGATTAGAACGCCACAAAATTACCCGTGATTTAAACATCACTAATGGGCGTAACACCTTGAAGCGTCTGCTTAAAGCGCGTTTTTCGAGCACTAGTGTTTTTCATAGATGTTGCATATTCAAATCGATATATCTCCAGAACCATTAACAATTGGCTATTCAAATTTTTAGAGCATTTAATTTAGATAGTTTTAAATATTTTGTCTTCCCAGAATTTTATTTTTTTAATTCTGTTTTAAAATATATTTTTTAGCCGTAAAAGATAACATAAAAAAAAGCAAAAATTTCAATATTTTAACTTTGAGAATTTTTTTTAGTTCACCTATCAAAATTCTGTGAAGACAAAATTTTCTTTATATAATTATGTATTACAGAAAGCTTTCACTTTGAAATTTTTTTTATTTTTTCTTGACTTATATCAAAATACGCAAACATCAATTATTATGGATTTTTCTTGGTTTTTAAATTTTTTTTTAAATAACAAAATACAATATTTAAAAAAACATTTTCTCAAAGATATATAAATAGTATCTTATACATAAAATAAATTTTTGACGTAAAATTGTACATAAATAAAGTTTTTTTTATTTTCGGTACCGCACCCCCTTAAAGTAAAGTTTTGCAGTTCAGAGAATTATTGAAAAAATGCGGTCAGAGTAAAGTTTACAATTCATTGAATACGTGAAAGAAGAAAAATCAAAACTTTACGGTACTGGAATTCAGGAAAAAATTGTAATACGTCAGACTAAGGTTGAAAGAAAATACCGAAACTTTTAAATTAAAAAAACGATGAATTTCAGTGAAGAAATTTATTTATTGCACTCTCTTACACTGTTTTCTTTTTTACTAGTCAAAAAAAAAAAAAAAAAAAAAAAAAAAAAAAAAAAAAAACTTCGATTGTCTCAAGTTTTTCATCTAAATGCAAACTGACTAATTCCAAAAATATGAAACTCTAGATGCTGTCTGTGCGTCTTACCGGGGCCGCCGCGAGATGGCGCTTTCTTTCCCTAAGCTTAGGGAAAGAAAGCGCCATCTCGCGGCGGCCCCGATGATAGCCATGAGAATGGTAGATGAAAATAAATTTACAATGGACATAAAAAAACTAAATTCTTATAAGCTAAGTTCTAATTATATTTTCTGTTGCCAAAGACTTCTTTTTATTTCTAATAAGTTTATTTGATTGCTTAATTATTGTTTTTTTTTAGTTTGAGTTTCTGCACTAATGGAGTGATAAGCAATTCCAAAGTTTATGTCCAGTGATCCATCATGAATGACTTCCAAATTCTAAACAAAATTGATAGTTTACAATTTGGCGCAAATACTGGAAATTGACAAGTATTTATTTAAAATTGTGTCGCCAACATCGGAAGTTGACAATTTGACGTAAATACTGGAAATTGACAACTACTTCATTACAAAATTGTAAATTTACAACTGTTTATTACAAAACTAGAAGTTGAGAACGATTTTTCGCCAATATTAGAAATTGGCAACCTATTTACTGCAAAATTGAAAATTGTCAACTATTTATTACAAAAAGGAAACTGAGAACTATTTTTCGTCAATTCTGGAAAATTGCAACTATTTATTACAAAACTATAAATTTACCGACTATTTATTTCAAAACTGGAAATTGATAACTATTTTTCGGCAACATTGGAAATTGGAAACTAGACCTCCGAAATTGTAGCCTAGGTCTCCAATTAGGCAATGTGTTTTAGTATATAAAATTTCCAAAATATCGCAAATTAAATAAATTGGCGACTCGTCACTTATGTATTTTTTTTTTGTTCACCTACCTATATATCGGGTGAAAAAAAAATCAGAATATTTCAAATTCCAATTTAATTATACTAATATAATTAATTCACTTCCCATAAATGTTTACTGAATTTTAAATAAGTAAGTCGTATTCGAATATTTCTTTTGTACTGCAGCGAGGAATTTTCCTTCTTGCGTACCCATTGTTCGCCGATGTTCTTCGAAAATAGCTAATTAGCCATTTTCTTTTCCTCTTAAATGTGTTTTGAAAATAAGAAAGACTTTAACGAGCTTTTGCTCTGAACTACTAAGAGAGTTCAAATTAGTCGAAGGGAATAACAGCAAGCTACTTTTGTTTGGGCGAAAGTATTTCGGCGTGTATCAGTTTAAAAGTTCTCCTTATTTTGATTGAATGAGGTTTTCCTTATTGTTGCACAAACAAACGCAGGAAACGCGGGTCGCCATTTTAAAGCGATACGCATCGAAGCTGCAGAAAGAGGTATCAGTTGTTTGTTTATTGTATTTCTGATTACAACTTCCGAATAAGTGGCCGCTTAGTTACTTAGCAATCACCATAGAGATCTTCCGCCATCTAACTACAACTTCTGGATAAGCTCTTTTTTCTCCGCAGGCAGATTAATCCGATTGGGACAACATTACTTGAGAATACGCTGTAGGATGAATCATTCCGAGGAAATATATTGTTACGAATTTTTGTATATTTGTAAATATTTCGTAGTGTTAATTTTGTAAATAGGAAAATTTATGTACATTTCGCATAAAGCAGTGCAATAGTTTGTTTTCCTGCATTGAGTCTCTTGATGCTTGATAACGAGTTTTACAGAAATAACGCTGGGAAGCGAGTTTTACAAGGAGCAGGGCATTTAACATTATGGTAATGGCAATCTCGTCAAATTGGCGAGATAGAGCCAAGTTGGCGACGGTTTTGGCGACTAATTTTTGTCGCCAAATTTGGCGACCATTTGGCGACATTTTCGGTCCCCATGTACATGTATAGGACTTTTCGACTACGATCTGGAAAGTTCTCCAAATTTCTATCTCTGGAAGTTTCAAGAAGGTTCGCCTCCCCTATATTAGCCCGAGTTAGTTAGTTGACTGAAATTACTGAGTCGAGATACTGAGCTAGCTGTCTCTCAGTGAGCATTCAGAGTAGTTCTAAAGCGAACTGTATTGCATTGTCTTTTGCGGCGATTTGAGCAGTTGTGTTGTCAAGTTTTTAACTGCTGTTTTGTGCTCTATTGTTGTGAAAAGAGCTGTATTGAGTCTACTAGAACGAGATGTTCTGGAGTTGTAGAGGAATCTGTGAAGAGTTATATCGGAATAAATATCTGCAACTTTTGATCTGCTTTGGCTTCAAATCTTTCGAACCCATCCACGCAACAATATAGTTCCGACAAATCACAACTTTCATAGTAATATTGGTTTGAAACCTACGCACATAGTTTTGTATTAAACTTGAATTTATGATGATAACGACAAGAAAATAAGCGCTTTTAAGTTTAAATTGTAATTAATATTTCACATTTCTAACCACAGATACTATAAGAGTTTTAATGAATCGGGCCGCACATCGTTCCAATCAGCTTATCAGGCCGTAGCGTCATCATTGTAGCGTAATCTAGTATACCTGTCTCAATGTATAGTTAGAATCTGTTTGTAACCATGGACACCCTATTACCTAGTATTATGGGGGGCATCTGCTGTCAGAACTGAAACCGGCTTATAAGCCATTTAGGAGTTGTAGTTTGAGAAGAAGTCAAATCAGTAATCAATAACAACTTCAAGTCAAGAGTTTCAACAATTTTGACTGAATTTCTGAAATATAATTCAAAAAGGGTGTTGAAAGAAAAGGTGAAGTAAGTCTCGACCTCAATAGCAGCGCAATACAAAAGAAGAAAAAAAAGGAAAGTTCCTTCTCAAAATGAATCTGCACACCTCTCTTTCTTGAACCCCCTCAATTGTGGAAAAATAAAAGAACAAATTTCAATAGGTGAAAGAAAAGGATTGGAAGACTATTAAGGGTAAGGGCCTCGTTAATTTAATACCTTCAAATTATTAAGATTAAGTACTATAACAAGATGCTAAGACAGAAGTACGCAGGTTATCTAGCAGAAAATTCTTGAAAAAAATCTTTTAAAAAAAAACACGACCTCAGCGAACTATTTATATTGAGATCTCTGCCCATTTAGCTGGGAAGAAAAGTTGAGTCATATTTTTCTGAAAAATAATTTCAATGAGTGGTAACCTGCTCGGTTAAGATTGCTTTAAATAAATTGGAAATACATAAAAATTAGATATTGTACGCTACTGTTGAGAAATAGAATAAAACTTGGTTTGGAAAGCAGAACTCGGTGTTGATGGTCGGTCGACTGATAAATCGTGTTCATCATAAAAAGCATTCGTTAGAAATCCTTTTTTATTAAATTCGATTTTGAGTGTTTGTTAGTCGATGGGAGAGGAACCCCCTTGCAGTCATCCAATCGGGCTGAAACTTGGCAGATAGATTCGATGCCGATGACAATGTATTCTATCAAATTTTGGGGGCTGCACTGTCACTAAAAGATCGCTTTTAAGGAATAATTATAAACCAACTTGTCGTTATCCATTCACTGTGAAATAGCTTTTAACCGATCAATAAAGAAACTCTTTCCTGTTGCGAAAACTGTTTTAATAAATGAATAACGAAATTGTTTAAATCAGAATAAATAAAAGATAGTTGGAATACGAGTGCATAAAATCACATTCATTTTGAATGATATACATTTTGGAAAGTAGTTTATCGCATATTTTTGCGGATAGAGATGTTTTTAATATTCAAAATGCCAAGCACACGCTGACAACTGAAACGGCGCTATGTTTGTGATTATAAAAATTGGCAATGTATCTAATGGATATATATTTTTTTTAAAAAAATGATTTTATGGGTTATATTGTTATCCCCTCAGTTGGAATTGCCAACAAATAACGGCGGCAATTGCCTAAAGAGGGAATCTTTAAAACAGTAATACATTTATTTATTCCCATATACCACACATCCTCCCAAGGATGTCCCTAAGAAGTCATTCGGAGTTCCAGGGACTTCCTATGCTATGGGTTTGTGTTATGTGGGTTGTAGTTTAAAGTACGGCAGAATAAGAAGGGGTCATTTACCGGGTGACCTCCACTTGACCTCTATAAAATTAGATTGAATTTCCGTCGAAAACTTACTTAAAGCAATTAGTAGTACTTGGTTTTCGAAGAGGTAATAGTGAATTTGATCGAAAACAAAACTTTCATTACCCTATATAAACCTACGAGTAATTGAATTCAATGAACTTGTTTTTAAAAAATAAACTGTCACAGCTACGACAAATGTGCCCCATACTTTAATGTGTTCACATTTTCTCTACTTTAGTACGAGCATTTGCTTAGCCTTCTCCACCCCCTACATGTTTTTTGCTCTGACAAGCGCTCAGCGCCTTATTCTCTTTCTTATTCCTGACTGGAAACTATCCGAGATGAAGTGTGGTGATGTCCAGCCTCTCAGGCAAGTACAATATAGCTTATTTATGATCTGAGATCTAATTGAAGCATTGAAGGAATTAGAAAGCTTTTGCCGAATGATACTTGCACCACGAGGCAGCAATCGTACGTTGTGTTTCATTGTTATGCAGATCAAATGAATGTTTAACTGTCGAAACAAGGTCGTTATAAATACGTTCTCATTTTCGAGTTATTTTGGTATTTATTATTGTTTTTCCCAATACCCAGGTTAATGGGTCAGTCATTTGCACACAGATGGGACTATATTTAATCGCTGAAAGCTGGAGACAAAGAGAAATTACACAAATGCAAGAAATGATATTTCCAATTCTATTGATGAGAGACTTGATTTGGGGGGAGCAGAACTCGGCACGGCTAGTGTATGGTGACGAATCCATCATAGATAATCCAATGAAACTTTTTACTCTCAAGTAGGATAATGAAAGTGTTGTTTTCAGATTTTTTTTTTTTGTATTTCTCCCCACGTTTTGGAACACCCTCACTTTATAAAAGTAGTCTAGAAAAAATGCATGTCTATGTGCAAGTGGTCAGCGTCACTCTCGAACGAATTGACGTACGATGTTCAAATTTGGTGTAGGAATTAGTTGTGGGCATGGGACCTACCATTAAGGTTTTCGTCACTATTGAGCATGCACATAAATATGCCTCTTAAAGCGTTCTAAACATTCCCACCACCGAAATTCCCGTTAAAAAGTTATAAAGGCGTAAAAAGTTGAAAAACGAATGTCTTCAACAGAGAGTTTCCTTTCCATGAGCATCGCTCGTCAAAGACCGTTTTTTTTCTTGTCCTCTGTTTCACTTACAAGGAAGTATTATGTAAGAATTATCGAAAAGTATATCGCCCAAAGCGCCACTTCAACAGTGGTTATTTTAAAAAAGTCCCTTATGAGAATTATTGCCAAAAATATCGTCTAACTGGCCCCTTTTCCCTGAATGAATGATTAAAATACAAAAACGGTAAATAACACCGATCCATGTCTGAAATGCTTTGCGATGTTCTTTTATTTGTCATATCAATGTTTGATCATTCCTTCGATGCAGAATACTTTCTTATAGAGTCTGAAAAAAAAAAATCACTTTTCAACATTCCACAAATAATGTATAAGTTGTTTTATAAAAATTTGCAACAAAGACAGGGGGTTTTTTTGTTTTGTTTTTTGCAATGAATTTCTTGATAAATTCGCATTTTCAACATTACTATAACTAGAGGTGTGGACTCGCTATAGTTTCTATAATATTGGTCATTCCTAAATATGTGTGGTGTTATTTACGTTTTTGATATATTTGCTAATTTAAATAAAAATAGCTAGTTTGACGATATTTATGTCAATAATTTTTACACGCTCGGATGACGAAATTGGAGATGTAATTCGATAGACATTACATTGTCCTTTCGTGTGCGTCAAACAAATAAGGTCAATCGTTGATGGGCGATGCTCAAGGGGAGTAGGCTCTGTGTTAAAGGCACTCACTTTTCAACTTTTTACGCTTTTATGGCATTTTTACAGGGGTTTTTTTTTAGGTGGAGACGATTAGAACATCTTAAGAGGCATTAGCAAATAGATTTTAATCAAAATCGTTCGAGGCGTTTTATAGCAATTGCTGAAATACATGATTTTTCATGATTTCAACCTTAAGCGCAAGCGCGATTTTGACTAAAATTCTATTGGTAGATCCCACACACAAAATTTGAACATCGTAAGTCAATTTGTTTCGGGTGCTATGTTGACCACGCACACGCAGACAGACATTTTTTATATATCACTTTTTTGAAATCAGGGTGTTCAAAAACGTGGAGATATGTGCACACACACAAAAAAAAAGAATCAAAAAAATTATTTTTGGACGAATACTATACTTTCATTACATGGGTAATTGAAAGTAAAAAGTACGGGTAACTACAAATCGTCAGACATTTTAAAAATATTTTCTCCTCTCTGTTCACCCTGTTCTTATTAAACGAATATTTATGTTAAAAAAAAGAAAAACTCGCCAATATAACCGTTCGAAAGGCCTTAAAAACCAATCCTAAACTATATTTCTGGACGTTTTTTGTGACGCTATTCTCTCATTGGATACAAAATCAAAACTGTCAAATGTAAGACATTCTGATGAACAGTTGCACGTAATGTCTGTAAATCGATGTTAAAAGGTCCAAAGGTTTTGTGAACTCCAGTATCACAAATCTGCTGGACAATATCGGGTCGACACCATCGATGTAGA